>JAFIDM010002131.1:43731348-43744710 GCA_023159025.1 Thereuonema tuberculata | reverse complement strand
TAAATTTTCCTATTGGTGAATATTAAAAATTTAATATTCCTAGCAAATATTCATAATTTTTCTTAGGGAGAAGAGTCACAAATTCCATATTTTTTGTTATCTTTGTAAAGAAGTTGCGAATAATATCAAACATAGTCATGGTTATAAAGGAAATGAAATTGAAAGTGATCATTATGTAACAATAAATAAATTTCTAATTAGGTTGTGTTGCCAAAATACATGTAAAGTTTCCACACTTTTTTGGTAGATCTTTCCTTCTAAAGCCTCTACTATTAAATATTCTAAACATCTCACCAAATTTAAATGTAAAAAACTACATTTAATACTTAAAAGCAAATTTTCGAAAAGATTACGAGGCTTGAAAAAGAAAAGACGTAATCTTTTCGGAAATTTAGTTTTTAGTATTAAATGTAGTTTTTTACATTTAAATTTGGTGAGATGTTTGCCAAAATACATGTTGGTAATTTTTCTTGTTTATAGTCAAATTCATTAATTATCATTAAACATGGAACTCGATATCATTCTAACGGTTGGTTACTCCAAGTAGTCGTAGCTGCTACCTTGATTCCAATTAAGTTGCGACATGAGTTAATACTAATACCATTTCGAGATATCATCAGATTCTGAGTTAACTAAAGCAGTGCATTGGCTAAATTTAGAAAAAAAATACTCTTAAAATTAATGTTTAAAATTAAAATTAATTAATGGAAAAAGCCCTGTATATGGAATTTTGTATAATGTAAGGAATTATTAAGTTTATCTAAATTTATCTAAATTTTAATTTTAAATTTATTAATTTTTTAAGTTTATTATGTCTGGTTTATCTAAATTGAATTTGCAGTAAAATCTTGCTTAAGAATTTCCCTATGTTTATTTTTAAATACTCATATGGTTTCCCATTACAGGACTTAGGGAAATTCTTAAACAAAATATTAGTGAAAATTCCTTTAGATAAACTAGACATAGTAATTAGAAATACCATCGGTCTTGTGGATTACTTGAAGAATTTTAAAAATGATTTGTTGATTAACAAAAGAAAATTAAAGTTGTTTTCTTTAGATATAGTGTCAATGTACACGAATGTTCCTATTTTTGAAGCTAAAAAATTTTTTGAAAGGAAATGTAATGAAAATAAGGAAATCTTGAAAGCTTTTAATTTGGACACAGTATCCTTTATCAATCTTTTAAATTTATTATACAATACTTAATATTTTCATTTCGACGATAAATTTTATATCCAAAAGAAAGGTTTCCCAATGGGGAGCCCTGTTTCAGGCACTATGTGTAAGATATATACTTTCACTCGCTTCAGGATAACTTCATTTTGAATTGCAATTTTGCTAAATTTTCCTATTTGCGTTATGCAGATGATGTCTTTATTATATGGAAGGGACTAAGAGACAATTTTCCTAATTCTTAAACTATGTAAATTCTGTTGACCAGAATTTACAATTCACGTATGAAGAAGAAATAGAGGGTAAACTCCCTTTCTTGGATATAATGATATTGTCACGTAGTTTTTCTCAGGAATCAGCAAAACACACGAAAAGAGTCCAGTAGCAAAGTAGTTTTATTGCTGAAGTCAACCTGACTATACAGCTGCTGCTGTTCTGCTCTTTGCAGAGAGCGACTGCGTTTATAAACATAAAATACCCGCCAGGTGGCGTTACATTCACTTTGCTTATGAAAAATAAAATATGCAATTCCTTTAGTGAGTTTCAATAATTAAAAATAAATACAATAAGAATTCATAAATAATAATTACCAAAAATAATAAGTAGAAATAAATAACATTAATGATAAAATTAAGTTAAACCAATAATAAAATAATTTAAACCAATCATTTGCCTGACAATATTAAACACAAATAACTGTGAACATTACCAGAAAAAGTACAATAGCAACCATACGTTGAATTTCAAGTCCAATCATAGTTTAACTATGAGATTTCATTTGGACTCTTTCATTTGGAAAAACTTATGAATGGTAACAAGAATGTTAGGGTTTCATTGATGTTTGGTCAATTGTTTAATTATAAAGTTTTTTACAATTGATGTGTATGTATTTCAAAATGTAGGTTTGTTACTATTCTATTGTTATTGTTGTTAATAATAAGTGATATTTTATGATTGTTTATTCAAATTTGTTATCAAGGAAGGAAACATATTTTGTTTTTCTTTGTTTCGTATGTAATTTTTCCTGAAGAAAGTTCTCAGTCAGAGAGCAGAAATATCGAAAATAATGAAGATTAGTGGAAGTTTGATCAATTATTGTGTTTTTATTTATTATAAGTATAATATTTTGGAAGATTTAGAAATTTATCAATTCAGAAATGAAACTTTTTTTACATGATAAACAATATTATAGATAACATTGTTATCTTTTATCATTATTGAGAAAACAACCAAACAAGAAAATATAATGTGGAATTAAAGTCTCAAGTGAGAAAAATCATCCAACGAATCATTTTCTTCTTATGATTAACTACTGAATCTGAAAATGTTTTAAATGAATAATTTCAAGAAATAGAAAAGCAAATTAAGTGTCAGGATTTCCATATTTGGGCAAAATTGATCCGAAATTTTAGATATGATAATATTATTGAAATTGGAAATTAAAAAAGATAAAACGGAGTAATTACGATTTATTAAAGAAAGCAGAGAATAATTACACAAACTGAGTTTATACAAACTAAGATTTTTCTGAAAAAAAAACTATCATCAACAATAAAGTATAAGTGAAGTAGAAATGCTCAGATAGTAGCATCAATACAGATGAGGTTCTAAGATGTTATT
Organism: Thereuonema tuberculata; assembly: GCA_023159025.1. Taxonomy (NCBI): domain Eukaryota; kingdom Metazoa; phylum Arthropoda; class Chilopoda; order Scutigeromorpha; family Scutigeridae; genus Thereuonema; species Thereuonema tuberculata. The sequence continues at coordinate 43,741,915 of JAFIDM010002131.1, read as the reverse complement.
TTGATACACGTGATTGGATAATAGCAATATTTAGAAAACATGACTATTTAAATAGATCAAGAAAGATATAGAACAATCCAAGAAACGATGAAGAGTTCAAGAGATTGGGTTCAAGACATTTAATTACCTAATCTTTTGAAATAAAAGAAACTGAAAGTGTAATTTTAGGATTTACACATAGATACATATATTTTTTTATAAAAAAAAATATATAAATTTTGAAAGTTGCTTAATTGAAGATCAACTAGATTTTGTTGATCTCCTGAGAGCAACTGGCTCAGAAATTCGAATTAAAACTTGTCTAATCCCTCCAATAGAAAGCAATTTTAGCGACTACCAAAATTCTTCGAAGTTATCTACTAACCACCATCAGAAATTTCTAAAAATGTAAGAAGTAATTATTATGTAAAATTCAATATTTTCTTTTAGTCTAAGGAATTGCAGACGTAAGCTTTGATATAGATGCTAAAGAAGATTGCTTAATCAAGTTCCTGATTAACTTGATTACCTAAATGTATTTCTTGAAATAAAATCATTAATTTTTTTTTTTATTTTAGCAACTTTTTCGTTAAAAGATCTTTTATGCATATTTTGACTACGATGAAATAAAAGCAATAAGAGCTGACAAATGAAAAATTTGGATATTACCATTGCATTACAAATGCATGAGATATACAGAAAATAGCCATTCCAGATATCCTCCTCACCGATTATTTCAGACTTTTTGAAAAAAAGTGTCATTAAAATAATGGGTTTAAATGGGCTGCCAAAAGGAATACAATGCAATTTTTTTGGCATTTAAACGGCATAAACTAAGCTTTTTAGTTATGAATTGAAAACACCTATCTTATAATTTACAGCAAAACAATAATCACAATTTACTATCTGCAGCCATACATTGACCATCAAAGAAAGTGGGAATTCGAAATACAAAGCTTTCGAGGCAGATACAATCTACGTCTAGCAACAGCAACTGCAAAATTTGTGGAACAATTTAATTACTACCATTATTTCATTAAAAAAGTATTAAATTTACGAATTTTTTCAGTTGTTATTTTCATTTATATATTCTACGAGCTGTGCCCCGGGGGTCACCCGCGTTAAATTCAATCCTTCTCGATAATGTCTTATCGAGCCAAGCAGCCCCACACCCGTTGATTGATGTTTGTATTTACTGCTCCGCTCCTATTGGTCGTAGCGTGATGTTATATAGCCTATAACCTTCCTCAATAAACGGGCTATCTTACGCAAAAGGATTTTTCAAATCGGCTGATAGTTCCTGAGATTAGCGTTCAAACACACAAACTCTTCAGCTTTATAATAGTAAATATAAATATATTCTGCATACGAACTTTACAAAAACTTGAAATTCAAACACCCTTGTAACTCAACACAAGTTTTGGCCTGATGGATAAGACATCTAAGACATCATTCTGATCTTCGGATCAGAAGGTTACATGTTCTATTCCCGTCGCGGACGTTTCATTGTAAAATTTATTTCTATTTTCCATTCTCAAAGGAAATTGCGCCGGACAGACAGAGAAATAAAAGATTTTAGTAATGTAGATTACTAACAAATTTTCAACATTATTTTTTGGAGATACAACTCCTAGCCAACTATGGGTTTTAAACGTCAGTGTTGATGTTAAACCAAAATTGCCAAAACAACTATAAAGGAGGCTTTCATTTCTTAAGTTTGGTGGCTAAGTTTGGTTGTGTATAATAAAATTGATATAAATAAAGAATAATTGCTTAGTCATCAAATCTATACGAGCAATTGATATGAATTGAGAAATAAAACCCAACATTTGGTGAGAACCCAACAATTGGGATGAATTCGAGTTACAGAACAAAAACAAAGCATTAAAATATCAGAAAACGACACTGAAACTAAGAATTTCTATCATTTTAATGAAAAAAAATGAGTTAAATTGAATTTATATTGTTTACCTTTACTTACAGAAAGGAAGCGATGAAGTCTACCCAAATCTTGTAACTGGCTATTGTTCAGAGTATCAGGTAAAGTACCATCTAATCTTGACAGCTATTTCATGGAAAAATATGAAACCATTTTATCCTGTGAAATGTAGAGAATTTAAAACTAACGTTAAGAAATTTCTCATTTAATTGAAAATGGAAAAATGTTGGATTTCAATTTTCTATCTGCTATATAAATCATTGGATATTTATGAATTCGGAGAAATGTGGATCCAGTGTCCCATTTTATGCTAAAAAAACGTATAAGAAATTTTAGATATTTTTTATCCAATGTCTGAATGTCAAAATAATGTATTATATAATGAAAGTAATATTACTATGTAAAGAAAGTAAATAAGGCATTGCATGTTATTTTGTTGCTGTTTTTTTTTTATTTCGAATAAAATATCGGATAACAGTATGCTTTATAACAGTATCGGATAATAGTGGGCTTTACTATTAAGTTGTAATACATGGGAATAATAGATAAGAAAAAAATACAAGAATAAATATACATAATATGCAAGAAATAAATTACTAATCAACCAATTCAAAGGACAAACATCAAAGATGATATTAATATTATTGACTGAATATGTGAAGTCTTACTACTTTTTTTGTTTATTTGTTTGACTGGTAGAATTTTATTTAAATGTTTATACTTTATTAAATTTATTGTGTGAGAACTATTGGCAAATTTATTTTGACTTTACTTTTTTCCCTCAAAAATAACCATCAAAATCTCATGTTAAAGAGGTTGAATTGAATTCTTTCAAATTTGATATTATCCAACACCATCCAACAATATTTATGAACGCTACTATTCTTTTCTTCTATTCTGGTCTTCCCTCATCACTTAAGATATTTTAAAACTGATTCCTATAGATTGTAGTTTGGCTGTATAGGGGGAGTTTGTTTAGGAACTGAAACTAGTTACTGGATTATTTCGGCTATTCTTTAAAAAAGGTGTAGCATTTCTATAGCATTACACTTTGCGATTGATAGTTGAAAAAAATATATTGCTTAGTAGAGATTTACATGTGTAACTAGGATTTTGAATCGAGTTGAGGATCAGACTCATTTAATCGAAAATAAGAAAAATGTAGCGAACTTCTCTAGAATAGCAGGGAGATATTATAAAAGGAAATTAGATCGGATAAATTTGGGGGTTTAAAACCAATAGTACCTATTCCACCTCTCGGCACTCCAATGAGTGTAATCTATTAGTGTTTGGAAAGATAGTGGATTTCTTTACTACGCTACAGGTTCCAATGCTACTAGGAATAATAATAAAATAGTAATTATAATAGCAGGGTTCTTTATGCTGAGAATAAATAGTTACTCCATCTCTACTTTATATACAGAAAAGCTTTGAGAACAAAGTTTTATCGATTTGTTATCCTCTTATGAAGCTGTTGTCTGTATTTGGCAAAATAACTTCTTATCGCACATTTATGGTTAGGACAACTGTGTTGCCAAGACCTACATACAGAATTGAATATCTGTAGACAAAAGTTTCTTTTGTAGAGGAACTGGTAACTATCCTCTTTAGGCTATCAGATAAATATAACGCGATCCATTAACACTTAATTTTAAAAAAAATGCCCAGAACAATTGTAGTTTTTATGGTGTAAGGTGTAAGGTGTATGGGTAAGGTGTATTTTGAAAATTTTCCTTTTGAGAAACGATTATGAAATAGATATCAGAATTCTTAAAAGCTAGAAAACGTACAGCTGCCTGTAATTTTTCAATACAAAAGGCTAAAAAAAATTATTGAAATACCCGATGGAGAAACTAATTCCTTTTGTTAGTGAGCATTCAAACATTCTTTTGAACTGAAAATTTATTTTTGTAAAACCCTCACATGTTATCTAGCATGAAATATTCCAATATTTTCCTTTTTCAGGGTGTTATAGAAATTGAAGAATGTAAAGATTGTGGTAATAAGGCTTTGAGAGCTGCTGAAGGAGACGATTGGGCTGGTAATGCAAAGACGATTGATGAGTTGGTAAGTAACACTAAAACCTTAACACTAAATACAATTATTCATTAGAGGAAATTTGAAATAAAGTTTTTTATCTTTTTTCCTAATCAAAAAGACACTATTATTCTTTTATTTTTAGTGGCTAGAAAAATCGAAAATCTTCTTTGATAGCTGTACCAAGTTTTTTCCTTCACAGGTAAAATCTTGAATTTGTTTTCTAATTTTATATGTAATCTAAGATACTATACTAATAGCCTGAAAAAAATCACGACCAATAATGTATTTCGTTACTCAATTGAAGTTGAAGTTCTGTTTAATGAATTACAGTTTGAAACTGTTGTAGATTGTTCTTTGTATGACAAAATTAAATTCATTTTAACAATGTTTTATTAAGTAACTTTTCCCGTTTTTGGAAAAGAAAACAAAACCCCCAAAATGTTTACATTTCTGGAATTTACATAACTGTAGGATTCGTAAAAACTAAAATAATTAAATTTTGAATATTTGGAATTTATGGAGAAAAATATGCTTTGCTATTTTAATTGTAAACTGTTACAATAATTGCTTTTTTTTTATTTAATTTGTAGGAGAGTGTACGGAATTGCTATGATGATGAACACCCAGTAAGTAATTGTTTCAAGTGTTATTGATTTGTTTTTTTACCATACATTTACAATCTGAAATATACAAAATTAATTTTCATTTATATTATTCCGAAGGATTCCAAAGATTCAGTGTTTTTTATTTCTTACTTACTTTGTTCATTTAAAAAAAGAGAAGTTTTTAGTTGCTGATTCTGAAATTTTCAGTTTTATATATATATATATATATATATTGTTAAAAACCTTCATGAATTCTTTCTTCAGATTCAGTTGTAAAAAAAAAAAAAAAAAACTGTTGACGAAAAACTTCTAAGTATATCATAAAGTTTCATGAATGAAATCATGACTATTCTATTGTAAGAAATTACCAATATAAAAAAGTTTGAAATTATATTAGACTATTAAAATCTGTAATTTCTCTGTCTGTCTATCCGGCGCAGTGCAACAATTGAAAACGGTTTTTCATTTTTTATTGTTGCGAGGAAGACGACATATGCTAAATGAGCATTGCTGAACTTCAAAATGTTGCGGTCTCTCCGTCAACAATGACGCTCTATCAAATAATGTGTGTATTCAAAAAGGAATAAAATATCACTATTTGCCCAACAATTCAAGAAATAGTAACCGCTTTCATTGTAATCGATTCTTCTTGGATATCTCATACTTATCATCGTTTCATCATCGATAATCTCTACTAATTCATCAAATAGTATTGAAATGGACAATGATAGAAAGAGGAAGGCAAGAGAAAGAAGAGTGAACGATATTGAAAGGAAACATTGAAAAGATCATAACAGATAGATTTGGATCGAAAGAATGAAGCCGAACGTAAAAGACGGTCAAGAGCTAAGGAGACACACAAGCTAGACAGATGTTTGACCCGAACAACATCAGGCAGAGAGAATGAGAGACAGAGATTATATATCCCCGAACTCTACTTCATCTTATATCCATTTCAACATATCTCTTCTTCAAACATCTATATCGATCAATCTGTACACGGGGGTTGGCCTAGTGATTTGTTGAGAATTAATAATAGATAATTGATAATTGCCGTGCTGGCATGGCCGTGCGGTCTAGACGGCGGTCTGCCGTTGTGGCCAGTGCGCCAGTACCTGGGTTCGAATCCCGGCAGTGGCATGGCTGTTTCAATTTCTTTTCCTGTATTGTTCGCCTCTTCTTCGCTTTCTCTTCGGTCTGACGTAATTCCTTAATGGCGTCCTGGGACAGGCAAGAGGAAACCACCCCAGTATCTATCCCGAGGCGTTTCTAGGAATTCCATGCGAATTCCATAGAATTGGACCTGTCTCCGGACAGAATACTATGGATGGACGGATAGAATTGATAATTAAAAAATATTACAAATTTTATAAAGAAAATACTTTATTGCTAAAAAAGATTAAAGCATAATTGTAATATCCAATTGTAAAAATTAATCGCAATTCAATCAAAAAAAGTAGATTAATAGTTTCGAAATAATTCACTTTTCAATAATATAAGATTATAATAAGATTGATGAATTTTATACTGATGCTCTTATTTTTTTCCTTTAGGTCAGGTGCTGGCGCTTAATGTAAGTTCAACCTATTACAAGTTACTTTAAATACAGGGTTCATTGCGCTGCAAGTGTTCGATTATAAGTTACAAGTAAACAATTTCTAACCTTCACAACATTACGAAAATTCTCGATGACATGTTCCATCATGTTCTATCTGATAGGCCTTATTTCAAACTACTGCCCAGCATCGCAATTTCCATTCCAAAAGACCACTCCTGAGAGAATTTATATCAATCGCCTCCCAATCCTTTGTTCAGGCTTTCCACTAACATTCCAACGAACGTGATCGCCTTCTTCCAAGGGTCCGTTTGAATAATCCAAACCCGCAAGAGTCCTTCGAGAATACGTCGGGATTGAACAGATATCAGAAAAAGGAATTGCACGTATTTATGTTTTTCTGTTCAATAGCTTTTAAATAATCCACGGTCGTCTTAGAGATGTGATTGGAAGTTTTGTCTTGGTGCACCTAAACTTGATTTATGTCTGGTCCGAAAAGGAAAGGAATTTTTTGACATTATGATTGATCCAGCACGTTTCTCTGATAGTAGAGGGAGTTACCTTTGACGTTGTTGGTCACAATGCGAATCTTGAATTTTCCTTTATAGCAGTATCTAGCGATGTTCATAAAACCTCTCAAATAACTTTCCCTATATTTTCGATATCATTTTTAATACTTTTTTTCACCCCTTCTAACATATTGCTCTAGGCTTGTTACTTAGGCTTGTTATTTAGGTACACATATGCCTCGGTCATAGTCGCAGAAAATTTCCATTTATTTCCGGAAAAGATAGTGTTATTATAACGGCAATTCGTATATAGTTCTTTAACATGTATCGGCAACAGCTTATGTCCACGGGATTTGTGACGTTGAGACAGTTGGAGTAACTGGTGCATATATACCAAAATACAATTGTATTCCATTGACTGAGAGACCATTGCTTGTCTTGCAACAAATCTTTGCGTTTACGGATTCATCCCCATGACAGAGCATTTCATTTTAGCAACCATCTCCGAAGTTTGACGGCTACGGGTTCTGGTTCGTCCAACGTTGCCGGTGTATGATTTTCCTCTTTTTTTATTTTACTTAATATGTTTTTCACCCTTCTTTTCGAATTATGCAATACCCAGGTTTTGCGCATGCTTATTATTGCAAAATATGGAAATTTGGGGTCGGACATGACAGTAATACAACCTTCTCAAAATCGCTACCATATTTTCGGAGGCAATGTAACGACATACTAATAGCAATTAATATTAAGTATTACGCTGCCTTCGTAACTTTTGGACGAATTTGCAGGTGTGCACCTTACGCCACCTGAGATTTTGCATTTTGGAATCGTTTATTTGTAGCGTAATCAACCGTCTGTTTGATTTTGTCAGTGAATGAGATGATATTGAATATTACAATTTGAGTGTTGCTTTAAAAGCAATTTTACTGTTGCTTTATAAAGCTATAGTCTTGACAAAAGAGATTCCATGAGATTCACGGGAAGCCCAAGATCTTTTTCTCTTTCCGAGGTTTCAAGAAATATACTACTGTAACTGTCTATCAGTAGGAAAATGGTACACGATGAATTTATTATTTGACTGTTTTCAGTGTTATGAAAAGTAGACTGAAATAAAGCAAAAGCCTCGTGCATTTTCCCTTATGTCATTTCATTTAATGAAACTTTGAAGCAATTTCTTTATTATTAGTTTATGTTTTTGTGCTTCTGCTACTCTGTCTTGAATTCTTTCTAAATTAATGACAGATCCTCTATTATTATTATGTTTGGTGGTGAATGTGGGTGGCAGGGAAGCCAAGCACTGCGACCGGAGGTCGATTGTAGTGTACCACAGAAATAAGGACAATCGGAGAGAAAGACGGAGAACGTATGGTGAGAGAAGTGCAGGGGAAGCGGGAAAACCCCGAAAAAACCTACCCAGCGCGGATCGTCCACCATCACGAAGCCCACAACGGTACTCAGAGATGAGAGGCCAATTTGATAGCGACAACATCAACCGCGCGGCAGGTCCTCCATTAACTAATACCCTAATATTCTTGTACTTGCAATATAATTTTGCGTCCGCTGCCTTATGAAATGTTTGTCGACATTTTGCGAGAAGCCTACGAAAGAGGCTATTAGCTCGGACTTTACGTGAATCTTGAGAAATCTCTTTCGTCATTCATTACTGATCTGTCAGACTATATCTAAATTATCACTATTCCCTGTTTTAAAGCTTTTAACTCCAAAATGGTTAGTCTGAATTCCTGAAATTTGTTACTCTGCTTATTTATTATTATTTAGCATAAGGACAATGATTTTAATAGATTAAGATTGAAGATTAAGACATATACTTTTTTTCTAGTACGTTACATCCAAAGACAATCTACTCTTGCATCAGTTCCATACTGATAATGGCAGTAATGTATGCCTATTACATTGTATGAATATTACTATTGAATCACACAATAACGAACAATATAATTTTAATTTTTTCGATGTTCTAACAGGAAGAGATTAATCCTGTTCATCTAATCATCTAATAACTGTCCAAACAAATTTCAAAGAAACGGTTGCATTTCATTCCACATTTCCAAACAAAATCAAGACCATCTTTGTAAGATAGTTTCTTTAAATGCTTTACTTTAATTAGGAGATATTTATGGTGCATATCGTGAATGCGTATCATTAAGCTACTAGTAGAAAAATTCAATTTCATGTACTTGCCTTTATCATTGGATTACTAACTGTCACAACAGCAAATTTGAAATTAAGAACAAAATTACATCTTTAAATTTGAAGCAAAAAGCTTTAAATTTAAAGATTACATTAAGTCATATTAAGCGATAATAGGAAATCAGCAAAATAACAAAAAAATGATATTTAGAAGAAAATATTGTGTCAATCTATAAATGATACCCATAAGCTATTTCTGAAAATACCTTAAACTAATGTAAGCTAGAATGTCAATATTTCAAAACATTTTCATTAATAACAATTTTAATTAACTTTTTTAATTTAAGTTAATTAACTTAAAATTAAATAAAATAGAATGCTAATTCATTATATATTTTTTTTTCCAAATTTAAATTTAGGAATGACAGCTATGAAAGAAAAGTTGACTAATGAACATCGAAATTTACATGAACTAAATCGAAGCTTGAAACGAAAACATCACAACCTGAATGAATGATTTTCTTTAAATTAGGATTACGACGTCTCAGATTCACTTTTTGTAATTTCCCCTCCCATAATTCTTTTATAATTGTACTAACAATAAATAAAGCAACGACAGTCATTATACATAAGCTCTTTTCACAGTGATCGAGAATGTATAGAATGGCAGATCTGTTAATAATGTTATTATATATTTTCTATTTCTAAATAATGTAAATTGTATCCATGTTATCTTCTGTAATAGAAATTTTAATAAAATAATGCCAATTTACTCTTTTTTGTTATATCATTAGAATTAGTTTTTAAATTGTTTAAATGTAATGTTAACAAAAATTTCAATGATTTCCTTGCAACAGCTTCAGATGAATTGGTTAGGTCAGGATTTATTTAATTTGTTTGATGTTCATTCAATGAAGGTGTCACAATACGTTTGTATCAAAACAATTCCAAGACCAACTGGGAGCTAAGTATGTTAAGTGCTCTGTATTACTTAAATAATGAATTATCATTGTACGTAGAAAATTAAAATTAATTTATTCCCATAAGCATTTGTTAACTGATAATGCTGTGAAAGGAACCCATCACATTTCTACATGTATTTACTTTGCTTTATATTTATGTTGGTGATAGCAATTTTGTTAATTTGATTTTCTTCAGCAATTTCATTAAATGATTTCGGGTAACAGGTAATTAAGAATTTTGGTAAATATTTTATGAACTCATGATAATTAAGATTGCTGATAATCAATGATTACCTTTTGATAATTAACATCACTGAATGTTATATTAGCTACCAACAGCATTGCTACCATTAGCTACCAACAGAATCGCAATCATTTTACCTGATAATTACACAAACTTTACAAATGCATTTCAATAAAAAATTTATCTAATAACGCCTATTACAAACTAAAATGCATTTTGTTTGCGCATAAAAAATTATTTCGCTCACTCTCATATTTTAAGATTATCTTTGGCTACCTTCAATCACTAAGTTCCGGTATTTCTCCACAACTCTTGATAATCAACAGCATTAAGTACGTTGAATTATCTGTATAATTATCTCTATAATGCCCATAACTAATTTCCATTATACATGAAACTATAAATCCTTTGATGCTAGATATGTTATCTTTCTAATTCTATGTTTTGATAATATGTGCTTACACTACCGATATAGAGAAGTCAATTGAGTTTACAACTTCATATAAATATTATTTTCTTGCAATAAATGAATTCTTAAAATGTAGCAATTTCTGTAAAGAAAAATACAAATAGTGTCTTT
>JAFIDM010002131.1:43708304-43730948 GCA_023159025.1 Thereuonema tuberculata | reverse complement strand
GGATTGCACTGTGGTTTGGTAGTAACCCTTTCTTGATTTTAACCACACAAATATTCAGAATGATCATCATCCTCTTGTTCTAATATCGCATGCGTTTATTTTTGATCAAAAATAAATTATGCTTGACTTTACAAAACTGAAGAAAAAATTGAGGAATTTTTTCATTATTTCATATTAAACTACTAAGAAGTTTATTTTTCGTTCCTAAATTGTTAGGAAAATGAATTTTATTATTAGGGAATTGAATTTAATTATTAGCTAAAGTAAACTTTTTTTTTTCGAAAGCTAGAATAATGCAAAGCAAATTTTTACTTAAATCTTGATATTAATATATCTTGATATTAATATTAAATCTTGATATTGATAAATCATACATCTCTTTCTCTGACTACAGGCGTCTCCCGCTTATTCGGTAGGTTAAGACCTAGAGCACTATTGGTAACAGGAATTCGTCGAAGTAAGAAACCCAATCTTTTTGGGCTTCGGGAAACCTAGTCCTGCGTCATTTGCAAATGCTTGCGAAAGCTAAATCACATCTTATAAATACGGGGTGGCCATAATTAAAGAGGTGGTGTTTACAGCCCAATTACCAATGACCTATTCAGCGAAATTTGGTGTCAACGCTGTTTAGACCACGGAGTTTTTATTTCTAAAGAAAAAAAAGTATTAAAAATTTCGCCATCAGGGGAAATTTTGAGCAGCTGAGAGCATGGGAATATGAAGATTGCAGTCAACTGTCGTCATTGATTGAAGAATATGAAAAGAGGAAAACGAACAGGTTGGGTTAGGTCTCACTGATGTGCTATGGTTCCGCGGTGGTGCTTTGATGTTCAACATTTGCAATGCTAAATTTACGTGATCGTGCTTTGTTGCTGAAACTTTACTATTGAAAAAACAACATTGGTTCTGTCGCACTTCGAGAATACCGGAGATTGAAGAATTTAAGGAAAGGCCCAATGACAATCACAAATTTGCAAAAAATGATTTTGCGATTTGAAAATAACAAGTGCTACCGGACGAAGACGCAAGCCGAAATCAAACTATAAACTTGAAGCAGTTGCAACTAATGCAACTAAACGATGCACTAAATGAACTAAATGATGCACACGCGTCCAGCATGCAAGAACAATATCCAGGCAATTTGATATGCCGTATGTGACGATGTGGACAATAAAGCGTAAACTGCTTAAGTTTTTCCCATACAACATCAGCCACACTCAACATCTGCTTCAAGGAGATGAGAACGATCGTCTGAACTTTTCTCTGATGTTTCTAGCTCGAATGAAGTCCAGGATGCATGGCTTTGGAGCATCACATGGAGTGAAGAGACACATTTTCATCTTAATGGAATTGTAAAAACACAGAATTGCTGCATTTGGGCGTTGAAGAATCCTCATATGTCTTAGCAGATACTGTTGAACTCATCGAAAGTCACACTATGGTGTCGCTTTACTGCTTCATTCATAGTTGGTCCGTACCTTTTAGAAGAAATAACACCAATCGATCCCGTGACTTGCTTCTTCAATGCTGTGCGGGATAAGTTATTGCTGCTTGATTTTGTTATTTCACAACTTCACCGTGAACGCATCGAATCCACCATATTCATGCAGGATGAAACAACCTTCCCAACAAGTCTTACGGCAGCATTTCACAGAAAACAGAATAATTAGTCGAGAGTTGCCCAGGCAGTTGCCTGATCTCAGTCGATGGGACTTTTGATAGTGGGTCTATTTTTGTGGGTCTGTAATGTACAAAGGAGGCGTGGATAAGTTAGTAATGTTAAAGGATCTCATAATGCTGTACGTGAGTGAAATGAAAATATATTGTCATATCATATCAAATCATATTGTCATATCATATCAAATCATATTGTCAAATCGTATGAAGGCATATTCAATCAGATCTGTAAAAGATGCCAATTAATAATTACTATTGATTGTAAGCTTTCTTCATTTATTACGCATAGTGTTTCCTTCACATGTAGCTTTCAGTGCTATTTTTTCTCATGGTAGCGAAATTGTGAGAAAATTTTTGTTTCTTTCGAAATCAAAACATCATGTTCTAAATAGCGTTCACACCAAATTTGGTGGAGCTTGGCAGAACAGACTTTTGATAATTGGGCTCTAAATACCTCCTCTTTAATTATGGTCATCGCATATATATGCAAAAGAAACGTACGACTTTTATATAAAGACTGAATGAAAACATGACGCCGAGTCGACAGAGAGAAAAAGTGGAAGATCTTGGAAATGTGAATGAAAACGTCGAACGAGCGGACCACGATCACCCTGGTCGGAAAAAAGCATTGTCGAAAGCGGACCTTCCAAAATGGGAGACTTGTTTTCAAAATCAGTAAACAACAGGAAAATATAATAAAGCCTATTTTTATTTGCTATTAAGAAATGGTGAAAATTTCAATTCATCTTGTTATATGGTTTTCGTCCAATCGTAGCGTAACTATAAACCTTTTGTTTTGAAAATGTAGTAATTTTGGTATATTAAATTTGTCTTATCTCTACATTAAGTTTCTTTGTTTGTTTAATTTCTCTCGCCACTTTGCGAAAATACAAACTATGACCTTTCATTGTAACTAATTAAAGACTGTCCAAAGTCAATGTTTCAAATTAACAGAGAAATATTCGATAGGAAACAGACTTTCGACCTTTTAAGTTCAAAAGGTTAACGAAATGACATTATCAGCATCTCAAACACAAGCAATTAGAAAAAAATTGCGTTTCCTGTGACATTTTATTGTCCCATGTAAAGAACGGGAGAAGTAAACTTCGTTTCTAAAATAGTTTATTTTAAAGTAAGAATAAACTACCACGAAGAGGATCGTGATATTAGCAGTTATATATTGCACTGCTGTAACTAGATCAATTCAGTATTTTTATTTACTTAAGCTGTAATTTACAGTCATGTCCAATATATTATTAAGCAATTGCAAACCATTATTTTATTTCATTGTTGCGTGTTTTTTTGACAATATTACAACTTTACCATGCGGACTCTTTCGTTTCGAGAATGCATACATTCCACAACTGTATCTGAATAATCATGTAAGATTTGCCGGGAGTATAGTTACGGTTTAATCCCTTCTTTGTATCGTAATAATTATTACCTCCAAAAATTACGATTTTTTTCTTATAAAAATACCACACATTGTATTCATTCAAATAATGATTGCTAAAACATTTGTTTTGAGTAATACTATGTTTGCGACAAAAAAAAATCAACAAAACATTATAGATTTTATTACAAGTGTAGACTGTGTCTACTGTACTGAAGTTCGGGAATCAAAACAAATCATTGGCTCCATACATTGTTCTGGTTTCATATAGGATAGAGAAAGTGGTCTAAAGGTAAAGAAGAAAGCTTTCAAATTTGGTGTCGCAGGGATTTGAATGTTGCTCGGACTGCAATTTTTCTTCTTGTGATATAAAATTCTATAATTCCAAGATTAAAAAAGTTGAAATAAGTCCGAACAGTTTATTAGCTATGCCACCTGTTCCTGATGGTCCAGATATTCAAGACCCTGTTCCTTTAGAAATATTAGAAGAAGAATTAAGATCATCAAGATACTGATGATCTTGAGACGGTTAGTGATCATCGGAATAATGCTGAAGAATTTGACAGTGATGAATTTCAGTGTTTGATCTGAAGAAAGACCCTTAGTGTTCTGCTGAAAGTTCAGAAGATTGCACAGGCGGAAATGCTTCACATCAAATTAAAAATGGCATTTGACAGCCTCTGATTGAAGATTTGGAAAGTCATTTATTTGATACTTTTCGTAACTAAATTTTCCTAATATTTGCAATAAAACATTACTTCATTACTCTTCGTCGTTATTTTCAACAATTTTTATAAGTCTAGCTAAAGATAACAACAGAGGTTGTGAAACAACATTGCTTGATGGAGAGAAATTGAGGTAATTTTTTGATTCAACACTTCAAAAAACTATTTAGTCAGTGCAAATATTTCAAAAAGCATTTATGAATCTATAATATTGAAGTTATAAATTGTAGGCTTTTTTAGTTGTAAGACTAGTACTATAACGCAGCGTTTCTCAACCTGTGGGGCTAAAGGGGGGGCGCGAGCATATCGAAGATCTGTTAAAGAGATAGGTTTGGAGGTTTTTTTTTTGGAGATTCTTTTTTTTTTTGGTTCAACAGATAGGTTTGGAGGTTTTTTTTTTTGGTTGAACAGATAGGTTTGGAGGTTTTTTTTTTTCGGGGGGCGCGATGAGAGTTGTGATTGAAAATTGGGTCGCAAGTACTAAAAGGTTGAGAAACACTGCTATAACGAATAAGAATAAATCTAGTCAGACGGAGCAAGGAAAAATAAAGAAGAATGAGCCTAACATTCAAGCAAAAAAGAAAACATGCATGATGACTCCAGGATCTCGAACCCATATTGAGATACATCTGCCAAGTTAGTAGCCTACTGCTAAGATCACTTGTTTTATCCCGAAGGGTTATTATGTGTTCAATAATAGCAGACGAAGAATGATGAATAAATTTAGTAATTTTTTTCATCTTGTTATTTTCAGTAATCGTTCTTTGGAGCGTATAATTTTGTCATATTTTCACTACATTAGCTATAGTTAGAAATAGAAAAAGAAATGACAATAATAATGTTTCAAATTATTTAATCATTGTCAAACTTTTTACGTGGAAGTTTCATATGAATTTCCTAATATCCTTCTATTACATTGTTTTACTAGCAAATACAATAATAAATTCAGCAAGTTATACCAATTTGTTCGTGTAGGGTATTAGGTATGTTAATGATAATAGGAAGTTCCTCAGTAAATAGTTCGTTTGAAAAGAAAAGAAACAATGCTATATTTATATTTTTATAAACATAGTAAATTATTTTAGACAGTCTTCTGAAGATTTACAATACTTTTTAAAATTTCTGTTATTAAAACTATTTAAATTCTTTATTCATCTAGGTACTGCTTTGATACTTAGAAAATTTGAAAAAAAATTATAATTTTTTTTTTCATTGAAACCTAAAGAAAAAGTAGGAAATGAAAGTAAAGCAGCAACACTTGAATAAAATTGCCTTTTTAGATTCAATTATGGGCAAGATTTGGGAACGGCCGTTTCACCCTGCAACGGGATCATCAGCCCATACCCGCCTCCCACGATAAAAGTAACAGAAAGACGCAATTGTATGTGAAGGTCACCGACCAATCTGGCAGTGACTCCCAAAGGACAAAAGGCAATAAAAGAAATTGATGTGTCGAGAGACATCATCATAAACCTTTACCTACGACTGATAGGGCAAAAAGGCATTAAATTAAAGAATCAAAAAATTCCAAAAGCTAAATATAATCAAAATAATAAAATTATAAAAAAAAAACGGGTTTGGGCTGATGATCCCATTGCAGGGTGAAACGGCCGTTCCCAAATCCTCCCCATAATTGAATCAGAAAAGGCAATTCTATTCAAGTGCTGCTGCTTTATTTTCATTTCCTACTAATTTTCAAAGCACGTTAATTTTATTATTTTGACCTAAAGAAGAAGTTTTGAAGTTATGAAATTCAATATTTTCCTAATAAGTCATTTAAACTATACGGAAATGAATTCGAGAAACCTAAACTACTTGACAGAAAATAAGATTGCTTTATAATGGATTCGTATTCATTTTTGCACAAACTTACTAGAGGAAAAGAAAATTTGTACTTAAATTTTCATGGAAAATTACACATCTCTTAGTCTGAGCACTGGTGTCGCCAGCTTATTCGATAGGTAAGCTACCGTAGCAGTCCAAGAAAACAGTAAATCCGGAAATTCGGAAACCAGTTTATTTTAGTTCACAAAAACGTTCTGCATTTTGGCTGCCGAAGACGTAAATAACTCATCACGTATCATATACAAATGCATGAGAATGAAAAATAGCATACCATATATACATGTGTGTATACAAAGATATATGCATAATTTCTATGGAATGTATACTACAACTTCTATACGAACACTGAATGAAAAGATGGCTCCGAATCGCTTTACAGAAATGAAAAATTTAGAAACGTGACGAAACAGTTCGAAATGATTTAATGTATAAGTTCTGGTCATAATTGAAAAGAGTCAGTATGAGCGGATTGTCGAAAAGAGCACAGCAGAAAGCGAGGGACGGATTTATTTCGAAAATCACTAAGCAGCTGGAAATCCCTTCACATACGTTCTGTTTTAATCTTAAAAGTTAAGGCTGAAATTTGTATTATTTTACATGTAAATATCTTTTACGTTTTTGTTTTTTAAAGTGATGCCAATTTTCCATTATATTTGTCAAAAATAATCGATGTTATTTTTAATTGCTAATAGGGAGTGGTGCAAATTTCAGTTCATCTTGTTAAATGCTTTCTGTCCATTCCTAAAGCTAGTATGAAATTTAAGCTTAGAAAATGTAAACAATATAAAAACCTTAAACTGTTTTCATTACTAATTAAATTTGCTTGTTTGCTCGTAACAAAGTTAATGCGCCACTTTCCGAATATCCTAACTAAGGCCATCCATTAATTCTAATTAGTAATTAGTCAACTGTGGAACTATTAGTAAAATATTGATAAGAAACATATACTTGACATTTGAGTTGAAAAGATTAAATAAATTAAAGGTTAACAAAGGATTGGTCAGCATTTAAATCAAAAGCAATAAGAAAAAAAATAATTGTTTAAGTTTCCTGTGACATTTTGTTTGTACATATAAACCACGGAAAAAGTAAACTTCGTTTCTTAATTTGTTTAGACGTTACGAATATACTACCATGAAGACGATCGTAATATTCGCAGCTGTTTGTGATATTGCGGTAAGTAAATCGATGCTTTTATTTATTTAAACTGAATTTTATCATAAAAAATAAGAGGATACTTGATTTTATTCATTAGCAAATGCCTCAGGCATATTTACCATTGATAGAATAATAGTATTGTTATAAAAATATTATGAAAGAGAAAAAGAACGCAATAATGTGAGAAACGATGAATGTAAAATCAGTTATTGCTAATCGTACATCTTAATTTATTTCAATTAATCCTTTTAAAATAAATACTCCGATTTTTTAAATTATGTTGTCAAAAATAATGTTTTTAATTTTTAAAACTAAACCAGAGGAACTTTGGTCTGTCAAAATTCCATTCAAACCTATTGTTAAAAATGTGAAATGGTGTCTTCAAGTGATAGTAATTCAGAATGAAAAAATTGGTGTTATCTTAAAAAAAATTTCTTTTGTAACCAATATCAATTTTTCATATTATTGATTATGCTAGTTTTATCATTTCAATTGGAATCTTCTTTGTTTGTCCAACTAAATACATAGTTACATCTAGTTTGTTCAGCTATTCTCTCGTCGCTCAATAAAACTGCATAACTGATTTCTGAAATCTCGCTCGTTGCTTATCCAACGTAAAATTTGAGCACGATTATTTTGGTCTGCATTCTCCCTGTAACAAGCATTGCTGTAAAAACCCCGATGAATAATTGAGTGCGTAGCTGGTTATTACTATTGTTATTTACTATCAGTATTTGGAAATGAAAAAATAATTTCAAGAAATGTATAAATTATCATTTTTAATACTGGCTAAAAGAGTAAATGTACATTTTATTTTTAGAAATATTTGATTTTTAAAAATT
Organism: Thereuonema tuberculata; assembly: GCA_023159025.1. Taxonomy (NCBI): domain Eukaryota; kingdom Metazoa; phylum Arthropoda; class Chilopoda; order Scutigeromorpha; family Scutigeridae; genus Thereuonema; species Thereuonema tuberculata. The sequence goes on along the minus strand of JAFIDM010002131.1, from coordinate 43,723,308 downwards.
TAGAATATAACTTGTCCTAAAAACTAGAATTCGTTATGATTTACAAAGTGTAGAGTTTATAGTTTACAGTGAAAAATAACGTTAATACTTCTTTTCATTCTTTCTCTTAGATAAGATAAAACTGAACAGAATATTATAAAATCCTTCATCCACTCTCTGCTTCCACCCTTCCTGTTGGTGTCTATATGAAATAAAACTATCATCTCTCCTGGTTGCTTGTCTTGGTCGTCCAGAGTCGTCTACACCTGTCGTGTAGAGGTGCCTTGACATGTTCATTCTTCATGATAATATCTGACTAAAAAGTCAGAACGGCCTAAATGGACGGCCACTCAGCCCGTCTCTCGCAGCCCGATGTTTCGGCATCTCTGAAATTCCGTGAGAGACGTCTTTGTACTGGCGTCTTAGGAGTCTTCGGGGCGTGGTTCATCGCTCACAAACCTCGCCTGTTCACCTTACAGTGCACGTGGACTAATCTGCGTGTCTTATAAGCCTAAAGACTTACGATTGCACCGCCACTGTAGGACAAGAGGCCATGAGCAATCGCACCATAACAATATTCATTCGCATATCTACCCTCCGCCGTAGATGTTTACCTACTTTGGTGTTTATAGTATGCCTATTTCTTGGTGCAAATTTTTATATCAATGGGTGTATAATATCAATGCTATGAATATTAATCATCAGAACAAAAATTTAAAAAACGATAGTAAAAATTATTATTATATTTCCAGTTACTCTTCGAATCTTTATTTACATTTTGTATTGTATGTCTTTTTAAAGTTTCAAAAAATCATTTTTATTGTCAGGCTGCAGAAGAATATGCAGAAATAAACAACCATGCAGTTAAATATGCAGAAGATGTCTGCGATGATAATCAAAATTATGAGGTGAAGCTTGTTTTTCTAATTATCATATAATCGTTCTTATTAATTTGCTATATATCTTTTTCTTTTTTTAAAGTAAAAAACTTGAAATTAACACTGATCATTGTAGAATTCGACCCAAGAAGCCTGCAGAGAATGCTTGATAGACTTTACAAAAGCTGTGCTCGTAGAAGGAACACCTATTCGACAGGTATGATACTACTATTATTAGTTTTACACAAAATTGTTGGAAGTGACGCAACACCAATTCATTATAATTCTTGAAAAATCAATAGCAGAAGTTCGAAGTTAAATTAAATATAGTGTGCCCAGACAAGATATTAATTATTGACAGCAATAATGAAAGTAAAATAATATCGATGCTTATTTGTAAAATTGAAAGATGAAGAGCAAGCGAAATGTTGGTTAATACAATATATAACTCAATACATTACAGAATAATCACAGTATTTCCTGTGAAAAGGAATTATTAAGGTGTCAATTTTCTACATTCTTGTAATCTCGATCCGAAGCTGATAAAAATGCACACTTTCATTAATTATGAAGTATTAATTTATTTGCTACTGACATCTATTAAAAACTTTGTATTGGTGGGCTGACTTGTCTAATGAAATAATGTCAATTGGTAATAACAGGGACATCACTTTGAACTGGAAGCTAGCATAGACCGAATTAATCAGAAATTCTGTAAATACTTTGATTTTTCGTATTTTCGTTTTTCTTTTGACCAGAGACAATAAAGTGCATGGCTGTATGCTTCTACTAAGCACCGACCTTAAGTTCTGTTATGTGTATCCTAAGCAATTCCTTCAATTAGCTACTGAAATTTCACTGTACTGATACATTCGTTCCAAAGTAATATAGCACTTATTTTAGAAAACCAGTCCACATTTATACAATGGAATTTTACAATAAACGTTTCTTTCCTTGGAAAGGAGGAAAATATGCACAATCTGTATTAAAACAAGACAAGTGTTTCAAGTTAAAATTGACCAAAGAAAAATGAAGTAGTTATGGCTTACCTACCCTCTCAATATTTGAATTAGAATATGGAAATTAACCAGAATTGTTTATTTGAATGAAGTCGTCAATATTTATATTCACTGAATAAATCGCGATAGTTCAAATGAACGTTTCGGGTTTTGTTTATTTTACGCTTTATTTTCAATGCAAAATCACTAAAGCAAACTTTAATAAAAAAAAGCGATGAACTTTATTAAAAATAACAGTCATTAGTATAAATTACCTCTCACTTACTTTTAGTTTACATACTTCATGAATTTTAAGCAAAATAAATTTTGAAATGTTTAATCAGTTTAAATTATCAACTTTTATTGGCTACCACATGGATTTAATTGCCGAGCTTTTTATTTTCTATTTCTTTTTTCTTTTATCTATTATATCAGCATTTTCAATAGTAAATTATTTTAGCAGGAAATAATTCTAAATAATTACAGTTTGCCTAATCCAAATCATAATTGATCGAATCTCAAATCATAAAATCAGTAAAGAGTAAAGAATAAGGTAAATTTTTCTCATTTGCTTTTCTTTATCTCTACTGGAAAAAATAACAAGAAGAATCTTTAAATTTGTATTGTTTTCTGAAATATGAAAATTTCGGTAGTGAGTATAAAATAAGTCGATTCCCCGAAAATGAATAAACGGCATCTAAGTGCATCCAAGTTTACCAAATTGAGGACAATCGAGAATTGTATAATAAATGTAAAATTTCAAGAAAACTTATTCAAGGCATTTTGATAATAGATCTATAACCGACCACAATTTACAGATAACTTTTGTAGTAATTTCGATATTAGTGCTTAACGATAAACTTTTTCTTGACCAGTTTCAATGTTGAAGTTGAATTCAATTCTCCAACATTAACAAAAAATGTTTTATGTATTTACAATCCGTCCAAATTTAGAAAGAGGATCTGAAAAAAATTATAATAATAATTTTGGCATTATAATTTGAAATAAAATCAGCTACATTCACCTGTAGATAATCATAGTATAGAAAACAATTATCTATTGATTTCTACATTCAAAAACCTTGAATCGATTGAATTTGAAAAAAATTAATAAAATCAAATCAAGTCTCACAAAACACAAATAGAAAGAATCGAAAAGCACAGAAATTGTCTTAGTTTTAGATCAAATAAGTCTCTGCAATTAAAGCTATTTAAATAAATTTAGTCTATTTATATTTTGAAAGTAGTTAATGGCGTCAAATTTGAACATTAAAATTCTTGGAAAGTGATTTCTGAATATGTTTATCATTCGTTGAAAATTATTTAACAAAATAATCATATCATTTTTTTTATTATCTCAGGAAAAGTTACTGTCTTTGTAAATAATTTATTAAAAACTGTTTGATTTCAGGTTAGGAAAGGCCTCTTAAATGGATTGTACAACTGCTCCATCCATTTTAATGAGCAGGTAGGTTCATTTGAATTATTTAAAAAGCAGATACATCAAATTTATGAAGCCCACCTCTAAAATTTAGATCATTATTATAAAACAGCAAGTTATATAATAAAGTGGTTTTTTTAATATATCTAGGAAAGATTTCTAAAGTGTGCTAAACATCTTGATTTTCGTGCAGAGGTTAAGTATTTTAGTTTTTATTTATTTTTTTCAAAATGTTAAGGATTGAATGAAGTTTATTTTCATTCGAAAAAATAAACTTTGTAGTAACTGATAATTTGTTTTTATTCCACCTATATATTTTGTAGTGATAGAATATAATCTTTGCCTTGCACTAAAATAATTTTCTTTAATTGGCAGGTTGATTGCGTATTCTTGCACGCTATAAGAGTGGTAAGTAGTTAACATTAAGTGTACATATTTATAACCTCTATTGAAAGCAAAGTTTTGAATTTATGTTTCGATAGCTTTCTTCAATAAAGAAATTGTTCATATCATATTATTCCTTTAATTTATTAAACAAAAAAAACCCCACCATATCTCCATAACACGTAGTTTATTTAAAAAACTTTTCGGAATTTTCGGGATGATAATACGCCATCCCTTCTTCAAGCGAAATGAACAATAAAATAGTTCTTTGGAATAACCAAAAATACAAAATAGTGATAAACATGAAAACATGTTGAAACAATTCACAATTGTTTTTACAATACGAAATAGCAAATATGCTCTTTCATTACTTTACAATTTTTGAAAAACAAATATTTAACAATAAATCCAAATGAACTAACAAACATAATAACACATATAAGGAAACAGATTTAAGTCTTAGAAAAATATTAGAAAGTTATATAATAAAATGTACAAGAGGATGTAATTTTAATAGATATGAAGGGGCTAAAGTAGACCCTTCTACGATTACATCAGTAAAAGACTGAATTAAAAAAGATGTAAAAAAAGTTGTAAATATTAATGAATTTCATTATTGAAATGTTTTTTGATTATTGGATTGTTGGTAAAATTAATTGATTCAAAATATCTGAGTTACCTTATTGTAAACAAGAATTGATTTATCTAATGTGTTATTATATTTGTTAGTTCATTTGGATTTTTTTGTTAAATATTTGTTTTTCAAAAATTGTAAAGTAATGAAAAAGCATATTGCTATTTTCATATTGTAAAAACTCAACGTGTGTTCATGTTTATCACTAGTTTGTATTTTTGGTTATTCCAAAGAACTATTTTATTGTTCATTTCGCTTGAAGAAGGGATGGCGTATTATCATCCCGAAAATTCCGAAAAGTTTTTTAAATAATCTACGTGTTATGGAGATATGGTGTTTTTTTGTTTAATATATTAAGATGAAAAGGAAGAAGTTAAAAGAAGAATTTGGAAATTTTGTATATTCCTTTAATTATTCCTTTAGAGATACTTCATTTTATTTTGTATAATGATGTGAGAATGTTTTCTCTTAACCGCGCCTGGTTCAGACAGTCACATGATTGCCATGACTATTATAAACAAAATAAGGCTCCAAGATGCAGAAATCATACACCATATTGTCACATGTGCAGTTCAAAGGGGTTTCTCCACAATGAGGTCTGGCCGTTCAAATCCATTCAAATAAATACGGCTTTGTCAGAAAACCAGACACTTGATAGGAAAGCTTCATCATCATTCGCCATCACTAACATCGTTGCACTCTAAACGATTCTTGCATCCTTGTAGGCATTGCTCAGACGCTGTCCGTTCTATCTTATTGTCAAAACCAAGAATTTCCTTGAACATTCTTCTCGGATGTTTCACTAAGATTCATTTTTAAGGATGTTCACCGGAGACTTCGTTTAGGCGACAGTAACATCTGCTAGAGGAGTCATTCTCGATTCGCATTTGTTCTACTGTAGCTGAACGTCCGGTGCAGTCTTTGCTCTGCGTTAGAACGCTGTCGATCGAACGAAATTTTTTTAATCACGGTTAACAAAACTATGTAGATGGTGGTTTTTGAAATCGTTTTCGAAATGCAAGTCAACCATATAGGCAACTTGGTTCATTTGAACGTCCAACTCTGTATGACCGAACATGTTCCACAATATTTTTTTTTCCTTCGTTGTTAGCACCATTTCAACGTAGCAAGGTTTAACCAGCAAAAACGTCAGCATGCTGTTACGTTACCAATAGGATGCTCGATGAGGTCATCACGTGGTGCCCATGAGGAAGAAATGCATTTGGCGTTCAGTATCGTTTGGAATGGGCCTACGGTATATATAATCTAAAGATCAAAGTGATGATACTAATTTTTAAGGAAAGTGTATGAAAAGTAGAGTTTAAGTTCGGATATTCTGAGGGACTATACGGAGAAAAGATTGAAATAAACTTGTCAAATCGTTAAAAATAACTTTCACAATCCCTGAAATTGTGAAACGAAAGGTTTTCTGCTTTGAAATGAAGCATCAAAACAAATCAAGATTGAGGCAAGGTTGTAGTTTTTAGCGATTATTGAATAAAGAATGAAAGAAGAAAAGAAAATAAGGTGTGATGAAAAACTCGAACATACATCTTCATTTAGATATCCCATAGTCCTATTATACTGCAGATTTCTAATGTAATATATTCTCGTTAAAGTAGGCATGACCAGGCTTTATACATAACTTGCAATAAAATTAAAAGCAGGGTTTAGCTTGAATTCGAGTTCCAATTCAAAACAAATAAAAAGAAAACCATATCTGAACTAAAATTTACTATTATTTTAATGAATAAATACTTCTGAATTTGTCGAAAGTTTCCTGAATGAATTACATTATATTTTTATTTTTCAACTTTTACTTTCAGAAAGGAGCAGTTGCACTCAGCAGAAGACTTTTGACAAGATTTTACTGTGTGGATTTTCAGGTAAAATTTCGTAAAATCAGTTAAAATCAGTTAAAAAAGTTACTTAACTGTCAGTAAAGAAAAATGAAAAAAATTACAGAACGATTTTAAAAATTACAGAACTAGGCACATAGGCCTAGTGGACACTGAACTAACTTTAAAAAAAGTTATTATTTTATTGAAAATATTATAAATGCTGGGTTCCAAGTTTCCAATTGTTGTATGGTCAATACATATGTATAAATTCTTTGAAATCTAGATCAAATGTGATTATCTTATTTCTTAAATAAATATGTAAAAGAAAGATAGATATTCAATTACTATCAATGTAAAATGATGAATACATGTAAATTTACATCCATGTAAATCATGTTAATGCGTTGATAGTAACTGGGTGATCGTAATTGCTTTCAGCCCTCACTAAGCTACGGATAGTTCATAACTAGTTTAGTATAATCAAAATGGGGGGGGGGGCTAGGGATTTTTGATGTTTTTTTAATTGATAGAATGAGCCAAAATAAATAAATGAAAAGTCTTATCCTTTTCAGAAAAGTGGTGGATGCGGATTACAAAGAAAGCGAAAAAAGTGTGTTTTTTTTCAAAAACAAAAAAAAAAACAATTTTACTACTAATACTACTCGCGAATGATCCCCGACGGACCACCCGCTAGCTCCACCTGACAACGTCCGGACAAGGCTAGGAAATCAAAGACGAGAATGTAGTTCCTGTCGAGGATACACATAAGAGAGTAATTCCCAGGGGGAAACGGACGAAACACAGAAGAAGAAAGAAATAGCCATGCCGCGACCGGGATTCGAACCTAGGTGCCGGCACACTGGCCACACAGGGCAGACCGCCATCTAGATCGTTAGGCCAAGCTGGCACAGATATTATAATATTATATAATATTGTAATATACTATATTTTTTTCTATTTTCGGATGCTATGTGTCTGAGGGGAAGAAAAAAACCTCTACCAACCTCCGCCTCTACTCGATACACGAATGAGGATGATCAATTAATGGAATCCCGTATTTACTTGAAACGGATAGCCCATTTCGTTTCTCGTATAATTCTACTACCACCAGAAATAAGATTTTTCCGTGGAACAATGTATTACGCATGCTCTGAATAAATAGGAACTCCATCTATAATAATTCATATAGAAAAATATAAAACTCAGATAAGATTAGATTAGATTAATTGAAAGTAGGTGGCATGACTGCCGAGCATATCGTCCTGAAAGATCTTTTTTACTGTCCCACGGAAAGAAGGACAGACGGAGAGAAAGACTGAGAAAGGATGGTGTGAGAAATGCAGGGGAAACGGGAGAACCGCGAGAAAACCTGCCCAGCGCGGATCGCCATCATCAACGAAACCCACATAAGAACCGAACCCTGGACTAGAGGTGAGAGGCCAGTGTCTTAGCGACATCGCAAACAGCACGTTCTAATACAAGACTTGCTCTGAATGTCTGAAATACAAGAAATATAAGATATGCTCTGAATAAATAGGAACTCCATCTATAATAATTCATATAGGAAAATATAAGACTTGCTATCTCTTAAGCACTTTTCTGTTCTTCGCAAAATAATTCCATACTCCCACTTTTTACATGTAGGTAAAATTAAGGATATTACCCATTCATATATATATATATATATATATATATATAAGTAAAAAATTATGAAGAGGTGTCTTACGTAGAGGAATAGTTAGTTAAATATGGCTCTTTAGATTATCAGATAAATAAAATATAATCGTAGTCATGTAATTTAAAAAGCAAAAACAAAAACAAAAAGAAATTGTCATGAACAGTTAGAAGTAGTAGGGTTTTTTTGAAAATACTTCATACGAATAATGATTTTCAAATCGATATTAGAATGCCTAAGAGCTAGAGAGCGCAGACTTGTTTTGTTTCTGTTTTTTTTTTTAATTTTCAATGCAATAGGCTAAAAATAATTAAAATATCAGACGGAGAAAGAAATTCCATGTGTTAATATATATTCCAATATACATTTTTACAGAAAATAAGGATTTTTAAAAAATCTTATCTCTTCGATTTTATTTTTTTCTGGTACGATTATAGGGCGTTACAGAAATAGAGGAATGTAAATCTTGTGGTTATGATGCTTTGAAACCTGCTGAAGGAGACGATTGGACTGGTAATGCAGAGACGAGAAAAGAGTTGGTAAGAAATACAAAAACCTTATTATGGACCAATTCATCAAAAGAAATTTAAATTTAATTAGTGTTATTCTTTTTTTCTTTTTATTAAAAACTTTTTATTTTCTTATTTTTAGTTGGTAGAAAAATCGAAAATATTTTTCGACAGCTGTAGCCAGTTTTTTCCTTCAGAGGTAAAATCTTATAAATTGTTATTCCTGGTTTGAAATTTTAACCTTCGAAACTACACTATTGTTCGCAAGAAATCCAAAACAATATTAACGAATAATTTTGTTTTCGATTAAAATTTGAAGTTGGCAATAATGAAGAACAGTTGTAAACTTTCTTTTAGATTGTCTTTGTTAGGAAAAAATTAATTTTTTACAAAATAAAAATTTTATTTACTAATTTGAAGTGAAAAAAATGTTTTAAATATAATCATAAAAACAGTTTACGTTTGTTTAATTTAAATCCATATTTAACACTTCGAACTATTTGAAAAAAAAAACTTTGGCATTAAATTTCAGGGAATTACGATTTTTGCTTTTTTTATTTAATTTCTAGGAGAATGTAAGGGCTTGCTATGAAGTTGAAGACCCGGTAAGTAATTGTTTAAAGGCTTATTGATTATTTTGTGTTAAATTTGCTGTACTTCAATTTTACCAAATTTAAAAAGTCATTACGACACAAAATTTCATAATTATCATTCATACAGATACAGATTTTAGTTTACTTACTTTATCCTCCTTTAAAAAAGTTGTTAGTAGGCTAGATGACGAAAAAAAGTTAAACCAATCGTGGAAATTTGTGGAAATAAAAACAAGACAAATAAAATATATGAAAAAAATTATAAAAAGAAAAGAAATTGGTTAAAAAATTATATAAATAAAAAAAAGAAACGATACATAAATAAACTGTTTGAGAATAGTTTACATTCTCAAATAAGATGCGTAAAATTATAAAAAGTGATATTAGTAATAACAAATGCAAAATAATAAACAAGAAAGTAAAAAAGTATTAGCTAATTATGATATTAGCATAATTAATTCAAAATTTTCAAAAGTTTTTAATCATAAAAATCAAAATAATTATCACCATTTTATTTTACAAAATTATAAATTTAATGAGCCTAACAACGCTAAGTCTATGGTTTTATTTCTGCCGAATCACAATGCTATTCAACATATAATTCTTAATTTAAGAAAAACTTAAGAGTGCTGGTATTGGTAAGATAACAATTAATGAAATTAATAACAATAAAGACAGAGTTTCTTTATTTTTTATGGAATTATTTAGAAACATTATTCAAACCAATAAATATCCAAATTTGTGGAAGATTGCTTATATGATTCAATACATAAAAGTGGTAAATACAATATTTTTGGCAATTACAGATCAATCTGAATTCTTTCTAATATTTCAAAAATTATTGAAAGTTATCTAACTAGCAAGTAAGTCTAATAATTATGTTACAAAAAAGTAATTTGCTTATGAAAATAATAGTAGTAGTCTACAACTAAACTCCTATATAATTTAAACGATAATGTAAATAAAAAATTAAATGATGGAAAAATAACATATATTGATAGATTTCAGTAAAGCATTTGATAACGTTAATCATTCTATTCTCTTAAAAAAATTAGAAAATTATGGATTAAGGGGGAATGTACAAAATCTATTGAAAAACTATCTTCAAAACAGAAAATTTAAAATAAAAATTACAGATAACATTAGTAAAACTTAAATGGAGAGAGAAATTCGCCAACCGGACAATAAATATGCCTTCGCACATTGAGCCAACATCAACGAAAATTCTGTACAGCTGTTTCATCCTTATTAGGAATCATCAGCAGAATATACCCTTGATGTTGGCTCAGTTGCGCGAAAGCTTTACCTAAAAGTATTCTCGATCCCGGGAATGGGCAGCCGAGATAAAAAATAATAAAATAAAAAATGATCCTGAAAGATCCAATGTGTTAACCCCTTGTCCTTTCACTGAAAGGCACTAAGGAATTTTCAGGATCATTTTTCAATTAGTAAAACTTATAATATAAAAAATAGTGTATCACAAGGCTGAAATTTTGGACCTATTTTATTTATATTGTACATAAACTCTAGATGCAAGTGCATTAAAAACTCTTCAATCTATATATATGCAGATGATATTTCAATATTAAATAGTAACAGAAACTATGACATTGCTTTCGAACTTCTTCAACAAGACTCAAACAATATATCTAAATGGTCTTTTAATAATAAAATGACTATCAATCATAAAAAAAACCAAAATTATGTTTATTAACAATAAAAATAAAACTTAATATACTTAAACATGTTTTATATCATTTGAAAGTGTGTAATGAGTAGAATAAGATACTGTATTTGACATTTTCCAGTAAACCGGTATTTAAATACTTTTTAGAAAAACAATGCATGAAAGCGTGGGTTAACAGGGGGCTCCAAATAAGGCCCTCCATATAATAATAACAAAGTAATTATATATAATGAGAAAAAATAAAACAAAAATCATCAAAGCTAGTTTTAAATTCACAATTTTATAAATTAATTACTAATTAAATATTAATTTGTAGCTTAATATTTAGTCAGAACTAAATGTTGGAAATTGGCTGTCTTCACTGCCAAGCTCTTCTCCCTGTGGGCGAGTTTGCCTGTAAATAGTAGTGGGCCTTATTTGGAACTATTAGAGGGCCCTAATAAGGCCCTTTAATTATATTTTCAAAACTGTGTTATTGCAGAAAGAATTTCAAATGCCACTAATTCTAAATTCACTTTTTCATAACAGCACACCTTAAACTACCTTCAAGACAGTTTACAGAATTTTCACTCTTGCAGTAGAATTGTAAAAAATCTTTAAACGTTAGGTGGGCCATATTTGGGCAACCTACCTTACTATTGATTATGTAAATAATCAAAGCCGCGCTGGTATGGTCGAGCGGTCTCAGGCGTCGGTCTGTCGTGAGATCAATGTGCCAGCGCCCGGGTTCAAATCCCGGTAGCGAGCATGGATGTTTCAAAAATTTCCTTTCCTGTGTTGTAGCCTCTTCTTCACTTTCTCTTCGGTCTGACGTCATTCCTTAATGGCGTCCTGGGGAAGGCCACGGGAAACCACCCCAGTATCTTTCCCTTGTAATTCTAGGGAGTCTGCTAGGGGTTCGCCGTCTTGGGAACACTAGCGCTCCCTGGAGCACGGATGCTTCGGCAACGAAGCTCGCACTTCGGTGCGAACCGACCACACACAAATAATCAAAAAGTATTTAGGTGTTTTTATCGACGATAATTAGAATTTTCATTACAACTAGATTGTTAAAAAACTACATACTTTCACTTACATGTTTTATCATTTAAAACATATCTACCCTTTTAAGCAAAAGCTTAAAATTTATAAAACATTAGTTGATTCTAATTTAGATTATGGATTAAATTGGTGGATTTTTTAAAATAAATGTCAACTTGATATTATCAATAAATTGATGTTAAAATTTCTTAATAACATTTACATTAATTATAAAAATAAAAGATTCTGAACAAAAATTAAAAATTCGTTATAAATATAAAATATTAAAAATAGAAGAAAAATTTATTTATAAAACTATTTTGAGCAATTTCTACAAAATTAGTCGAAATTGCTATTTCGACTAGAAATAAGTGGTTAAATATTTTTGAAATTAATAAACCAAATAATACATGGATCAAGGAGGTCAGAAAAGACATGGAAGAAATGAAAATAGATGGAGAAGAGGTGGAGAGAAGAGAAGAATTCAGAAAAAAGATCAGGGGATTCAAGGGTTTTCAAGAAAAGGCAAAGAAGAAGACGGGAGCAAAATGGACGGAAGAAAGAAGGAAACACATGGAGAAAGAATGAAACAATACTGGAAGAGAAGAAAGAAGTTAGAAAAATAATCATGAGTTATTTCACGTGGTCCATAGTCGGCCAAATTCGAAGAAAGAAAGAAGAAGAAACCAAATAATAATTTTGGTTAAGATTAGACAACTATGTCAAATTTAATTATTGAGTCAAATAAATTGTAAAAATTATTCTCGTAATAGAATGCATAAAATGCATTAACAATCAATTAATCTATGACATAATTAATGATAAAATAAGAAAAACTTTTTATCTCTGCTTTTAATCTCAATTTTATAAGTCATATAACAAATTCCTGCACCTATAAAACAGAAGTAATTAGTCTAATAGCAACTAATAGGATTGATTAACATTAAAAAAAATTAACTTGTTTAATTCATTTTTAACATTAATAATTTAATGCTGTCTTCACATTCTTAGTGGTGAATGTTTTCACACATTAACAGTCATGAAAACAAATATACGAAAGTGCTACGATTAAAACATAAAATATACAATGATTTATGACATTCACTATTCATAACTATCTGAAATGAGATTATTGATTTGCAGTATGGAAATTTACGTTTTGAAAATTTTTAACAGTTAATAATATGAAAAATTATAAAGAAACTAGTTTATTGATAAAAAATTAAAGCACTGAAAAATTAAAATCAATTTTTAAAATTATTGATTAAATAGTTTCGAAATAATTTTGCTTTAAACTATATAAGACTACATGATTAAGATGAGATAGATGAATTTTATATTAATGTTTTACTTTTTCTATAGATTAAGTGCTGGGACTCAATGTAAGTTCAACATATTACTACTTACTATAAATATTAATTTTGTAAAAACATTAAATTTTTTATTTAATGTGTAAATGTCGACGAATGCTGATTTCTTACTCCTTAAATGCTCATAGCTCCAAACGGCCAGCCAGGATTCCTAACATATATTACCTAATATAACTCCTAACGTATATATTTATGGTTTTGATTGGATATTAAGATTTTATACTTTTTCTCCAGTATATCTACTAATAGTGTAAAAGGCAATCTACTAATAGTGTATCTCTGATTTTGGTGCATAGCAACAATCGCAGGAAAGTATGACTCCTTTTATTGGGTCACACAACAGTGAACAACATAAATTTTTTGTGATTTAAGTTTTAATGTAACTTTTTTCATGGCTTCTTTCTGTCCTTAACACTAGGCCTATATTTTCATTATTACGGTGTTCTAACAGGAAGACAGCTTGGATCAAATTCAATATTATATTTGCCAAAGTTTTAAACATGTTTGAAGTAAACGGCAGCATTTCAGCCTTTTTATGTCATTCACCTTTCTAAGAGCAGTAAAGATCATGAGAATAAGCAATAAGGACTTAGTTGGTTTCATAAGATGGTTTCCATCTTCGATAATTTAATGAGGAGATCTTAATGGCGCAAATTATCAACCCTGGTATATCAGTTCAATGGACCACTTGAGGTTTACGCCCCTATCGACGGCACATACGACGTGTATCCCACATGCGGCGAGAGCTTGTGGGATAAATAAACATATAACTTTGTGTGAATTACTTAAAAAATCGTCGATTTTTGATATTTCAAGACGGATGGTTCAGTACTGTGCAGATCCTTATTGTAATAATTCTATAAAAACGCTTCGAATATCCTTCTTTAATATAATATTTCTTCTATATCTACAAGGGTTAAAACAAAGCACATGGCTTTGTTTATCTCACATGCGAAGCAGTAGCCTGGTGGGATATGTTGTAACTACGAAGCCCCGCCTATCGTCAAGTGATCCATTAAATGATATCCTTTGAAAATATATTGCTGTCGTCTTCTTCAATAGGCGATAATCAACTCTACATCCAATCTGAAAATTTTGGAAGGCTTACAATCGTTGCATCCAAATCAAATCTTTTAGTTCAGCCTCTATATCTACTAGGACTAAAACGAAGCACATGGCTTTGTTTATCCCACAAGCCAAAAAGTAGACTGGTAGGATATTTTGGAATTACGAAGCCCCGCCTATCCTCAAGTGGTCCATTGCCTGGATTTGTTTTTTTTCTTGGAATATTTAGTCATAAACGATAATTTGATAGTAGTACTGAGAGCTCGTTTACCTTCGGAGGTTCACTCCATTCTCCAAATACAAAATTCTTATCACAAAGTTGTTATAATTTTACATTTAAAGAATTAAGTTATCTGACCTGTGACAATCAAATTACAACAAATTAACAAAATAAATGTTGTAAATCGGCCGCTTATATTATTGCTTAACCTCATAACTGATTTATGAGAGTACACATTGTTGAATATAAATGTGTCTCAATGAAATTTAATTAGTTTTTTAATTAGTTTTAAGTGTTAATTTAAATTCATTTTATTTTATATTTAATTTAGGCATGGCGATAAATATAAAGAAAAGACAGAATAAAAGCGTCCAAATTATCATAAATCAAAGTTTCTCAAAACGAAGATACCAGGAAATGGATGAATAAAACAGTATATACATATTACTTCATTCATATTTGAGTGTCTGATCAACGGGATGTCTGATCACAATATCTGATCTTCATTTTTATCTAAACCCCTCATTCTTTTCTTAATTATACTACATTAAATACTATATTTATTTTCCCGATCATTTAATGTTTTTAGAATGTTTCAATTACTGAAGTTATAATATATATAATTCTATTTCAAATTAAAACAAATATACAAATGTAATAAAATCATTAATATTTATCTTTTGTAGAAATTTTAATAAAATATTGCAAATT
>JAFIDM010002131.1:43665868-43693304 GCA_023159025.1 Thereuonema tuberculata | reverse complement strand
GGAAATTTTTGAAACATCCATGCTCGCTACCGGGATTTGAACCCGGGCGCTGGCACATTGATCTCACGACAGACCGACGCCTGAGACCGCTCGACCAAACCAGCGAGGCCTTTAGGAATTAATTGTCATAAATTCAGTATTTTATGTTGCTAGTAATATTTATTTATCTTGGTAATAAATAAATGAATAAGTAATTATTCTAATAAACAGATGAAACGTTAGTTGCTTGTTTAGGTCATGCATTTCCAAATTCAAATTTACACTTAATGGTTTGTGATAAATAAATGATTATATAATTTATAAAAACTTTTTCCAGATCGGTTTTCGGGTTACTATTTTCCTGTAAACTATCTTAAGGAGAGCAAAGTAGAAGATGTTATTAAATAGCAAACGGAAATAGGCTCTGCAGTAAGAAATTTGTCCCATCTTTAATTTATTTCCATAATTTAATAAGTATAATCTCTTAAATCCTGAATATATATGTGAATATTAATTTAAACTAATTAAATGTCGTTATTTTCTGTTTTATTTTTATAAATTTGAAGGGCCTAACTGCAAAAGTCACATTCTCCACTTTAGCAAATTTTTCAGGAAACATGAAAAACCTCTCATTTCAATAAAACAAGGTTTTGAAACTTGCATTTTTTTTTTGAAAATATAATGCAGTCAAACAATGTAGTTTGTAACGCTGTTTCAAATCATACACAACATATAACTTGAAAAATGACTTTAAAATATGGAGAATGTGACTTTAGGTACTTACAGATGAAGAATGTGATTTCTGCACTTTAATAGTTTGCAGAATGTTACTTTTGACACAACGCGTTCTAGAAATTATCAGAGAAGATAATGTAACTCATGATAATATTTAGTTTGTTTAGGGTGAAAAGTTAAAATACCGGCATACTTTTTGGTACAAAACTTTATTTATTGAAGAAACAAATTTTACAAATTATTCTCACAATATCGAAATAACACAAAAAAAACTATAGATTGTCATCAGAACAGTTCAGTTTATTGAACAAAATCAGATCTGGAAAGTCTGCATAACATCCGCAACGTGCCATTCCTCCTCATATTCTCCTGACACATGTACTTCAGGTCCATCCAAAACATTGACGAAAAATTTCAAATCGTCATTAGATCGCCACTGTTCTCCGTAGTGTTTTTCCAAGAGAGAATTAACAACCCTTTCCTTTTCGTCTTTGGCAATACAGTTGCTTTTGACGATAGTATGTGGAACTACATTTTACAGCTGCTTTCCACTCTTCGTTATGCTTTTGGCACTTGCTGCAAGATCACTTTTCAAAGTGGAAGTATTTTCCCTTGAACCAAAATGATAGCTATATTGCTAACAGTTTTTCTGGAAAAGTAAATTCGCTTTGCAGCCTGAATACCAAAATGCAGACTAGCTGGCTTTTTCATCACTTCTTTCGTTGCTGTTTTCCAGTCTTGAATAATAACATCATCACCCAGCCTTTTAACAGTATTTCAGTGGTATATTCACTCACTTCCTTGGAACTTCTCCAATATTTCTATCAGTAGGTTTAACATTTTGATCCATTTTAATACAAATTAATAATAAAAAATGAGGACATCAGAACAAACCTTACACTTCACTCTTACCCAAACATAACCTGTTGCTGACTGTATCACATGACTACATCATGTGACCAAAATACAGCTCCTCATTGGCTGAGTGGATAATGTGAGTTTTGCACTAGAGTCCTCAGTGGAGAATGTTAGTTTTGCTCCGAAACGTGATTTTCAACATTAAATTTATATTTATAATAATATATCAATAACTCATTTCCCGCCAAAAGTGGAGAATGTGACTTTTGCAGTTAGGCCCTTCATTTATTATATTCGATGACACTGAAATTTGAGTTTGGTTTGGAACTCATTTGTCGTCTAAAAAAATAACGACCGTATATGATTAAGAATGGGATAAACATTAAAAAAGCATACATTTTCCAAAGAGAACTTTCATATCATTCAAGTGTTTGGTTAACTTTATTCCACAGGGGCCCATGGGACACTGGAGGGAAGGGTCCCATCTTTCAGTGACTCGGGACTAAGATGCATTCAGGTTGTCAGCCCAACTATCACCTGCCTCTATCCCCGGTGAAAGAAACCCCGGTACTCATTCTACAGAGGGTTAGGTGGAACCTTGGCCCAATTTGAGGAGAAGGAGCTTGGAAAAATATCCGCCGAGGCAGGGGATAGAACCTCCTCCTCCAAACCGCAAGCAAGCTCCCTTAACACTGCGATCGGCTCCTCTTCATATTTATTTCTTATAAAAAAAATAGCAATGTTACCGTACGGACGAACATTGTTGTGTGACAGCCATGTGCTATTGACGATTGATCAATATTTTTTTCTATAGATATGTTTTCAAGATGTAATTGTAAATGTCTAACATCATGTATCTCATGTAGTTAATTTCTGTGTGGCTTTTAGTCAGCTTCACACTGTTTAAAAGTTTTCTTTTTTTGAAAAGTCTCGATATACCAGAAGCACTTAATTTTCAACACTATCAACAATTCGAATGACAAGGATTATTTTTATTTGGAGAATGGAGATTGGGACGTGATTCACTTGTTGGTGGTTTTAATCTATTCATTAGATATTTTAAGCTATGTATTAAGTTTTCTTGTATTTAATAAGTTAATATCATCAGCTGAATAATTAAGTGCAACTAGTCAGATCTGACCTTTAAGTTGAAAAGGTTAATAATATTACAAAACATAGCATTATCAGCATTTTAAAAAAGAAGTAATAAAAAAAAGTTGGTTCCGTTTCCTCTGATTCACTCCATATAAATCACTCGGCAGTCCTCATTTAAGAGAAAAAGTAGAATTGCCGTTATTGTCTCAGAAGGTTTGATTGAATAAACAACGATGAACCAAATTGTGATTCTAGGAATTCTGTGTTCTATTGCAGTAAGTACATTAATTTAAAGTTTTGATAGTTAAATTTAAATGGACGTCTTCTACTCTGTAATTCAATGCATTTTGAAAATTGCTTTATTTATTAGGTAGATAAACTGGGTAGAGAAACTGCCAACTTAAAGTATAGGATATTTTCTTTTTTGACTCAGCGTGGGAAGCACGTCCAGCCTATTATTTTGCTTAGCCTTTTTTCTTCTCTCTTTATCTATTTGCCTGTTTGACTTTGTCTGTTTATTTGTACGAGGATAACGTTAAAAATACTGGGTGAATCTTATAGAACTTATGTTGCTTATAAATGCTCATTTATTTTTATCCCTCCCATCCATCGAAAAATGACCTCTAAAATGCTCGCTAGAACGCCTAGGTAGATTTATTCAAAGTTTGGTAAGAGGTTTACGTATAGTTGGAATAACTATAACATCACAAAGGTTATTCTGATCTTCACCCAAACCACTACACCCTTCAAAAAATTGATGCTTGAGTGATCCATGATGTAA
Source organism: Thereuonema tuberculata (assembly GCA_023159025.1). NCBI lineage: Eukaryota > Metazoa > Arthropoda > Chilopoda > Scutigeromorpha > Scutigeridae > Thereuonema > Thereuonema tuberculata. Next base: position 43,689,856 of record JAFIDM010002131.1, on the reverse strand, counting down.
ACTTCTGCAATGATAATTGAATGTATACGTAGAAATTACACTTAATATGATTTACACTTCATATTATAAGATTAAATATAAAGGAACCAAAATGATTATTTGTTGTTATTGTATTATCAATTTCAGAATAAGAGTCACCGATTTTCAATCTAACTTTATTGGCAGCTGATCTTACATTAATACACTGTATTTTACGAAACCAAAACATAGAAGCTTTATGAAGTGAAACTCATAAAGTGCCATTTGGATGGATATAATTATTACATTTTTAGTACACTGTTGAGTCGCCTAAGGCAGCTATCGCGTAAAAGAAATTTCTGATGTTGTCTTCTGGAAAGCTCGTTATTTGGAAGCCGGCTTAAGGTTTGAGACGAAGATTTGAGACCTGAAAGAGTTGAACTGCACTTTCAGGGTGGAACATTATGAAAATCAAGTTTCGTTCGACATTAGCTTCGCCATATCTAAATGGGAGCACTCCATCCATAAGGTTTAGAAGACATCATTGGGCTAGTCATATGAGCCGTTGATTTTGAAAGTGGGGCAAGTTCATATTAAGTTATTGGTGGATAATTAATGGTTAGCGTTTGAACAGATTTAAAAATAAGCAATAAAAGTAAAATAAATAGTAAGCAATAAAAGACTTATTTTATATTTTACGGTGTTATTTCATTAAAATATCATATGTAATTATTATATCCGCATTATTTAAACAAAAAACATGTTTTTAATAGGGCCCAATGGACTTACCTCACTTTCAAAAGCAATGATTTTATGAAAATGTTGATTTCCTGTTTTCAAGAGTTTAATTGCAATAAGAAAAAATTGAATTATTTATTTATTTCTATTTTATTTCAACACTTCATACTTTTTCGAATAGGTGCATTAAACAAAAAGCTTAATATTATTTTATGGAAAAGAGAGAACAACAAAAAGAAAAAATATAACATTGCATAACACAATACAACATAAATACAACGTAACAAAATACCTAAAGGAATATTACTATTATGTTTTTTGAATTCAAATGGTGCAAATTTTTGAAGTATCCATAATGTATAGGCCGCGCGGTTGGCGCTGTCGCTAAGACAATGGCCTCTCACCTCTGAGTCCCAAGTTCGGTTCTCATGTGAGTTTCGTGATGGTGGACGATCCGCGCTAGGCAGGTTTTCTCGGGGTTCTCCTGTTTCCCCTGCGAGCCTACCATCATACTTTCTCAGTCTTTCTGTCATCTGTCCTAAAGGCAATAAATCCATCATATCTTTATATTTCTCTTTAGTTTAGTAGGCCTAGTTTATCCATTTAAAGATGGCAATATTATTTTGTCGACAATATTTGGCCTACCCACTTTTGGTGATAAATCAATAGTTTTAAATCGTGAAACACTTTCGATTGATGTTTTATAATACAATTTATACGGATCATTTCTTAAAACTCGTATCCAAAAGATTTTCACAGTTAACAGTTTCGCCATCAATATTTTTGGTTCTTACAAATTTGCCTCCTCCAGATATTTGGTTGAATTAAAGTTTTCACTTTTCATTTCGTGTAGTATAAATGGATTTTGTTTGCGACAAGTTTATATTAATTTGCAATAATCCTGGGGAATGTACAGAAAATTGGTTTTTCGAATAGCCATTTAAACAACTCCAAAATCCTGATCATTTGATATGAATGTCCAGATAATAAGAATTTATGGTCAGTAATATCTATATTGTTATCGCTAGACTGAACATTATATTTCTATTTTGGCCAGTGCACATATCGCTATAAGTGATAGCATGTTTTTTGAGTTGTCACATTTTTGAGTTTTTCGAGTTTGATGTTTTTTGATTTGTCAAGCTACTTCTTGTGATTCTCTGGATGCAGTTGGTTCATCCCACAATATTATAGTTTCACAATACTTATAGAATAATAAAAATGAGTCCAATCCAGAGTATTAACGTTCGAATAGTCCTCTGCAAAAATCATCAATCCTAAGATGATATGATTTACAGTACTTAAAGGGTTAGACTAAAACAGATTTCTAGACGTAGATCTTCGATTCCTGCAATTTAACTTTCCTGTTCTTACGTATCCAGCTAGAAGAAGGTTCCTCCCATCAGCGTAATTTTGAAACAGAAGATAAAATTTATAAACAGGAAAACAAGCATACATAAAGTAATTTATATGCAGTGTTTTAAAGAATCTCTGATATGTAAAATCAATAAACAATCTTGTGAATTTTTAATCAAACAAATATTTTAAGATCCAAAACGTCTTCAACACCAAATATATCAATATATAACTTTTCATATCTTGTCCTGTTTCCTCGATGTCTGTCTAAATATTCTCAGATCCTTTCCTATCACTGATATTTAATAATGAGAAAAACACCGAAATAAAAACAAAATTCTGAATATAATGTGAAAATGCTCTATGGGAAAAAAATTATGAAATTTCTTACCAACATCTAAATTTTATAATTCTTTACCAAAGATTAAGGAGAATTATATATTGTTTATACTATATAGGTGGTTAGTATCTTTCTATTTTATTTTTATGTAATATGTTCAATAATTTTTTTAAAGTTTTAAAAATCATGATTTTAACTTCAGATTGCAGGAAGAGATCATTCAACTGAATTTTCAGAATTTATCTGTGATGACAAAGAAAATTATGAGGTGATACTTTGTTTTTTCTAACCATTATTTAATCTTTATTATTAAATTATTATTTTTTTTTCGAAAACATAACAAAACTTAACAAATGAAAAATTACCACTGTCTCTATAGAATTCCACCCAAGAATCTTGCAAAGAATGTATTCAAGCTTTTGTCAAACCAATATACCAAAGCAACTATTCTAAGTTCGAGGTAAGATATTATGGTTTTATGATCGTCTTTTAATCTAAGATCGATCGATATTCTACCGTAATCTTCTTTACCCTCATTTATCAGAAATCCTATCAATAACTTGAATAGAAGTACTTTTCACTATTTAATTTATTATCCAGCTAACAAAATGGTGTTTTCTTTTCCCATCAGCTAGATTTACCCGTTATAATAGGCTCCGAGTGTTTGAAAAAGTTAAGAACGCTACCTCTGCTCCCGGGGGTGGCTTTCAAGAAAAAAAACAACACTACATCCGAAAACACAGTAACCAACACGGCTCCAACTCCTTGTCCTGGTTAATTTACATGCTCAAAGGAATTAAAGACTGAGATTGAACAATCCAAAAATTTAAATCAATCGAAGAAAATAATAGTAACTTGCATGTGCTGAATAGAGAAATGAAACTCAAATTTAAAATACTTACAACTCGTCAAAATCAAGATCTAAAAATGCAGAAAATACTGTTTTAGTACTATAAGTGCATATTATATCAAATTTCATTTGATTTTAGACAAACCGAATGTTTACAATGAAAAAAAAAATACATAAAAAAGCGTTTTTTGGAAAAAATAATGTAAGTACAAAAACTAAAAATTAACATGAAAAGCTTTTTCTTTAATAGCAAACATAATTGAATTAGAACAATTCAATAGGAAACTTGTAGACAATGTCTAAGCATGTGCTCACACGGTGACTATTATTGAAATTCCTTCATGAAAAATAAAAATCACATTGCTGGCTATATTACATAAGTGCAATTAATATATCTCGTGATATATTGTGCAAAAATGGAAGAAATTCATGCATTTAAAAGAGTGAAATTTTGACTGGACATAGATATAAAAATATTGAAAGCTTTGAGATTGATGAACACCGTTATATTTAGTGAATCTAAAGGTACCAAGAGAATATAATAGTAAGAACATGGTCATTAACTATTACATTTAACTCAATGGTTATAAAAATCTTTGGAATATTTTTCATTTCATTCCATCGTCTTTTATAGACAGGGTGTTTCGAAATTCTTATTTCAAGGGCTGGTACAGAGGACCGAGCATATAACGTTTTGAATAGAAAACCGATTTTCGGAAACGCACAGCGCCACAAGGGGACCAAAATCAATTGCACTTGCTGTCGAGATTATCTCGACTAATCATTCGGGGAAAGATCGATAGGCCACGGTGGCCCAATTGCTTGGCCTCTACGACCGCCGGAATTAACTCCACTCAACGTTTTCCAGTAGACCGTAGAAAGAGTCGTATTTACGAAATCCTTTTTGAAATCCTTTTAAAATTCTGGCCGCGGCAAAGAGGTTCAACACACAGGAGGTATTGTTGAGCACATATACCAGAACCTGCTTCGCAGATACAGTACAACGTTTGCAACGAAGTTGGCCGTCCTGTATCAGCAGCTTTTGTAGTGGACCAGAACGCAATGCCGAACAAACAACTGGAACTTGCAGAACAAAAATGACAGCTCAAACAATATTTAAAGTTTGCGATAAAACTTTGATGTCAAAAATAATAGACCTGTAAAACATACATGTGATAAAGACAAATGTAAACAAGTCACCAGGTCACGTGTTTTGCTAGTGAAAGGATTCGTGTCCGGACATGTTTTAAACAGGAACCGTTATCTGCTGTTCCCTGTACAAGCCCTAGGAGTTTGTAAAAGGAATTTCGGAATATCCTGTATATGATTCCATACTAACTTTATAAATCAAATGTTACCAAAACATTACACAATATTATTTTTTTGATAAATATATTAGATTAATTTTCATTTTTCTCAAACATTTGTAATTCCTAAGGTAAGAGAAAAGGTAAGATGATCCATACAGATTCTTGATTGTTCTGGAGTTTTAGGCTCCCACTAATCCTCGACCAACGATATTAATTGAGAACCACTACATAATATTAGAAAAATCTTGTTTTATGTAACAAAAACGTAATATCTACATAAGAAAATTTTCAAAACAATAATATTTCTTTTTCCAAGCAGCAAAAGATAATATTGTTGACTGAGCTTGCAAAGTCTTACTGTTTCACTTTCTCGCTGCTGCACCAAACTGAATCTGATATTCTGTTTATAAAATCACAATCAGCTAAAACTCGCAATTATGAGTTTTTGATTTTGCACCAACCAGAATATGATGAGATTGAACGCTAGTTCTGTGATCTAAGTTTCCAGAAACGGAAGTATGTCAAAGGTGTCAGAGCTGATTGGTTGAAGTGAATATCGTTGCTTATTTTCAATCGTCATTGAAAATTAATGGGAAATAATTAAACCCAATCAATAATTTTTATTTTAATAAATTCACTTTCTTATCTTGTTTTCATTTTTAATGACGCTGATTGATTTTTTTGAAGAAAAAATATTGCAATATAATTTATATATAATTAAAAAAGTAGTATTAAAAATATTTCTTTAGCAAATTTTTGTAAATTACTGTTTATGCATTAGATTACCTCTCAAAACAGTCATGTTGATTGTTGTTCAGTGGCTCTACAGAGATTCAAATTTATCTCACTCGACTTAATAAATTCAATTACAATATTATGAAATTAAATTAGAAATGTTCATCAATTCAGGTTTCTTGTAAATACTTGAATTTTATATATTTTAAAATGAATTTTGTGTATTGTTATTTTTGTCCATTGTCTTAAAGTATATGCATCCTTCTAAAACGGTTGAGCAGATTCTCATAAAATTTGGGGTGATACTTTTTCACGGTCTCCTTAAAATGTGGAAATGATTTTTTTGATATTCAACCACCTCCTCACCAATCCTTGAAATTGTCCCCCTAGTTCTGTATATTCAGTCCCACTATGCATTGGATAACTAAGTGTAGTTATAAACTCAGTTATCCAATGCTTAGTAGAACTGAATATAAAAAACCCGGGTGTCAATTTCGAGGATTGGAGAAGTGGCGTTTGGATATCAAAATAATCGTTTTCAGATATACTGCACAGGATATCCCACAGAAGAATTTGCGTTCGTTTTAGATCAAGCCAATCTCTTCCGGATAATATATCTTGACTTCTCATAAGTTCAAAAAATATTTAAGACGTGTAATTAGCTTATCCAGTAACTTTGGGTAATACACTTGCAGTAATAAAAAGATACTAAGGATTGTGTCGTTCTATTAACCACTTTTACATATAAAATATATCAAATATGATTCACACTTTATATCTAGGTCTATCTACTACAATTACATATGTTTTCCTTGAAATTCATATTTCAAAAGTTCCGGTTAAAACAAATATACAGTTCATTCAATATTCATTAATTACAACCCCTAAGTACGTTGAACATCTTTGGGTCGCATACCTAAAACAAGAACATCTTTAAATGTCTTTTCAGCAATAACACTTCTAAAAAATAAGTCTCTTATATGAATGTTCTTTTCATATGTAAGTCTTTACTGTATTATTCAGATATATATATTATTATTTCATATTAAAAAAAATAGCTCCCTGATTATTCTCCGATGATCTTCTATGACAGCTGTGCAGTATGATTTCCTTCGATTTAATGTCCTTCTTAATCAAAATAGAAGAAGTAAATTTTACGTATAGATCATGATACTTCTCGTCCAAGTTGTGATTAGATCCTATATTCTGTCTGTTTCATCTAATCAAATTTATTTCTGTCCGTTCACCCCGCTTGATCTATCTGCTGTGCCAACTTGCATTCGATCATTCCATTCGTTATATTGTTACCAGTCGATTTGTCCACCCTCCCGTCAATGGAATCGATTCATCCAACCAAGCATCCCTTTGAGAAGTCGATCATTCCAGGGATGAAATCGAGGCAGCCTTCGGCCTTATATGGGGATGCAGAGCCTTGCTTAGGCAGCTCGTTTGGCGGCAGTCGGCCGCGAGTGAGTTCTCCTCCCGGAGAAAGTAAGAGGTGTTCGTTCGGCAGGAGCCAGCCGCAAGAGAAGGTCTCCAAACCGGAGATAAGGTGTTCTTATTTGGGCAGGAGCCCAGAGAGAAAGCAGCAGCAGTTGAGTTGGTGTATGACATCCAGCTATGGGAAGATCTCCAGCTACGAGAGATGCAGTTCATACCGGGGCAGGAGCCCAGCGAAGTGACTGCCAAGTTAGTTTGGTGGCCCATTAGCTACGAAGAGTTCCCAGTCCGGGAGATAGCAGTTTGTTTATTGGGACGACTTCGGAGAAGACATCCTAAGCCGTTGCCGACGAGCCGGCTACCGCAGAAGCCAGAGGCGTTCGTGAGTTACGGGACGACAACGGAGAAGACATCCTGAGCCGTTACCGACAAACCAGGGACCGCTGAAGCCAGAGGAGTTCGTACGTTCCGGGACGACTTCGGAGAAGACATCCTAAGTCGTTACCAATGAGCCTATTGCCGCAGAAGTCAAAGATGTGCGTTAATCAAAGAGCGTCTTCGGGAAGTTAAGCCACAAAAGCCCTATTGATTCCTGTGGAATACCGAGTGAACGCAGTTCAGCATTCATGGACTTTAGTTAATATACTTCAGCGATTAGTTTAATAAAGTTTAAATATAATCCTTAGCTGATCGCTGATGAACACGTGAAATATATATTACTGTTTGAAGAATTATCATCATACAAAAAAAACAAGGATATTCTTATAAACCTATCTCTCATGCACCAAAGCTACGGTCCATGACGACTGATCTACAAAAAACACATACACACACACACTGTGTTTACCATCAACAATAAAGTTTTTTTGTTTTTTTTTTTCCTATCAATACATATTAAACATTTCTGATTCGTGTTGTCCAATATCGCGATTATTATTCCACACAACGCTTAGCATCTCGCACGCAAATGTTCAAACAGTTCACTTATCCAATTGTTTTTCTTTTTTTACTCGAATTATATGAAAATTGAAACCTTAAATAAAATTCAAATTGCCTCCCTTTTCTTTTATATCTTATAAAAAAAAAATTCACCCTTTATGAAATTCACAATTACCTTAAATTCTAAAAAATATCAAGAAAGAATTCTAAAAAATCTCAATTTATAAATACATAAAATCTTTTGTTATAACTGATTTATTAGAGAATTCATATCAAAACTTCAGGTAATGGCAGCCCTCGTGAATGTAATGTACAACTGCTCCATCCATTTTAACCAGCAGGTAGGTTCATTTCATTTTCATTTCATTTTTATTGAATAAACCATTCACTTTACAAATCGATATTATATTTATAAAACACTAAATAAAACACAAAATAATATTATTGTGAAATATTATTTTACGATATATTTAGCAAGGATTTCTGAAATGTGCTGAAAATACGGAATTAGAAGTAGAGGTTAGATATCATTGTTTTTATTTACGTTTTTATTTATTAGTTTTTGGATTTTGAGAAAAAAATTAAGCTTATTCTATTTTTTTAAAATTTATCGTATTATCTGATAAGATAAGCAGCTTTTTTCGAAAAGATTATTTTATAGTTCGGAAGAGATGGACAGTAATCTGTGCCTTATAAAATGATTTTCTTCAATTTTCAGGCTAACTGCATACTGTTAAGCATTTTAAGACTGGTAAGTAGACTTAATTATTTATGCTTTTCTTAACTGGTAAGTGAAGGAGTTGTTCACCTTTCTTATTATTATAATTTTTATTTTAGAGATCCATAGTTTTATTTTTATTATTCAGTAAATCAATCCTTACATCAAAGGTCAATTTATATTCTGAAGCATGACGAATTCTTAAATAAAATTCTAAGAACTACTTGACACAGATCCACGTTCGATTGCATAAAACCCTATAAAAGTAAGATACAGATATCAAAAGCGATTTTTTTTTATTTTATTAATATAAAAAATCTCTTCGTTACATATCTCAAAAATATATGTATATATATTCTGTAAAGTCATTTCCAAATTTCATATAACTACAAACGATATTTCACAGAAGCCATCGTTCTGCTTTTTCAAGTTCTGAATTTCGCAAATTAAAATAACAATAATAAGATCTAATAGCAATAGCAACAATATATATACACTGAAAATATATTAAAAATTACGATCTTAATGGCCTAAAAACAACAAATAATAAGCCAAATCCTTCAACTTTAAGAAACATTTTTGATACCAATTATTTCAATTTATAGTCTTTATTCCGCATTAAGTTATGGAAATAAGATAAAGTTTATTTTTAAATGAATAACCTTTATCCTTGTTGATGCAGGGATAGCTCTTTATTGTGCAAGCCTCTATTCTATACAAATACATTGTTGCTTTTGTTATTAGTGTATCTACGTTGTTGCTGCTATTAAATCTTATTATTGTTATTTTTATTTGCAAAATTCAGAAATTGAAAAAGCAGAACGATGGCTTCTGTGAAATATAAACATAGTTATATGAAATTTGGAAATGACTTTAAAGAAAATATGTAATTAATATTATTTTTAAGAAACAAAAATTTATGAAAATTGTCTAAATTATTTCATTTAGTGAAATTGAGTTTGTATTTCAAATTTTACTTACAGAAAGGAAGCGATTTCTTCTACCCAGATGTTTTGAATTCCTATTGTTCAGATTATCAGGTAAAATCCATTTAATCATAAAAACTTACAAAGAAACAAAAGAAATATATAAAAGAGTTCCTGATATGTAAATGATTTTAAAGTATTACAACTTACGTATTTCTTCTTATCATCATATATATAAAAATTGACTCAACAAATCTTACATCTCTTTTTTCTCAGCATTTTATATTTCGTCCTGAATGAGAGGACTTCTTCATTAAATACAAAACATAATATAAAAAGAATAAAATAAGAGAGAGAAAACCTTTCTCTTCTTATGAACACAAATCATTATAACAAAGTAAATTGTAACAAACAAATCATATTGCAAAATTCACAATCGTATCATATTACAAATAATACTATTTACAAATAAATACAATATGAATTAATCGTAAATTAGTTAGAAATTAACATCACATCTAAATTGAACAGACGTGTACATTCTCTTATAAATATTTCACTTCAATGTTAAAAATTCTTTAAGTTTTTTGTTTTTAATCAAGGATTTCTTGAATAAACGTAAGGAAACATCATTTACCTTCAGAGATTTATCTTTATTAATGCAGACACAATTAGATATATATGCATTGAAGTGCAGAGATTGTGGGGTAATATACATAGGAAGCACAGGCCGTACGGTAAGGGAAAGGGTAAAAGAACATACGACGGCATATGAAAAGAAAAAAGAAAATATATCAGAATGGGCTAAACATTGTTTACACAAAGGTCACTGTCCTGACCCTATCGTTTACAATGTTTTCAATGTTAAAGATGAGAAAAAAAGATATAAATTAGAATCCTGTTTAATAAATAGTTGTGTCTGCATTAATAAAGATAAATCTCTGAAGGTAAATGATGTCTCCTTAAGTTTATTCAAGAAATCCTTGATTACAAACAAAAAACTTAAAGCATTTTTAACATTGAAGTGAAATATTTATAAGATAATATACATGTCTGTTCAATTTCTAACTAATTTATGATTAATTCATATTTTATTTTTTTTGTAAATCGTATTTATTTGTAATATGATATGATTGTTAATTTTGTAATATGATTTGTTTGTTGCATTTACTTTGTTATAATGAATTGTAATATGATTTGCTGGTTACAATTTACTTTGTTATAATGATTTGTGTTCGTAAGAAGAGAAAGGTTTTCTCTCTCTTATTTTATTCTTTTTATATTACGTTTTGTATTTAATGAAGATTCCTGAAGAAGTCCTCTCATTCAGGACGAAATATAGAATGCTGAGAAAAAGAGATGTATGATTTGTTGAGTCAATTTTTATACATATTATTTTAAAGTAATCTTAAGATACTGATCTTCTATACACAGAAGATAAAAAAGGATTTTGTTTCTTTGTTTGTTTGTTTCCTATTCACTTCCTAAGCCCTTTGACCGATTTGGAACAAACTCTGCAGAATTTCTGTTTAGGACCCTGCGAAAAAAGCAGGCTACAATGAAATCTGGACACATTTCTCCCTCCACCTCATTTAATTCTCTTGACACTTTTATATAATTTTCAAGTATTGCATATTAATTCACTTCTCTTTCTCTAAAGTGAGTGTTGGTGTGGCGTGGCAGTTAAATGATGGCCTTCGAAGGTTTGGTTGCAGGGTTCAAATCTGCTTGGAAGCAAAAAGTTTTTTTTTCCTGTTTTTTATTTCCCTTCTTTATTTATAATAATGAATTTTCTTTTCTTTTTTTAATTGTTTAGAAATCAATAATATTCTTCATAAGATGTTTTAATTAAATGTTCTTAATTTTATAACATTGAAAATCCAGATCCGACTAAGTAGTGTAAATATTGGACCAAACTTTCTTGAAGGGTACCATACCTCTGAAACCGCTCTAGTTAGACACACGAAACTTCACATAAATTTCTTTATCAATATCGAAACGATCTATATTCGACGAATTTCGATATTTGAGTCATAAAAGGTGTAATGGGGGAGGGGGTGGCAAATTTTCTGCCAGGTATCGATATCTCCGCAACCGCTTCAGTTGGAAACACCACATTTCCCATGAGAATTCTTTGTCAAAATCTAAAGAAATATGTATTCAACGAATTTTCGATAATCGCATTCTAAGGGGTATAAGTCGGGGAGGAAGAGAAGGAAGACAAACTTTTTTGAAGAGTACTTTACGGAGCTTTCAGGTTAAAAATAAGGATATAGCATTACTTTGCAATTATCACGTGATTTTTTACCAACTGGGAAGGTTTGAAGTATTAGGGGTATCGAGCAAGGGAGAAACGGTTGGGGAGTGTTTTATATTCTCCGATCTCGATATAAATTTGATACATACTGCTTATCGAGTTATAAAATAGAATATATCTGGACAAATGTTTTTTTGTAACCCGCGCGAAGCCAGCGTATTTTTATTAGCTTAAATAATAAAGTGAGTAGAAACAACTCTCGGAGAGATGTAGCTCCATGTTTATTTCAAACTTTCTAGTTTTAAAAATATGACGCTGAAACAAGCTTATGTAGGTAGCAGAACAGGTAGAAAGCCTTTCTTAAGCCCATTGCACATGGATCCGAAAATCGGTTGGTCGGGTCCACGTGCAACATGCTTAAGTGGAGCGTTTGAGACCAAAATTATCATATTGAAATGAAAAAAACATAAGGTGAATGAGGTGTATAAATTTTGGATGAATCACCCTATACGTAAATTGTGCTCCAAAACATCCTCATTCACCTTACCTTTTCTTATTTCAATATGATAATTTTGGTCTCAAACGCTCCGACCGACCGACTTTCGGGTCCGTTTGCAATGGGCTTAATACTACATATAGAGAAAATAAAAACTGTACGGATCTTCAACTAACTCAAATTATTATCGACTTTTTTATTTCGTTACAGTGAAGGGGTCTTGCCTGTAAAACTTATGTCGGAATAATTACATACTTGGACTTTTTTATATTTAGGTTAATTATTGCTCTAAATAATACAATTTAAGAAACTTTCAAGACTGTAGATAATTAAGACTTTTGATAAAATCCTTCTTCTGCTGAGAAACTTGATAACTAAATTTTATTTAGGTTGTTAGATAAATGAAATTTGGGATCCGCAACTTCGAAGATAAAAACGTTTTTAGAAACTGCTATATTTAATAAGGCTAAGATGTATTTTTTTCTCGGTTCAAGAACTGAGAATGAAGACTACGTTTTCCAATGTTAAAGTTAAAGATTTCCAGCTGAAGGTAAAGCCTCTAGCACGGCGGACCAACGGAACGAAGTTGGGGTTCGGGGGGGGTCAGCCCGACGCCCACCCGCCTTTAACTCGCGGGAAAGAAACCCGGTACCCATTCTATAGAGGGCTGGCTAGGCCCTTGGACCAGTTTGGAGGAGAATGGAGCGTGGAAAATTCGCGCCCTTCGCCGAAACCGGGAATCGAACCCGCTATCTCCAACCCGCAGCCAACCGCCCTTAGCCGCTCGGCTACCAGGCACACCGTTTTTCAATGTTATAAAACAAATTATAGATAATAATTTACAATATTTTTATCTCTTGAAGACTTTTTTGAAGTCGTCTTCTTTTTTTTCTCAACATTTTTTTTCGGTCACGAATTATCAAATATTTCCTCTTTCAGGGAGTTATAAATATTAAAGAATGTGAATCTTGTGGTATGGATGCTTTCAAAGCTGCTGAAGGAGACGATTGGATTGGCAATGCAAAGGACATACAAGATTTGGTAAGTAACACCAAAACCTGATAAATAAAGAATGAAAATAATATTAAATTTATTACTCTTTTATTTTCTAATAAAATTGCTTTTTCTTCTTTTATTTTTAGTGGCTAGAAAAATCGGAAATATTTTTTGAGAATTGTGCTAAGTTTTTTCCTTCTCTGGTAAGATCTTAAAAATTATATTAATAATTCATCCTAAGTTACTAATATTAGTAGTATAAATAAATCCAGATCGATATTATTTCAAAGAAATTTATGTCCATAATTTTCTTATATCGCTTCTTCTTAGCGTATTATAAGATCCAAAACATGTAACACCAAAAATATAAAAAAAAAAAATATATTCATTTATGAATTTATATTATTTGAAACTTGACAAAGGAAAGAAGAACTCTTTCCGATAATTCGCAAATAAATATATATATTCTTAAATATTAGATATTGAAGACGTTTTGAATCTTATAATATCAGAAATAGTTAAGAGGGCCACTCTAAAATTATTGAGATGTGAAAACAAATGTGGTAACATTTATAATTTTTTGGCGCGCTCTGTGAAGTTTGGTATACCATCATTGTGCATGCAGCATGCTCGTGGAGCCAGTTATATTTCAATAGTTATGAATGACGTTGCTAAACCACGAGTTGGGACGAGGGCACTAAAGGGCTACGATGATCTACGACTTTTACCAATTTACATAGTTGGTCTATATGAAGAAGAATGTAAGAAATGCTTACATGCAGCATTTGGCGATGAACCATATCGGGCTACTGTATTTCGGTGATTTTCAGAATTTTGGAGGGACGCAGTACTATTACGAACGTACAGGAAGACCTTCTTCAGCAGTAACTCTCAAAACTGTTGACCTGGTTCGGAAAGTAATAATGGATGACAATCGGTGCACCTATCAAATGATTGAGAGTTCGCTTGGTTTTGCACCCTCAACAATAAAGAATTGAATGTTAAAAAAAAGTATTTCACGTTCGATTCCATACAATTTAACGAAACAGCAGAAGTCAGAGAGTGTCAGAATAAGCCAACGAATTCTTCAAGTACTTAACAATCTCGGTCATGGAATTATTTCTAAAATTGTGAAAGGTGATGAAACTTATGTTCCTGAAAAGACAACGTACGATGAAAAAAAGTAATGAAACTTTTTAATGGGATGAAAAAAAGTCGCCGAGTTTTTGTTTTTTTGTTTTTTGAGAAGTACAGGACTTCTGAAAGTTATTAAGTTGGAATAACAGAAGACTGTCACGACATCGGGGTACACATATTGTGTAACTGAAGTTATCATCAAAGACCTGAATAATATAGGGTCATCATGATAATGCCTCTTCTCATGAGATTGAGGTGACTAAAGTTTTTGATGAAGTTTTTTTGACTTCTGGTTTTTTAACTTCAAAAAGAAATTATGTGGTCGCCGATTCGATTCCGAGGGAGAGATCTATGTCGACACCACACGAGTGGTGTGATGCCTTAAGGCTTTGGAATATTCGTCTGCAAAACGCATCTACGAAAGAGGGGACTACTTTGAGCTCTCCTAAAGCTTGTAACTCCTACAGTTTCCTGATATCTGAATAATTTGAGATTGGCTCTTGTATAATCTAGCAATAAATCAAAATTTGACGTCAGTTTTAATGAAAGAGAGTTATTTAGAGTTCTTGTAGCTTTTTTATGGTAAAGACAAGATTATTTCTTTAAAAATTATATATTTTGTTCTCGTATTTGACAGGAAGATAATTTTTTTAGACAGGAAGGAACGACAAAAAAATGTTAAAATTCTAGAATTTAAATGATCACATGATGCGTTAAAATGAAATATAATTACATTTGCAATATTTGGAATTAATAAAACATTGCTCTATTAATATCATCAGTTTACAACCTAATTTTTTCTTAATTTATAGGAGAATATAAGGAATTGTTATGTAAGTGAAAATCCGGTAAGTTAATAAACGTCTATTGAGTTTTATTAATATTTTATATTTATATTAGCTTATATGTTTGGATAACCAGTTGTAAGTAAAACAATAAAATTAGTTAGAAATAATGATAATACTAAAAATAGATAATTATTAAATATTTTATTAAGGAAATAGTTTATTGCTAAACAATTACGACTCATTGTATTATACCCAATTAATATTTGTTAATTGTAAACTCAAAAATGTTTAGTTTTCCTTAAATAGTAATTTAAATAATAATACAATTTAATTTTAAAAGTAATTGTATATTATAATTAACGATGACTAGATTTTGATTAATAGTACAGTTACTTATTATTGGCTTCTTAAACCATATAGTTTCGTAAATATGTAAAATGCTTTTTATTTATAGGTTAGGTGCTGGAAACTTATGTAAGTTCAACAAATTAAATTATAATTACTTAAATATAATTTTTAAAATATAATTATTACCATGAATTAACTATATGTAAAGATTTATTCTTTAATGATGCATTTTATGAGTCACTAGCGGAATATTCTACATCTTCCTATTACATTAAATTTCTTCTTGTTTAAGGTTTTAATGCACATAACGCTGAAACAGCCGAGCAGATTTCCTTAAAATTTAGAATAATGTTTAATAAAAATTAAAATTCAAAAAAATATGTTTAATTTGGTCGTCCTCTAATATACAAATCCTCCAAAATGCGCTCCCTCATCCCACGCTAAAATTTATGGAACACTTTTCATAAAATAACGTTCAGTGCTTATTTTTGATTCAGCTGAAGTGATTTTGAGGATTATTTTGATCGCCATTGCTGCATGCTCAGCTATTCTTCCCGACAGCTATATGAGTGTAATTTAATCCACAAAATAATATTTATGATATTTTGAATTCTTTAAAAATTTAACTTTTTGTTACTCTCATTAATTTTTTAACATATTTTCTAACAATAATTTCGTGTGCTAGATCGGTGTGTGGGCCCGGTAGCCGAGTGCGTTAGGGCGCTTTGCTGCGGGTTGGAGATGGCGGGTTCGGTTCCCGGCCTCGGCGGAGTTCGGGAATTTTTCCACGCTTCTTTCATCTCCAAACGGGTCCTAGGGTCTACCCAGCCCTCTCTAGAATGGGTACCGGGTTTTTTTCCCGGGAGTTAAAGGCGGGCGGGCGTCGAGTTGACCACCCCACCCCAACTTTGTCCCGTGGTTCTTATCGTTGTAGCCTAACCTCCTGCGCCCCGATAGGCCTGCAGTGGGGTACTTTAACTTTTAACTAAGATCGGTGTATTTACTGATGTTGTCTGCGTGAGTTTTCTGTATGTTATTGCTGTTAGGCATGGTAGTATCAATTAGATAGGTCTGTTTGTTGACTTTATCAACAAATGTGATGTCATATCTATTGTAATGTATGGTTTTGTCTGTGTGAACGGGGCGGTCCCAATACACCTTATATGAGGATGGATCTAATATGCTTTGTGATACGTAATTGCAGTACGCGACCTTGTTCTTAATAAGTTAGTGTTTGTGTTCTAGCTGTTGATGAACGATCGACGCTACCTGATTGTGTCGGTGTAGGTAGTCTGTTTGGCTTAGAAGGGGACAACCTGACATTTTGTGGTCGATCGTCTCATGCGTAGTGTGGCATTTCCTGCATCTGTGGCGTGCGTCGTGTAGAATGTGTTTCTTGTAGTTGAATGTGGAGATTACTTGGCCGTGTATACCTATCATGAACCCTTCGGTCTCTCCAAACAACTCACCACTCGTCAGCCATCTGTTCGACGCTTCCATATCGACATGAGGCTGGCTGAGTTCGTGGCAATGTCTGCCATTTAGTTTACTACAAGTCCATGATTCACGCAACTGCTGAGTGTGGGTGTCGGGTGTGGTGAGTGATGGAGAAGGGTTTTCGAGGTCCAGAGGGGTTAGGTGTGTGTTAGCTTTGACAATGGCTGAGTGGAGCAGTGTTGTGTTTGGATGGGTTTTCTAAGTGTGTGTACTTGTTTTTTGTAGGGTGAGGAGATTGATGGGTCCTTGGCCTCTCTTCTTGCGGGTATGAGTCATACTTTCCGTAACGGACTTGGGGTGGGGGGCGCTTGTTGTTTTTCGTGAAGTGCGTTTTTGGCGTTGTAGTGCTTCGAATTCGATGTTTGTCTATGGAATTATGCCAAACGAATGTGTTAGTGTGGGGCGGCAAAAGTGTTCATTTTTTTTCTGGCATTGAGTTGTGTTTTGAGGATGTTCTCAACGCGAATTTTTAATGTTTGCGTTGTCAATGACGCGCGATTGCTGGAAGCCCAGGTACTTATAGGTCTCTCCCTCTTCCATGGATTGGAAGGCCAATCCATGGTCCAGTTCAAAACCTTCGAAATTCGAAGTCTCCGACGTGTTATATGTAGCTTGCGGAATTTGTCAATTCCAAATTCCATCCCAATTTCTTTAGTGAACTGTGTTGGGAATTGTAGTAATTAGAAAGTTGTGAGTTGTTTGTGGCTTAGAGTTTAATATCATCCATGTAGAGTAAGTGTTTGATTTTGTATGGTGTCAGAGAGCCTGAGATAAGCCTATAACCGTGTTTTGTACTGTCTAGCTTGTGACTCAATGGATTCAAGAACCAAAGAGTCTCCCTGGACAATACCTCTCCTTAAGAGAATGGAGACTGTAGTGATGGAGGTGTTGGCGGTGCATAGGTGAAATGTTATGTTCTATTTAGGACTATATGATTAAAATAAAAAAATAAAGAATCCCAAGTGTGAACCCCCAGTGATTAGCCAAGTTAATTTGGCAACCAACAATATACTTGCTTGAAAATTTAAGATTAAGTTGTTTCTTATGATGAATAGGATTATATTCATTGTTTTCGAGTATTCTTCTCTAGAGCTACAATCTTGGAGGCTGTGACACAGTTTAGTTCTCACTGTGAGAAACTGGCTTCATGGCAGACTTCAAATTTGTGTATTTCACTGTGTTTTGGGATTTCAATGTTATTCCTAGGATGTTAGTAAAAAATAACAATCTGATGAATAATGTTTAGGTTTCTTTCAAACCACTTACTCACTTAACTCCGATTTGATTAGAATCCTTTTATAAACTGTGGTTGAAAAGATTACAACAAAAACAGATAAAACAGTATATTGGATTTTATTGCCGAAGTTTGTTAGCTTTTATTGGAAGGCAAAGTTGAAAGAAGGATTTAAGAAGGATTTCAGATTGTCAATATGCAGCTTAATATTACAAGATAGAACGAATATTTATGTTTTGGTAGATAACATTAACGATTTTCAAAGAATAATAAAGAATAAAGATGAATCTGAAAATCACAAAAAAAGCAAAGTTCATGATAATATCGAAGAATGTTTGGAATGTGAATATTGAATATGGAAGGTAGATAAACGATTCATTTAGTGGCTTCGTAGTTTATAATATGCTAAAAATATTCTTCGAAAAACCTTTAAAAGTAGTTATATCTAAAATTAAAATGACAAACAGTTTTTAAATCTAGCTGTAAGATCCAGAAAGTTATTTATTTATTTTGTTATAAGGTTCACAACACTACTAACACGGCCTTCCTTATATTGAACAAACCGTCGAAATGACACAGAAAAAGATGACGGAACGAGCTTCAGAGAAGAAGTAAATAACAACAAGAATGAAAGGAAATTTATTCATGCTGTTCAGGGATTCGAACCCATTTTCAGAAGCATTAACCTCGAAATAGGCCACACCCTGAACACAAGACAGTGTCTGAAAGGCTACAACCAAACTACAGCTAGCCAGTGTTGCTTAATTTCAATTTCCTGCATAAACTCCTCTCAATAGAAAGAAAAAACAGATTTTAACCTCGAAGTCAATGCTTTCCTTTTTTTAATTTTAATTTTGTGAAATATATGTTGCTCAAACATCAACAAAATCCCACACTTAAAAAACACTAATCTAGGAGATGCTGCCTAATAAGGCAAAAACAGCCATCCCAGCTTCCCGTAGATGAGTGCAAATAATACTTTGGTTCATTATAATTTGTTTTTGATATTACCGACATGCACATTAAATTTTATTTTTATTAAATCGTAAACTACTGAACTACTTTGAATTAAATTTTTTTAATGAAATATCTGTGACAAGAGATTTTTGTTGAAAATTCGATGCCTTCCTGAGTTTCAATATGAAAAGCAGGGACGTCGCGCGGAAAAAAAAAAATTGTTGTTGAATTGGAGATTCCGTTTTTAGATTTTTGGGATGGGGGGGGGAGATGCAAATATTTAAGGGGCTACTGGCCCGGGGGGGGAGTGGGGGGGGGGGGGGGGGGGCACCTGACGAAATCTTGCCCCTGCGCCAACAAACCACGCGACGGCCCTGATAAAAAGTATTCCCATTCCTATTCACAGACATTAAAGAAATAGAAATTTCAGCACTGTTTCAATTTTAGTTTCAATTAAGTGACGCGCGATATTTGGAACTCATGAAATAGTCAAAAGATGTTATTGTGTATTATCAGCATTTTGTATCAAAAAGTGAGATATTACTGATATTTACAAGTAATTTATGAAAGCATTTCTCTTCAAATAATATTGCTTTTCTAGTAAGTGAAAATAAAAACTTCTCAAGATGCTTTCTTAAATAAGAATTTTAATAAATTTAAAATTTGAATAATACTTCGAATTATCTTTTTTTATTTAAAATTTAGGATTGCAGAGAGCTATATAGGAAAGGAAGACTAATGAACTTTCAAATTAACATGAAATTAAGTGAAACTACCATGAAGTGGATGACGAACACAGTTTATAGATTTGATTTTATTTTATTTTACATTGAATTAGCATGCATACAATATTGCATTTTCATTATTTCCTCTAGTTTTCCCTATTTTTCGTATAATAGTTTTAACAATAAACAGTTTTTCAGGTAATTGTATATCAACTCATTCACACTCATTTAATACTTTTAGAATGGCAATTGAAGAAGTTACAATTTATTGTTCCATTTCGAAATAAAACAATTTGTGCCCTTATAATATGAATTTATATTGTAATTTTAATAAAATGTTGCAAATATAGACTGTTCTCTAATCTTCGTTTTTTTAAATTATAATGAATTTTCTTAAACTTCTAAATATTTTAATTATAAAGAAATAATTTTTAATTATTTTTTTAATTAATTTTTTTACCTACGTTTCGTGAAAATTCCAACAGAAAGAAAGACAATAACGAGATCAGTTATTAATATAACTGATAATTCTTCTTGTCGTGAACCATACTAAATGTCTCAGAAAATTGTTTGACTGCATATTGGAAATATAAAAACTGCTCTACTTCAGCAATTTAATTTAGAGTCGAAAAACAGAATCAGTATTGCTTCTCAACTGTAAAAAATTGTCTTTCAATTTTATTAAGGATGACAAAATGGGCAATAATAAGTTGAGTTGATTTGATTTGATTGTGTTGAATCATCAATTTGATTTGAATGTATGGGCAGGGAAGCCAATCACCGCGACCTGTAGGTCTACTGTGCTATCCCACGGAAATGAGGACAGACGGAGAGAAAGTATGAGAAAGTATGGTAGGAGAATGCAGGGAAACCCCGGAAACACTCCCCAGTGCGGATCTTCTACCATCACCAACCCCACATCAGAATAGAACCCGGGTACTCAGACACCTATGTTTTAATGACAAAACCAACTGCGCGGCCCATCAAATTAAGTAAATAGCCTTGTATTTTATTTGTTTTAATCAAGAGCATCAATGGATGGTTTGTGGAGATTTCAAATTACTAACCATGTTGTTGGATCAGCAGGGAGGTTATACAAAATATCCGTGTTTTCTTTGTTTATGGGATAGTAGAGCCAGACAGCTGCACAGTACAAAAACTGATTGGCCATCACGAGACAGTTGAACACCCGGCGAGAAAAACGTCATCAATATGACCTTGGTTCCACCAAAAAAAGTGTTATTACCACCTCTTCATATTAAATTGGGGCTCATGAAGCAGTTTGTCAAATAACTGCCAAGAGATGGGGATTGTTTCAGATATCTGTGTTCCAAGTTCTCGAAACTGTCTGAAGCCAAGTTAAAAGAGGGAGTTTTCACTGGTACCGACATAAGAAAACTTTTATCTGATCCCCTCTTTTTGGAAACAATGGGAGAAAAGGAAAAAGAAGCGTGGGACTCTTTTAAGAATGTAGTGCACAAGTTTTGGGGGAATACTAAGGACCCTGACTACAAAACCATTGTACAACGCATGATGGCAGCATATGATGCTCACAGATGCAAGATGAGTTTAAAAGTTCCTTTCTTATACTCCCATAGCGTCTATTTTCCCGAAAATTTGGGAGCATCAGAACAGGGTGAAAGATTTCACCAGGATATCCGTGATATCGAGAGACGTTACCAAGGAAATTAGGATGTCAATATGTTAGCTGACTACTGTTGAATGCTCATTCGAGAAACCAGAGAAGGAAATCGGAAACAAGTTCTTAGAAGCATCAAAGAGAAGAAGAAAAAGTTCATAAGAAAAAAGACTAGACCTTGAGTATGTATAAATATCAGAAACAATTTTTTAATTAGTATTAAGAAAATATAATATATTTAGTGCATTGCAATAAATAAGTGTTGTTATCACAAATGTATTTTTATTTTGTAAAAAACCTATACAGGATGGGATGTTATGGAAATCATTTTTAGAATCTGAGATCATTGAAACATATAATTCAGCAAAAATATCCCGTGTAGCTGGAAAAAATTTTTTTTTTGCAGACCTGTATAATCTTTCATGCGACTGTTGAAATCATTTGGACTCAATGGTCAGTTTATAATCTTGGTGGAAAACATTAATGTTTTCCACCAAAATTATAAACTGACCATTTTTTCAAAGGCTGTATTCACTGTAAGACTACAATCACTGAAGTTCTCTTGTGTTGTATGAAAGTTTTTCATGATTTATCCATGAAACATTTGAATAATTGAAATGCGAACTTAATTTTGATACAGACATTACAATTTGTTGATAAAAAAATTAATATGTTAGTATACAAGGAAATTATGCAATGTTTCTTAATTGCCTTGAATTATGCAATGTTAATAAAGGAAGTAAAGAGTTCCACGAAGTATTTATTTAAAACAACTTCGCCACAATTCATAATAAATTTCTTATGAATTCTCAACTAGCCTGGTTTCTTTTCCAAGACTGATCGTAACTTCCCAACTAAACTATAGGTAAAGTGTAGACTGTAGCCCAGTTCTCTAAAAAAGAATTATTCAAATGTTTCAACAATATGTGTTGGCAGCAGACTATCAGATATACGGACATGAAGCATAATATTGAGGCAACTTATGCAGGGGTGCAGGGGAGAAAGACTAATGATCTCTGGCTTAAATTCTCGAGAAAGAAATCCAGTGCTCAATTTAGTCAAACTTCTGGTGTTTATGATGGAAAAAGAAATCCTGAAAGTCCTGATGCTTTTCCAGATCTTAAAGATGTAAGATCTTAAAGATCTTTTCCCACATCTTCTATTTTCTGATATTTAAGACAGAGAAATAATTAGAAAAACAATTCTAATTATATCTTAATCAGGAGGACACTGATGTGGTAATTTATAAATAATCATTGAAGTGCTTGTAATAGCTGTTGTAAAATTCAAATAAACTTGGTCATAAAATACAATCATCAGTTTACTAGAATTCTCTTTAACTTAAATTTATTTATATTATGTATTCTCTAACTACAAATTACGGATACACTAAACTAAAAAAAAAACATTAATAGCATCAAAAGGAAAAGCATAAAACATTTTGTAATCATCGATCGCATAAACAAATTATCTCCAAAATTTGTGGAGGAAAAAATGAAAAGGTACTTGATTCTTGATATCACATAGAGACATTTATGGAAATTTTTTGTACAGCAAAACGTAAAAATGAATTTATCAGAATTCATAAGAAGTTGAACAGATGAGTTTAACATAGACAATACAAATTTTCTTGTATCAGGACAGTAAATTTACAAAAAATCTCTCGAACGCTAATATGGATATACAAACTCTGAAAAAATAATATTGATGTTTCATCAATTATAAAAAATTAAGACTTATAAAGATTATAAAGATTTAAAAGTGATAAACACATCGCAACAGAATGAATCTAGGTGAATATTAAAGTTTCCTTGGTCTCTAGAAATATAAATTCTATAAAGTACCCATGGCAGCTATTTGCGAACGATTTTAGGCCAATGTAGTTGCCACTTGTGTTTGCTGATGTAATTTTAATCTCCAGGATATTTGTACTTTCCCTTAACTTTCTTCCCAAAATAATCAACAAAACTAACAAATGATAGAAAAAAGATCTATTATTATATAGATATTCCTGCAAATAATTATAACCTATAATTCATTGCACTAATCAATGCAAATAAAAGAGTAGAACCAACAATAATTATTTTCAGATCTTAAGTTTTTAATTTAAAGCAATTACTTTTGTGTATGAGCTCCTCTAAATGTGATATCAAGTAAAAACTACTTTTTCTAATTATCTTTTCTGATTTTACGATAGCAAGTAAAAATACTCCTATGGATACTCTCTCTTACTGACTTGATTCATATATGTTACAGTAAATATGATCCCACCCAAAACACTTCGTGTAAAATAAGTTGCCAAGACTCACATGCTCATAATGCTTTCACTGTTAAAAAGATATGAGATCTCATGTAGAGCCAAGCCCCTAACTCTACGAGGCCTAACTCTACAAGCCCTAACTCTAAAAACCCTATATCTTGGTCAAAAAGTATGCCTTGGCCGTTTCGTGGCTGTCTCACAGACGATCCCATGGAGTTATGTAAAGGATATGGAGTATGCCAAGGCACACTTTTTGACCAAGATAGTAGGGTTTTTAGAGTTAGGCATGTATAGTGAGGGGCTTGGCACTATATGAAATCTGATAACTTTTTAACAGTGAAAGC
>JAFIDM010002131.1:43625113-43665858 GCA_023159025.1 Thereuonema tuberculata | reverse complement strand
TATTTTACATGAAATGTTTTGGGTGAGATGAAATAGTTCCATGAAATGGCCAAGCCATACTTTTTGACCAAGATATAAGGTTTTTAGAGTTAGGGCTTGTAGAGTTAGGCCTCGTAGAGTTAGGGGCTTGGCTCTACATGAGATCTCATATCTTTTTAACAGTGAAAGCATTCTGAGCATGTGAGTCTTGGCAACTTATTTTATACGAAGTGTTTTGGGTGGGATTTCATTTCTTTTTGTAGGATGAGATCTGATAACTTTTAACAGTGAAAGCGTTATGAGCATGCGAGTCTTGGCACCCCCTTATTTTACATGAAATGTTTTGGGTGGGATTTCATTTCTTTTTGTAAGATGAGATCTGATAACTTTTTAACAGTGAAAGCGTTATGAGCATGTGAGTCTTGGCAACTTATTTTACATGAAATGTTTTGGGTGGGATTATCTATTACAACTAAATTTAGTTTTAAGATTATTTAAAAAATGGATTTTTTTTCAATACCCTACTTTTCTGTTTTTCTATTGGTCAACTTGTATATACAAGCTGTTTGCACTTTTGTAAGAAATCACATTATTACACAGTATTATTTAGGCCGAAGCATTGAGGGTACGACGCATTTCAGATCTTAATAAAATCCAAAGTATAAAAGCTAGATAAATGAAACTTAGCGTATTTCATTAGTATGGTAACTGCATCTTATCCTGAAAATTTGAGCTCTCTAGTATTATCCAGGCCGAAGCTATGAGGGTTCGATAATACATAACCAGACCCACCCCTTTTGAGGGGTTGGAAGGTGAAAGTTACGGATTTCTTAATTTTTTTGTTGTTTGTGTGCTAATCCTAGCCTGCATACCAAATTTCAGCTTTCTAGGACTTCAGGAAGTATCCTAGAGGTTTTGATGATCATGAGTGAGTGAGTCATTGACGAAATCGACGTATTTTAGGTATTAATAAAATCCAAAGTATAAAAGCTAAATAAATGAAACTTAGCGTATTTCATTAGTCTGCATACTGCATCTTATCCTGAAAATTTGAGCTCTCTAGTATTATCCAGGCCGAAGCTATGAGGGTTCCAAAATACGACGAAGTAAAGGTACGTAGTAAAGGTACCTTCCAGTAAAGGTACGTAGTGCCCTTCCTGCCTTCGGCTCGTCTTGGCGGGGGCACTGCCGTGCCCCCAGATTAATCCGGCGATTTTTCATAATTGCCGGTTATTATATATAATCACCATTAAATTTGGTAAATATGATAATTATTGCATATTCATCAAATTCACCGGCGAGTTTATATAATTCCAAACTCGTAATGGCGAAAATAATAAATGTCTTGACTGAGTTGTTGTTGGATGTATGAACGATGTTTTTTCAAGGGAAAATTGTTTTCAAAAGTTATCAACGCATACATCCTGCAGCTGACGATCTAACTTAACCTAACTTAATCTTAACTGCATCGGGTGAACCCTGTAACCTGACGATGCCTACCTTACAACTAACCTAATCTTAACTTCAATGGGTCAAACCTGTAACCTGAAAATGACTCAGTCACAGTGGCGGCTCGTGGCTGTGAAGTTAGGTGAAGAGCTAGTAGGAAAATAATTATATTATAATATACCATAATATATATATTACAAATTATATATATTATATATATTATAATAAATAATATAAAATATTATGATAACTTCCTTCTTATCTAATTATATTATAATATATCATAATATATATTATAATATACAATATAAAATATTATAATAACTTTCTTCTTCGTCTTTCCAACGTAAAAATGATGTTTCTAATAAAATACACACTATATCTTAAACAGGATTCATATTTAAAAAGCATAGGACTGCGAAACAAACAAAGAATTTCATATTGGAAGAACAGAGCATATTATTCAGTTTTAGCTTCACCTACACAGCGGGTGACGTCATGGTAGTCATTGCAACCATTGCTTCAGTTGTCCAGATAGGCTCCGCCTCTGAGGTAGAGAAGCTATAGATAAAAGGCTACTTCACTTGGCTCGGTGCCAGAACAGTCCCGCACCAAGGCGAGGGACTTACAAATATGTTTCTATTAAAACCAACATACGTGATAAGGTTTTATACGTTATACGTGATATAATAATTGTTATTTTATAAATAAATAATATTGTATTATAAATAATTGGTGAAGTGCCTCTTCACCTACTTCACCTGAATAGCCGCCACTGCTCAGTCAGTGAAGATATTTATCACATTCGCCATTACGAGTTGGGAATTAAATAAACTCGCCGGCGAATTTAATAAATATTCAAAAATTTATCACATTTACAAACGTTACAGGTGACTATATGTAACTGAAGGAAATATTTTTTTTATTGTGCAATATGAACTTCATTTGAGAATGACTTATTATTATTGTTAATATAAAAATGTGTAATAGTAATAACATTGTTAGAAGCAAGCGAATGATAGTACTGTTGTGTGCAGACGTAATGGTATTGTTAAGGTCTCGTGGGAGAGCTAGATTGTTAAAAAAAAGGTTATAATGGCGATTTCGAAGTTAGCGGAAAGGATGCCGTTCTTCTCTGGGAAAAGATTCTCGATAAGAATCTTTATCAAATAAAATGGGAAAATACAAACCATTTTATTGAATAGACAGGAGTTTATAATAAATATGTTTCAGTAGAAATGGGGAAGAACAGAATATTCTCAAAAGGGATAAGTATCTTCGAGAAATGAAGATTATACTTGAGATATATATCGTTCGAGTCGTTGTGAAAATATTTTAAGATTTCGTAATATGAATCATACTAATATCTTGAATTTCGTTTCGACAGCATATTCATATAGCATAATGGAGTTTACTTCAGCGATAGGTAAGCGTAGTTGGGAATCGCTGGTACTGACGTCAAAACGAACGGAAGGAAATAGAAGATATTACGGAGTAAATCTGAAGACATCGTTTAGGTAAACAACGAATGTAATTTGGATCAACACTAGAGATATTTAATGAAGAATATCCAAGTAAGTGTAGTTTATTTACTCTGAAACAGAGAACATTCGAACTTTAATATTTTGGATGAAACACAGCGTTGTTAAGGAATAAATTTTGAAACCTGATTAATTACGAAAACTTGCAAGAACTATTCTTCTACTTCAGAATACAGTGAATGTTACTTAGAAAAGTAAAGAACTTTAATTATTTTAGAAGAATTTCTTAAAGAATCGTAAAAGGTTTAAAAGAGTTATAGAATTAATTTCCTTACAAGAACTATAATGAAGATTTATAGAAATCGTCAGAACCTAGATGCTTAAAGATATAAAGTCTTCTGAATATTTAATTCAAGATAAGTGATGAATTAATATAGAGTCAGATAGAACATTTGTAAAGAGTACATTTGAATTAGTATTTCATACAAGTAAAAAAAGACTTTAAGTTTCACATAGGGTGAAAAAGGGAACAGTGTAATAGTGCATCTGTTATAGTTTATGTTACAGGTAGAATAGGATTTTATGTTTCACATACGGTGAAAAACCAGAATAGGTTATTATTAAACTACAAGAACTTTATTGATATTAAAACTCATTTATCCTGAACTTTTCATTGAGCATAAAGACATAATTAATTTCATTTAGCATGATGTATTTGAAACTAGAACCAGTTCTAAACTTTCTTATTTGTGAATGTGTTTGAACAATTATTTAAACATAAGTGATAGTTACACCACATGAATATTAATAATACTCTCAATCTATTTATACATTACTAGTTGCCTACCTGCTTGATATTCTAACATCATAAACTTTACTATATATTACCAGAAGTTACTATTGGTTATGGACCTTTTTTTTTTCAGTAACAGCCGGGAAGTATACAAAATCACCGGATTATCACATTTACCGTAGCATATACATTGCTAACATCCACGAAGAGAGATTAATGTTAAGTGCCATAACCCAATAAATGATGACTGAAATTATAGTGTTTTTTCAACGTCGATAAACGTTAGTGACAGGTTCTGTAAAGACATAGCCGTTCCGGCATACTCTAGTCATGTAGAAGGTGGTCTGTCATGAGGTAGATGTGTTGGTACCTAGGTTCGAATCCTGGCGTCTGATATAACGTTTTCTTTGTGTTTCAAGCGTTACTCCGGGTTTAATGTGAGCTGCCTCCTTTGGCGTACCCTGGGAAACGACTATTCGACGGAATTCTCACAGTTCTCACTCCATGTTGAAGCCAATGACAAAAGAATGAAGACCCCGGGCATTGATAAAAAAAACACAAGTAAATCAATAAAAATTGTCAATAAACTTAGGGTCCGAAATGAATCTTTACGATTTAATGTACGATAAAGTAAAGCTCTCAGAATATTGTATGTAATTGTGGCAACAATAACGATACTTTGTAGATTACATTGTGTATAGCTATCCAAAAATTGCAAAGAAAAAAATATTTTTATTCCACACAAATATATAAATATAATAGTGCATAAACCGTTATCCATCCTTTGTTCCAGCTAAGGAATCGTAGACACAACCGAATCTAAAAAATTAAAAATTTGAAATAAAAAGAACTTTCAAATTTTATTTATCTAAAAAGTAACATTTCTTAAGATAAATAAGATTACGTTTTAAAAAAAATTCTGCCGTTGTAATTTATCAATATATTGATTAAGAAAGTCCTCCATCAGCAAATAAGCATATGTTATTAGCCATTGCTGCAAGAAAAAGGAAAGCGACCTGCTCAGGTAGCTTCATCCAGACATGACACACACAAAAATCGTTTTTTGTTCCTGTTATTAATTCAGTAGCATTTTTGTTGTGTATTTTCAACTTACTTTTTGTTAGGAATGGAAAAATAAAAACATTTCCCGATTACTACTAGTAGTGCTCAAAGGTTTTTATTGATAGTATGAAAAGTCGTTGACGGTCGGAAGAATTCATTTTCCATCAGAGGTAATAATTCGAAGTAGAAAAATCGTATTTAAGGCTGAATATAATCGTATTTATTCGTATTTAAAAGATAATTGGAACAATTTCAAATCTCCTTGTTAATTTAGTCCCTTCGCAACATATTTAAATTAATATTCCTTTTTTTTTCTATCTTTTGAGAAACTTGCTGAAATTCATGAATAAAGTAAGATCTTTTACTACCAACGAATATGAAAATTTCTAATATTATCTTTTTTCTTGATTAATACTGTTGGAGGGTAATGTTGCCATTTTCAACATATTAATTGAAGTATAGAAGAATTCAGTGCAATGAGCTACATTTGACCTTCAAATTGGAAAGGTTAAGGTTATTATAGAACAAGACATTTAGAAACTAAAAATAAGAAAAAAGGAAAGGGTTGATTCCGTTTCCTGTGACCTTTAATCACTCCATATAAAATCATGGGTAAAATAACTTCATTTCAATTAATGCTTAGAAGATTTGAAGAAGAAACAACGATGAACAAAGTCCTGAAAGCTCTGATTCTAGCATTTATTTGCTCTGTTGCAGTAAGTAGACTAATTTAATATTTTCACACTCAAATTCAGTTTGAGAAATTTACTCTGTTAATCAATGTGTTTTTGATATTATACGATTTGGATCTGAAGTAGGAGAAAGCTAAGTTAATGAAATACAGCATTAATGTAAACTTGATATTCGTTCAATATTTTGGCTTTTTGCTTAATACGTTCTAAGGAATCTTTATATGAGATAATTAACATTTTAATATTTTTAAACATTCAGATATAAGATTGTAAGAAAACTTATAAAAACTTATAAAAAGCTTACGAAAACAGAAATATCAAATTTGGAAGAAATGATGAATATTAATTTAATGACAACCTAAGATAATTTACAACATATCACTTTAGTACAAGTAATCACTTTAAAATCTATTCAAACTTTTTGAATTTATTCATAAGAATATAAGATATTAGGCTTTCAATTTAACGTTTGGAATAATTTGTAGCATTTTTGGTTTCTTAATTTTTTGGTTGACTTAAAAATTTTCAAGCTGTCAAAATAGCAATATAGTTTATATAAAATATATAATATTATAGACAATACTTTATATAAATTAGTTTATATATAAAAGGCAAAACTCACTGAATGACTGAGTGACTCATCACTTCACAGTCGAAACCGCTGTACCCTAGGAACTTCAAATTTTAGGAATGGCAGGCGCCTTATGAGGCAGGCGCCTACTAAGATTTTTTGGAAATACACAAGGTTAAAAAAGTAGGCTTTTTCCGAAAACACTTGAATTTGATTTACAAAATATGAGATGACAGCTATGTCAAAACCAAAATATTTAATATTCGCGTTTCAGGAAGTGAAAATGGGTGTGTAAACTTTCTTGACGAGTACGCATATCTCTGAAACCACTTAAGCTAGAACGGTGCGCGGTTGCCGTTGTCACTAAGACATTGGTCTCTGAAATCTGAATACATGAGTTCAGTTCTCCTGTGGCTTTCTTATTAATGAACGATCCGCGCTGGACAGGTTTTCTTTGAGTTCATCCATTTTCCATCACTATATGTATCATATTTTCTTATTCTTTATCTCCGTCTGCTCTATTTTCGTAAGGATATCATAATAGACCAACTGTCGCAGTGTCGGCTTCTCTGCCATTAACACTCACGACTTTATCAATATTAATGTGAAACTCGGGAAAAATACTGTTCTTAAAAACTGAAGAAATACATCTTCAACGGTTTTCCTAAAAAACAAACTAACTATCCAATAGGTGAACAGAGAGGGGATGAGTTTTTCGAATAGAGGTATATTAAAGCTACATGTTCTTACTGACTCATCAACCGCTGAACCTGGAAACTTGAAATTTTAAAGATATTTTTGTTTTTTTACGTAGGCTCCAACTAAGAATGAATTTTTATAAATTCAACCCCAAAAAAGCAGAGTTGAAAGTTTTCAAAGTTATGTATTTATTGAAATCGAAGCATTGGTTTTGTGAGGGTTTGGCAATTTTTTTCCCTAAAGGGTGAAGAAAAGCAGAAAGAGATGGTTAGTCTTATACCCTCCGATCTCATTGAAATTTTAGACCTATCGAGTTTATCGGTTAGAAAATACGAATATAACAATAGTTGGTAACTGCCATGTGATTTTACAATTTCGGCTTTTCCACACAGGATTACTATTTTAAAATCAACTACAGTGTTACCTCCTTTAACGGACACCCTGAATAGCGGACACCTCTAATTAGCGGACATTAGTGCTGGTCGCAGTCCCTTACAATAGAACATTCCATATTATCCACTCCGAATAGCGGACACTCTGAATAGCGGACAGTTATATTAACTGTAAAAAATTTTTTTTTTTCGATTAACATTTCGACAAACACATCATGGTTGTATTTACATTAGTGTCCCACACATTGATACATTGTATCGGTGTAACCCCCCCACCCATACATTGATACATTGAATCATGATGTATCTGTGTCCCATGATTCAATGCACGAATCTGAGGCCCTTGTTTTCACTGCAGTTGCTTTGCAAATATCAATCCCTCGTAAAGCTATCATATAAACTTGTTGATTAAATTTAGTGCGAATTAAAATGGCGTCAAAAAGGAAGAGATTGGCACTGAAAGAAAAAATTGATGTTGTTGAAGTTGCTGAAAAAGAAAAGCTAAGTGTGCGTTGTCTTGCTGAAGAATCAGATAAATGAACTTTTAAAGGACACAGATTTTTCTAATCTCGTGAATTCAAATGAAAATTCGAAGAATTTGAAGTTTCGTAAAACTGAAACAAGCAAAATCGATGAAGTGGTCATAAAATGGTTCCGCTCTGCTCATGCAAAGAACATTCCTATAAGCGGTGTTTTGCTTCAAGAAAAAGCCAGAGAATTCGGTCAAACTTTAGGATTGGACACGTTTAAGGCATCAAACGGATAGCTAGAAATTAATTTTCTATATCCATAATTAATTTTTTAATTATTTTAAGTAAGACAAACGGATTAGCACTCATTTAAAAAGGAATATAGTAAATAATTTGCAATTGTTCATATTCTCTCATATCACTATGGTAATTGTAGAAATTTAATTAAGATTGTACGTAATTTTTCATTAAATGACATGCTGTAAGCTAAAAAAATGAAAAAAAGGTAGTCCTTCCCAATAGCGGACACCTCCCAAAAACGGCCGAAACTTCGGTCCCGTGACTGTCCGTTATTCGGAGGTAATGCTGCATAATAAAAAAAGTATGTTTTTTAACCCTCGGTAAACACGGATATTTGTTAATTTTTGAATAAGTTAATCACTATATAAGATATTAATTAATAAAGTAAAAATCATTTTACTTTATGTTAGCAATCAGTGAATTTAATAATATTAAATGATCTTCATATTTTTAATATATAATCAGTTTTTCAAAGTCAAAAAGAGAAATACGGAAGTCTATGTAACTAGTGATATTCGTACTCAAAGGTTTCAGAATTAGATGTAATTATAAATCAAGCTGTATGTGGCTCTTTTAAGGAGTTAAACCGAACAATTCTCATCACATATTGCAAACATAATTGCATTATTATTAAAAAGAACTAAATCTTAACATCCATAAAATATATTCAATAAAATGCATTTATTCGATATTTTTAAATAACAGCAAATGAGCTTGAAAAAGGAAAGAAGAATAAGAACTTATTCAAAAACAAAACAGTTTCGGAAAGTAATAAATCATTATACATGAACATGAATATACTTTACAACATGTACTATTGTTAAAATTAAACAATCTTCAATGTCAACTCATTATTGAAACACAAACAAGCCAATAATAGAATCATAGAATAAGTTCACAGAGGACACGTAGGAACGTTCCGGAATAACCATCTTAAAGTTTCAGATTGGGCGGAACACAGTCTAATCATCAAACAAAATCCTGACCCAGATGTACATTCTTTAAATCAAGAAACAAATATCAATTCCAGATTTATATTAGAAGAATGCGCAATAAACAATTTCGAATGTATTAATAAACAGAAAGGACTAGAAATGAATAAATTTATAGTGGAAAGTTTCAAGATTTCAGTAATTCAACACTAAAGTACTTTTATTATATTACCTTTCACTTTGATTTTCATTAGATATCTTCTTTGTTAAAAGCAAAGTTTTATAATATCAATCAAAATCTGAGATCTTCATAACAATATCGCAAACTTCTTTATTAAATTAACCATAAATACTTCTTCACAGATCCAATATTTCGTCTTATATATTTCTCAAAGACTTCTTCAGTATCATTAGATGTATTACTACATTATTCTATGACAATAGTATCATTGGATGTACCATTAGATGTATTACTATATTATTCCATGACAATAGTATCATTGGATGTATTCATTGGATGTATTATCATATTATTTAATGTTTTGTAAGGTTAGAGAAGGCTAATTCTCTTCCCGTTGATCGTTATTTTATGTTTTATTTTTATCTTTTATTTTATCTCTTATTTTGTTTTTACCCTGAAGAAGTCTTTGAGAAATATATAAGACGAAATATTAGATCTGTGAAGAAGTATTTATGGTTAATTTAATAAAGAAGTTTGCGATATTTTTATAATATCACTTTAAATCTTTGTAATAACCGTTTTCATGTTCAATTTCATAATGTTGCCTTAAGAAGCAGAGGACATCATCGCTATGAAATATCGTGTTTGTTGTTGTTATGATCATTAGTTTGCTTTTAATCCAATAATGGTAGAAACTGTTTTTAATATTTCAAGAAAAATTTGGAAAAAAAAATTTTTAAAAAGTTTTTTTGGGAATCAAAACATAAATTCATCATATCTCCTGCTAGTTTCACAAAACTGCTATTTTCATCCACTCCTTCATTTCTGTTTAAATTTTGACCCTTATTTCTTACTATTATATTTTCCAAAATTTTTCTAATTCTTAGTCTTTTCCACACATTGCTTTCACATGACTATTTATATCCCATTTATAACTGTGAAATTGTTTAGTTTTCGATTAAGTTTGAAAAAGAAAAGGTAATATTCCATCCGAAATTTTGCTGTTTTAAATACTTAGAATTTATTTTATTGAGTATATTTTATGGACTTGAAGATGTGCTTCTTTTAAATGTATGACCAATAGAAGAGAGGAGATTAGGAAGAGATATTGACTTAATACTGAATTTCAAATTCAGTAATGTTACTTTATCTTGATTAGCTTTACAGCACTTGAAAAGAAATTGCTCTATTTCAGGTCTACTTCGTAGAGTAACTTAAATTTTGGGGCTGAAATTGCTCAACTTGATTAAAATTTCTGAAATTCTGAAAATAAATTAATAAAGATTTGCTATTTATCGCAATTATGTATATAAAAATATATTACCCATAGAAGTATGTATTAGTCATGTTAATTATCAATTTCAGTTGGGAAACGATGACGCACACCAGTTTGCAATTTTATGTGTGATGATAACCAAAATTATGAGGTAAAGAAACTTTTCTACAGTATTTCGGAATACTCATTGAAATTATTTTGTTTTGACCGCTAAAAATAATTAATACTAATATAAATATTGATCTTTCGAGGGTTCGAGCCAAGAAGCTTGCAAGGAATGCATTGTAGCTTTTGTAAAACCAGTAGTCGAAAGTAATCCAAATGTAGCAAAGGTAATTAATTATTATTTTTTTGTTATTATTATTATTATTATTATTATTATTATTATTATTATTATTATACATGTGTTTATCTCAGACAAAATCCGGAAGCCTTGTAGGCGGAGAAATTCATCTCAAACCATCTGCTGTAGAAACCTGCGGGTGATATGACATGTTTGTAATAATACACTTTTCTGGATATTTTTGATAAGATTTTGTTGTAGCCCAATTTTTTCTAAATTATCAATAAAATGCTTTGAAACAATTCCGGTCGGCGATATCACCAATGGTACTGTTTGAATTCGTTGCTGCTTCCATATTCGCTGTATTTCAATCGCCAGATTTTCATATTTTGTACATTTTTCAATTTCAGTTTTGGAAATGTTTTGGGACAGTGGGACAGAAATGTCAACTATTGAAGTTTGTTTCTCCACTATATCACCAACACAATATCCGGAGGATTGAAGTCAACAGCATTGTCAGTAACAATCGGTTTATCCCAGTAGAGGAGATACCGTTCCGTTTCAAGAACTGGATCCGGCTTGTACTTATAGTATGGCGGGGCAGAAGTTAAAATTCCAAATTTGAGAGCTAATTGCTGGCGAATAATTTTAGCAAATTGGTTGTGTCGATTCAAATAATATGAATTTGCCAGCATCGGGCAGTCTCCAATTATGTGATCTATAGTTTCCGAAGCTGAATGGTATTTTCGGCAAGAGTCGTCATCCGATGTTTTGGTAATAAACTTCTGACATTTTTTTTTTGTTTATCACCAGATCTTGAATGGCATTAATAAATCCTTCCGTTTCTGGATGAAGGTAGCCACTCGTTAGGTATTTTATTGAAAGACTCTTAGTCGCCTGTTCTTCGTTTAACATTCTAGGGCATTTCCCATGTAAACCTTTTCCTTTCCAGGTATATATTGTATCCCCAAGAGAAACTGGAGTACCGTACATGCTCCAATAAACGCCGAGGCTCTTATTGTCGCCGGTCTCTAATAAGCGCCGGGCTGCAGAGGGGACACGGTCAAATACTAGCCGGTCTCTAATAATAGCCGGGTCTTTGATATTTGCCTACCGTGCGTAATACCTTGTGGTACATTGCCTTACAAAATGCCGCCGAAACGGTCATTTCACATTGCCTTTATGATTCGCGCGGTGGAATACGCGAAAGAAACTTCCGGTGAGGCGACCGCCCGTCATTGCGGATTCGGACGACGAATAGCGACGAAAGGTACAGAAAGACATTGCTATTTATCTTTAACAGTCTTATGTAGCATGTGAAATTCAAATAAAGTAGCTGTTTGTAATATTAACCGGTATTTATGTGTAAAAATATTGCGTTCTGAAGGTTTTTGTTAATAATGGCCGGCCTCTAATAGTCCAGGCAACGAAGACCAAAAAAGGCCGAATAGGGGAAATAATTCGTGTAAAAGCCAATTTTAGCACAGTTGTAGGGGAAGGTGTCCTGAACAACATACTAAAAGTACTGATGGGTGGGGGTGGAGCTAAAGGGTGGGTGGGGGTTTAAAGGTCCCTTTTTTCACTTTTTCGTGAATAACTCGAAAACTGCGGCCTATAGCAAAACAAAGTCCTTATACTAAATTAATCTACATAAAATATTCTAGACAAAAGGTCCTATACACTTTTTCACTGGGATATATACTTAAGGAGATATGGAGGGGGGGAAATGGACAATTTGGAAAAAATGTTTGTTTTGTTGTTAAAAATGGCACGTATATTCCTCAATATGAAATTCTCATTTATTGTCGAAGTCCTAATTATCTTCGAAATCTAAACTATCGTCATCGTCGACGGTGTCTTCGATGGGTGCTCCGTTAGTGCAGGAGCCGAAGCATACGCCGCAGACACTGGAGCAGGCAATGCCTGCTTTCCGGCACTCGCAGCGCACCACACATCCAGTCGTTGAGAATGGAGTCTGGTGCCACAGAATCATTGGTTGTCACCGGCTGTAGGATTGTCTTCCCTGGCCATTGTCTCCGCTGGCCCAACCTCATTCGGTGGGTGGTAGGGGTTGCCGAGCCATTGTTGTAGCTGTAAGAAATTAATAAGACCAACGTAAGTATTTAGCTCAAATAGATACTTCTAATGAAAACAAAACAGTATTTGGCAACGATATGTAAATAGATATACCTGTAGATACACTCTGAACGAGTGCTGCTTCGAAGCTCCTCTGGTACGAGGAGGAGTGGCCATATCAGATTACGGCTTCGTCGATGCTCTCAAAAAAAGCCGAGTACCGGAGTTTGTTTAGGTTTTGTTCGTGGGCTGGCGCTTGGTAAATCGCCAGAAACAGCTTCTCGCCAGCCTGCGCAATACCTCAGGTAATGT
The DNA here is from genome assembly GCA_023159025.1 of Thereuonema tuberculata. Taxonomy (NCBI): domain Eukaryota; kingdom Metazoa; phylum Arthropoda; class Chilopoda; order Scutigeromorpha; family Scutigeridae; genus Thereuonema; species Thereuonema tuberculata. The sequence goes on along the minus strand of JAFIDM010002131.1, from coordinate 43,652,910 downwards.
TAAGGGATCAGTGAAAATGTCTGAGATTTGTTGTGTCAGGTCAAGTTTAGCTGTGAACAGCTTAGCAATTCCCACTTTCCTCTTCCCATGGATCGCCGAGGTCCTATACACTTTTGCGTTGGGATTTATACATAAGGAAGATATGGAGGGAGGAAAATGGAAAATTTGTAAAAAAATTCATGTTTTTGTCAAAAATGGCATATATATTCCTAAAAATGAAATCCACATCAATTGTCGAATTCCTAATTATCTTCGACATCTAAACTATTAACATCGTTAAAATCAATGGTGAGACAGTTACTGTTAATCCTCTGACAATTTTCTAAAGAACTGTCATAGCAAAAAAAGAGCGACGAAGATGTGGCAGAGGTGTGACCTATGAATTAACTCCATTCCCTCTTGCTCTGTTCCTCGAGGTTGGAATGCGAAAAGGGAAGAAGTCATCGTTCTACGATGTTTTGCCAGTACAGAACAACATAATTCTTGATCTCACCCAAAGCACCAATGTGTTAGATGGTGGTTTCCTTCTTCATCGCATGAAGTGGAAACCGTCCTCTAACATTTCTTCAATTTCCCATCAGTACATTGCCTACGTACAGAAACATTACGGTTAACATTGTATAGTGGTTTTTGATGGTTACAGTGATGTCAACAGCACAAAACGAGCAGAGCAGAAACGAAGAGGGCTGCAAAAACTTCCGTTTACATTAACTATAATGAAAGCACGACCATCACAGTTCAACAGGAGCAATTTTTCGCCAATGAAAGGAACAAAACAAGACTGATCCACTTCCTGACCGAGAAAATGACAGCAGCAGGGATTGAAACAACTGTTGCAACTGCTGATGCATGATCCTGATGGCACTATTGCGAGGGGTGAGTTGGATAAAGCTGCTGTGTATCCAAATGTTGCAATAGTTGGGGAGGATGTGGACTTGATAATCCTCCTCATAGGATTGGCTCCACCATCTACTAACGTGTTCTTTATGAAGCCAGGCCGTGGGAAGGTGGAGACTAAATTGTTTTCAGTGCCACAACTGCAACAGCTCCCATTCGCGAAGACGATCCTCCTTCTCCACAGCTTCTCCGGATGCGACACCACCTCGGCGATCCATGGGAAGATCAAAATGGGAATTGCTAAGCTGTTCACAGCTAAACCTGACCTGATACAACAAATCTCAGACATTTTCACTTATCCATCAACATTACATGAGGTATTGCACAGGCTGGCGAGAAGCTATTTCTGGTGATTTACCAAGCGCCAGCCCACGAACAAAACCTCAACAAACTCCGGTACTCGGCTTTCCTGAGAGCATCAACGAATCCGAAATCTGATATGGCCACTCTTCCTCCTACCAGAGTAGCTTCGAAGCAGCACTCGTTCAGAGTGTATCTACAGGTATATCTATTTACATATCGTTGTCAAATACTGTTTTGTTTTCATTAGAAATATCTATTTGAGCTAAACACTTACGTTGGCCTTATTAATTTCTTACAGCTACAACAATGGCTTGGCAATCCCCTACCACCCACCCAATGGGGTTGGGCCAGGGAAGACAATTGCATCCTACAGCCGGTGACAACGAACGATCCTGTGGCACCTGAATCCATTCTCTACACCATATTTTGCCGATGCACGACTGGGTGTGGGGTGCACTGCAGGTGCCGGAAAGCAGGCATTGCCTTCTCCAGTGTCTGCGGCGTATGCTTCGGCTCGTGCACTAACGGAGTCCCCATCGAAGACACCGTCGACGATGACGATAGTTTCGATTTCGAAGACAATTAGGATTTCGACAATTAATGTGAATTTCATATTGAGAAATATATTTGCCATCTTTAACAGCAAAACAAACATTTTTTTCCAAATTGTCCATTTCCCCCCCTCCATATCTCCTTAAGTATACATCCCAGCCAAAAAGTGTATAGGACCTTTTGTAGAGAATTTTATGTAGATTAATTTAGTATATGGATATTGTTTTGCTGTTGGCCACAGCTTTCCAGTTATTCACGAAAAAGTGGAAAAAGGGACCTTTAAACCCCCACCCATCCCTTAGCTCCACCCCCACCCATCAGTACTTTTAGTATGTTGTTCAGGACACCTTCCCCTACAACTGTGCCAAAATTGGCTTTTACACGAATTAATTCCACTATTTTTCCTTCGTTGCCTGGACTATAATAGCAGCCGGCCTCTATTAAGCACCGGGAGCCGAGGCTAGTTTTGAAAATAAACGCCGGGGCATCTATTGGAGCATATACGGTATATGGCATTCTTATCTGACATAAATTTAGAGGAGTGTAGTTATTTTAATGGACGCAATGCAATTGAAATAAAGCTTTGCAGATTTTAAGAAATAGTCTCTTAAGTTTTTGTATTTGTGTTTGGCATAATCTAAAATTGTTTAATAATCCTCTACCTCCCTCTCTTCATGGTATGTACAGACGGTCACCTGAGGATTTCGGATGATGCATTCGGAATTTGGTAAGTAATGTCCTAGTTTTTCTGTCCAAGGATTCAAGATCAGAGTTACTCCATTTCAGGATTCGAAAACTGTAGGTTAACGTCGGCACAACCCAACTATTAATCGCCCTTATTAAATTTATAGAATTTAGCTTAGTGTTGAGTAATTTGCTGAGTAGTTCAATATAAGTTTTCTTAAAATGCTCCTTCAATTTAGTGTGACAAAATTTTAAATTTTGTTCAAAACCAAGATATTTATTAGTATCTTGTGATGTTAAAAACCCTGATTAGAGTGTCAGTGGCCGAATTTCCCGAATTATCCTGCTTCCCTCTTTTAATAACAACTCCACATTTGTCAAACCCAAACTCCATTTTAATGTCCATGCTAAAAATTTTTGTCGTTTCAATTAACCTATTTAATTTTTATTATTATTATTACATCGAAAAAGTTTCAAACCATGGGATTCCCCAGCTAAGACAATATGGCGGGTCAAGGACCAAAGCACATATTGCCAAGTGAAAAAAAAAAAAAAAAAGTTTGGAAGAATAGTTAGGGATGTGTGCTTGTGTCCATAAATTTCCGAACTATGCATGTTGTGTTGAGTACCACAGCCTTCTGGAGTTGTGCATAAGTGTTTTTATGAAGTCCTAGTGTGCTGAGGCTGTGATGCAATGTGTGAGGCACCAGACCAGTAGCGGACAGGATGATGGGTACAACACGTACTCGGTCCTGCCTCCACTGCTTCGTCACAACACTACACCTATGCACCTCCAACACCTCCACCACTACAGTCCCCATTCCCATAAGGAGAGGTATTTTCCAGGGAGATTCCTTGAGTCCTCTTTGGTTCTGCCTCCCCTTGAATCCATTAAGCCACATGCTAGACAACACAAAACACGATTATAGGCTTACCTCAGGCACTCTGACACCATACAAAATCACACACTTACTCTACATGGATGATATTAAACTCTACGCCACAAACAACGCACAACTTGCTAATTTACTACAAGTCACAACCCAGTTCACCAAAGACATTGGGATGGAATTTGGAATCGACAATGCCCCAAGCTACATATAACACGCGGGAAGACATGGAATTTGGAGGGTTTTGAACTGGACCATGGGTTGGCCATCCAATCCATGGAAGAGGGAGAGACCTACAAGTACCTATGCTTCCGGCAAGCCCGCATCATTGACAACGCAAACATCAGAAACGCACTCAAGAAAACATATCGTGCTCGTGTTCACAACATCCTCAAAACACAACTCAATGCCAGAAATAAAATTAAAGCCATTAACACTTTTGCCGTCCCCACACTAACATATTCGTTCGGCATAATTTCATGCATAAACACTGAACTCGAAGCACTACAACGCAGAACATGCACTACATTCACGAAACCCAACATGCACCACCCCAAGTCCGCTACGGAAAGGATGACTCTTCCCTGCAAGGAGGGAGGCCGAGGATCTCATCACCCTACACGAAAAACAAGTATAGACACTTAGGGAACACTTCCACCAAAGAGCACAACAGTCCTCACTCCACTCAGCTATTGTCAAGGCTGACACACACTTCACACCCCTGGACCTTGCAAACCCTTCTATAACACTCACCACTCCCGACACCCACACACAGCAGCTGCGTGATTCATGGGCTCGTAAGGAACTCCATGGCAGACATCGCCACGAACTCAGCCAACCTCATGTCGACATGGAAGCGTCGAACAGATGGCTGACGATTGGTGAGCTGTTTGGGGAGACCGAAGGGTTCATGATCGCAGTACAGGACCAAGTCATCCCCACACTCAACTACAAGAAACACATTCTACACGACTCAAACACACACGACGACAGATGCAGATAATGTCACACTACACATGAGACGATCGACCACAGAATATCAGGGTGTCCTGTTCAGTCCCAAACAGACTACCTCCACCGACACAATCAGGTAGCATCGATTGTTCATCAACAGCTAGCACACAAACACTCAATTATTAAGAACACGGTCCCACACTACAAGTACACACCACAAAGCGTACTAGAGTCACCCTCACATAAGCTGTACTGGGACCGTCCCATTCACACAGACAAAACTACACATCACAACAGACCTGACATTACACTTGTTGATAAGGTCAACAAACAGACCTATCTCATTGATATTGCAGTTCCCATCAGCAAGAACATGCAGAAAACTCACGCTGACAAGATAAGTAAATACACAGACCTAGCATACGAGCTCCAGAAGCAGTGGAGGCAGGACCGAGTACGTGTTGTACCCATCATCCTGTCCGCTACTGGTCTGGTGCCTCACACATTGCATCACAGCCTCAGCACACTAGGACTTCATAAAAACACTTATGCACAACTCCAGAAGGCTGTAGTACCCAACACAACACGCATAGTTCGGAAATTTATGGACACAAGCACACATCCCTAACTATCCTTACAAATTTTATTTTTTTTAATACACTTGGCAATATGTGCTTTGGTCCTTGACCCGCGATATTGTCTTAGCTGGGGAATCCCATGGTTTGAAACTTTTTCGATATAATAATAATAATAATAATAATAATAATAATAATAATAATTTAGGGTAGGCTAAAGGGTCCAACCATCCATGATGAGAACTCGTTCTAATATAGATCATGCTGCATCGGGTGTGGCACAGGATAAAGTCACCCGCGTTCGGGGGTTAGGCAGAGGCTTTCGTTCGAAAAATATACTACAGTCTCCCGCAGGTGGTGGTGGAGAAAGTGGCACCCCATCCTGTAGTATGGCTACCACAATGCCCGGGCAACACCATCCAGCCCGAACAGTCGGAAGTGTTTCGTTAGGGTCAGAGCAGGCGACCACCAAGACTGGGAAACAACGCCAGCGCATCCGATGGTCATCACAGATGAACCAGGATCTTATACGCGACTTCTACACTGTTACTCAGTTAGGGACTCAACTCACAGGATACAGACAGGCACTACACCATGCATTCACCACTCGTTATCCATCGTTAGGGCTTAGCGAACAGCGGGTAGCGGATCAGCGACGTTCTATAGTAGTAAACAATCTTATTCCTCCATGCACAAATTACACATTGGCGTTCAGAACTTCTGGATCAAGAGGTTCACGTCCCTGCATGGGAGGCTAGCTGTTGCACTCACTGACATAATCCAACACCCAGAACATATGCCTCTTTTCCTCACACAGGGTGTCACTTACCTACAGAGCAAGAACACTGAAACAGCACACCCTGGAAATTACCGTCCAATCACTTGCCTCCCCACACTTTACAAACTCGTCAGCTCCTGCCTTACAGACAAAATTTACACACATATCGAGACACATAACATTCTTTCCGAACAGCAGAAGGGTTGTCGCAGGAATTCCAAGGGTTGTAAGGAGCAACTCCTTATTGACTCTGTAATCCTGCGCCAGGCGCGCGCGAAGAATAGGAACTTACACATCGCGTACATCGACTACAAGAAGGCATTTGACTCAGTCCCCCATTCCTGGCTTTTGCACACTCTTCAACTCTACAAAGTACACCCAAGATCACGGCATTCTTGGATGCCACGATGAAGAGTTGGAGCAGTGGAGGCAGTGGATTATTATTATTATTATTTAAATTTTTGCCAAAGATACATTTTTTTCTAATTCAATGTATTCCAATATTCTTATATGTCATTCTTCATCAAAACTGCCCAGAAGATTTGAATTCTTAAGCTTGTCTTGAAATTATCTTTGTTACCAGGATACAATAAATTGCTTCTTTCTAATTCTGATCTAATTAGACCTTTTAGTCTTTCTCATGCACAACCTCCGATTATCATCCATCGATGTCACTGGGTCAGCTAATGCTTTTCTTGGTAATTTAAAAAGTATATTAGAAGTCAATTTATAATTGAACGTTTACAAGACTTTCTTACATTAAGCTTTTCATTATCTCTTCCCCAAGTATTTATTTTTTTAAAAATATGCAAAACTTTACAAACTGTTCAAACTTTTTAGTAAAAATGCTAGCATTAAAATGAAATGATGATTAAAGGATCTTTCTCTTTGAAAAATCCCTTAAAATACAGGAATATGTATTTTTAAGATAACAGTCAAGGAAACCGTGGGGAAAGTTTTATTTACAGGAAATGTCTCGTCAGGGGAACCCATCAAAGAATTTTCTAATTGTTAACTTGGGTTGCTGTATTTTTGAAATCTTAATGTGATAAGAATTTATCACAAAGATAAATACAAATGTTTATAATATCATTCGTTTGTCATTGTAACTATCTCCCGTATAATCAATTATATTCCACTAGTTAGCGAAGAAAGTAGGTAACATGTCGATAAAACTAATTAAACAATATCTTGGTAATGGGATAATTATAAGTTATTGAAATAATTGTTGGCGGAACTACAATAATAGTATATTGATGCTTTAATACGGTAATGCTTTAAAATTCCGGAAGTGTGCATTACCTTCCTAGGTAATAAAATTCCTATATTGCACAAATTGCTTAATAAAGTGATATCCTCAAAATTCGCTTCATTGAGAATAATTAAGCAATTCCATTACTTTTATGAAACATTCATTTTGAAGAAATTTTTCGAAACAAAAAGGACTTTTAAATTATATAAGTAACTGCAAATTTATTATTAATGAGATAATGATGATCAAACGATTGGAAATAGAAACGTGAAATATTATTATCACGTTTGTATTAATGTAATATCAAAAGGCTTGAAACAAGAAATAACAATTTGGTTTCGAGAATTCCCTTAAATGATTTAATAATTTGTTTCTATTGAAGTAAAATGTAAGAAAATAGTAATATTTAAAAAAATGCTGTAATTTAATATAATATTTAATATATATATATAACCGGAGAGTGACATGAGATGAAATTTGAAAATACCGATGCAAAGATCAAATCACTGTTTCTGTGAAAATAATATATCAACACGTCGTCAGCAGCATAAGCGGCGAAAATAGAAATTAAAATTTGCTATTTAGAAAAACTAAAAATGCAATGTTTAAAGACTTTACTCTTTTTTACTTTAAATATTCTTTTTGTATTTTCTTTTTGTTTTTTATATCTTTTTATTTCTTTTTTATATATTTTTACAAAATTGTTAGCATTATTATTATTTAAATTTTTATAACTAAATAAATTAACGAATCAATATTTAAGCAATAAAGAAATCAGGCTGTTATTTCCAATTGCTTAAAAATTAATAAGAACTATATTTACAGATTAGAAGAAAAAAAGAGCAAAATCTATAACATTGAGGAAAAGTATATAATAAATAAATAATAAACATATTCAGAGGAAAAACTAATCTGGATTAAGCAATTTCCACATATTTTTTTAATCGATCATCCAAAAAATGATCGATTGAGTAATTTTATTAATACCTCTGTAGTTTTACACATGAAATTGGCTATTATGTTGATGATTGAAGCAGTTAATAGTCAGAAAAATTCAGTAAAAGTTAAACAGAAAAGTCAGTCAAAGGTTTTAGTAAACTTGTAATTTTTTAACAGTTCTTTGATTCCCAAATACGAAGTGGAAAGAATAGAGAAATTGATGTAATGCTAGACATATTTTCTATCAAATTAGTATTGACAAATCTTTACAACTGTAGGTAAAAATAAATATCTCACCCTTAGTTCTTGTTTTGAGGGTCATTTGCAATGAACTATCACTTTAAAGTCAATTCTAATCTATTAATTTCGAACGCATTCTTAAAATTAAGTATAAATAGTTTTACTGTAATTGTATTTTGAAATTTAACAACAGGTTGTGATGAAAATGTTAGTAATTTGATTTCTCAATTCCAATAACTCATCTACCGCAAAATTCATGAGACTATTTTAATATTTAAATAAATGTAATATGTTGATTTCTTCTCAAAGTTCTTATTAAATAATTAAATATTTTATTTTAAGATTCATGACACTATAGTGATAACAATGTACAATTGCTCCTCTCACTTCAACCAGCAGGTATGTAGCTTTCAAAATCAATGAACTCATAATTATTTGTATTACAAAACTTTACAAAACATTCATTTATTTAATAAAAATATGTTTTTAAATTTATATAGGAAGAATTCCTGCAGTGTAGTCAATACACAGAACGAAAGGAAGAGGTTATGTATTCTTTTTATTTTCTTCATAATTTTGAATATTAAATGAAGCCTATTCTAACTTTTGTAAAAATAAATTTATTGAATATTTAAAAAAAAACATAATTTTACTTGAAATTTCGAAAAAAAAGGAATATTACTGGAAATGTGTAACTTCTACCTAATTACAGATTAAGACAAACTGTGCGCTGCAATGTAAAATATATTTTCTAATTTTTTAGGTTGACTGCGTGTTATTACAGTTTCTGCGACTAGTAAGTAGCTCCAAATATTTTGACATTCTAAAAATTTTGTTTTCAGTAAATTAAAATAACGAATTTATTGGAATTTCAATGGTTATTTTTAGTTATTGAGGTTTCACGAACATTTATCACTATTATGAAAATTATTAAAAAAAAACTTCTGTAATTTTATTCTTATTATTCCGTTATTATTATTATTTTTATTATTAATTACTTTTATTATTTTTTATTATTAATTAAATTACTCCCTACATGGCATTTCATTTGTACTTCAATCTACACATTTAGGATTAACTGTTATAATAAAGTAAGCTAATTCTGAAGATACAGGTGATCATTTTTCTTGATTTCTTTTTAAATGTGTAATCGAAAATACGTTTTACTATTGTATGATGAAATCTTTTGTGAAATGAGATAAGAAACGATTATCAAAATCTTATTTGTATTTTGCATTGGGTTTATTTGTTACTTTTTTTATGAAAGTTATTTATATAGCATTTTTTTTATTGGTCACCTGGGTGACAAATAAGTTTTATGAAATATCAGTATCGAATTTTTTCGCTCCCAATATCTGTTTGAATTTGTAATAGTTTACTATGCATAAATATGTTGCTTATAAGAAGGCAGTAAATATATAAGTGCAAAGTGAAAAGATTCAAACAGTCTTTCTGTCAACTGTCGAGGAGTTAAGACTCACACTGTAAATTTGCTAATGACAAACTGATTACCAGTGATACAATGAATTAAAATATAGAGCAAACTGTGCTAAAATCTATCTTAGCAAGTAAAACACTAATTAAACCAAAATTTCCAACATAGCAATTAAGGACTTTCATATGTTTATTAATGCAAATCCTAAAATCAGTACAGCAGGTTTATTTTTGACATATACTACAGGGTACCGCACATAAAACCGGCCCTAATAGGTATATGTTCGTTGTAGACAGTATTCAACGCTAATGATCATGCGTATCTGATGATATCAGCTGCGGATATTGTTCGCCACAGTTTTTGGGACCGGTTTTATGTGAGTCACCCTATACTTGAGTGTGTTGTATGATGCTTTCACATCCATTCGCAGAATCAATTATTCCATCGATGCACAGGAACGCTAAGGAAATGGATTCAAATAATGTACTTTTTTGAATAGCGTACAACCTATCTTTTCAGAATATATTACTGACTAAAGTACATGATCTTCTTTTGGTTTGAAGTAATCGAAAAATAATTCTCTCGGCACGTTGAATCTTTTCTAAATTTTACTACTGTTTGTTATAAATAATTTAGAATCTTCTATTGCTCCATTATTTTGTTAAAGAATTCAATCTCCATAGTTTTCGATCTTTCGAATTTCTATTCTATAATTTCTGATTATTTATTTCCAACTGCGATCCTAATTTTGTATTTTCCCTTCTTATTTGTCCTATTACCTTATCTTTGGCATCCTATACTCTTTCATTCTCTTTCATTGTCCAGTTCATTTGAATAAAGCAATTTTGACTGTTCTTTCGTACTTTTCATCCGACCTTTTCCATAATATCTTCATTTTTAATTTCTGCCTCTTCTAATTTATCCTTTGCAAACAAAATGTTAATTTATTCAGTCTTCAAATAGCAGTGGCTTGAAAAACGTGTTTGAAGTAAGCATTGCAAACGATTTAAAGAAATCATAAAACAAAATAAAGTTAAGTAATATATAATGGATAACAAGAAGTGTTATTAAAATTTCATTTAATGAAAAAAAAAACTTAATTCGCTACCTGAAGTTAAGATTTTCTATTATTTTACAGAGTAGAATGTTTTCTTCTAAAAAGCAAATAAAATTCTTACTATTTTCAAATTTTAATTACAGAAACGAAAAGATGATTTCTACATGGATATTCAAATTTCCTTTTGCAGTGAACTTAAGGTAAAAATTTCATAATGCCATTAAACCTCTCATGGACAACTAAAAAAAAGCAAACAACAAATAATAAAGAGATTTTATTATTTAAAATCATTTTATTATAAAATGGCCTCTAACATCATGATCTGTGAACTTTCTTACATCTGTTGAGATTAAGCTCCTACTTTAAATGACAAAATACAATAGAGTAATCAATATCTTCTTATTGGTAAGACATTATGTTATTGGCGCTTCTCTTATTTCGGCAGAGTATAAAGTGGTGAATTATTTCATTCATTTTTGGAATTGACTTGACTTGACTCAGATAGTAATCTTAGATAGCTAAAAAAAGATAAACATGAAGACACTCTTAGTGACATAAAAATATCTTGAATTTTCTTTTTAATTTGAAAAAATTATTATTTTTTTATTAATATCACGCATGTTTGACAATAAGAAAATTATATTTCTTTCTTTATAAGTTAAATAAATTTTTGTACAATAATTTTTTTGTCTGAAATGGTACTTAAATAATAGAGTACATCGCTTACAAAACATATGTAGCCTGTGTAAAATAGGCAACAAAAACAAAAAACTGTCGAGGAACCCTTCCTACTTCCAGGTGGGCGTGCCCTTTCAATGGGAAATATAGGTATACGTGAGGGAACACGTGATGAGGCAAACGTTTACCTTTTTTTTCCCTTTAGCTGTCGGCATTACATTTTTATTTCGTAATTTACATATGAAGTTTTTTTTTTTAGTTTTTTTTTTTCTAATTCTTCTAGCATTTGAAGAAGCTGACAGAGAAAGAGTTTAATCTTTACCTTATCGCAATGCATTCCATTTCAGACTAGGGAAGAGTTTAATCCATCGTTAGATTCCGAAAATTACTTTCCTTCAAAGAACATAATATTAGTAAGCTTCGGAGACGAGGAATTTTTCGGTTAGATTTTTAATGAAAAGTTACAATATGAAAGATTTATTGTAATCTATATGTATTATATAGATTACAATAATCTATATATTATTTGTAGACATAAATTCTTTTGTAGATATTCAATAAATTTAAATATAATAGTAATTTTTTGGTTTTTTGTTTATTTAGCTGCAAAATTGCTGCAAATTTATTTTTTCCAAACAATGAAATTTATTTTTTTTGAAAATTGAAAGTATTTTTATTAATATTGATCGCGTGAATACCTATCGCTGATCCTTATTTATTCTTTTTGAAACTGAAAGATAGCACTTTTTTGTGTATTTAATGAGTAGGTTTCTTGACATGCTAATTATAGTTTAATTAAATGATTATTAATAACAATATTTTTTAAATGTACAACCCAATATTAATAAATTAAAGATTTGTATATTTTTGTATGATTTTCTATATTTTTTTCTTTGATTACACAAGTCCTTCTTTTTCATTATTAAATCGGTAGTTCCTTTAATAATCACCCTTATTTTTTTTCTCATATTTTTTTATTCTTACCAAACACGAATAATTATTATGAGGTCTTATTAATATCTTTTACTCATACGAAATAGTACAGGACAATGGACAAACATATATGCCTGCGTAATGATAAAATACATACATACCTATAGAAAGATCCCTTAAATAGAACATATTTTATTCTCTCGACTCGTCTCACTTATTAGTCCCTTCGGAGTTATATAATTCTAGATGTGACTATCTAGATGACATCTTAACTCTCGAATTTATTATTTAATTAACTTTTAATAATTATCCTCCGTGTACAGATTGATCGATATAGATGTTTGAAGAAAAGATATGTTTTAATTGATGTTTGATGAAGAAGAGTTCAATATCATGGGCTCCCCCTTTCACTAATCAGGAGCCTATGATATCGCCCCCACAAAAACAAAAAAAAAGATATTAGAGACAACTTACCCTAAGATAAACTCACACATTTGGGAATAAACATATTTTTTAAAAAAAACCACTCTCATCAGAATTAAAACCCAATGAAAATTCAAACGTAAAAGAAAGGAGCAATCAGCGGCAAGATCATGTGACTCAGACCGATTGTTGGTGGTAAAGTTGACACGTTATTTTTACCTATATTTATTCTTTTTACTTTAATACGATCTCAATTATGCTTAATCCGCCATCCCCACTCCACATGAACTTTTCATTTTTCATGCCCCCGTTTGTTGATATTGGACTATGCTTTCGTGAAGTCTTGTGGGATTGGCAACGGAGTCCAGTTCAGTGTAACGTTACGCAGATTTTCGTCATTTTATGGTTAATTTGGAGTTGTAGATACTGTTAGACGTATTTAATTATATGGATGTTGAGTATTAGTGCTTTTTTCGGAGTTTAAGAGCCCCCACCCCATTATTTTTTTAATATTATTATCGTTTCTGTGGCGTTATTAAGTAATGTTAGAATGATACTATCAAGTAAAGTCTCATAAGTACATTTTTTTTATAGAGACTAGGCCATCCCCATGTCTCCTCCGCGCGCCAATGTTTACAAAGAGAAACTAAATAAATGAACATTGAAATTTAAATTTGATCTGGTAGGCTAAAATTCATGAGTTATTTTCTTTTTTCTCTGGCTCTTCTCTCATTGCGCCACACACACAGAAAGGGAATGATAAGAAACAATAATATGAATGTAGTCCCCGTGACCTAACGGATAGGACGTCTGACTTTGGATCAAAAGGTTGCGTGTTCGGAACCCGCCGCGAACGTTTCATTATAGCAATTTTTTTCACAGAAAATTTTGAAGTTCAACAATGCTCAGTTTGAATCTGTCGACTTCCTCGCAACAATGAACAATGAAACACCGTTTTCCAGTTTTGCACTGTTGTATTTGTCGACACAATAATGTAACAGGAACAACCGTGTTCCATTGTTGCACTGCGCCGGACAGACAGACAGAGAAATAAAAGATTTTATATAATATATGTTTATCAATTATTTCTCATTATTTCTCATTAGAACTCATTATTGATAGCGCGCGGCATTATTGACGGAGAAAAAACAACATTTTGTTTCATTGACTTCCTCGAAACAATGAAAAATGAAAAACCGTTTTCCGTTGTTGCACTAACATTGTGAATAATGTCACACACACACACAGAAGGAGTGATAAGAGATACTGTTCGTTTTCGAAAGCGAGAACCACAATTCGCGGACGATTCTACTCCGCAAAGGGGTGATACGCTCAGATGGGCATTTTCCTAAAACCTGTTTTTCTTTTAGTACCTGTTATTTTTGCAATAGTATTTATTATTTCTGTAATTCTTTACCGAAAAGCGCAAATAGAACGCAGCTACTAGTAAACTAACACTATAAAAAGTAAACATATCCCCTCTTTGTTTCTCCTCACACCTATTTTGATGAAATCGAAGGAGACCTGACTCATCCGCAAAAGTGTTGAAGGCTCTCGTAAACAAAACGGAACAGTATTTACCAATAATTAGAATGTAGTTAACGTGGCTTAATAGATAAGATCTCAAATTTCGGATCAGGAGGTTGCAGGTTCGATTACCGTAACGAACTTGTACAAATTATTTCTATTTTCTGCGCATATTGGAAATCACAGCAAAATTGCTTCGGACAGACAGAGAAATAAAAGATTTTAGTAATATAGATTAATAATTAATATTATTATTTATTTCAGTGGGCCCGGTAGCCGAGTAGGTAAGGGCGCTTGGCTGCGGGTTGGAGGTAGCGGGTTCGATTCCCGGCCTCGGTGGAGGACGGGAATTTTTCCACGCTTCTTTCTCATCCAAACGGGCCCTAGGGTCTACCCAGCCCTCTATAGAATGGTACCGGGTTTCTTTCCCGGGAGTTAAAGGCAGGCGAGCGACGGGCCGACCCCCCGTCCTCAACTTTGTCCCGTAGGTTTTGAACAGTGGAGCCTATCCTCCAGTTGCATTGCGCGGTCCTTTGGGCCTGATCGCAACTTTAACTGTAACTTTAACTAACTTTATTTATTTCAAGAAAATAATAATTATTTACATGTAATAAATGAAAATAAAATAAATGAAAATATTGTTACTGAAAATAATGATTAAATGACAATTAATTAGTATATCCGGGAATCATGATGTCAACTAGATAAGTCATATCTAGTGTTATATAACTCCAAACGGACTAATAATTGAGACAAGTTGTAATAATAAAACATGTTCTATTTATGGAGGTCATTCCTTATGTATATATGTTATCGCTGTATAGTGGTGGGGCAAATCTCCCCATTCTCCTTTTTCCTCAATCGATATTTAAGTATTATTGTAAAAAAAATTCCAAAACTCTGATTTTAGATAACGATTAGAAGCAGCTAATAATGACTTGAAGCTCGAATTAATTTCCAGTAAACATCATGATTGAATAAATTAAATGCATAATTATTATACGTTAATATCTTAAATTGAAAAATATTACATTTTCATCATTCTTTATATTAAAAATACTTTTTGAAGTCTACATATTTTTTGCGACTTTGCTGTTTTACTAATGAATAATATTATCTTTTAGGGCGTAACAGCTGTTGAAGGATGTCGATTTTGTGCTCGCGAAGTTCTGAAAGCAGATGAGGGAGAAGACTGGGTTGGTGATGCTAAAGATATCGAAGATCTGGTAAGTGATATTTAAACTTCAATTACAATTATTAATCAAAGAAAACAAATTTTACAATTTATATTTCTTTCCTAATTTAATTTTTTTTTGTATTTTTAGTATGCACGGAAATTAAAAATAGTTTTTGACGGATGTGCTACCTTTTCCTCCATACAGGTATGATCCTTAGTTTTGATTAAACATAAACAATTCCACTATGGGGATAAGGAAATCAATTTATTGAATTGTCTGGAATGTTCTGAGCGTTTAGTATACAGCCTTACTGTTTCAAAACACGTGATATGTTGGCATCCCGTGCAAGATGACATCTGACTGTGTCTCTCAGGAAAGATTGGTTGCGATCAGTAGAAGTTGTGCGTTTTTATTGAGATTCGAATATGGATGAACAAAAGTTGGAATTTCGGCTTGTGATGATATTTTTCTACAGAAAGGCGGAAAGCGTCACAAACGAATAAAAACATTTGTGAAATGTCTGGAGTTGGTGTATCAACAGTTTGCACATGGTTTCCGAAATTCAAAGCCGGGCATTTCAACTGAGAAGACGCGAATCTCCATGAAAGACCTACAGCAGTGGACGGCGATGACGTAAGGTTTACCGGGAGCCCAACACAAAATTCGGTAATAAGCAATTACTTTGAAAATACCGAAAAGTATTTTCATGAACATTTCTGAAGCTTCGGTACACTTCTTGTTATGTTATTTGGGTCCCACACAACCTGCCTGAGAAGAACTGCATCGACTGTTATTCCATCTGTGACATGCCCCTGAAACACTACAAAACCGACCCGTTTTTGAAAAGAATAGTGATGAAAAATGTATTGTCTACGACAATAGTGTGTGAAAACGAATCTGGTATCCTGCTAACGAACCACCAAATTACTGACCGAAGCGGAATATTTATGCAAAGAAGGTTATAGCTTTGACATTATAGCTTTGACTTATATGAAAATAGATTCTATATTTCCTCAAATATTCTATGGTCATTAATAGCATATCTTCTACTCTTAACTTATTTAATCGGCCTCCTCGAGCTTTTTTCGTTTTGTGGCTTATCTCCAAAATCAACGCCATTTGCTCAAAGGTTCTACACGTTTTTGACCGATTTCAATGGATTGTTGGATTTCAAAGACATTTGAAATTCTACTCCCACACTTTCAGACGATCAATTCGATATGTACTGCAGCCACTTGGAGAAACTGTACCATAACATTCAACAGAGGAGGCCAGAACTAGCGAACAGAAAGGGTGTTGTGATCAGCAAGGCAACGCGAGGCCTCAAGCGTCTTTGGTCACCGCAAAAAGTTGCACGACTTTGGCTATATGTTGGGATACCATAACACACCGAACATATTCAACGGACATTTCACCATCCGACTTCCTCTTTTTCAGTACCTGTAAAATGATTTAAACTGAAAATCATTCAATGATTTCAACGCTGTCTTGAAAGCACTTGGAAGACTTCGCTTCGAAACCAGCCTAGTTCTACGGCAACAGAATTGTAAAATTGCCGGAAAGATATAATAAAATAATGGAAAACGTGGAGGATACTTTCATAAAAAATATTGTTTCTTAAACACAAAAATTTGTTTCGTTTTCACCTATAAAAAATTCTGATAACTTTACGAAACCAATAATTTACAGAAGAGTAATAGTAAGAATTCAATAATAATTTTTAAACTGATATTCTTATTAATAAAAATATTAGGGCAATTTCAAATTAACAATAGGATTTATTTCTAAGTGTGAGAATCATTGCGATAATGTTCTTCATCATAGTTCTTATCTTTATCAAGTATTTCTTGATAATGGATCAGGCGTAAATAGGATTCGAAACACTGTGTAAGTTTAATATTATACATATTTGCTATTATTCGTAAACTAGAGCTTTAAGGTCGGGTGTTTTAACATAAGTTTCGACTGCAAGTGAAAATCTTTATAATAAAGTTCTTTAATTCGAAATATAAGACAATAATTCGTTTTACATATAAATGTGTTTTTTTTTAATATGTAAAGTAGCAACGCATCATGCATGAAATTACGACGAATGCATTGTAGTCTTGTTGCTTGTAATCATCACCTTACTGTATGTGGTTTCATTTATGTTATAGGATAGAATAAAGGTATGCTTTGAAACCGAAGACCCGGTAAGTTTGTATTAAAATTATTTATTTTTTAAATTAAACAATGACTCGTGATATTTTAATTATCGATTCTGTAGATCAATGAAATCACTGAACTGCATTTTAATTAATTGACTGTCTTTTGCATTTTTTTATTGATTTTATTCTTTTTTTTCTGAAACAACTCCTCAAAATTCTTGATTCTTAGAAACCTCCTATATTTCAAAGAAATCAGTGCTTCGAGGAACCATAACGACTTTCGGACTTTACTTCTAATAGTCCACTTAAATTACAACTGGGTTCAATATAACGCCCCTTATTTTAAATCTTATTTTAAATCAGAATTTCTATTTAGGTAGCCAGTGAGAATCTTATCCATTTCCCTGAAAATCTTCCATAAAACTTCTACCGTTCCTTACTCGGAGTCGACAAATGACAGATTTAAGTGAGCATTAGTCAAATCAGCGAAATGACTGGAAAATCGATAAAAATAATAATAAAAATTTTCGCTTCGAATCTCTTCTATTCATAGAACTGCAGTCATGAATATGAGATTCAAGAAGGTTCATCTTTTCGGTGTCATCCTTATGTAGTACGTCTACATCTTTAAAAGATTTTACATGGATTGCTCTGAATTTATTTTCATTTTGTTATTGATTACGATTATGAGCATATGCCTACATGATATGAATCCATGTTCAATCATGAAACCTTTGCTGAATCTTTTAATTGCTAGACGAAGCCAGCGCCACTTTTATATTCTTAAGCCCTGTACGACTGGCACTTTCTTTCTTCCAGTCATCAGAGAGATCAACGTCCTGGCCGAATACATACCTGTTAAGTACTTCTATAACGTACGGCATTTAGCAAAATGTTTCTTCATTTGTTGTCGTATGAAGATTACTTAATCTCTAAGGGTATTATCCAGTTTCAAAATTTTAAAGTTTACATATTATGATCCTACATTCATAATCGCCGAAAATGCATTAATATCCATCTAATTTATGTTTGCATTCGGGGTTATCTCTAAGGCCATGGTCTTTACCTTACGAATAAATAAATGTAAGAGTGCCTTTCTAGTAGTAGGTTTTTGTTGGCATTTCAAATATTTATAATTCCATAATGGCTCATTCTATATTTATGTAGAATAGGCTTCATTTTCATTGGGTTAAATGCTTAATATTTACATTGTTCTATAGTTATTCTATTTCTATTCCTGTTGTAGACGCATATCCCTAAAATGATATTGCATTCACATGGGAGAAATAGCGTGTATCAAAATTTCGTTAAATTGATATCTTCAACCGAAAAGTGCAGATAGACAAAATGGTATATCTCATTTTTAAGAATTTAATTAAATCATCAATAGGGATATCATTTTTTAATAAATAACGCCTCTTTTAAGTTTTAAATGAGAGCGGGTATTTTTCTATTGAAATATATTTTGCTAATTTCATTAATATTCAAAAATACTTCGCCATGGCAGAATTCAAGCTGTTCTTTTATCATTATATTTTGTTTAGAATTTTTATTTTTTCACAATGATTAATCTCTTTGCAGTATCTTTGAGATGCATTTTCTTAGTTCAGCATTTGATAGAGTTCGAGATATTTCAAAATTATGTTTATATATTTATTTTTTATGTATTTTATTTGTCAAGCTAAATGAAGGAATACGAATATCTTCATTTTAATTTTCGAATTAAAAATGGAAATTATAGTTAAAACAACTTTTTTCTGTGTGAAAGAGAAAAAGCTTCAGAATACATATTTGCATTGTCACTCAAAACAAACAAGCTATATCTTCAGATAAATCGCAATTAAAACATGAAATTTTAGTTAAAACTGCTTTTTTTCCATTGGAAGGAGTATAGCTTCAGACCCATATTTGCATTCAATCATTCATAACAAACTATAAACTGTAAATAGTTTAAACAATTAAAAAGTATAACAAATTTCTGAATAACTTTGGTCCTCTGAATGAACTATGCAGTTTTAAGAAGGAAATCTAATTATTATTGTTTAATTTCTTTAATTATGGATCCTTCTCAGAAAATTAATGAGAGAATCTGGGAAAACTTTATAGAAAAGTATTCAAAACCGTAACTACTGATTAAACTTAGTAGTTTTGGATTGCATTGGACATGCTTGATGTAATGTTCCTTGCAAAATTAGAAGGATAGAACATGTTTCACAAATTCAATCCATTTCAATGAGGGATTAAAACATGTCATTGGTGACATCATTCATATTTTACTGCATTTGTTTCGCTTTACTCCACTGGAAACTGCTATGAATTATATATAGCAGTAATAACATCAATATCTATACAATCGTTACACTGAAATATAGTAGTTATGTGGATCAGAATACGTAAGAAAATATTTTGAAGAAAGAGGTTCGAACGATTTTGAGTGATATTATGTCTGTTCAAATTCTGTGAATCAATCAGTATAAAGATTTTTAAAGTAACTAATTTTTGAAGTTTCTAATATCACGAAAATTCACATTTAGAGATTAAGAGAAACTGAGCAAGATCCATTCAGAGGGATTTTATTTATGAATGTCTACCATTTGTAAGAAATAATTCTTCAATTCTTGAGCCTAGAATTCCGTGATGTTAACCCCAGAATTCCATGCTGTTAAATTTTAATCTTAATTCTTTAACCTTTCGAAAAAAATTCGTAATTTATTTTGAATTTAAAGAAATTACAGTTTTTATAATTACCTTTTTAAGATTGCGCATAGCCTTGTGGTCAAAACGGTCCTCTCAAGAGAAACCTCGGTTCGAAACTTGGTTGTGCATGAATATTTATGTCCTCTCCTGTGTTTATTTGCCAATTCTTCACTTTCCTGAGGAAGCTAGGGAAAAAAAACCCCAATATCTATATGAAAAACCTGGCAGCAGTTAGAAAATATATCTCCAAGCCACCTGATCAAACTGGGAGATTAAACTAATATATCCCGTTCTGCTTGGGAGTGGCCTGCAGAAATGGCTATAAAAATGGTGAAAGAAGAGGAAGCAGATCATTTTAAGATTATTTCGTTATAATGAGATTAATGATTTGTTTTTATTTCTTTAGGTTGCCTGTTGGCGTTCAATGTAAGCTCGAATTACTTATAATTATTTCAATGTATTAACTATTCTTAACTTAATTAAGTGATACTTATCAATGAAAAGAAATAGCAATGTATCCGGTTTGGTTGAAAATAAACAATTATGTTAGATGTTTATATTAGATATTATTCTAATTCTATCTATCCAAATCGTATAACGCCTAACAACGAATAAATCCTTTTCTTTTAATCTGCTATTTTATTCTCAAGAAATAACAGATGGTCACAATTCAATTTACCCGTGTCAGAGAAATTCTCTAGCTCCACCCAACAGCCAGAATGCCACGAAAAGGGAGAATAATTAGGACACGGTAAGAATGATTCTGTAAAAAAATGCTTATTTAAAGTCGCCGATAAAGGAAATATGAAGCTGTTGTAGCGCAGGAAGACAATAATTTGCATTAAAAGAAGTTGACTACTTAAAATTCTGCATGCGATTTTTGGAAAAAACCAACGTCTATCTGAAAACTAACGTCTATCGAGCGGTTGTGTTTCGAACTATACAGTCTTAAACGACAACTTGGCAGTCATAATAACACGAATTTTGATGAACATTCCTGCAGTTCTGATCCATAGGACGTTGAGCCACTTTGAACCAGGTCCCCTTCCGCAAAGGGTGAACTCATTATGGTCAATTTCGGCAGTAAGTTTCTGACAGCACTTACACTTCAGTACCTTTCAGAATTACTGTGCTAAACTAATTTGATATTAAAGGATTTTGTATTATCATAAGCGCAACACATTAGTGGTTATTTTTCTTTACTGTTTCTCCTATGTTATTCATTTGTCGGTCCATTGTCGTGATTTTCATAAATTGTACAGCGTCATGTTGCTTTATCGACGACATTAACTAAAACATTTTTTTTCACGGAATCCTGCTTCGCATATTCTTCTTGCTCTTCCTATCGAATTTGATGGCAGTCAGGTTGTTAGATGGAGCTACAAGTGACTCTGAATAGTGATAGTTTATGTTGTGTCACCGATCAATAACGATAACGAAGATTAATATATAAATTTAATTCTAAGAATTCCAGGAATAAAAAGATAATTATTCTTGTCTATGCTTTCTAGATTTTATTTTCTCTTTATAACAGAAATTTAGGTAAATACTTGGAAGTTTTTCATTTATAAATCATATTCATAAGTGACAAAAAACAAGACTTTTTAAATTTTTCCTAAATTTTATAATCAGTGGGTAATGTTTATTAAAATTTGTATATATGATATTAAAATCTTTTTTCATTTCTCATCTATGTGAATTTCAAAATCTTTATCATGTATTCTTCTAAGAGGATTGTTCTTTATTAATCATTTTCTCATGATTGTGCAAATTTCTAAATTATGGTATGAGACTGGAACTAGATGGAAGTAGATAGAAAGAATAACTGATATTTCTCATAGGAAAAGCGTTAACATTTCCTTTTATGACCTAAACATTAATAATAACAATAATACTGTTCTATCAATATAAATTATCCAACATTATTTATACTTCGTTGTGCCATACGGTAATGTTAAACTAAAATCAAGTTGAAGGTTTTTGTAATAGCTCTTTTGTAATCAGCAATTAATTAACTTACTTTATTGGCCAGCAATTAATCTTACGTCATTAGTAATTTTTCATTTTGTTTTCATTTTCAGAAATATCCTCATGGATGAGGGAAAATCAATGGAATAAACGGCTGAAGACATGGAAATTGAAATAAATAATATCAATCGAATTTGGGGAAAAGAAACTACCATGACTAATAAATTATATTAATGTTTCTATTATATTTTCCTTAATTTCTAATTTACTTTAATGTTATATTGACTATGTCATCTATAATGCTATTATTTTAAATTAAGTGTTTAATTTCTAGAATAAACCAGTTCCATAGGTTTGGGATGAATAATAATAAAAAAATTCAATAAAGTTAATATTCAGAAATTTATTCAATTTTTTTCCACATTGTTAATAATATTTTTAATAGGTAGAAATTATAATAAAATTTTGCATTTTAAAATTCTTTAATGAGTTAAATATCTGATTTTCGTAACGTCTACATAAATCAAAAGACAACATTGTATATATATATATATATATATATATATATATATATATATATATATATATATATATATATATATATATATATGTGTGTGTTTGTGTGTCTTATTAGAAACAAAAAGAATAGATATCCCGCATAGTACAGGAATATAAAAGTTTGTTTGATTTTATTCTCGTTTATGTTTTTTTTTCTCATGATGAGTAAAACTTTTTAACGCTCAGGCTTTAACTTTTTAACGCTCAGACTTTTTAACGCCCAGTTTGCCTGGAGAGTATTTATTCCGCTTTTAGGACAGGTGTCCGAAGGACGGATAGTATTAAAGCTTTAAATATTGTATCATGAATTTGATTATTTCCTGACGAAAGTACTTTATCAGGTTTTATTTTTATTATTATTTCACTTTTTTATGATTGTTCGCTATTAATATCTTTAATTTCGTGAAATTACTAAAAAAAAATCGTTTTTGCAAGGAGTTCTAAAATTTTTTTAGAAGAGTAAGGAGATCTGAATTTCGTAAGCTTGACGAAACGTCTTCTAAGGATGGAATGAGGTTAGAGTATGAATTTATTATTAAATTGATAATGTTTTTATGCAGAATAAGATGAAAAGGATCGAACAGCAAATTTTTGGTAGGCTTAAAGATAGGCATAATTAAACAGTCTTGATACTATATTTATATAAGTACTGTCTAAGGCTATTCTTAGTTTCAGGTTCAAAGGACAATAAGTTAATGACCTGATAATAAACATCCAGTCTGAAACTAATAAATAAACAAGGACAATTTGGACTTTTCAGTCAGAACTGATTACTACTTGGACATTCCAACGAGAATATTATCGAAATGGGGCCCAACGACGAACATGTTCTACAGTACAAGAAAACAGTGATACACGGAAAGGAAGTCAAGAACATTTGAAGATAAGTAACTTCATAAATAAACTATTGGGATGTCTTCAGAAATTATCTTGTTTATTAAATGTATTGTTAGTTCAAGATTACTGTATTATGGGCTACGGTACAATAAACTACTTTGTTGATATTTAATTCACTTTGATTTGTTCACCACATAAACCAATACACTACAGCCTCTTCCAAATAATGTGGTTATCTAAGCAATGATATTCTTAGTCATAGTTATGTTTTGAATATATACAATGAACTTCTGCAGCGTACATCTTAACTGTATATGTTCCAAGTAATCTACAATTGCCTAAGTTGAACCTTGTTCAGCCTAAGCCTGTTCAGTACAAGCCTAAGTTCAGGCTGTTATTTTCTGGTCGTAAAGCTTCGAACTTCCTAGAATGTTCGGATTACCGTGTATCTGGCTTCCCATTCTATTATCGATGAAACTTTCCAATAAATTCTGCTAATTCGTCCTCATCTAGGAATTGAATTTTAATCATCACGTGAACAGAACCATGTGCAACCTGAAAAACAAAACAAAGTTTATTTTGTTTTGTTTTGTTTTGTTTTTTAGGTTGCACATGGTTCTATTTATGTGATCGTAATATGGTTCGTTTTATCTCTAAAGGGTGGTGTGCTTCTGGTCAGCCATTGGAGGATATAGCAAGTTGCCACCCTCCATTTTTTTCATTGGCCCGAAGATCGGAGGGACTGCAAGGATGTGTTTCAGATGATTGTTTCATTGGTGCTCTGATGATTTAAATGGACTTTGTGCTAGAGGATCCTCAGCATTGGGAAAGAACTGCACTGCAGCAGTCCAAAACTGGTCTGCGTTTTTAATGTGTAACAACGTATTTAAACTGATAATAATTTCTAAAGAGAATGTGATGTGCTGGGCTTATAAAGAAATGAATTCATTTTTTATATTGCTGTTATATCTAGCAAGCGTAAAATCAAGAGACGCCCCCCTATGTTTTACAGGCAATAACCTAGGAGCCGCTAAAAATACTCAATAGAAAGTAATTCCAGAATTTTGAAATAAGGTCGAAATAACCAAATTATTTTATGGCACCCAAATTATTTTATGGCAATAATTTTAATTATTTTATATACAAAGACATTCACAATACAAAGTACAATAAAATATAATTTTGTTTTAATATAAAGAAAATATACTCAATGTATTTAAATTAATATCTTTTTGACTAAATATTTGCAAATAAAAATCGGAAAATAAGGCTGTAATTGAAACGGATTATAAATGATTCTAAAACTTGAAACATATTAAAAGTCGGTTAAAAAGACGTAAACTACAAAAGTACAGAAGGAAACAGATAGTCTTGCAAAACTCATTAAACTAGCGAAGGAAGTGCGTGACCTGGAGTGTTGAGAACCACACGAAAATGTGCTTAGAATTTGGAACTTTGGTAACGCGAAGACACAAAATTTCGATATAATAAGACCAAAAACACATATTTCAATGTCGTGAGTTATATTGCTATATTTCCCTTTGCTTAAAATAATTACGCTATCTGAACAACAAACTTTTCATACTGACCTTATAGTGTTGCACAGTTATTCAATTTTCGAAAGCCACACTAATTACATTTTCAAACGATGATATTGGTATGCCAATTTCATAACCTGCCTTTTGCCAAGCATATTGTAACGTAGGCTTGTACTTGGGTACAGAAAGTTGATTGTATAGCATAGAGTAAGTCTGATGATGAAATGACGATCGTGTCACTTTATTAGTGATTTTTCACATTGTAGTCTTACAAAATCAACGATTCTTCTCATGTTGAGCTTATATTGCCTAAAGAAGTTCACATGAACAGGTTGGCAATATTTTGTTGTCTTCGGTGGCAATATCTTGATATTAAGTACTTGCTAATGCAGGTACAACATAGCACCTGAGATAGATAACAGCTGAGTTTTGCATTGGAATGACTCATACCACTGTTTTTGGCATGACCGATTTGTATTCCAAGCACATTTTCGTGAGGTTCTCAGCGTTAGAGGTCACGCACTTCCCTTGTAAGATAATTGAAAATTTGTTAATCTTTTAGTAATGCTATTTTTTAATTATAATAATATTTGATTTAATTCCAGGACCATTTCCAATCTCCCAAATTATCAATTCCGGCATTTGCCCTAAAATAACAAAACACTAATATTATAATTAATATAAATTTTAAGGTTTCTTAATACAATTGAGCATCTCTAATCCGAAATTCTAAAATCCTCAATATTCCAAAATCCGAACTTTGAAGATGTTTCCTAGCTAAATGGTGAACGCATTATATCACCATCATGCTGAATATCATGGTGAATGCATTATATGACCGTGAATGCATTATATGACCATTCGTTCTCTTTCTTCTGAGGGATACAATGGTCACAACGAAACCTTAGAAAAATTGTTTAAAGCATTATACAAATCTTTGGGATCATAAATTCAAGGAATTTCTCTTGGTTTCTTATCAGCAGTAAATCCATTATGTTCATTTTGTTATTTATGGTTTGTATTCCTTTTAGAACAGACCAACAATTATTTAATTTTTCTATAATTTCTCTCTAAAATTCTCTATAAATGGCTTTCCTGAATATAGCTTTCCAAAATATAAAACTAGAGGTATAAAACTATACAATACGCTTCTCTGTTTGGCTAAAGATGAATACAGTCACCGTTATCAACAATGAAACCAGGGGAGAATTAAGACAATTCACACTATCCGTCAACCTCATCCGATGTTCCTCCAAAATAACTAAACTTATAATCGTTATTTGTTTCATTTATTCTCATGTTTCTTAAGGAAAAAAAGAATTATTATGAAAGTAAATACATTAGTTTTCTACAACACCACTAACAATGGAATGGTTAGGTTTAAAATTTTTATCATTTATTCAGGACCTTAACTAGTTGACGTATATCAAATTTTAGCTGCTTCTTTGCACTGAAAGTGGGTTTAAAAAAATGCTAAATTTACAATGTGACGTCATCACTTTTTGCAAGCCATGCACGACATCATTATCTTCCGCTGGTGACCGGCGCTCTCAAGGTCATTTCAAAAGGGTGGCACGGCAGAGCAAAATACTTAATTTTAAATGATACTATTAAAAATTCCTGTTTATAAAAGAAAAGCAATAACTGAAAAGGGTGGCCACATATGTATTTTAAAAGAATCTAATTTTACATAGAAAAAAATTAAGAATAAAAAACAAAGAATAAAATAAAAAAAAATATAAGTTTACAATTGAAAAATTGAAGAAAAACCTAAATAATGATAAATATCATATTTTTGGAATGTTATAAATATATTTACAAATAAAAAAAAGACAATAAATCGAATATTAATTTAAAGAATTTAGCAAAAAATAAAGGAATAGAAAATGTTTTAATTAAAAATGGAAATTTAGGAAACATTTCAAAATTGTAGTGCTGTGGAACTAACATATTTCTAAACATTGACGTCACACCAAATGTTTAAATTACTACTACTAATAATAATTATATTATAAAAGCAGCAGGTAAAAAGAGTTTTATCATTTGAATTTAAAAGAAAGTACTTTTAAATTTGTAAAAAAAAAAAAAATAAGTTTAAGTAAAATACACTATCTGACAAAAAAAGTGATTTACCCAGAAGGAGTGGTTGGAAGTGAATGAAACTACATATGCTGCAAAAGTGTTTAAATTAAATTTTCCTAATTAGGTTTCTGTATCATTTGAATATTGGATCCAGACGTTTGAGTTTAAACAACATCACAACAGTTATTTAAATATACGATATATTGTGAATATTTGAACGCAAATAAAATGAATTTAAATAATAATGGATAAATAATAAGATGAAAATATGACTCTTATTAGTTTAACGATTTTATATAAAAAATTTCAGGTTTTTATAACCAGTAGTTTAAAAGATATGGGGTGATGAAAGCCACCAGTATTTTCCATTACTTTATGAATCATCCGGTATATACATTTAGCTATGAAAAATATTTTTTATTGTGGGTAAAAAAACTTATACTAGTTCATGTTAATTATTTAATTGATGAATATATTTGCTGCACTATTATACATTAAATATATATTAATTATTACTATTCGATTTTCTATTTTGTTGAATTATGATATCTTCACAAACCTTTTTAAAATTTTAAAAACATGACGCTGAAACAAGCTTATGTAGGTAGCAGAAAAGGTAGAAAGCCTTTCTTAAGCCCATTGCGCATGGATCCGAAAATCGGTCGCTCGGGTCCA
>JAFIDM010002131.1:43547779-43605113 GCA_023159025.1 Thereuonema tuberculata | reverse complement strand
CAAATATCTTTGGTTATCGAGGGGTAAAAAACATATTTTTGTTTATTTTATTTAGAATTTTAACAGCAATCCCCCATTATTTTTTTATTATTATTATCGTTTTTGTGGCGTTATTAAGTAATGTTGGAATGATACTATGAAATAAAGTCTCATAAGTACATATTTTTATTTTTTATAGAGACTAGGCCATCCCCCTGTCTCCCCCGCGCGCCATTGTTGACAGAGAGAAGCTCAGTAAATGACCATTGAAATTTAAATTTTAATCTAGTACGCTAAAGTTTTCTTTTTTTCTCTGGCTCTTCTCTCATTGCGGCACACACACACACACACACACACACACACACACCACACAAAGGAAGTATAAGAAACATTAATTTGAATATAGTCCCCGTGACCTAATGGATAGGACGTCTGATTTCGGATCAAACGATTCCAGGTTCGATTCCCGTCGCGAACGTTTCATTATAGAAATTTTTTCTATAAGTTTTCTTTAAGTTCAACAATCCTCAGTTTGAATCTGTCGACTTCCTCGCAACAATGAACAGTGAAACACCGTTTTTCAGTGTTGCAGTGTTGCATTTGTCGACGCAACAATGTAACAGGAACAACCGTGTCCCATTGTTGCACTGCGCCGGACAGACAGACAGAGAAATAAAAGATTTTATATAATATATGATTATCGATTATTTCTCATTAGAACTTAGAGCAAGCAACATTTTGTTTTGTTTTGTAAACTTCTTCGCAACAATGTAAATTGAAAAACCGTTTTCCATTGTTGCACTAATATTGTGTATAGCGTCACGCACTCAGAAGAAGTGATAGGAGATATTTAACATTAATAAAATTAGTCCTCGTGGCTTAATGGACAAGACTTCTAACTTCGGATTAGAAGGTTGCAGGTTCGATTCCCGTCGCGAAGTTGCGTCAATTATTTCTATTTTCTGCACATTTTGGAAATCTCAACAAATTGCACCGGGCAGAGAAATAAAATATTTTAGTAATATAGATTAATAACTAATAATATCATTTATTTCAAGTAAATAATAATTATTTACGTGCAATAAATGAAAATGTAATTTACTATTACTGAAAATAATTATTAAATGATAATTAATTAATACATCCGGGAATTAAGATGTCAACCAGATAAGTCATATCTTGAATTATATAACTACGAACGGACTAATAATTGAGACAAGCAGTAATAATAAAATATGTTCTATTTATGGAAGTCTTTCGTTATGTATATATCTTATCGCTATACAGTGGTGGGACAGATCTGCCCATCCTCCTTTTTTCTCAATCGAGATTTAAGTATTGTTGCAAACAAATTTTCAAAACTCTGCTTTTACGTAACGATTAGAAGGAGCTAATAATGACTTGAAGATCGAATTAATTTCCAGAAAACATCATGATTGAACAAATTATAGTCATATTTATTATATGGTAATATCTTACATTGAAAAATATTTCACTTTCATCATTCTTTATATTAAAATTATTGTTTAAAGTCTACTTATATTTTTTGCGACTCTGCTTTTTTTACTTATGAATCATTTTATCCTTAAGGGCGTAGCAGATATTGAAGGATGTCGATCATGTGCTCTCGAAGTTTTAAAAGCAGCTGAGGGAGAAGACTGGATTGGTGATGCTAAAGACATCGAAGATCTGGTAAGTGGTATTTAAACTTCAATTACAATTTTTAATCAAAGAAAACAAATTTTACAGTTTAATGGCAAATCTTTCCTAATTTATATTTTTTTTGTATTTTTAGTGGGCACGGAAATCAAAAATACTTTTTGGCGGATGTGCTACCTTTTTCTCTATACAGGTATGGTCCTTAGTTTTCATTAAACATAAACAATTCCACTATTGGGATTAGGAAATGAATATATTGAGTTGTCCGGATAGTTCTGAGCGTTCCGTATGCAGCCTTACTTTTTCAAAACACATGATATGTTGCCATCATGTGCAAGATGACATCTGACTGTGTCTCTCAGAAAAGGTTGGTAGAAGGTGTGTGTGTTTTTATTGCGATTCGAATATGGATGAGCAAAAGTTGGATTTTGCGGCATGTGATGGTAGTATTTTTCTATAAAAAGGGGGAAAACGCCGCATAGACGAATTAAAACATTTGCGAAATGTCTGGAGAGGGTGTATCAACAGTTTGCAGATGGTTTCCGAAATTCAAAGTCAGGCATTTCAACTGAGAAGACCTTCAGCAGTGGACGACGATGACGTAAGGTTCACCAGGAGGCCAACACAAAATTAACAACTCTATAATAAGCAGTTACTCTGAAAATACCGAAAAGTATTTTCATGAACATTTGTGAAGCTTGGGTACACGTATTTTTATGATGTTTGGGTCCCACACAACCTGCCTGAGAAAGACTGCATCGACCGGTATTCCATCTGCGACATGCCCCTGAAACACCACAAAGCGGACCCGTTTTTGAAAAGAATAGTGACTGGAGATGAAAAATGTATTGTCTACGACAATAGAGTGTGGAAACCTGTAGAATAGGCTAGCGAACAACCAACATACACATCGAAGCGGAATATTTATGAAAAGAAGGTTATGCTCTGTCTGGTTGGATTTCAAAGACATTTGAAATTCTACTCCCACACAATCAGACGATTAATTCGATATGTACTGCAGCCACTTGGAGAAACTGCACCATCAAATTCAACAGATAAGACCAGAACTAGCGAACAAGACAATAGCCTCACGTGTCTTTGGTCACCGCAAAAAGTTGCACGACTTTGGCTATATGTTGGGATATCATACCGCACCCAACATAATCACCGGAATTTTCATCATCCGACTTCCCCTTTTTTCGTACCTGTAGAATGATTTGAACAGAAAACCATTCATTCATTTCAACGCTATCTTGAAAGCACTTGGAAGACTTCGCTTCCAAACCAGCCTAGTTCTACGCCAACGGAATTGTAAAATTGCCGGAAAGATATACTAAAGTTATGGAAAACGTGGAGGATACTTTGATGAAAAAATATTGTTTTTAAAAACATATAAATTTGCTTCGTTTTCACTTATACAAATTTACTTTATACCAATACTTACAGAAGAGTAATAGAAAGAATTCAATAATAATTTTTAAACCTGATATTCAACTTAATAAAAATATTAGAGTAATTTCAAATTAACAATAGGATTTATTTCGAAATGTGAGAATCATTGAGATAATGGTCTTTATCATAGTTCTTAGGTTTATCAAGTATTTCTTGATAAATTCGAAATAAAAGACAATGATTCGTTTTATCTATAAATGTGTTTTTTTTTAATATGTAAAGCAACGCATTATGCATGAAATTACGACGAATATATTGTAGTCTTGTTGCTTGTAATCATCACCTTACTGTATGTGGTTTCATTTATGTTATAGGATAGAATAAAGGCTTGTTTTGAAACTGAAGACCCGGTAAGTTTCTATTAAAATTATTTTTTTTAAATAAAACAATGACTCGTGATATTTTAGTTATCAATTCTGTAGATCAATGAAATTACTGAACTGCATTTTAATTATAAAGGAAAAGAAAACAGCACTTGAATAAGAAATTAAGAAGAGATTGCCTTTCTGATTTTAGATTATGGGGAGGAGTTGGGAACGGCCGTTTCGTCCTTCAACGGACTCATCAGCCCAACCCAGCCTCAACCCTAACCAAATCAGAAAGGCAAGCTCTTCTTGGTGAAAACCACTGCCAGCCTGGCAGTGGTCCCACTCACAATAAAGAACAAGAAAACAAATTGCTGCGCGTCCGACGCCAGCAACACCTTTTCCTACAAACTGAGTAGGCAAAAAGGATTTAATAATAGAATCCAAGATTCAAAACAAGACATAATAATATTAAAAATAAGCTTAACGTGCCGTGAAATAAGTTATAAAGGAAAAGAAAACAGCACTTGATTTTTAATTAATTGACTGTCTTTTGCATTTTTTTATTGATTTGGCTGTAAAATTTTTAGACTTGAAATGGCTATAAAAATGGTGAAAGAAGAGGAAGCAGATCATTTTAAGATTATTTCTTTACGATGAGATTAATGATTCGTTTTTATTTCCTTAGGTTGGCTGTTGGCGTTCAATGTAAGCTCGAATTACTTATAATTATTTCAATGTATTAACTATTCTTAACTTAATTAAGTGATACTTATCAATGAAAAGAAATAGCAATGTATCCGGTTCGGTTGTTGAGTGAAAATAAACAATAAGATATTTAAGATATTTATATAAGATATTTATATTAGATATTATTCTAATTCTATCTATCCAAATCATATAACGCCTAACAACGAATAAATCCTTTTCTTTTCATCTGCTATTTTATTCTCAAGAAATACCAGATGGTCACAATTAAATTTCCCCAAATCAGAGAAATTCTCTAGCTCGACCTAACAGCCAGAATGCCTTGAAACTAGGAAGGGAGAATAATTAGGACACGGTCAGAATGATTCTGTAAAAAAATGCTTATTTAAAGTCGCCGATAAAGGGAATATGAAGCTGTTGTAGCGCAGGAATACGATAATTTGCATTAAAAGACGTTGACTACTTAAAATTCTGCATGCGATTTTTGGTTGTAAGGTTATCTGAAAACCAACGTCTACCGGGCGGTTGTGTTTCGAACTATACAGTCTTAAACGACAACTTGGCAGTCTTAATAACACAATTTTGACGAACATTCCTGCAGATATAATAACTTCTGCTTTGAGAATATCTGTCCAGGATGCAATTTCTGATCCATAGGACGTTCAGCCACTTTGAACCAGGTCCCCTTCCGCAAAGGGTGAACTGAATATGGTCAATTTCGGCAACAAGTTTCTGACAGCACTTACGCTTCAGTACCTTTGAGAATTACTGTGCTAAACTAATTTGATATTAAAGGTTTTTGTATTATCATAAGCGCAACACATTAGGGGTTATTTTTCTTTGCTGTTTCTTCTATGTTATTCATTTGTCGGTCCATTGTCGTGATTTTCATAAATTGTACAGCGTCATGTTGCTTTATCGACGACATTAACTAAAACATTTTTTTTCACGGAATCCTGCTTCGCATATTCTACTTGCTCTCCCTATCGAATTTGATGGCAGTCAGGTTGTTAGATGGAGCTACAAGTGACTCTGAATAGGGATAGTTTATATTGTGTCATCGATCAATAATGTTAACGAAGATTAATATATAAATTTAGTTCTTAGAATTCCAGGAATAAAAAGATAATTATTCTTGTCTATGCTTTCTAGATTTTATTTTCTCTTTATAATAGAAATTTAAGTAAATACTTGGAAGTTTTTCATTTATAAATCATAAGTGACAAAAAACAAGGTTTTTTGAATTTTTCCTAAATTTTATAATTTTATAATCATTAAACAATTTTAATGTTTATTATAATTTGTATATATGATATTAAAATCTTTTTTCATTTCTCATCTCAGTGAATTTCAAAATCTTTATCGTGTATTCTTCTAAAAGGATTGTTCTTTATTAATCATTTTCTCATGATTGTGCAAATTTCTAAATTATGATATAAGACTGGAACTAGATGGAAGTAGATAGAAAGAATAACTGATATTTCTCATAGGAAAATTCTTAACATTTCCTTTTATGATCTATACATTAATAATAACAATAATACTGTTCTATCAATGTAAATTATCCAAAATTATTTCTATTTCGTTGAGCCATACGGTAATGTTAAACTAAAATCAAGTTGAAGGTTTTTGTAATAGCTATTTTGTAATCAGCAATTACTTAATTTACTTTATTGATCAGCAATTAATCTTACATCGTTAGTAATTTTTCATTTTGTTTTCATTTTTAGAAATGTCTTCAGCGAAGAAGAAAAAACAAAGGAATAAGCGGCTGAAGACATGGAGATTTAATAATATCACTCAAAGTTTGGCAAAACGACACTACCATGAGTAGTAGATTAATAATGTTTCTATTATATTTTCCTTAATTTCTAATTTAATTTAATGTTATATTGACTATGTCATCTGTAATGCTATTATTTTATATTAAGTATTTGATTAATTTCTAAAATTAACCAGTTCCCTAGGTTTGGGATGAATAATAATAAAAAATATACAAGTTAATATTCAGAAATTTAATCAATTTTTTCCACATTGTTAATATTATTTTTAATATGTAGAAATTTATAATAAAATTTTGCATTTTAAAATTCTTTAATGAGTTAAATATATGTTTTTCATAATGTCTACATAAATCAAAAGACAACATTAAAAAAAAAAAGTAGTTTCTTCGAAATCGATACAAAAACCTCTTTCATATACATCTGAAATGTTGATCACATAGAAAAAAAAAACTCCGGCAGAATTTCGTGAAGTGGAATTAAAGTTTTACCCAGCCTGTATTTACAAAACTTTAAAATTTACAAATTTTAAAATAATAAAAAAATATTAATAAATACAAAAATAGTTTTAAATATTAATATTAATAAAAATATTAATAAAAATAATAAATTATTAATACGTTACAAGACATTAAAATGGTCCTTGGCGTTAAAACTGGCAGTACTGTTAAAGATGACAATGTTCATTTTAATTATACTAAAATGCTAATTAAGATAGCACATTATGTTATTAGCAATAATATGTTATTAGTAATAATATATATTAAAGATGATTAAAGATTTCATGACACTCAAAATGACATTGTTAATAACAATTTGATTACAACAAATCGAAAACAGGTTTCAGTACTCTACACCACACTATCGATAACATATCCTTGGTGCTGACAGCTTCTTTTCTTCTGTCAGCATAAAACCCATGCCATCTCAGATTCTTATGTTCTTGGAATTGTACGTCATTGTAACCGTTACATTGAACTTAAACAAAAATTCTATGTTTAGTCATCAGCTGATTCTCAGGACCAACCACTGATATAAATACATCAAAACAGTTCAAAAATAAAATACTCCACTATAGACCTATGTGATAGAAACATATTCGCTAGTTAATTTAATTTCCTATTAAAATTTAGTGTTTGTCTTTCTTAACTTGTTAAGCTGAATTTTGGTTTGTTTTATTCTTTATGTAATTCGGGTTTTTTATTATTAGTTCGAGAAATTCCATTTATTAAAGGAGGATAATTCTTTTGTTTTTTCAATTTTATCTTGTCTTCCCAATCCACACAATAAGACTTCCATTGTGTGTGTTTGTGTGTCTTATTAGAAACAAAGAATAGATATCACGCGTAGAACAGGAATATAAAAGTTTGTTTGATTTTATTCTCGTTTTTGTTTCAGTTTATTATATACGGTAGTTATAGATTTTTTTTCTCATGAAGAGTATAACTTTTCAACGCTCAGGCATTTTCCTATGGGCCCAGTTTACCTGGAGAGTATTTATTCCACTTTTAGGACAGGTGTCAGAAGGACGGATAGTATTAAAGCTTTAAATATTCTATCATGAATTTGATTATTTCCTGACGAAAGTACTTTATCAGGTTCACAGCTTTTATTTTTATTATTATTTCACTTTTTTATGATTTTTCACAAATAATATATCTAATTTCGTGAAATTATTAAAAAAAAAAAAATTCGCGTTGCGAGGAGTTCTAAAAATTTTTGAGAAGAGTAAGGAGATTTGAATTTCGTAAGCTTGATAAAATGTGTTAAGGATGGAATGAGGTTAGAGTATGACTTTCATTAGCAAATTGATAACGTTTTTTGGCAGAATAAGATGAATAGGATTGAACAGCAGATTTTTGGTAGGCTTAAAGATAGGCATAATTAACCAGTCTTGACTGATATAGCTACTGGAAATAATTTATTTTAATATTCAGTTTTGTATCTTCATAGAATCGAATTATGTTATTTCATAAGCAAAGATATTGTGACGGAAAATTCGAGTTTGAATAGTATAATATATGTATAAGTGTATAGTATAGTATAGCATAGTATAGTATAGTACAGTATAGTGTAAGTATATGATGTACCATAGTTAAGCCTATTGAAGTTGTATTAATTTTGAAATCTTGTAAATTAAAATTCTGCTATTTCACAGATCAATGTACAATGCATTGAATTTATTTAATACAATAAGAGATATTAAATATTGAGTTGTTTAAACGATGTTTGATTACAATAATAAATAGGCATAAGATATATTTACTTATATAAGTACTGTCTACGGTTATTTTCAGTTTCAGGTTCAAAGGACATTCAGTTACATGACCTGATAATAAACGTCCAAACTGAAACTAATAATAAACAAGAACAACTTGAACTATTTAGTTAGTACTGATTACTACATTCCAACGAGAATATTATCGAACATGGCGCCCAAAGACGAACATGTGCTACCGCCCAAGAAGACAATAATACACGGAAAAGAAGTCAACAACAGTTGAAGATAAGTAACTTTATAAATAAACGATTGGGATGTCTTCAGAAATTATCTTGTTTATTAAATGTATTAATAGTTCAAGATATGGGCTACGATATAATAAACTACTTTGTTGATATTTAATTCAATTTGATTCGTTCACCACTTAATCCAATACACTCAGTTATTCATAGTTATGTTTTGAATATGTAAATCCACAGATGCTCTTGAAGTATTTTTTTTTTGTTTGGAGTTTCCCATGATTTTTAATGTTATGTGATATTTGAAGCTCAATTATGTTAGGATTTCCAATGAGAGATTCTAAAACCTTAACTACTACAGTATACGTCTTAACTATATATGTTCCAAGTAATCTACAATTGCCTAAGTTCAAGCTTGGTCAGCCTACGTCTGTTCAGTACAAGCCTAAGTTCAGCCTGCTTTTCTGGTCGGAAAAGTTGAACTTCCTGGAATGATCGGATTACCGTGTATCAGGCTTCCTATTCGATTATCGATGAAACTTTTCAATAAATTCTGCTAAATCGTCCTTATCTAGGAATTGAATTTTAATCACCACCCGGAATTTTCTAGAATCATGAAGTCAAGACTGCAGAAGTCAAGATCACGTGGTTCTGTTTACGTGATCGTAATATGCTTCGTTTTATCTACAAAGGGTGGCGTGCTGCTGGTTAGCCATTGGAAGATATAACAACTTGCCACCCTGATTTTTTCATTGGCCCGAAGATCGGAGGGAGTGCAAGGATGTGTTTCAGGGGATTGCTTCATTGGTGCTGGAGGATCCTCAGCATTGGGAAAGAACTGCACTGCAGCAGTCCAAAACTGGTCTGCGTTTTTAATGTGTAACAACGTTTTAAAACTGATAACAATTTCTAAGTTAATAAAGAGAATTTGATGTGATGGGCTTATAAAGAAATGCATTCATTTTTTATATTGCTTTTCCCAATATAAACAGACGAATAATAATAAAATAAAAAAAGCATGCTTTAAATGCTAAAAATTATCTTTACTTCATCGACACTTTGATTTTTAATTTTTATTGGATAGGCTTTTTTTTGCAGGATATTAGATAATGCAGAACAAATGATTAGAAGCATGGTGTCATAGATACATGTGAGTCGATGTAGCTAATAACACCTCTGGCATCTATCACCTTGCTTATTATCAAATAATGTTTAAATGGTGTCCTGTGGAAAAGTAATCCAGGCTGTATTGACCGGCGTTCAAAATTCATCACTATTTTATGTCGACGGTAATATCGTTCCAGCTGTTGTTTGAGCATGTTCTAAACATTTCCTAGCAATAACAAATACGGAGATCTAGCCCGCCACGACAGAAGTGGAACGTTGATATCACTGAAAAAGGCATTTGTTGTCTATCAGAGTATGGCATTGACCTGCTGAATTATTGCGCCAGAGACGTCCTGCAGTTGGAAGGGCGACTAACCGTAGAATGTCATTGATGCAACTGACACTCGTTAAGGTGCAACGGACTCCGATAGCACCTCAGATCATAGTGTCTCATGTTGTTGCGGTATTCCAGGTGCCAATACACTCTTTCTGAAGCTTCACTCTAACTGTTGTCTGCAGACAAAGATGTGGCCATCATTTTAGTCTAAACAGAAGCGCGATTCGTCTAAAACAAGATATTGTGTCTTTCGTCACGCCACTCTGTTCGTTCAATGTACCACTGCAGTCTAATAGTCCGTTGCTGAGGTGCTAAAGTTACACTGAGGGCCGATGATCCTGCAGTCGAAACTATAATAATCGGCGATATACTGTTGTAGTTATCTACAACAGTACGTCGCCGATTATTATAGTTTGTTGATGTGTTGAAGTTCATCATTGCTGCGCCAACGCCATTGATAATGCAGAACCGTCAAACAAAGATATTCTCATGAGATGACGGTTGTCTCTGAGTCGTCTGTGTGCGATATCCAGAACCTTCTCTTCATGTCCTATGCCCTTCTTCCACATTCTTTCCATGAAGGACACACTATGCCGCTCAAGATTGCTAATCTCCTGGCGGAAAGCATTGAAGTCTCTCGTGCCGATCATGTGACCTCTATCGAACTCGCTTAAATGACTGTACGGCTGTCTCACAAGACGAAGAAGCATCCTTACCCACAGCTGACCCAAAACTGACATGCTGATCGAGCCAGTTAGACTTGTAACAGAATAATGACCGCTTTTACGGGCAATAACATTGCGCTAGCTGATTTGAATAGAAGCTCGACAGATGAACCAATGATGCTGAAATATTAATCATTTGTTCTGTACTCCCTAATGAGGATATTATGTCGTAGTTCAGAATCAAAAAAATATCTAATAATCAAACTCGTAGTTCGACTCCTTTCAGATATTCTGTTTTTTTACGAATATTGTGCATCTATTATGTGTATATTATATGTTACATGCAATAATGTAAATAATGATAAAAAAGCACTTTTATGTAGAAAATAGTAATACACAAAAATAAATAGCAAATAAACACGGAAATGAACAAATAAACCTAAAACCTGTCTTCAAAAAAGAAACAAAAACAACATCCATTTTTAATTATTTCTTACATTTGTGAGGAATAGAAAAGAAAATAAGATTTTTCAAAAATCCTCTAGTATAGTTTTGAAAAGGTCAAGCATCTATTTAGTTATGCAACATTCCACAATATGTTCTGTTTTTTAAAATTGTTAAAAAAAGTAGATTCGTTAAAATTGAGAAGCATAAGCGTGACCTTATTATTATAATTTTAGTAAAGGAATGTAATCTTGTTACAGGAAAATAAATTTTAATGCCTTGCTATGAAATGTGACATTTATATTAAAAAAAACTGTTTGATCACAAATATTTGGTATTTCTATAGATATTATTTTAACTTCATTTGAATATATAAGAATGGTTTCTGTTGATCCGAAATTTATAAAGTATTCTGTTTTAAGAAATTCTATATTGGGTCATTCCATATCAGATCACCTGATGAATTCACCACACCATCACAGATTTTTCTGAAAATTTATTTGCACATAAAGGGTCATAAGATAACACA
Organism: Thereuonema tuberculata; assembly: GCA_023159025.1. Taxonomy (NCBI): domain Eukaryota; kingdom Metazoa; phylum Arthropoda; class Chilopoda; order Scutigeromorpha; family Scutigeridae; genus Thereuonema; species Thereuonema tuberculata. The sequence continues at coordinate 43,593,687 of JAFIDM010002131.1, read as the reverse complement.
TTCTGCAAAATATGGGATTTTTTTTTGGTTAAATATTTGCCGAGATATGAATTTTTGAATTTTTTTTAATTTTTTAGTGCCACGCCTCTTTTTTGACGTATTTTTTTGAATATCTCATCTCCTAATCAATCAAATGGAACCAAATTTGTTTTCCCAATGTATTTTTCTGTGCTGAATCCAAAAATTTTAACGAAATTAGTCTAGGACTAATAGTTTTGTAGTAATAGAAAACATGTAAGCATTTAGGAAAAAATGTGGGACATGTGGAACAACATTTAAAAATTTGAAATTTTTCCCCAAAACTAAAAAAGGTCTAAAGTAACTGATAAAAAAAAATAAGATGGTGTTTTGCTCCTGAGCTTGGAAAAAAAATCGCAAAGTTGATAATCTTTTCGAATCGAGTAAAGAAATATCCAATAATTATTACTTTGTCACTGCATATTTATTTAGTAAATTCAAGTTTTCCCTTGCTTTAGTCATAGATCTGTAAGCAGTAACTCTCACTTATAGCCAGGTGAAACCCATATTTTCAAACTGATTCAAACTGAATATAATTTGGAAATACGGCGATTCAAACAGAAAATTCACCCTTTTCAATCGCCATTGCTAGGCACCGTAATAATCCAAAATGTTATTGAAAAAATACAGGCCTTTTCATTAACTTCATTTCCTTCAATAAATGTAATTTACTCAGGTGATACTTAAAATATTTAAAATAAAATTTTTTTTTTTTGAAAATAAAAAAAATAAAATATAAAACTACTGTTATTATAAAGCAAGTTCTATAAATTTCAAAATTATTAACTAATAGTTATTCAGGACAAAATATTTAAAGCTACCATTTTTATCTTGCTTTATTTTCAAAATAGTTTCCGTATTTTTGGTTTTGAATCACACAATTGTACAATCATACAATTTACTTTAATGAAATTTTGGTAGGAAACTAAACCCCTAAAACCGAAAGTGCAATTCCCCGGCCTCATACAGAAAGTAAAGTCATTCCCGCCCTTTCCACAATTGTATGATTTAAAACCAAAAATTCGGAAATAATCGTATTTTGAAAAGAAATAAAATAAAATGGGTGCTTTAGATATTTTGTCTTGAACAACTATTAGTTAATAATTTTGAAATTTACAGAATTTTATATTATAAAAGCGTTATTTTGTCTGTCATAAGACTTTACGTTTTTCCAATTTTGTGACCAAACTATAAGAGATAGAGTGGTCATGTAAATGGATAAAATGTAGAGCTTTTTAATACAAACAAAATGCTACAAAAATCTTTCGAAAAAAGTTTTTGGTTTCCAAGATGGCGCCTTTTAAAGGGTCAAATTTTGACTTTTTCTCAATTTAAACGAAAAGTATAAAAGATGGAAGAGAACATTATATTGAGAAAATGTTGGTATTTGAAAGTTCTATCGAACGATATATCACTTATTCACAAACGCTTCAGCGTTTGCAAGATACATGCAAAAATGTGAATTTTCGGTGACGCCGACCCGCAATACATCCGAGTTATTCGGAGAAGCCACAACGGGCTGGGAAGTTATATATTCTCCAACATTAATTTGCTAAATAAATAAAGTTTTTTTTTTTAATGCTGTATATGCAAGGGTTCCGGAGCGAAGCGACAGTACCTGGCTATTATTATTATATATTATAAAAACGTATATTATAAAACGTTATTCTGTCTGTCATTCTGTAAGCAAAATGCTAAATTACAAATTACTAAAATGTTACTGAAATAGAGAATCTATTCATAAAAAAATGAAAATATATTAAACAACTGTCCAACTATACTGATTGGCGACGTAAATATAGATATTTTCAAAATGAATAAAAACAATGTAGTACAGAAATACGTAAAACTTATGTGCAATAATGGTTTCAAAAATCGTCTTTACGGAACAACAAGAAACTGTACAATTCATGTAAATACGAAAACAAATATAGATCATATTTTCATAAATAAACATGATATCAAAACACCAGGAATAATATGTAAAGAACGAATCGGATAACCGTTGAAAATGAGAAAATAACACATCCAAATATAATCTATAAAGAACTAATCAATGAGGTTAACAAAACAAAATTCATGAAAATCTACATATATAAAAAGAAAAGTCCTGACTCACTCACTCACTCACTGACTCATCAACGCCCACTCCAAACCCTTGGATCTAGAAGGCTAAAATTTTGCACTGAGGTTTCCTTTATGATGTAGACAAGGAATAAGGCCGGATTTTTCGAAATTCGGGATAGGGAATAATCTGGCAAACTGACGATGAAGTGTATGGCGGCAACCCCAGGTGTGTGGCGCCAACCCGCAATACACCTGAGTTAAGTGGAGAAGGGCACAACGGACTGGAAAGTCGTATATTCTCCGATCTCAATATTAATTTGCTAAATAAATATTTTTTTTTTTTTTTTTTTAATGCTATATATGCAAGGGTTCCGGAGCGAAGCGACGGTACCCGGCTAGTTCGCTTAATAATAACAGTAGTTTTGTATTTCTTTTTTTATTGTCAAAAAAAATTAATTTTTATTCCAAATATTTTAAGTAACACCTCAGAAAAACACTTTCATTAAAGGAAATGACGTTAATGAAAAAGCCTGTATTTTTTCAATAACGTTTTGGATTATTACGGTGACTAGCATTCGCGATGGAAACAGGTGAATTTTCTGTTTGAATCGCCGTATTTTCAAATGATATTCAGTTTGAAAATATGGGTTTTTACCTGGCTATAAGTGAGAGTTACTGCTTACAGATCTATGACTAAAGCAAGGGATAACATGAATTTACTAAATAAATATGCTGTGACAAAGTAACAATTGTTGGATATTTCTTTACGCGATTCAAAAAGAATACCAATTTTGCATCAATTTTTTTTGCAAGCTCAGGAGCAAAAAACCAGCTTGATTTTTTTTTTATCAGTTACTTTAGACCATTTTTAGTCTTGCGTAAAAATTTCAAATTTTTAAATGTTGTCCCACATGTCCCACATTTTTTTCAAAATACTTACATGCTTTCTATTACTATAAAACCATTAGTCCTAGACTAATTTCATTGGAATTTTTGGATTCAGCACAGAAGAATACACGGGGAAAAAACAAATTTGGTTCCATTTGATTGATTAGGAGATGAGATATTCAAGAAAATACGTCAAAAAAGGGGCGTGGCAACCAAAAAATAAAAAAAAAACTTCAAAAATTCATATTTCGGCAAATATTTAACCAAAAAAAACCCGTAGTTTACAGAATGTGTTATGACCCTTTACATGCAAATAAATTTTCATAAAAATCGTTGATGGTATGGTGTACTGATCAGGTGATCTGACCCTATTCCTAAAAAAAAAAACAAGATAATTAATGCTTTTAGACAGTGTCAAGAGCAAAGCGTCCCCAAAATATGCACAATTTTATAGACAAACGTAGAGTGAGCCTAGCCAGCGTTTACAATGAACCTAATGAGCGCTTACAGCAAATCGCAAGTTGGGGGGGGGGGGGGGGGGAGGGGGGGGGGGTCAAGAGTGGTCGCTTCTAATGAAGAGAAAAACGGCGATAGACGTCTTCCCAATATCGACCCTTCTGAACACATTGGTGGTGGTCACGTTTTTGACAGACAAAGTGTTGCCGAGATTTGATAAAAGAAAAACGTAATGACGCACCCACATCCGGTCAGAGAGTGGTCCTAGAGGTCTGATTTTTTTGGACGTGATCACCTACTTTTTCATGCTGAACACAATGGTAAAGGTTTCATTCTAATATCTCTAACCGTATGGCCACTACTGAGTGTGACATCCAGCAAGCATAAAAGCAAGAGAGGCCCCCTATGTTTTACAGGCAAGTTGTACCCTAGGGGCCGCTAAAAATACTCAATAAAAAGTAATTCAAGAATTTTGAAATAAGATCGAAATAACCAATTTATTTTATGACAAATATAGAATGACTTTCACAATACAAAGTAAAATAAAGTATAATTTAGTGTTTAGTATAAAGAAAATATACTCAATGTATTTAAATTAATATCTTTTTGACTAAATATTTGCAAATAAAAATCGAAAAGTAAGGCTGTAATTGAAACGAATTATAAATGATTCTAAAACTTAAAACACAGTAGAATTTGGAACTTTGGTAACACGAAGACACAAAATTTCGATATAATAGGACCAAAAATACACATATTTCAATATCGTGACTATATTGCTATATTTGCTTTTGCTTAAAATAATATAATTGCTATCTGAACAACACACTTTTCCTACTGATCTGATAGTGTCGCACACTTATTCGGTCTTCAAAAGCCACACTAATTTTAAAACGATGATATTGGTGTGCCAATGTCATAACCTGCCTTCTGCCAAGCATATTGTAACTTAGGCTTGTAGTTCGGCGCAGAAAGTTGATTGTATAGCGTAGAGTGAGTCTGATGAGGAAATGACGATCCTGTAACTTTATTTGTGATTTTTCACATTGCAGTCTTACAAAATCAACGATCCTTCTCATGTTGAGCTTATATTGCCTAAAGAAGTTCACATCAAGATGTTAGCAATATTTTGTTGTCTTCGGTGGCAATATTTTGAGATTAAGTACTTGCTAATGCAGGTATAAAATACCACCTGAGATAGATAGCAGCTGAGTTTTGCATTGGAATGACTCATACCCCTATTTTTGGCATGACCGATTTATATTCTAAGCATATTTTCATGCGGTTCTTATGTTCGAGGTCACGCACTTCCTTGTAAGATAATTAAAAATTTGTTTACTAAAAGATGTTATTTTGTAATTATAATAATATTTGATTTAATTCCAGGACCATTTCCAATCTCCCTAATTATCAATTTCGGCAATTGCCCTAAAATAACAAAACACAAATACAGTCAGACATCGATATAAGGTCACCTGCTCATAAATTCTTTGATATGGATTATCGGATATATGGTCAGGTCTTAATACCGTAATCGCATATAAGATCACTTTTATCTGTGATTTCAGTGCCACACTGATTCAATTCCAAGAACTTTTCTTTCTTTTCCCGACAAAACTCTTACTTTCAAGAAAGAAAAATGTTTAGGGGGAAAAAATTAAAGAAAGACTGACAATTTTTTTAGGAGCTAATATGGATGGCTCTGAAAAACTGAGACAGCTAGTTATCGGAAAATTTCAAAAGCCACGTTGCTTTAAAAAACGTTAAGTCTTTACCTTTGGATTATGATGCAAACAAAAAGCATGGATGCATGCTAACTTATTGAGAAAACTATACGGCATTTCGATAGACACTTTTTGAAAAATAAAAAAGTTGTTTTCCTCGCAGGCAAATTGCCCTGCTCATATCAACATACCGCAATTGCAATTGAGCTTGTTTTCTTACCCCCAAATGTTACCAGTGTTTTGCAACCGTTGGATCACTGAGTCATTCAAAATCTGAAAATGAACTACAGAAAGCTCCTTCTGAAAGATTTGTTTTCAGCGATTGATGAGAAAAAATTTTTTCACGTGTCTGTGTTAAATGCAATTTTTTATATTCATAAAAGTTGGAGCTTGGTGTCAAAAACATGCATTTTAACATGCTGGTTTTCGATTTTCTGTAAATAGTGTGGATGAAATAACAGATGAAGATGATGAAGACGATTTTCATTTAGCTGTATTAATACAAGATTTCAGAAATGCGGCTGTGCGATAGAAGGGGAAAGTGAATACGTGAGAATTGATGATGAAATTGCTACCACATCTAAAGCTTCGATTTCCGAAATTGTTTCGCAAGTTTGAGATTCCAATGCATTAGAAAGTGAGGATAACGACAGTGATACTGAAAGTGAAACGGTGTCACAAGCAGAAGCGTTCAGAGCATTAAATGTCGTAAGATATTTTTTTTTTTACGAGCCATGAGGGAGCTGAAGAACATTTTCAGAAACTACAAAACTTAGAAAACATTGTACAAAAGATGAAACGAAAATCGCGACAGTCCTGTATTATGGATTATTTTAAGTAAGGTCAGTTGTACATCAGTACTTTGCTTGAGCATACAAGTAGTATTTGTATACAACTTTATTCCGAATTAAAAATTTTTAAAAATAATTTCTTTCTGATGCCATTAATTTAAATTGGTTCAACTAAATTAAAAAACTATAACCTAATAAACTGATATTTTTTTACGTATTAAATTTTACAAAAAATTATACTATATTTATATAATGCTTATTTAATGCCAAATGCGTTTGAATCGGTTATAAGGTCATCTCGCTTATAAGATCACTTTCGCGAGGTCCCAAGGGGTGACCTTATATCGAGGTCTAACTGTAATAAAATTAATGTAAATTTTAACGTTTCTTAATACAATTGAGGGTCTCTAATCTGAAATTATGAAATCCACAATATTCCGAAATCCGAACCTTGAAGATGTTTCCTAGCTAAATGGTGAACGCATTATATCACCATCATGCTGAATATCATGGTGAATGCATTATATGACCGTGAATGCATTATATGACCATTCGTTCTCTTTCTTCTGAGGGATACAATGGTCACAACGAAACCTTAGAAAAATAATTTAAAGCATTATACAAATCTTTGGGATCATAAATTCGAGGAATTTCTCTTGGTTTCTTATCAGTGGCAAATCCATTATGTTCATTTTGTCATTAATGGTTTGTATTCCTTTTAGAACAGACCAACAATTATTTAATTTCTCTATAATTTCTCTCTAAAATTCTCTATAAATGGCTTTCCTGAATATAGCTTTCCAAAATATAAAACTAGAGGTATAAACTATACAATACGGTTCTCTGTTTGGCTAGAGATGAATACAGTCACCGTTAGCAACAACGAAACCAGGGGAGAATTAAGACAATTCACACTATCCGTCAACCTCATCCGATGTTCCTCCATAGTAAATAAATTTATAATCGTTATTTATTTCATTTATATTCATGTTTCTTAAGGTAAAAAAAGAATTATTATGAAAGTCAATATATTAGTCTTTTACAACACCACTAAGCCATATTCCAAGATCCGGCATAATATTCAAAATTCGAAATAGTCTCGTTCCGATGTATTCCGGATTTTTGGATTCTCAACTATATTGGAGTAATCTAAATAGTCAATATGTAATGTATAAAAATAAAACATGATTTATACTAAGTTTAAATATCATAAATACTAATTCAATTTAATGTGATCATATCTTAATAGTTTTTAATCTAATCTTAGTTTTTACAAAAGGAATATACACATTCGTATCAGAATAGCACGAACACATAGTTAATGATGGGAATCACCATCCTTGACTTTGATTATAGCTTTTAGAAAAAGTGTCATGGATATAATAAGGCTCTGGATGAAAGCCGAGGGCACATGCCCATTCTGATTGCAGGAGAACACTAAGGCGCCGAAGATTACGTGATTGTGAATCCGTATGCTGAACTTGTCGATCAAAATCGTCCCCTAAGTGATCTAAGGGGCTAAGATCGGGCGAGATTACAGGCCAAAAGAGTATGGATAGTTAATTGTCACAAACCATCTGAGCGACATGACAAGGACCATTGTCCTGTTGGTGGTAAATCTCTGCCGACCAAATCATACTCTTCCTCGTGAGTAGCTCGAGAAGTGAAATATTCTTTTTTAAGAATATTATTCATATTAATCAAATTTTTAGTTTTTTTTTTGTGTGTGTGTGTGTTGTTTTGTTTCTTTTTGGTGTTTGTGGGAGACCAAAAATCTGTCTTGTGGATACTGGTCTTCATGTCTAATAATGTGTCTTATGTTGGTAAATACCATCACCACCAGAATAAAAGTGCAACATGAAGAGATACACATGGTCCCGACAGTGCATAGGCTGTTGGCATTTATTGTCGCACTCAGTGATATCAGCAGTCCTAGCTCTTACCACGAAAACATTCCCTCAGACGTGAACATTGACACCGCCGTCATATATTTCACTAACAAACGTGTCCGGATGCTTTTTCTCATGTGTCTAAAAACGTATCCGCCAACGCCCGTCAGTTTTGTGGAGTAAAAGTGACTTGCCGGAGAAGGCTTCCACTCTTATGTCCAATGACGGTATTCCAGGGGAAATCGTAGCTGTCGTTGCCGATGGATCTTGGTCAATATTAGCGCTTTCACGTAAAGTTTACACAGGAGACCCATTATCTCTGATACAGACCTGGTTGTAATAATATTCAATGTATTATTAAGTTAAAATTAAATAAAACTAAAATATAGACACATCTGGAATGCCACAGGACTAGATCATTTTACATCTTTCTTTTTTTCTTTTTTTTAATAATAAGTTAAATGATCTGGTGGTTTAATTATTCGGCCTGATCTTGTTGTAACTGTTTTTGTGTCACTTAAAATTTGCTGACCTTTTCTTACATCAATTACCGAGGTTTTTAACAGTTTTGATGCTGGATTGATGTTGGATTCCTTACTTGGTGCTGGATAAGGACAGGTCCTTGGTGTTAGAGAAATATCAGCCTTAGTATGCTGAAGGTAAACTGAATTCCTTTTGAGATCCGACCCATCTGTGGTGCGAACAATATAGGAACGTGGTTCACCTGATGATTTAATTATTGTAGCTGGTTCCCATGTTCTGTGCTTTGTTCTTAAAACAGCGTTTTCTTGAGGTAAGAACTTACTATACTTTTTTAATTGCACATGGCTTCCATTCGTTGACGTTCATGACTTAGTTTCTCAGCACTTCATGTTGTAATGTTTGTTTTAAACACAATGGATGAATTACCATGTTACATCTGGTAGATCTACCGAACAAACGTTGCGCTGGTGAACCAAGATTATTCCTAGGAGTGTTCTTAATATTTAACAATGCTAAATAAAAGTCTGTTGACGATTTAGCACATTTTATCATCATGTTTTTTGCTGCTGTAACCTAACGTTCTACAACTCCATTACTACGGAATATTTTGAACTCGGTGTTTGATGAGCAAAACCCCAATTCATTGCGATTTCTTTAAACCCCTTTGAGGCAAACTACGGTCCATTATCAAAATCAAATATTTCAGGAATACCATGTGTAGCAGATAACATTTTGAGAATATCAATTACTGCTTGAGATGTAATAATCGGTAAATATGAAACATCAAAAAAGCTTGAATAACTATCAACTGTGACTAAATATTGTTTCTCATGAAGTTCAAATAAGTCAGCGGCTACACGTTGTCAGGGAGATGTTGGCACAGGTTTCATTTTTAATGGTTCTTGTGAAGGCTTTCGCTGACTTGATTGACATATTGCAGAGCAACTAACAAACGAATGAACATCTTTAGTCATTTCACACAAATAAAGTAATTTTCTTACTCTTGCTAGTGTATAATTCATTCCAAAATGTCGTTGGTGTGCTAATCGTAAATAAGCAGTTCTTAAACATTCCGGACCAATAAGACGATCATTTTTGAAAACTAATCCTTGATATTCTGACAATTCTTCTTTAAATGACCAATACTGGCAAATATCTGAAGATAATTTTTTTACTTCATTAGGCCATCTGTTACGAATATAATACAGAATTCTTTGTAAATGTTCATCTTCTGCAATTTGTTTTTGTAACTCACTACGATGTAAACTTCCTAATGGTACATCAACTCAAAGTTCAATTTCATCAATTTTAGGATTTACACTAATTTCAGATTCATAATCTCTGCTAAGCGTATCTGCAAGTGGAATTTCCTGATTTATACACTATTTTTGGTGAATACTGAAACACATCAAAAGTTTGATGAACTCGTGGAGGTGCTAAACAAAGCGGTTTCTTCGCAATTGCTTCCAATGGCTTATGGTCTGTTTCTGTAGTTACCTTGTTACCATATATGTAGTCATGAAATTTAAATACCCAAATCGAATTCCAAATGCCTCCTTTTCAAGTTGCGGATAGTTTTGTTGCGTTGGTGTAAGCATTTTGGTTGCATAACCAACAGGTCTACCATCTTGCATCAAAGCTGCACCTACAGCATATGAGCTGGTATCGACTGTCAAAACAACTTCTTTGTTGACATCATAAAAAGCTAATGTTGGTGTTTTCTTACGATATCCGTTTATAGTTTCAAAAGCTATCTGCTATTCGTCTGATCATTCACATTCAAGTAACAATCTTCTTAAAGGCTCTGTTAGATGATAATGTCTCGGAATAAACTTGGCTAAGTAATTCACAGTATAATTCGAATAAATTCACAGACTTTGTAATTCAGTCTTATTCTTAAGCGGCTTAAGCGCTACTATAGCCTGAACTTTATGTTCATCGACTCCAAGGTGTATTACCTGTGAGAAACTTTGAAGTTCGCCCTGTGACTTTAATTTGCCAAACCCTCGTTTAGCATCAAGTAACGTAAAATACTTAGAATGTTCTATTTGAGCTGCAATTTCTTCAACTGTTTGTAAAGGATAATGTCTTCTTTTTACTGCATTGTTGAGATCAGTTGGATCAATACAAATTCTAACTTTATCACCTTTCACAATAACAACTAGTGGACTGACTGACAGTGTTGGTTTTGTAATTGGTTTTATAATTCCAAGTGTACACATCTGACCTAATTTAGACTTAACTGCTGACTTTAATGCAAATGGTATCCTCCGTGGTGGATGGATTTTGAGAGACACCACTGAATCAATATCTATGTCATACTCAAAACCTTTAATACGTCCTATGCCCTTAACAGTTCATCTGACGGATCAGCTTCAAGTTTACTTGCATTGACACGAAGCACTAGATTAAGTTCAATAAACGTTTTTTTCCCTAAAATAGGCTTCAACTAACTACATGAAACATTATACTCGTATTAGCTAGTTTTTCAGCCACTATACAGTCACTATTCCAATCACAGTAGTACATTGTTCATTCCAAGATCAAAGATATTTCACTGTCGACGGCTTTATGTCTAATTTCAGTTTTTTAACTAAATCACTAGTTATCATATTGCATTGCGCCCCTCTATCTAATTTAAACTTCACAGATACATTATTAGGAAATACAATAACTGTATACCAATCCTCCACTGTAGAGGTAAATAATTTTAATGTAGTGTCCTCTACAGTCAAATTATTTATCACTGATGCATAAAGCGAATCTGTATTAACACTATTCACTTCCGTTACTTCATTTACTGTTTTTGGAATCTTAATCTTTGATCAGCACATTTTAGTATTATGTCCTTTCTTTTTACATTTGTTACAAATATGATCAATTGCTTTGCATTCATTCTACTGATGTTTTTGTGCACATCTACTTCACTAATTTTGTTGTCCACGAAATTTATTCGATCTTCTAGAAATTCTATTTACAGTTTTATCAACGACATCGACTTGGTTCTCTAAAGGTTGTTTTAATCTTTGCATGTCCTTTGACTGCTTAATAGCTCGCTCACTTGCCTTGCATTAATTAATTGCTAATTCTAACGTTAACATTTTCTCTGCCAAAAATTTCTCTTTCATCCTATGTGACTGTATTCCATTAATGATATGACACAGATTCGTTTCAGGACGGAATATACGGAGCTGGAAATACGGAATAAGACGAAGAGCTGATTTCTCTCACGCGCTTTGTGTTTATTGAACTGTATTTCAAGCTGAGGTATTTGCTGCTCTTTCATGTGCCTATGAAAACCTCTATCTCTACCTCTTATGTCAATAGGACAATTTTCATCTCTCGGATAGGCAGGCTGCATTGTATGCTCTCAGCAGTCCTGCTTGCACCTCAGAGCTTGTTGCTGAGGAAGCAACAAGAATTATCTTGTCTAGCCTGGACAAATTTGGTTAATTTATACTGAGTTCCTGGACATCTTGGCATTGATGGAAACGAGAAGGCAGATTTGTGCAGCCAGAAGGGTTCTTCCTCATTTCCGATTGGCGCGGTACCATTCCTAGGTTTCACCTTTGATCTAGATAAACGATTACTTGGTACTGTCTTGGGATAACAGTCCCATAGGCATTGGATTGCCTCGCAAGGTCTGAGGCAGGAAAATGTTTTATTAAAAGGCCTGACCATTACTTCAATGTCAATCCTAAATTTAGATAGGAAACATTGCAAAATGATAACAGGAATTCTTACAGGACACTCTACTCTAAATAGACACTTACATTTGCTTGGCATTTGCCAAAGTAATAGATGTAGAAAATGTGGAATGGATCAGGAGACTCCTTCACACATTTTTGTTTTGTCCAGCTTTGGCTAGGAACACATAAGTAAGATTAGTAAGATTCGTATTTCCATCTTTAAGATAAAAGTCATTTTATCTTTATTTGTATAAGTCCATAGACCACTTTTCATGACCATGACTCTCATCAGAGTTTTGAGGATTTATCTTTGACATGAGGGGACACATTGGACCCAATCATGAGGTCTGAGTAATTAACGCTGACCCTTTTTTATCCGTATCACTCTGCAGGCATCGACACAATACTCCACTTCCGAATAAACGCTCCAGAGTATCAGCGATGATAATTTCAATGGCGGTTTCGATATGTACTTGCACTTCCTGGATGGTCGCAGGTAGAGGGGATACAAAGACGTGAATCCCAGAGATAAAAATCACATGATGTTAAGTCCGGTGAACGGCGTGGTCAAGATAGGAGCTTCTCATCATCGTCGGTCCGCCGCCAATCCAACGCTGTGTTAGGTGTTGGTTTTAAACTGCCTTAATGACCCGATTAAATAATGAATGTTGAGTGAAATCTCAGATCTATTTTTAGCAAAAGCCATTCATTCTATTTTAATTTTGAATATAGGTGATCAAATGTTTATCTCATTGCGTCACCGAGCATTTTATTAAGTAATATTTTGTAATATTTTTAATTGTAGTGCCGACGTGGCCGAGCAGTCTAGACGGCGGTCTGCCTTTGCGGCCAGTGTGCCGGTACCCGGGTTCAAATCCTGGCTTAGGACATGGATGTTTGCTTTCTTTCCTGTGTTGTGTTTACTCCTTCGTCTTTCTCTGCTTTCACGGTCTGTGGCATCTTTGTGTTTCCCTCTGATCTGGGTTGGTAACAGGAAGGGCATCCGACCGCAAAACCCTTAGCCACATACGCATATTGACCCCACGCGGCAATGGGAAAAAGCTATAGAAAAACAAATTGTAATGTTTTCAATTATTATTAGTAGTAGCCTTTGTAGTTTATAATGTTCAGTTAAAACCAAACCTTTCCTTTTATATTTAAATAGATTTATATATAAATAATTACATAACACTATATAGAGTAAAATAAAAATATCACTTGTTTAATATAAAAAGGATATGGTTATTTATTATTACAAAACAAAATTAATATCTAACTTCATAACAAAACTTTTCAACAACTAAAAGGAATACTTTTTTTACTGCGATCCAAGAATTTTTTTTATTATATAAATATTTTTCTGAAAGGATGGAAGAAGACTAGTTCAAATAAATAAATAACATCAATAACATGAGTGGGGAAAAAACGCGTTCTGCAGGTGTTCTTTACTGGTTGAAACCGATCTGAATTATTAAATTCTTCTAGAAACTTATTATATTAATATAAACAAACACAAACATCCTTTTTAACAAAAACTCTTCATTAACTCTTCAATATTTCAACACCTCTCAGCGAGGATTTTCTTCACAAAATGGTACAAAAGAGAAAGAAATGTACTCCATTACTCAATAGATTAAATATTAATTATTAAAATATTAAATATTGTATCTTTTCCTGAAGAAAACCCTCAACGAAAACCTTGTTAAAAAGGCTGTTTGTGTTTCTTTATATTAATATAATGAGTTTCTAGAAGAATTTAATATTCGATCTGAATTAGAGACTTCAGTTGCCTCGGGGAGTCGTTAACAATATGATTCCGGAAGGATGAACGCAGGATGAACTGTTTCTGTAATCTAAAATAGATCAATTTTTTTAAACATAATATTACTGGACGTATGAAGTGTTATTTTTATAGGAAACTACGTGTAAAAATTTTTTCTAGAATTCAGTCATTTTAATCTAAAATCTTTCTAAGATTTTATATTTAATATTAATTAAAAAATAATTAGTAAGATAAAAACAACGATAAAAACGCGCAACAATTAAAAGATCTACTGAAATTTGGAATTTTGGTACCGGGAATCCAAAATTCCAAAATAGCTCAGTGCATCTATCAAATTGTTTTTATCTTGCTAATAATTTGAAGCACGTTAATTTTCTACTAAATAATTTGTTTATTTTAAAAAAAGGACATTACATTGTATGCATTTGCAATAATTACCATGTAAACTTAAAAAATAAAAAATTTGAAATAAAAAGAACTTACAAATTTTATTTGTCTAAAAAAGTAACGTTTCGTACGATAAATATTATTATGTTTTAAAAAAATTACTGCCGTTATAATTTATATTAAATAAGTAAGTCCTCCATCAGCAAATAAGTACCTGTTTATTAGCCACGGCTGCAAGAAAGAGGAAGCGACCTGCTCAGGTTGCTTCATCGTGACATGACACACACAAAAATTCCAATTCCAGTTGTTAAATTAGTTCCTTCGCAACATATTTAAATTAATATTCCTTTTTTTAATCATTTGAGAAACTTGCTGAAATTCATGAATAAAGTAAGTTGTTTGCAAGATCTTTTACTATCAACGAATATCAAAATTTCTAATATTATCTTTTTTCTTGATTAATAATGTTGGCTGGTAATGTTGCCATTTTCAACATTTTAATTGAAGTATAAAAAACTTCAGTGCAATGAGCTAAATTTGACCTTCAAATTGAAAAGGTTAAGGATATTATAAAATAAGACATTTAGAAACTAGCAATAAGAAAAAAGGAAAGGGTTGATTCCGTTTCCTGTGACCTTTAATCACTCCAAATAAAATCAGGGGTGAAATAACTTCATTTCAATTAATGCTGAGAAGATTTAAAGAAGAAACAACGATGAACAAAGTCCTGAAAGTCGTGATTCTAGCATTTGTTTGCTCTGTTGCAGTAAGTAGACTAATTTAATGTTTTCACACTCAAATTCAGTTTGAGAAATTTACTCTGTTAATCAATGTGTTTTTGATATTATACGATTTGGATCTGAAGTAGGAGAAAGCTAAGTTAATGAAATACAGCAATAATGTAAGCTTGATATTGTTTCAATATTTCGGCTTTTTGCTTAATACATTGTAAGGAATCTTTATATTTGATAATTAATAAAGTATACTCTCGATATCTCGAACTTCGATATCTCGAAAACTTTGATATATCGAAACATTATTTTTCCCCTTGATATTACATATTCATCTAATGTTAATTTTAATTCTTATGTCGAAGTTTTTAGTCAAAACCTTGTTATGTCGACAATTTTTCGAAGTAAAAAAGGATTTTTTCCAGAAAAATTGCCGGAATTTTCAATTTAATGTAATTATTTTCGACCACTTTTAAAAATTAAAATTATCATTGCTGTATTTATACTGTAGAGAACAAGCTACAAGTCTAGACATCTAGAGATATTTTTTTTTTTTTTTACTTATTACGCTGTTACATAAACTCCAATAACGAAAGTTCTGCAACTTCAAAAGTTCAAACAGCTTATAAGTTCAATGTTCATTATTAAAATATTAAAACTGAATAAGTTAATTATTATCACTCGAATAAGCTTCCAGCTTACTCCTCGTTAAAGTCTTTCTATAATTCAATTCTATAAACCTTGAGAAAATGGCTCTTCACCTAAAGTGAATTAATAATGAATTTTCACCTAATGTGAAACTAAGCTTTTCACCATGAGTATTAATTTGGTTTTTCACCTGTATGCAATTAATAATGCATTTTCACCTTGTAAGAGTAATAATATGGTTTTCACTTGTATGAATTATTCATTCTTGTATAATTCATAATTCACTTATCTCACAGTTAATTGTAGTGACATTAATCACTGATATCATTTCTTCTAATAATATTCTTGTTGCACTAATTCACTAATAGTAAATCTTCTACTATTTGTTTCTAACACTGGAATTATTTAATTATCATTGCTTGATTTCTTCCCTATCCTCGAAACACAAATAATGGAATATTCCTATTCACACAAGTCGCGGAATAGTTCATTCGTAAAGTTTCCCTAATTCATTAATTACTCTAGTCGAGTAACGTTGATAAATTTTTACTTTCCTAGTAAACAAAATAATATTCCTTTTAATTCAAAAGTTAATATAATTATCTTCAATTCTATTATTCCTCACTGTCTTGTGATTTTTAGAACTCGTGATTTTCTCCCTCTGTTAAATTCTGTCGACGAACATTATTCCTTTCCGTCATTTATTCTTCAATGGAACTTCTTAATAAAGCTTTCTACTTACAGTCTTTTTGAGTGCGTTGCAACATAACTAATCGTCTAGTTATCGTTAATCTGCGAAATCCAATTTGACAAACCCGCCAGATCCATTCCTTAGTTGAACTGTCCTCCAATTCGTTGTGACGATGATTGCGTAAGCAGCTGTCCTCTCATTACGTCAGTAGCTATTCCAATTCGCTCCGTCTGACTTTTTTCAACGCAACACAAAAGTTAATTCTAACTGATTTAATAATTAAATGCTTAAAGCTTAACATTTTCATTTC
This sequence comes from Thereuonema tuberculata, assembly GCA_023159025.1. Classification (NCBI taxonomy): domain Eukaryota; kingdom Metazoa; phylum Arthropoda; class Chilopoda; order Scutigeromorpha; family Scutigeridae; genus Thereuonema; species Thereuonema tuberculata. The sequence continues at coordinate 43,577,132 of JAFIDM010002131.1, read as the reverse complement.
ACCCGCTCCGTTCAAACTCTCGGAACCAACTGCGGGATCCAACCGACCTCTCTTTTCTTTCCCTTGTTTTTTACTGGGAAAACCCGGTGCACTTCCGAGAAGGGAAAAAAAAAAAACGGATATTACATATAAAAAAAAACACTACAAATTTCCCCCCACTGAGGAGAAAAAAAAAATTATAATAATAATTTTTTTTTTTTTTTTTTTTTTTAAATGGACCTTATTATAAAAAAAACATAAGAGGTGCCAGACAACTTATAAATACATCGCACCCAAAATTGAGATTTACTCTCGCTTGTAATATTTTCTTAATCTGGTTCACGTGAACTCTTCTAATAATATTATCATAGCCCACTTTACACACTTTATAAGAAACATCAGATGTTTTCTTTAAAATTCTAAAGGGACCCTCATATTCAGGACATAAACTTCTAGTTAAAGCAGAGGATTTGTCAGAAAGTATATGACTCTTAATCAAAATTAGGTCCCCTATTTTAAAGTTGTCCAATCTTTTCCTCCTATCATAGTATTTTTTATTAATGATAGATAACTTGTCTCTATTTTCTTTAACCATCTCAGTTATTACATCAAAGTTTTTTTTTTTATTTTACTCTGAACTGAGGTATTACACTCTCCCTTGGAACAGGAGAAAAATTGCCGGCCAAACATAATGAAACAAGGGGCCATCCCAGTAGCAGAATGTATAGTTCCCCTGATACAAAATAGTATTTCTTCCAGGACCTGATCCCAATCTTTATGTTTTCCATCCAGATACATCTTCATTGTACCCTTTAAAGTCTTGATTGCCCTCTCTGCTGGATTAGCCTGAGGGTGATAGGGACTAGTGAAAATATGTTTAATGTTGTGCTTTATACAGAATTCCCGAAAATTCCCAGACCTAAATTGACTTCCATTATCACTTATTATTTCCTCTGGAAATCCAAACTTATAGAAAAGTGATAGAAGTGCTTTGATAGCCCCATGGGTATTAGCAATCCTCAAAGGTATAGCTTCTAACCAGCCACTAAACACATCATATATACATATTAAAAATTTATTCTTACTCTGAGACATAGGTAGTGGACCCACAAAATCTATCGCTATAGTTTTCCATGTCCTATTCTTATCCACAAGCATACCAAATCCATATTCTCTCTGATTCCTGTGTTTATACCTTTGGCACACTTCACATGATCTTACATACTGCTTACAATCCGAGTACATATGTTTCCAGTAAAACCTTTCCTTCAATTTTGATTAAGTTTTATGAAATCCAAAATGTCCACCCCTAATTTTGTCATCATGCCAACTTTTCAATACTTCCAAGACAAGGCCTTTGGGAACTACGATTACTAGCCTCTTTGCCTTTATTTTCCTATCAAAGACTTCTTTCATCAGAATTCCTTCCTTATCTATTATTAGCCCTGTCCTTCTGTTTCCTCTCATTTTATCTTTAGCTTCCTTACAGAAATCATCCTGTTCTTGATGTTGTAACCAGTTCATATTATCTATTGTATAGAATTTACAAGTATTCCTGGACAAAGCATCAGGAATACAATTGTTTTTGCCTTTCCTATGCACTATTTGAAAATCAAACCCTTGGAGCTTGACTGCCCATCTAGCTACTCGGTTAGAATAATCTTTGTGTTTAAACATCCATTGTAAAGCACTGTGGTCAGTGTGGATTACAAATCTGTTTCCTTCTATATATGTTCTGAACTGGAAGACTCCATATACCACTGCTAGACATTCTAATTCCGTGACAGTATAATTTACCTCTGATTTTGTTAGAGGTCTACTGACATAATATATCACCCTTTCGATGCCATCATGATTCTGCGTTAAAGTGGCTGCTATTCCCTCTCTAGATGCATCTGTAACTATATGAAAAGGTAGATCAAAATCTGGCTGACAGAGTATAGGAGGTTTAGACAATATCTCCTTGACTTTCTCAAATGACTCTACCTGATCTTTTCCCCAAGACCATTTAGAACCCTTCTTTAACAAAATCCTGAGTGGAGCTGTGATTCCACTAATATTAGGGATAAATTCTCTGTAATACTGAATCATTCCTAAAAATTGCCTTATTTGTCTTACATTCTTTGGGACTGGGTAATTGCGTATAGGCTCAATTTTATGTTTACTCGGGCTCAACCCATTTTCATTAACTAAATAACCTAAAAACTCAATCTGTCTCAGTCCAAATTGTGACTTATCAAAATTGATCATTAGATTATTATCTGTTAGTTTTTTCAGTACTACTTCAAGAACCTCCAAATGTTGCTCCATTGTTTGGGTACTTATAAGAATGTCATCCATATAGTATGAGATCTGAGGATAATATTCTGAAGCTGTATCACTGAACATGGTATCCATCACCCTGTTCAAAGCTGCAGAACCATTTTTCAATCCAAAAGGTATCACTTTCATACAGAATGTGCCCATTCCACACACACTAAAGCTTACTTTGGATCTTGACTCCTGGTCCAAAAGAATCTGCCAATAGGCCTTCTTTAAATCGATAACCGAAAATATACGAGCTTCATTTAAATTTCTCAGTATATCTTTTACCTTATGGCTGTAATAAGTAATTGGCACTGTTACCTTATTTAATGCACGAGCATCCAAGATAAAACGCGGTTCTTTGTCTTTCGTTTTCTTCAAAAAAAAATGGGAGAGACCATTCAGACTCCGAACGCTCTATTACATCCCTATCCAACATATCTTTAACTATTTCATGGATCTTCGACAAGTCTTTACGTGACATAGGATACGGTTTCAATTTTACTGGTTTAGATTCAACAGTCTGAATGTGATGTACATATTTCCTGTATTTCTGACGAGTATCGATTTTTATACCCTTATATTTCTGAACCAACTTATTTATCCTATTTTGGCCTTCGTTTGCGTCTCTGTCTGATATTATATTCTTATAAGCATAAGATCTACCGAATTTAAAATAAATTTGATTCCCCACAAAATCAATAGAACCTTGGTATTTATATAAGTCATTTAGTCCTAATAGTCCATCACAATCCAAGTTTGGAATTACAAACACTTCCATACTTACATTCTCCAAATGGTCCTGATAAGGGGAATTTATATTAAATATTAATTGACCTTTAATATCAAATGCAGTATTAAGTTTAACTCTCCGACCATCCGCCATTATGGTCCATTTTTCCACTTCCTTTGGTTTGAGCCCTAAATCCTTAAGTACTGGAACCCATTTGTCACTAATTGAAGAAGAACCAGCTCCCGTATCTACCATGAACAGCAATTCATGATTGTTGCCATGGTCCAGTTTGAGCAAAACTTCCGGTAAATACAACTTATCTGTATTTAGTTTGGAATGAATGTTGCCCTTATCTCTTAATAAACTGTTATCCATAATACAAAATTCAGTTACCTTGTCTAACCAGATAGTCCATTCTTCCTCAGTAGTAACAGAAAATGAATGTCGCTTCTCCTCAAGAATACAAGTGCCGCTGCAAAATGGGCCACTTTTTGCAGCGCCAATTAGTTTTCCGAAGATCTAGCTAAACTCCTACCATACATACATGTACAGTAAAATCTCATTGATCCTGCTTTTCCACACCTAAAACACCTAGGCTGTTCGGTCTGGGTACCTACAGTTGTACTATTTCGTTTGTCACTGCATTTTTCAGTAATCAACATTTTATTGCCAACCTCCATCTTTCTAAGTTCTACAGTACCCACAACACTCCCACCGGGTGGGCTATGTTTCATACATTCAAACCTCCTTCCATATCTCATAACATCATCCAATGTGTGACATTTTTCCTTTATTATAAAATATTTATACCCTGGTAGTATAGCATTATACAATAGGCTGATCAACTCTTGTTGATTTATTTCCAAGTTTAATAAATTTACCTTCTGCAGGAATCTGGCAACAAAAATTTCAATCAGTTCCCCTTTGTTTTGCTTAATCTGGGATAAACATCCCCATTTCTCTGCTGAGGTTAGACTTGGCAGAAAGGTATGTGAACAACATTGTTTGAATTCATCCCAAGAATCACATTGACTCATTTTCTGAGTTAACCAAAACAACACGTCCTTAGGAAACATCTTTGATAAGACCAGTTTTACCTCATTAAATTTCAAGTCATAAAGGGTTATTACCCTTTCAACTTCACTAAGAAATTCTAATATAGATCCATCAGTCTTCCCTGAAAACTTAATATCTCCCAATAATAATAATATATCCTTCAAGTGTAGGTTCTTCATACCCACTACAATTTCATTGGATTGTTTACTAATAGCACCTTTGTTAACCCCCTTTCCATATCGTTCTCTTATTTCTTCCAAATAATAACTGTTTATATCAAATTTGTCTTATTGATAACTATCATTACATATTTATACTTATTCTCTTCTATCAAGACTCTAATTTTTAGAATTTTATTCCGTATCTTGTAATTTTACATGAATTTTTATATGTTGGTTATGACGTTGTTATCTCGAAAACTCACTATCTCAAATTTTTTTTTAGCATCCCTTCGACTTCGAGATATCGAGAGTATACTGTATTTTAATATTTTTCATAGCAGAAAATTGATTGCAGAACATTCAGATATAAGATTGTAAGAATGCATTAAAATTTTCTTATGAAAACAGAAATATCAAATTAGCACGAAATGATGAAGGTCAATTTATTTACGACTTAAGACAAATTACAAAATATCCCTTTAAAACCTAGTCTAATTTTTTAAATTTATGTATTTTATGATTATAAGAATTTAAGCTTTCAATTTTACGTTTGGAATAATTTATGAGATTTTTTTTTAAATTTTTTATTTACTCAAACATTTTTAATATGTCAAAATAGCATTCTTTATATATAAACGGCAAAACTCACTGAATAACTGAGTGACTCATCACCTCACAGCCGAAACCGATGACCGTAGGAACTTCAAATTTTGGGAATGGCAGGCGCCTTATTAGGAAGTTAAATAAATAGGCTATATATATAAACTCGGTTCATGGCGTCAGGTGCCGCCTTCCGAAAGAATCTGCAAGAACTCCATTCCAGGTCTTCCGGTCAAGGGTCCATTCCTCTTCCAGACTTCTAATCCTCATTGCTTTTTTAATATCGTCCATCCAAGCCTTTCGTGGTCTTCCTCGTTTCCTTTTTTGATTAGTTTTGTAATCAAAAGCGATTTTGGGCAGTCTTTCGTCATTCATTCTTTTAACATGACCAAACCAAATCAATTGTTTTCTTTGAAGATCGTCCAAAATGTTTCCTTTTATTTTCATCATTTGTTTGATTCTTTCATTTCTTGTTCTTTCTATTCTTGATACCCTGCATGATCTTCTTAGGGCATCCATTTCCACTGCCGCTAATTTCTTTTTTTCTGTCTCCGTAATTCTCCATCCCTCTGCCCCATATAACAAGATGCTCTTTACAATAGAATTGTATATATTATACTTTCTTTTCCTAGAGATCTCTTCACTCCACCAAATAGAATTTAATAGTTTTATAGCCTTCCTTCCTTGACAAATTCTGTTTTTAATTTCTTGTGAGTCTCTGCCTTCTCTATTAATGTCTACTCCAAGATACCTATAATGTTCACAGCTTTCTATTTTCATGTTATTATTTAGATTTAGGTCCGTCTCATTTCCTCCTATACATAGATATTTGGTCTTGCTAACGTTCATGTATAGTCCCCATTTCTCATATTCTTCCTTAATTGTTATCGTCATTCTCTCTAAATCATTTTTACTCTTTGCAATTATGACTTGGTCATCTGCGAACTGCAGAGTAAACATTGATGTTCCTTTCACATTAAGTCCCAATCCTCTGCAGTTTTCTTTCCAAACTTTTAATGCTGCTTCAACATAAATTTTAAAAAGTGTTGGGGAGATACAACATCCCTGTCTGAGTCCTTTATCTGTTATAAAGCCTTTTGATAATCTTTGACCTACTTTAATCTTTGTTTTTGATTGTCTGTAAAGTTCTTGAATTGCTCTAATAATATTAAAATTTATGTTTATTTCCTTTAATACATTCCATAATTTTGCGATTGGAACATTATCATATGCCTTCGTTAGATCAATAAACAGAAGATGAATTTGATTTCCCACCGCCATTTCCTTTTCAATAATTTGTTTAAGACAAAATATATTATCCATACATGATCTTCCTGCTCTAAATCCACTTTGTTCTTCACTTTCTTTCATTCTTATTTCTTCTTCAAGAAAATCTTTTAAAATTCGTCCATACAGTCTACTAAACGTTGCTGTTACAGTAATGCCACGGTAATTTTCACATTTTTGTCTGTCTCCTTTCTTATAAATTGATGTTAAATATCCAATTCTCCACTCTTCTGGTGTTTCTTCTCCGTTTAAACATCTTTCGAATAATTGTGTAATTAATCTTAGCAATTTATCTGTTCCATTTTTGATTAGTTCTGCTGATATTCCACCGGGACCACTTGCTCTTTGATTCTTTAATTTTTTAATTGCTGTTTTAACTCTCTCAAGTTCCAATAGTATAGGTTGTTGTATGGTATCAATATGTGTATTTTTTACTTGAAATTCATTTCTAGTTTCTGTAAGCAAAGTCTTATAATATTCTTCCCATTTCTCAACCGATATTCCTTGCCATGAATTATTACCTTCTTTTCTAATATTCCTTAAAAATTTCCATGCCTCTGTACATCGTCTTCCTCCTATATATGTCTCAATTTCTCTGCATTTTTTATCCCAGGATGTTCTTTTTTTCCCTATTACTAATTTCTTTGTGTCATTTCTAAAAGTTCTATAAATTTGTCTATCCTCTTCCTTTTTTGAACTCATCCACCTCAAATAGGCTTCTTTTTTCTGTTGTACAATCTTTTCAATGTCCTTATCCCACCAAAAGTTTTTTTGGGAATTTTTGCCTTTTCTTTTTTGTCCTAGTGCTTCCTTTGCAGCCTGGTGTAAAGATGATTTAATATGTTGATATAGTTCGGTTGTATTAGTATAATTCCTTTCTTCTAATTTTTCATCTAATCTTACTTGAAAAAGTCCTTTTGTACTCTCTTCTGTTAATCCTTCCAACATATATTCTGGGATATCAATATCGTCCATCTCTGTGGGATTTCTTTTCTCTCTAATTATATTAGCCGAATAAGGAAATGCAAGTCTTGCTCGCACCATAAAATGATCTGAGCCACATTCTGCTCCTCTCTGTACTCTGATGTCTAATAATTTTAATTGAGCCCTTTGTTTAATAATTATATAGTCAATAATTGTTTTAAGTTGTCTAGTATGCTGATACCATGTGTATTTATGAATATCTTTGTGTTTATAAAAACCATTTGTAATCTTGAGATCGTTAGTTCTGCAAAATTCAATAAGTCTTTCTCCATTATCGTTGACTACATCCTCTCCAAACTCTCCAACAATGTTATCTCTCTTCCTGCATCCAGTTCTTCCATTGAAATCACCCATCATTATAATTTCTCTTGTTCCTCCAATTTCATCAATAATTTCCTGCAGTTTTTGATAGAACATATTCTTAACTTCAATAATTTCATCATTATTCGGAGCATAAATTCCCAAAATAGTAATTCTTCTTCCAAAAATATCCATATTGATCTTTAAAATTCTTTCATCCACAGCATCAAAGTTCTTAAGATTTCTCTCAAATTTCTTTTTCATTAAAACTGATACTCCTCGTTTTGCTCTTTCCTCCTTTGGAACTCCTGAGTATAAATGAATAAATTCTCCAGTTTTTTCTATTCCTGATCCTTTTTTCTTAGTCTCTGTTAAAACAATGAAATCGACCCTCATCGAATCAATCTCTTTCATTACATCAATCCATTTTGATCTAATACCTTGCACATTCCAGGTAGCCATAATCATAGTCCTTTTCCGTAGCCTTAGTCGCTGTCCATTAAAATCATCCGGTTTATTATTCTTGTTGATTCTTTTTGCGTGAGATATTTTTTACAAGAAATAGGGTGCAGGCCTATTGTCATAACCCCCAACCTGGAGGACCAGGGTGGTCATTTGGTCTGGCACCTACCCTTCGACCAAACCGGCTTGGGAGGCCCTACCAGTAGCTACGCTACCGCCGGCATAGCTCTCCGGGTCATTGGTGCACACAAGCCCCTCCACCACGACAAGGTAGACACACCATGGAGGAGAAATAAATAGGCTTTTTTCCAAAAACACTTAAATTTGAAACATAAAATTTCACGTGACAGGTTTGTCAAAATCGAAATTTTTGATACTCGCATCCTAGAAAGTGAAAATGGGGATTTAAACTTCCTTGAAAAGTGCACATATCTCTGAAACTGCTTCAGCTAGAATCGTGCTCGGTTACCATTATCACTAAGACATTGGTCTATGAACTCTTGATACGTGAGTTCGGTTCTGCTGTGGGTTTCTTGGTGATGATTGATCCGTCACTTATGTACCATATTTTCTCATTCTTTTACCCCGTCTCCTCTTATTTCCGTAGGATAGCATAATAGTCCAACGGTCGCAGTGCTCGGCTTCCCTGCCACCAACACTCTCCAAGTGTAATTATTTACATGTGAAACTCGGGAAATATACACTTCTTAAAAAAGGAAGAAATACATTTTCAATGGTTTTCGGGGAAAAAAAAAATATGAACAGAAGGGGTGAGTTTTTCGAATAGAGCTATATTAAAGCTACATGTCCTTAGTTACTCATCAACCGCTGAACCGGAAACTTAAAATTTCAAAGACCTTTTTCCCTTTTGACATAGGTTCCTACCAAGAATGAATTTTTATAAAATAGAGAAGTGGAAAGTTTTCAAAGTTTTATATTTATTGGAACCATCACATATAGAAGCCTGAAATTTCAAACGAAGGTTCCAATTGATTTTCTGAGGGTTTGAGAAATGTTTTTCCCTAAAGGGTGGAAAATGGCAGAAAGAGATGGTAAGTCTTACATCCTCCGATCTCGTCGAAATTTCAGAACTAGGGGTTTTCGGGTTACCAAATAAAAATATAACGTTAGTTTGTAATGACCATGAGTTTTTAGCAAGTGGTTCGAAGTGACCTTACATTTAAAATGTCTTCTTTTTCTTCAACAGGATAACTCAAATGATTTCAAAAACAATTATAATAAACAAAACTGTATGTTTTTTAACTTTTTTTAACTTAGTAAGCCCAGATATATTGTTAATTTTTGAATAAGTCAATAACTGTATAATATTTTTATTAATAAATATCATTTTACTTTACGGTATCAATCAGTGAATTTAATAACATAAAATGATCTTCATGTCTTTAATATATAATCAGTTTTTCACGAATCAAAAGAGAAATATAGAAATCAATGTAAATTGAGAAATTCGTACTGAATGGTTTCAGAATTTGATGTAATTATATATGGAATAATCGTCATTCATAATCTCAAAACTTCTTAATAGACTGAATTCGAAATAATGATTTTAAAAAACAAATGCAAGCAGCTTCTATCTATATTATGTAAAATACAGAAAATCACTATTTATATGGAATATTCATTTTTAACTCAAAACTTGTTAAAAGACTTAATTCGAAATAATGATTTAAAAAAGAGATGCAAGTAGCTCCTATCATTTTACATAAAATAGAGATCAAGCTGTACGAGTTAAAACAAACGATCCTAATCACCTATTGCAAACATAATTGCAATATTATTAAAAGCAATACATCTTCACATCCATAAAATATATTCAATAAAATAAATTTATTCAATATATTTAAATAACATCAAATGAGCTTGAAAAAGGAAAGAAGATATTCTTTCCCTTTTGAAACTTATTCCAAAACTAAACAGTTTCGGAAAATATCAAATCATTAGACATAAACATGAATATACTTTACAACATACAATATTGTTAAAATTTAACAATATTCAATGTCAAATCATTTTTGAAACACAAACAATCCAATAATTGAATAATTGAATAATTTCAAACGTAGGAGCATTCCGAAATAATCATCCTAAAGTTTCAGATTGGGCCGAACACAGTCTAATCATCAAACAAAATCCTCACCCAGAAGTGCATTCTTTATATCAAGAAACAAATACAATTTCCAGATTTACATTAGAAGCATGCCTAATAAACAATTTCGAATATATTAATAAGCAGAAAGGTAAGAAATTATTAAATTTATAATGATATTTCAAGATTTCAGTACTTCAACAATTATGTATTGTTAATGTATTTCCTTTGACATTTTTTAGATATCTTCTTTGTTAAAACAAAGTTTTATAACACCACTTTAAATCTTTTTAATAACCGTTTTCATGTTCCATTTCATAATGTCGACTGAAGAAGCAGAGGAAACCATCTCTATGAAATATCGTGTTTGCAGTTGTAATGATCATTAGTTTGCTTATAACCCAATAATAGCAACAACTTTTTTTAATATTTCAAGGAAAATTTTAAAAAGAAAATTTTAAAAAAGTTTTTGGGAATCAAAACATAAATTTACAATATCTCCTGCTAGTTTTACAAAACTCGATTTCTGTTCAAAATTTGAACCTTAGTATTTCTTATTATTATACCTTCCCTAGTTTCCTAATCCTTGAGTCTATTTCCACACATTGCTTTCACAATTCCAATTATCCCCATTTATTACTGTGAGATTGTTTTGAAGGAGTTTGAAAAAGGAAAGATAATATTCCTTCCTAAAAAATTTGCTGTTTTTAAATATTAGGTCGTTTCATAATTATTGGCTGATTCCGACAAGAATAACTTACAGAGCCAGTTAAAAAGATCGCATCGTAGTAGAAAGTACCAAACGCCTCTGGAAAGTGAATGGGGTTCAGTCCTTTTGTTAAAAAAATATTTCAGTCACATCAAATCAGTTTGTGACGTCTTGGAGCAGCGCGAAGTGAGATGGGTGATTTTGCAGGAAAGGAAACCTGGACGTAATGTGTCCGAAACGGTTGCCAATGTCAATAAAACGTGCGGTGTCAAAACTGTTTTTAAAGTTTCCTACCGATGCGATGATGTAGACATCGACCATAAGCCAGGAGCCGGTTGTCCGGTTGCGCATGACGCGGTACAGTTAAGATAGAAAGTGGAAGAAAAAGCAACATCCACCGTACGTGAGCTCAGTGCTGAACTTACCATATCACCAGCGACAGTTTCCAGACAACTGGCGACTACCTGCACAAGGTTAAATGATTGGATACCTCGGTTCCACACGAACTCACCGAACAGCAGCAGACAGCGTTTGGAAACATGCTTTACCCTTCAAACACGTGAGGCTAGCACCTCCTGTCTTGCATCGGATCCTTAAGGTTGATTGAAAAATGGGTGCTTTGTGTCAACAGAAAGCGAACAGTGCACTGGCTCAGAAATGGGAAATCACCCAAACAAATGTACAAACCCAACTTCCACATACACAGAAGGATCTGGTCTTTGTGTGGTGAACTGCCGAGTGTGGTGTGTACATGAGTGTTTGCCGTGTGGCCAAACATCACAGCTGCCATGTACTGCCTTCAGCTGAACCAATGTCACCAGATATCATGTAACAAACAACAATCTTTCGTCAATCGTTGGGGTCTTATACACGTGCATGATGAAGCACGACCACATGTGTTTCTTGGAAGCATGCAAACAATGAACGCCTTGTGGTACGAGATCATCCCTCACTCTCCGTATTCACCAGACTTGACCCCTTCAGTATTTCACAAGTTTCGCCATTTTGTCAAGTTTCTTGAGGGGAAAACGGTCCGCTAACCAGAATGGTGTGATTCATGCCTTTAGCGATTTCTTTTGATGTCAGCTTTTGATACCGTGGTGGTTCTTCACTGAAAACAAGTTGGTACAGTCTATCGATGCCGAGGAAAGATATTTTTATGAATAAAATGTACTCCTTTCTTATTTGCTGCTTTCTTATTTGTGTAAGAATCGGTCAATAATTATGAAATGATCCAATATATTGAATGTATTTTATTGATTTTATTTTAAGAACGTGAAGATGTGGTTCTTTTAATAATATGACGAATAGAAAAGAGGAGATTACAAAGAAATATCAACCTATTACTCATAATTGCAAAAAAATTCAAATTCAGTAATGTTTCTTTCTCTTGATTGTCTTACAGCACTTGCAAACAAATATTTCAGGTCTGCTTTGTTGAGGATCTTAAATTTCGTGGCTGAAATTGCTCAACTTGATTAACTTCTCTGAAATTCTGAAAATGAATTAATAAAGATGTGTTAATTATCGCAATTAGATACATAAAAATATATTATCCATAGAAATATGTATTTAGGTAATGTTAATTTTCATTTCAGTTGGCAGCAGATCACGCAAGCGAGTTTGCAACTCTTATCTGTGATGATAACCAAAATTACGAGGTAAAGATACTTTTCTACAGTATTTCGGAGTATTCATTTGCAATTATTTGTTTTCACTGCTAAAAATAATTAATACTAAGAAAAATATATGTCATTGGTCTTTCCAGGGTTCTAGCCAAGAAGCTTGCATGGAATGCATTGTAGTTTTTGCAACACCATTAACCAAAACTATGCCAACTAGAGAAGACGTAATTATTAATTTATTGTTATTATTATTATTATTAATATTATTATTGTTATTAAAATTTTGAACAAAGATACATTATTACATTCTAATGCAATGTATTATAATATTCTTATTATGTCATTCTTAATCAAAACTCCCTAGAAGATTTGAATTCTTAAGCTTCTCATGGCGTTATCGTTTTTACCAGGATTGCTCCTTTCTAATTCTGATCTACTTAGATCTTTTAGCCCTTCTCATGCACAACTTCCGATTATCATCCATCGATGTCACTAATGCTTTTCTTTTTAATTTAAAAAGTATATTGGAAGTCAATTATAAATTGAGACTAAGTTTACCAAAACATTTTTACATTAATTTTTTCATTATCTCTTTCCCAAGTATTTATGTTTTTGAAAATATCCAAAACTTTAAAAACCAGTCAAACGAATTTAGTAATAATGCTAACATTAAAATGAAATGATGATTAAAGGATCTTTCTCTTTAAATAATCCCTAAAAATACAGGAATACGTATTTTTAAAATGAACAGTCAAGGAAACCGAGGGGAAAGTTTTATTTGCAGGAAATGTTTCGTCAGGAGAACCCACCAACGAATTTTCGGAAAACTTGTAACTTTTTTTTTCAATAAAAAAAAAATGCTGTATTTTTAAAATCTCAATGTGATACGAATTTATTACAAAGATTTAGAAAAGATAGCGCTTGTACTCAATTTTTTTAAAGAAAACTTATTTTCAAAAAGAAATGCATGCTTTTACTTGTCAAAGGTATTACCTCATTTTTTTTTTTAAATTTCAGATGTGAATAATGGAGTGTGAATAATGTTACAGCACTGATGGTAAACATAAAAATGCTATTTTGAATAATTTATCCAAATTGTTCAAAGACAATAATTTCAGAGATAGTTTTTAGGAGATCGTACAACAACATCTACATATGTGTTTGTAGTAGTAATCCTAATGCTTATAATATAATTCTTTTGTCATTGTAACCATCTACCGTGTGATCAATTTTATTCCACTAGTTAGCGAAGAAAGTACATAACATGTCGGTAATACTAATTAAGCAATATCTTGGAAATGGAATAATTAGTAAATTATTTAAATTAATGTTGATGGAACTTCAACAGTATATTAATGTTTTAATACGGTAATGCTTTGAAATTGTGAAAGTGTGCATTACCTTCTTCGTCAATAAAATTCCTACATTGCACAAATTACTTATTAAAAATGACATCCTCAATATTCACTTCATTGAGAATAAATAAACAATTCCGTATCTTACATTAGCCGTATCAATACATAATACAACTGTGACAGTTATTATTAAAAAGAAAAACAACAACATCTTTTCATCTTCTTAAGCATAGCTACATTTCGCAGATTTAACACCTTACCTGCTTTTTCAGGCTTATCGATACATAGAATGTTCTTCATACAGCACTAAAAATAAAGTTTTAACAATATCGAATCTTAACAATATTGAGTTATACATGGCAACATTAATTAGAATATAGATTATTGAATCATTCATGGTAATTACCATTTACATTTGTTAAGCTAAAAAGAAAATACATTATTGAAACTGTAAGCATCATTTACATATCATTTGTTAAGACCAAAAGAAAATAAATTATTGAAAACGTCATATGTCTTTATAATTACTTCTACATTTTTCAAGTACAGTAATACCTTGAGATATGAGCGTTCCGACATACGAGTATTGCGAGATACGAGCAAGCCTGCGAGCAAATTTTTGGTTTGAGGTACGAGTAAAGATTTGAGATAAGAGCACGCTTACAGACGCCGACACTAGGTGGCCCAGCACTCTTAGCAGCTCACGCCGCCTCACTCGTTGATTTCCACACGCATTTCCCGCGATTCTCTATATTGTGTTTGCGTTATCTACGTGATTTTCTCTCTATTTTGTGCATTACTCTTCATAATAGTGTCCTAAGAAAGTGAGTGGTAAGGATGGTAGTGAGAAGAAGAATCGCATGGGAATAAAGCATGAAAAAAAAAGCAAAAAAAAAAAATAGAAAAGTAAAAAAAAACACGTAAGCTAAGTTCATTCTAAGTTTATGTAAGTTACATAGTGTACGTGTAAGGTATGGTATGGAATCAAGAGTCTACATACCCACTCTCTTTCCTCCCTTCCTCCCTCCCTCTTCCTCCTCCGCACATGCCGCCATTAGCCATTACTGTATCAGTAAGAACTATCTTACTGTATGTCAGAAAGAACTCCTAATAAACCATATTTTATTTTATATCACAGGAATCCTTATATACCATATTTTTCTGTGTGTGTGTATGTCTCTATAACAATTAAAAACATGTTTTTCTTCCAACATTATTAGCAAATAAGGGAGTTTTTAAGAGGGCCGAAACGGATTAATTTTGTTTCTGTTATTTCTTATGGGAAAAAATGATTTCAGATACGAGCACCTCGAGTGACGAGCTCGGTCCTGGAACGGATTATGCTCGTATCTCAAGGTATTACTGTTTATTGGACTTATCTCCACACCTTTCATTTTATTCAAACATTTAAAACTATTGATAACACATGCAAGTTTAATTCCACATTTTTAATTCCATAACTTTTTCAAAACATTCATTTTGAGGAAATTTTCGAAACAGAGCTATCTTGTTTATTTTTTAAGGACTTTGAAATTAATAAATAATTTCAAATCTAATATTAATGAAATAACGATTATCCATCGATCGTAAATATCATTTTTATGTTTCTATTACTTAATGTCAAGACAAGAAATAACAATTTGGTTTCGACAATTTCTTTAAATAAATGTTTTGGAAAAATTTCGGATTTATTTATTTAATAATCTGTTTATATTGAAGTGCAATAGAATAAAAAAATACAATACCCAATACGAAGAGGAAAGAATAAAGAAATTGATGTAATGCTAGACATCTTTTCTATTAAATTAGTACAGTAATACCTTGGGATGCGAGCGTCCCGACATACAGGTATTCCGAGATACGAGCAAGCCTTCGAGCAAATTTTGGCTTTGAGATACGACTAAAGATTTGAGATAAGAGCACGCTTACAGACGCCGATGCTAGGTGGCCGAGCTTTCGGAGCAGCCCATGCCGCCTCACTCAGCGCAGAAAAATGAAGAAAAGTAAAAACACAAATCGAAAAAAGCAAAAAAAAAAAAAATACGTAAGCTAAGTTAAGTTTAAGTTTATGCCAGTTACTTAGTGTACGTGTAAGATACGGTACGCAATCACGGATTATGCTCGTATCTCAAGGTATTACTGTATTCAGAAATCTTTACAACTGTACGTAAAAATAAATGTTTCATCCTTAGTTCTTGTCTCGAGATTCATCTGCAATGAGCTATCACTTTTAAACAACAAGTCAAACAAGAATTTCAAAATCATTTTTTAAACTGACGTATAGTTAGTATCACTGTACTTATATTTTGAAATTTAACCGTAGGTTGTGATCTTATAAATATAAAATTGTTAGAAATTTGATTTCTTAATTCCTATAATTCATTTACCGCAATATTCATAAGACTATTTTAATACTTAATTTCATGTAATGGGCTGATTTCTTTTCAAAGTTCTTATTTTATTTTATTATTTTATTTAAATAATTAAATATCTTGTTTTAAGCTTGATGACACTTTAGCGACAACAATGTACAACTGCTCCTCTCACTTCAACCAGCAGGTAAGTAGTTTTCAAAATCAATGAACTCACAATTATTTTTATGCAAAATTTTAAAAAAAAATTCATTCATTTAATAAAAATATGTTTTAAATTTATATAGGAAGAATTTATGAAGTGTGATAAATATACAGATCGAATGGAGGAGGTTAAGTATTTTTTTTATTATTATTTTTTTCTTCAAAATTTTGAGGAATAAATTAAGCCTATTCTAACTATTATCAATATGAACTTATTTAATATTTAGAAAAATATAATTTTATTTGAAATTCTGAAAAAAAAATATTTAATTTGAAATGTGTAACTTCTACCTAATAACAGATTAAGACAAATTGTGCGTGCAATATAAATATATTTTCAAATTTTTTAGGCTAACTGCGTGAGATTACACATTCTCCGAATAGTAAGTAGTTCCAAATATTTTGACATTCTAAAAATTTTATTTTCAGTAACTAAAAATAATGAATTCATTGGAATTTTAATGGCTAATTTGAGTGATTGAGATTTCAGGAACATTCATCACTATTATTAAGAATAAAAATTATTAAGAAAAATTATTCTTCTGTAATTTTATTATTATTATTTCAGTTATTATTATTTTTATTATTATTTATTTTTAATTAAATTACTCCCTATATGGCATTTCATTTACACTTTTGTCTAGATATTTAGGAGTAACCGTTACAATAAAGTAAGCTAAATCAAAAGACACAGATGAACACTTTTCTAGATTCCTGTTTAAATATGTAATGGAAAATAATTTAACTATTGTAGGTTATGATGAAATTTTCTGTTACTTAAGTGAAATGAGATTATCTAAATCTGATTTGTACTTTACATTGGTTTTATTTGTTTGTTTTTGTTTTGCGTTTATGAAAATTATTGATGTAGAATTTTTTGCCGGTCTTCTAGATGACATATAAGTTTTATGAGATGCAAGTGTCGATACAAGTGTCGATTTTTCTCCCCTCTCAATATCTATTTTAATTTGTAATACTTTACTATGCATGAGTATAATGCTTGTAAGATGGGAGTAAATGTATAAATACAGAAATATTAAAACAGTCGTTCTATGAACTGATGAGTAGTTAATACACTAGGAGGTATAAATTTGCCATTTTGACAAACTGATTTCCAGTGATTAGTGATTTAAAACAATTCAAACTGTGCCGAAATCTATCTTAGCAAGTAAAGCTCTAAATAAGCCGAAATTTCCAACATAGCAATTATGTACTTTCGTATGTTTATTAATGCGAATCCTAAAATCCTGAACAGCAGGTTTATTTTTAACATATGCTACAGAGTAGCGCACATAAAACCGGCCCTAATAGATGTATGTTGTACGTTCGTTGTAGACAGTATTCAATGCTAATGATCATGCGTATCTGATGATATCCGCTCCGGATATTGTTCGCTTTAGTCGCGAATGCGCTGATGAGTGTTGTTTAGTGTTCGTCGGCCTGCCTGTGAGTAATGCGGATTCAGTTCCCAAGCCTATTTTATTGTGGAGCGTATTTTATTGGTTCTCAGAAATTCATTTGTGGTGGTTCGTGAACGTCTTCACTGAACGTTATCACTTCATTGCTGCAAGGACAATAAGTAAAAGTCTCTGACCATCTCGTTCTCCTGACTTATCAGCGTGTGACTTTTGTTTCTGGGGATTGCTGAAATGGAAGTACACCGCAAAAACCCTCGTCCCTTTGAATCAGTTGAAAACAAACTTACGGCATGAGATCGCCTGCATTAATTTCACAGAATTGTGGAGTACATTGGTGAACATGCTGCGGCGGCCGGAGAAATGCATAGAGGTTAACCGTGTTCACTGCCAATATCTATTCTGAACACAATAAAAAATACCAGCAATAATGTACAGATAACATGAACAGGAGCGAAAACGTTAAGTAATATCCGTTTTCAGAACCAAAATATACCTTGAAACCTTTTGGGGCCAGCTTTATAAGAGCCACCCTATACTTTTGTGTGTGTTGTATGATACTTTTAAAATCCATTCGCAGAATCAATTATTCCATTGATGGCAAGCTTACGCAAATGGATTCAAATAATGCATTTTTTTAATAGTGTACCCTTTTCAGAATATATTACTGAACAAAAGTGCAAGATATTCTTTTCATTTGAAGTAATCGAAAAATTCTTATACTCCGATCAAAAGAAATATAAAAACCAATTCTACTAACAAATTTTTCTACTGTTTGTTATAAATTTATTGTTCCATTATTTTGCTAAAGAAATTAATCTCCTCCATAGTTTTCGGTCTTTCGAGTTTTTAATCTATAATTTCTGATTTTTAGTTTCCAACTCCGATCCTAATTTAAAATTTTCACTTTTTATTTGTCCTATCGCCTTATCTTTGGCATCCTATATGCTTTCGTTTTCTTTCAATATCCAAACCATTTGAAAGAAGCAATTTTGACTGTTCTTTAGTACTTTTTCATCCCACCTATTCTCTAATATCTTCATTTTTAATTTCTGCTTCTTCTCATAAATTAGAATAATTATCCTCAGCATGTTAAATTATTCAACCTTGAAATAGAAGTGGCGGGGAAAAAATATTGAATTGAGCAACAAGCGATTTTAAGAAATCATAAAAACAAAATAAGGTTAATAGTAAATAACGATAAGAAGAAGAGTTATTAAAATTCGTTTTAATGAAAAAGAAAAATATAAATAATATTTTTCGTACCTGAAGGTAAGATTTTCTATTCTATTATAGAAGAGAATGTTTTCTTGTTAAAACCAAATAATATAATCCTTATAATTTTCAAATTTTAATTACAGAAAGGAGCAGAGGATTACTACAAGGAAATTCAGGGTGCCTTTTGCATGCAATTTAAGGTAAAAATTTCATAATGCCGTTAAACCTTTCATCAAACCAACTAAAAAGACAAACAAATAAACAAATAACAAAGTGATTTTAGTAATTTTAGAACACAAAATGGCCTCTACCTGATGGACATCATCATCTGTGACAATTGAACTTTCTTACAGTGTTGAAGGTTACCATTAGACATCTGTTGAGATTAAGCTCCTACTTTAAATAACAAAATAAAATATAGTTGTATCTGTTTATAAATAGTTTTATAAATCACCGGTCCTGCTGAATAATGCTATAGTATACGGGAAGGAAGTTAGTGCAAATGTTACAATGAATTACAATTCCGCAAGACCGGTGATTTATAAAACAAACGCAATTTCTTTGGCGGTTAACAAAGCTATTAAAATTTGCTCAAATCAGTTATGATTATCCAATGAATTAAATTCAATCAGAAGTATCTTCTTAAAGAATGATTTTCCTAAAACTTTTATTGATAAAACAATTAGCAGAATCTTGCAAAGAAGTAAATTCTCTAAACCTAGTACAAAAGAAAATAATAAATTTGTTTCTATTCCGTATGATGCTAATCTTAAACATATGCTTGATCCTATTGTAAATCAAGCAACTATAAAATTGGCACATCAAAGCTAATAATACTTTAAAACACATCTTTAATAAGAATATTAATAAAATTAATAATAAAGAGAAAATGGGAGTTAGCTATGGTATCAAATGTGAAGGTGGCAGTATTAATTGCATGTACTTTGGTGTGACTGAACGTAAAGTAAAAAAAAAACGAATGAAAGAACTCGAAACAGCTATAGAGAAGAATAACCTCCAATATTTAACAGCATTACATCACAAAAATTCCGGCCACAATATAATGGTATGGGATTGAGAAGGATGTTGCTTACGTAAATTTCATGAATCATTGTTAATTAAATCTAAACACTGTTACAATACTGAAGTATCAATTAAGAACGCACAACAGTGTAATTTGCGATAGATTATTTTTTTTTTTACATTTGCAAGTTATTGTTATCCAAAATTATTGTTACATTTAAATTTTAATTCCGAGCCTTGTTTTCCTTTTCATGTGTTTGTTTAAGATCATCTGACGACGAAGGATAGTACCTTTGCAACATGTAATGAAATTATTTACAATGCAACTTGGATAATTCGAAGCTGAAGGGACCACTACAAAACTTCGAATTATCCAAGACTACGAATTAAACAAGTTACATCTTTTAACTTTAATTTCAGGTCCACTGAATGCTTGAAAAGATTGTTCTGTCAATAAGTAAATATTTATTCAGAAAGATCATGGCATGAAAGACTTAAACACTATATGTATGTAAACAAAATAAGATTTATATTACTGAAGCTGCAGCACATATTACATTCTATACAGAAAATTATAGTTTTTCAAAAAATTGTGCAATGTCTGATTGTTTTGTAGAATTCAGTCGCTTAAGGTTAGCAAAATCATCAAGCATGTTTAGTGAACGGTAAATAGCTTCACTTAGGTTGGTTTGTCCTTCAATGTACCGACGAAATTTGGCGCTATCCCGTACTCGTTGGCGATTTGGCATTTCTTCTTCATACCCTTTTCCACCTCGCGAATGTTTTCAGCGAACGTGAAATTCTTGTACACGCATAATTTACTGAAAGACATGGTGACACTGACAGCAGGAAGCTCGAATGGCGTCTGAAGCGTCACGTGTCGAATGGTGTCACGTGTCGAACGGTGGCGGGAAGGTGATTTAAGTTGTCACGTGTCGAATTTCTTAACGATGAAACGCCGAAAAGTCGTTATTGTTCGAAATTTTTTATAAAAAACTTCGAATTAAGGAAGTTGAACTACGAATTATCCACCATTTTTTAACATTGATTTAATAAGAAATTCAAGGGACTAAGAGAAATCTTCGAATTAACCACGATTTCGAATTAAAGACGTTCGAATTATCCAAGTTGCACTGTATTATGAAAATTATTTATTTATATCTCTATTGTTTTTGTGTGTTTGGTCCTTTGTATTAATATTCCGTAATTATAATTAGTAGAGACTACAAATTTGGCATGTAAAGAGGTAATTATAAGTACTAAAATCTTTTTCAGGATTTTTCGAAATTCCCACGGGTTCGGGAATAACTAGGGTTTATTTTCACTTGAAAGTTTTCTTACTTCCGTAATTATTTCCATAACTACAATTATTAGAGACATCAAATTTGGCATGAAAGTAGATAATTATAATCAATAAAACCCTTCTTCAGGATTTTTCGAAATTCCCATGGGATCGGATAAAAAGCGTTACATTAAGTTATAAAGCTGATAGTTTGCTTCCGTTACTATTGTTAGGTTTTAGGAGTTGTTATCGTGACAATGAGAACTACACAAATATTGTTATGCAACACTTAGAGCTAAACTATAGTTCTCTACAAGAGCGCTACATATGCACCGGTGGCGACAAATAGTGGTGTGCAACAATTGGAACTAAAATATTGTTGTGCGTAATAGCGACGGGGTTTTCTGGTTAGAATTAGATTTATAATGATCAGTTTATTTTTTACGAACTAGGAAAGGTTTGAAGTGATAGGGTTACGACATTACAAAATTCGAATTAGGGGTGTACACTGGGAGGAAGGTGAGTGGATGGACAAACATGGTTCAAAGATACTTCTACGATGTTTTCCGGATAGGTACAGATTTGTAATGAGATCAGACTTTTGAGGTGTTGTTGTTTTTTGTTTTGCTGGTACCAATCGGGAAAGTTCCAAGTGTTCTCGCAATTGCAATTTCTTGATCATCCACATTAGAAGATTTGTTTTTTGTAATCTGAGCCAAGAACGGGTCTTTGGCTAGTATATATATAAAGCTCGGAATTTTCAAAAAGAGTAGAAGAATAAAGTGACGAGAGGAAACACGTGATGAGGCAAACGTTTTCTTATTTCCTTTAGTTGTGGCAATATTTTTTTTCTTGATAATTTACAATCGGAAGTTTTTATTTTTTTTTTTTCTGGTTCTTCTAGCATTTGAATAAGTTGACAGACATAAGCGTTGGGACACAGTTGCAGCTCTTTTGCTGCAAAAAGGAGAGAAAGTTCATTAGAGAACCCTCTTTTTGATGGAGGTCTTTTACCAACGCCTACACATAGAACGAAATCTTCCCTCTCCACGACAACAGGGAGCGGTCACAATTGAGAAAAGGGGGTCGTCACAATAGAAGCGTTCATTACATTGCTTCAGGCAGGCAATAAAAGGGGAAAAACGGGAAGATTCTTGCGGTTTTGCAGCAAAAGAGCTGCAAGTGCGTCCCAACGCTAACACTATAATCTTTACCTTATTACAATTTATTCCATTTCAGACTAGCGGAGACTTCAATCAAGCCATCATTAGATTCCGAGAATTACTTTCCTTCGAAGAATTTAATATTAGTAGACTTTGGAGACGATTAACTTTTCTGTCAGATTTTTAATGAAAAGTTATAACATGAAAGATTTAGTTTCATTTCTAGACATAATTTCTTTTGTAGATATTCAATTAATTTAAATATAATAGTAATTTTTTTTACTGCAAAATTGCTGCAAATGGAATTTGATTGTTTTGAAAACTGAAAGTATTCTTATTAATATTGATCGCGTGAGTAACTATCCCAGATCCTTATTTCTTCATTTTGAAACTGAAAGATTAAATTTTTTTTGTATATTTCATTAGTAGATTTCTTGACATCCTAATTATAGTTTACTTAACTCACTATTGACAACATCATTTTTTGAATACACAGCCCAATAATGATAAACTGAAGATTTGTATATTTCTTACGATTTTTCTATATTTTACTTTGATTCCTTCGTTTTCATTATTAAATCGCCAATTCTTTTAATAATCACTCTATTTTTATTGTCTTATTTCTTTATTGTTAACATAATTTTTTCTCAATAGAGATTTAAGTGTTGCTGTAAAAAATTTTCAAAACGTTACTTTTAGATAACGATTAGAAGCACTAATAATGACTTGAAGATCGAATGAATTTCCAGTAATCATTATTATTCAATAAATTATATGCATATTTATTATGTGTTAATATCTTACATTGAAAAATATTTCACTTTCATCATTCATTATATTAAAAAATTAATATTTTATTATCTATTTAAATTTTTTGCGACTTTGCTTTTTTACTTATGAATCATTTTATCCTTAAGGGATACTGAAGGATGTCGATCTTGTGCTCTCGAAGTTTTGAAGGCAGCTGAGGGAGAAGACTGGATTGGTGATGCTAAAGATAGGAAAGATCTGGTAAGTAGTATTAAAGCTTCAATTAGAATTATATAATCAAACAAAACAAATTTTAAAATTTTATGGTAAGTCTTCTAATTTATACTTTTTTTGCATTTTTAGTAGGCACGGAAATCAAAAATATTTTTTGGCGGATGTGCTACCTTTTTCTCGACAGAGGTGAGAGTTTTGATTAAAAACAAACAATTGGTTTAATTAAATACAAACAATTGGTTGGGATTAGGAAATCAATGTATTGGGTTGTCCGGAAAGTTATGAGCGTTCCGTATGCAGCTTTACTGTTTAAAACATAGGATATGTTGGTATCTTGTGTAAGATGTGTCTTTCAGTAAAGGTTGGTTGCGATCAATAGAAGCTATGTGTTTTTTTGTTGATATTCGAATATGGATGAGCAGAAGTTGAATTTTTGGCATGTGATGGTATTCTTCTATAGAAAGGGGAAAACGCCACACTGACATCTAAAAAACATTTGAGAAATCTCTGGAAAGGGTTCATCAACAGTTTGCAGATTGTTTGCAAAATTCAAAGCCCGGCAGTTAAACTACGAAGACGCGAATCTTCTAGTAAGACCTTCAGCAGTGGATGACGATGACGTAAAGTACACACGGAGGCCAACACAAACGACCCGGTGAAAAGTACCGTATTTTCCAGCGTATAAGACGACTTTTTAACCTAGGAAAATCTTCTCAAAAGTCGGGGGTCGTCTTATACACCGAGTGCTGAAACTTCCGAGCCGGACTGGAGAATCTGAGAATCCCCGCATATGGTAAGGGGAAGTCAAAAACAACCGCGGCCGCATCCTCGCCGAGAAATTTTAGTAAAATTCTAAAAATATAGCATTAAAGTAAAGCACCATTTTTATTTGATGTGCGTTGGAAGAGGGATAGTCTTATATGGCGAGTATATCGCAAACTCTAGATTTTAACTGGAAAAGTTGGGGTCGTCTTATACGCCCAGTCGTCTAATACGCCACAAAATACGGTACTTACTCTGAAAATACCGAAAGAAAGTATTTGCATGGACATTTGTGAAGCTTGGGTACACTTCTTGTTATGATGGTGGGGTCCCACACAACCTCTTCTGAGAGAAACTGTATCTGCGACATGCTCCTGAAACACAACAAAACGGACCCGTTTTGAAAAGAATAGTGACAGGAGATGAAAAAATGGATTGGCTACCACAATGTAGTACCGAAACGATCCTGATATCAAGTTAATGAACCGCCACACCGAAGCGGAATCTATCTAATCTATCTAACAGCCTTTAACAGCCCACTGCTGGACAAAGGCCTCCCTCAGACATCCCATTGTCTCGGGGGATGAAAGTCTAATCTCCCACGCTGACTTTCAACTGCGGGTTGGGAGATGCATTTTAACCCTAACTGCCAGGGGAAAGAAACGGGAACGGACAGAAGGAGAAACAGACGAAGAAAGAAGAAAGAAACATCCATGCCACGACCGGGATTCGAACCCGGGAACTGGCACACTGGCCGTAACGGCAGACCTGCCGTCTAGACCGCACGGCCACGCCAGCACGGCTCCGAAGCGGAATATTCATGGAAAAAAGGTTATGCTCAGTGTCTGGTGGGATGTCAAAGATATAGTGCTACTAACACACAATCAGACGATCAATTCGATGTGTACTGCAGCATGGAGAAACTGCAACACAACATTCGACAGCAGAGGCCACAACTAGAGAACAGAAAAAGGTTCTGTGATCAACAAGACAACAAGTGGCCTCACGTGTCTTTGGTCACCGCAAAAAAGGAGTTTGGCTGGGATGTCTTCGATGCCCAACAGATTCACCGCCCATTTCACCATCCGACTTTCACTTTTTCGGAATCTGTAGAATACTTTGAACTGAAAATCAATCGGTGATTTCAGCGCTTTCTTGATAGCACTTGGAAGAATTCTTCGCCTCCAATCTAGCTTACTTCTATGCGAACGGAATTGTAAAATTCCCGGAAAGTTCAACTAAAATAATGGAGGATACTTTGATGAATAAATATTGTTTCTTAAACACATAAATTTGTTTCATTTTCAACTATCAAAATTTCTGGGAACTTTCCGGACAACGCAATAATTACAGAAAAGCAACAGTAAGAATTTTAAGTCTGATGTTCTACATAAGAAAAATCTTAGAGCAATTTCAGATTAACCATGGGATTAAATTTCAAAGTGTAATAATCATAAAGATAAAGTTCTTTATTATAGTTCTTATCTTTATCAAGTATTTCTTGAAAATGGATCCCACGTTAATGGGATTGGAAACGTTGTATGAGTTTAATATTCTACATATTTGCTTTTTTCGTCGAAAAATACAATATCTTTTTGTTCGGCGTTTTATGATATTGATTCGATTGCACCTAAAGATCAGTATAATAAAGTTTTTTAATTCGATATAAAAGACAAATCGTTTTTACTTATAAATGTTTTTTTAAAGTGTAAAGTAGCAATGCATCCTGCATAAAATTACGACGAATACTTTGTAGTCTTGTTGATTGTAATCATAACCTTACTGCATAAGGTTTCATTTATGTTATAGGATAGAATAAAAGATTGCTTTGATACCGAAGACCCGGTAAGTTTGTATAAAATGCATACTTTTTTTTAAAAAAAATAGACAATGACTCTTGATATTTTAATTATTAATTCTGTAGATCAATGTAATTACTTGAATGTATTTTAATGAATGGACTGCCTTTCACGTTTTTTTTTTTTCTTGATTTTATTCTTTCTTTTCTGAAACAATCTCCTTGAACTTCGTGATTCTTAGAAACCTCTTAAATTTCAAAGTGATCGACGCTTCGAGGTACCATAACGACTTTCTTTTTAGTTAAATTATAATTGTGCTCATTGTAACGCCCCTTATTTTAAATCTTATTTTAAATCATAATTCGTATTTAGATAGCCAGTCAGAATCCTGTCGATTACCTGAAATTCCACGAGGAAAACTTTTACAATTCTTGCTCGGAGTCGAAAAAGGGCAGATATAAGTGAGCTATACTCAAGCCCCACGATATGATTGGAAAATCGATAAAAATAACAATGAAAATTTCTGTCTCTAATCTCTTCTGCTCATAGAACTGCAGTTATGCACATGAGATATTCCTGAATACATCATCATGCTCTTCATGAAGTTTCATCTTTGCTGTGTCATCCTTACAATTGTAGTATGTCAGCATTTTAATCAGATTTTTCCTGGAAATATTCTTTAATTTATTTTGATTGATTCTATTTATAAGCATTGGCTTCTGAGAAGCAAAATCCAACTTTCATCTTGAAACGTTTCCTGAATCTTTCATTGCTAGATGAAGCCAGCTCCAATTTGTATCCTTAAGCCCTGTACAAAATGGCACTTCCTGTCTTCCAGTCATCAAAGAGATCCATGATTCGGATCTCAAACAGATCATATTATGTCAAATGTTTTTAATACTTATACAACATATAGCAGTTAGCAAAATGTTTCTTCATGTATTTTCGTATGAAGATTACATTACGGTCACGGGCAGTATCATGTTTCAAAAATTCAAAGTTTAGATATACTATAATTCTATATTCAAAATCACCGAAAATGTATTAATGTCCAAGTCGATTTGTATTTGCATTGGGGGTTATACCTAATGCCTTTACCTTACCTTACCTTAAGGTGCCTTTCGGATAGTAGGTCTTGTTGGCATTTCTAATATTTGTTGTTGAATAATGGCTTTCTGCTGACATTCAATCAATGTTTGAAGCAAATTTAATGCTTAAGATTTACATTGTTCTAAAGTTATTCAATTTCTATTCTTGTTGTAGACATATGGTAACGTCTCTTTTATTTTTCTAAATTACAGCGGGCTTTTTTGTTCAATTGACATATAATTTGCTAATTTCATTAATATTCAAAAATACTTCACCAAGGCAGAAGTTAAGCTGTTCTTTTCTCATTACATTTTGTTTAGAATTTTATTTTTTTCACAACTTTTAATATGCATTTGCAGTATCTTTGAGATGCATTTTCTTAGTTCAGCATTTGTATACCTGATAGAGTTCGTTATATTTCAAGATTCTTTTATTTTTTTTAATGTTTTTTATTTGTCAAGCTAAATAAAGGAATATAAATATCTGCATTTAATTTTCGAATTAAAAATTGATATTTTATTTCAAACAACTTTTTTCTGTGTGAAAGAGAAATTGCTTCAGAATACATATTGTGAGGTGTAATTTCGCTTTCTCCGTAGCAAAAAAAGTATAGACTGAAAACTGGCTGGCAATCTGTAACTGATCTGATCTCATCTGTTTAGTTGAGAGAGAACATGCATTTAAATAAGCTATGTACATTGGTTTTGACTGGTTGATGGCTTTAACAATTTATTGGATGATGTAAAAAGACATGTGATAGCAAAGGGTTTCAACCGTGCTGTTTAAATTACAGGGAATTATGGGATAGCCACCAGCCTTTAGATTTTGAAAATAAACAACAGAATCGACAGTTTAACGGAAAAGAATTTAAATGTACAGTGGATTAAATTATGATTGATTAGAATAGTAAAATAGAATATACTAGAATAAATAAAGCTATAAAAAATCATGAAAATATTTGCATTATCACACTTAACAAACTAGCTACATCTGAGCGACTTCTTCTGAAAAATAGGAGTTAAAATATGAAATTTTAATAAAAAGTACTTAGAAAAAAAGGAGGAATTGCTCTGAAAGCATATTTGCAATCTATCACTCAAAATAAATTATAAACTATAAATAATTTAAATAATTTAAATAACACACTTAATTTCCTTTGGTGCTCTGGATAAATCTTCTTGAAACTCTGCATGTGGTTTTAAGAAAAAGAGAAAATGATATGTATATTTTAAATTTTGTAATTAGGAAACCTCCTCTAAAAATTTTATAGAAAAGTATTAGAAAAAGTACCTGATGATTTTTAATCGATGTGTTAACTTATGGAAATACCAGCTAACATTTGGTTTGGGTTGCATTGAACATTCTTGATGGAACGTTCCTTGCAGAACCAGGAGGATAGAACGTGTTTCCCGAATTCAATCAATTTAAGTAAAGGATGAAAACATGTCATTGGTAACATTATTCATATTTCACAGCTTTAGCTCGCGTAACTGTATGAATATTGCCATGAATTTATTATTGTAATAATTAAATCAACATCTATACAATCTTTAAACTTAATTATAGTAATTATTTTCATCAGAATACATCAGACAATATTTTGAAGAAAGAGTTTCAAGCAATATTGATTGATGTTCTGTCTGTTTAAACACTAATAATCAATCAGGGAAAAGATTTTTAAAGTTTTGAATTCGATAATTATTGAAGCTTTTATTGTGACTAAAATTCACATTTCGAGATTTAAAAGAGAACAGAACAAGATCCTTTCTTTCGTTTTATTTATGAATTTCTCCCTTTTGTAAGAAATAATTATTCAATTCTTTATTACCTAGTGATCGAAGAGTTTACAATTCCACGCTGAAGCTGTGAAATTTTAAAGAAATCTTAATTTCTTTAACGTTTTGAAAAAAATTCTCAATTTTCTAAAATTTAAAGAAATTACAATTTGTGTAATTAACTATTTTAAGATTGTCCGTTCCTTTTACGGTCAAGGTGGGGCCTCCCACAACAAATCTGGATTCGAATCCATGCATCCTCGGTCATGCATGGATATTTATTTCCTCTCCTATATTTGTCTGCCACTTCTTCTTCACTCTCCTGAGGAAAGCATGTAAAAAAAAAAACCCATAAATATCAAAAACCTGAAAGCAGTTAGAAAATGTATCTCCAAGCCACCTGGTCAATGTTGGAGATTAAATTAATATCCTTCCCCCTTTTCCCGGAAGTGACCTGTGGCCAGAAATGGTTGTAAAAAGGGTTGAAAAAGAGGAAGAGGAGGAAACAGAAGATTTTAAGATTATTACTTTTTGATGAGATTAATATTTTATTAATCATAATTTTTTATTTTTTTATTTATCGTAATTTTTAATTATCATTTTTT
>JAFIDM010002131.1:43527281-43539852 GCA_023159025.1 Thereuonema tuberculata | reverse complement strand
TCAAAATCGGCGCTATACTAACGCAGAAATCAATTGAAACTCAATATCGGTTCGATATGCGATCCTGATTTGAAGCGTTGTAATAAATCCATAATGGCGCTTCATTGATTCGGATCGTACCGAGGGAGAGGTCATGGCAACGGGAACGTTTGAATTAAAAATTAGGATATCCTAATCTCAAAATTAATAGATATTATGTGTAAATTTTATTAATGCAGAATGGGCTAATAACATATGCTTAATATAGAGGTATTGTAAACAAAAAACATTCTGATTCTCTTAAGCAAATTTAGAACAAAAATTAGGCCTAACCTAAAAAAAAAAACATTATTTTTTTTGTTTAATTAAAAACTGTAAAAAGATAAAACTAATAATATTATTTTAAATAAATATCATATTTACATAATTTCTTAATAATGTTGTTGTAGGTAAATAATACAATGGCAATTTTGCAAGAAATTGAAGTTCTGGGTTATCGATAAGCATTTTACGCCTCACATGTTATATTTATTATACTCATGTTTTTATGTTTTGTTTTTATTGCCTTTTTATTAAGGTATTTTAACCGCAAATAATAATAATAATAATAAAATATATTTATAAATGGTTATTTTTACTTAATATATTTCAAACATGCATTTTTAAAATACAAAATTTCATTGCAAATTGTTTATACATATAATAAAAGAGTTAACCGGAGCTCCCTTAACTTCCAGGTTTTAATTTGCAGAATTCTTAAGTTACGTAAAAACAGAAATTATTTTTTAAATAAATATGGAATATTGTTTCCAAAACAAAAATTCTTATATAACATACTGCTCCAAAATTATTATGAAGAATGGAGGATAAAAAAATAATAATACACAAAATTATAATCTAAGGAAAGAAAATGCGGTAATATTAAATTAATCTATCCATACATAAATAATAATTATGGTTTAAGAAATATAAATTATAATATTGAAAGATTTTTAAACCATAAATATAAATATATTTGATGATAACTAAAATATTTCAATTGTCAAACGGAAGTTAAAAAAAATGGATTATGGAAAACATTTAAAGATCTCACTGCTATTATTTCAATCCTTTCAAATTGAACTTTTCTTTAAAAAATTATTATTATTATCATTGTAAATTATATGTTGATATACAAATCTAAAATCTATTGTATAAATCTCATGAATCACTTTCATAATA
Organism: Thereuonema tuberculata; assembly: GCA_023159025.1. Classification (NCBI taxonomy): domain Eukaryota; kingdom Metazoa; phylum Arthropoda; class Chilopoda; order Scutigeromorpha; family Scutigeridae; genus Thereuonema; species Thereuonema tuberculata. The sequence continues at coordinate 43,538,652 of JAFIDM010002131.1, read as the reverse complement.
ATTATTGGTTGTTATGAATGTTATTAATGACTATATTATAACTCTTGTAGATATTATAGTTGGATAATGATGTTAATTATTATTACTGATTTTATTTTAAAAATTAACATAAAATTGTTCTTACTTTATTGCCAGAACTCGTTGATAGGGATTTCTTTGTCCCTAACGAGACTGTACTGTATTATCATTTTAAACAAAATAATAATAAAAAATATTATTATTATTAAAAAAAAAAAAAAAAAAAAAAAAAAAAAAAAAAAAAAATTGTTATTATTATTATTATTATTACTATTATTATTATTATTATCTCGAAAAAGTTTCAAACCATGGGTTTCCCCAGCTAAGACAATATGGCGGGTCAAGGACCAAAGCACATATTGCCAAGTGTAAAAAAAAAAAAAATTTGGAAGAATAGTTAGGGATGGGGTTATTATTATTATTATTATTAATATTATTATTGTTATTAAAATTTTGGACAAAGATACATTTTTACATTCTAATTCAATGTATTATAATGATATTTCTTATTATATCATTCTTAATCAAAATGCCTAGAAGATTTGAATTCTTTAGCTTCTCATGGTATTATCGTTTTTACCAAGATTGCTCCTTTCTAATTCTGATCTACTTAGATCTTTTAGTCTTTCTCATGCACAACTTCCGATTATCAACCAATCGATGTCACTGGGTCAGCTAATGCTTTTCTTTTTAATTTAAAAAGTATATTGGAAGTCAATTGATAAATTGAGATTAAGTTTAAAAAACATTCTTTTTTCATTATCATTAATTTTTTCATTATATCTTCCTCAAATATTTTTTACATCTATGATGGTTAACATAGAAATGCTACTTTGAATAACTTGTCCAAATTTTTGAAAGACAATAACTTCCGATAGTTTTGAGGAGATCGTATCACAACATCTACATATGTGTTTGTTGTAGTAATCCAAATGTTTATAATATCATTCTTTTGTTATTGTAACCATCTACCGTATGATCAATTATATTCCAGTAGTTAGCGAAGAAAGTACGTAACATGTCGATAATACTAATTAAGCAATATCTCAGGAATGGGATAATTAGTAAGTTATTTAAATTAATGTTGATGGAACTACAATAGTATATTAAAATTCTAATACGGTAATGCATTAAAATTCTGAATGTGCACATTACAATTCTTCATCAATAAAATTTCTACATTGCACAAATTGCTTATTAAAAATAATCTCCTCAAAATTCACTTCAATGAGAATAAATAACCAATTCCATAACTTTTCCAAAACATTCATTTTGAGGAAATTTTCAAAACAGAACTACCTTGTTTTTTTTTAAATTTTTTTTTAAGTACTTTGAAATTACATAAGTAATTGCAAATCTAATATTAATGAAATAACGATTATCCATCGATCGTAAATATCATTATTACGTTTCTATTACGTAATGTCAAAACAAGTAATAACAATTTTGTTTCGAGAATTTCCTTAAATTGATGATTTGAAGAATTTCGGATTTTTTTATTTAATAATCTGTTTATATTGAAGTGCAATAGAATAAAAATAATATATAAAAAACAATGCTGTAATTTCATATAATATGGAAAAGCTCATCTGAAATAAAGCAATTTCGGCACATTATTAGAATCGATCATCTAATCTTATTAATAGCTCTGTAGTTTCTACACTTGATATTGGCAACCGCAGGTTGTGATCTTATAAATATAAAATTGTTAGAAATTTGATTTCTCAATTCAACTCATTTACCGCAATATTCTGAGACTATTTTAATACTTAATTTAATTTAATATGTTGATTTCTTTTCAAAGTTTTTATTAAATAATTAAATATCTTGTTTTAAGCTTGATGACACTTTAGTGACAACAATGTACAACTGTTCCTCTCACTTCAACCAGCAGGTATGTAGTTTTCAAAATCAATGAACTCACAATTATTTTTATTACAAAATTAAAAAAAAAATTCATTCATTTAATAAAAATATGTTTTGAATTTATATAGGAAGAATTTATGAAGTGTGATAAATATACAGTTCGAATGGAGGAGGTTAAGTATTCTTTTTATTATTATTATTTTTTTCTTCAAAATTTTTAGGAATAAATTAAGCCTATTTTCACTATTATCAACATAATCTTATTTAATATTTAGAAAAATATAATTTTGCTTGTAGTTCTGAAAAAAAAAGGTATTTAATTTAAAATGTGTAACTTCAACCTAATAACAGATTAAAACAAATTGTGCGTTGCAATGTAAATATATTTTCTAATTTTTTTTAGGCTGACTGCGTGATATTTTACATTCTCCGACTAGTAAGTAGTTCCAAATATTTTGACATTCTAAAAATTTTATTTTCAGTAACTAAGAATAATGAATTCATTGGAATTTCAATGGCTAATTTGAATGAGTGAGGTTTCAGGAACATTCATCGCTATTATGAAAATTATTAAAAAAAAAATCTGTAGTTTTATTATTATTATTTTAGTTATTGTTATTTTTATTATTATTTATTATTAATTAAATTACTACCTTGGCATTTCATTTACACTTTTGTCTAGACATTTAGGAGTAACCGTTATAATAAAGTAAGCTAACTTAAAAGATACAGATGAACACTTTTCTAGATTCCTGTTTAAATGTATAATGGAAAATACGTTTAACTATTGTAGGTTATGATGAAATCTTCAGTTACTTAAATGAAATGAGATTATCTAAATATATAAATGCATTGTGAAATATTAAAACAGTCGTTCTATGAACTGTTGAGGAGTTAACACTCAGTGTAAATTTGCTATTTGACAAGCTGATTTCCAGTGATTAGTGATTTAAAACAATCCAAACTGTCCCGAAATCTATCTTAGCAAGTAAAACTCTTATGAAACCAAAATTTCCAACATAGCAATTATGGACTTTCGTATGTTTATTACTGCGAATTCTAAAATCCTTGTCGTGTAGTACAGCAGGTTTATTTTTTACATAACCTACAGGGTAGCATAAAACCGGCCCTAACAGGTATATGTTGTATGTTCGTTGTAGATAATATTCAACGCTAATGATCATGCGCATCTGATGATATCCGCTCCGGATATTGTTCGCCATAATCGCGAATGCGCTGATGAGTGTTGTTTAGTGTTCGTCGGCCTGCATGTGAATACTCGCGTATTCAATTCCCAAGCGTATTTTATTGTAGAAGCGTTGGTTCTCACAAATTCATTTGGGTTGGTTCGTAAACGTTATCACTGAACATTATCACTTCACTGCTGCAAAGAAAATAAATAAAAATCTCTGGGCCCTCTCCTGACTTATCAGCGTGTGACTTTTATCTCTGGTGGTTGCTTAACAGGAAAGTATATCGCAACAGAATATATTACTGAACAAAAGTACATGATATTCTTTTGATTTGAAGTAATCGAAAAATTCTTATACTCCGACCGAAAAAAATATAAAAACAAATTCTAATTACAAATTTTTCTACTGTTTCTTATAAATAATTTAGAAACGTCTATTGTTCCATTATTTTGTTAAAGAAATCAATCTCATAGTTTTCGGTCTTTCGAGTTTCTAATATATAATTTCTAATTATTTACTTCCAACTGCGATGCTAATTTAAAATTTTCTCTTCTTACTTGTCATATCACCTTATCTTTGGCATCCTATACTCTTTCATTTCTTTCAATGTCCAAACCATTTGAAGAAAGCAATTTTGACTGTACTTTAGTAGTTTTCATCCCACCGTTTCCCTAATATCTTCATTTTTAATTTCTGCCTCTTCTAATTTATCCTCAGCAAAGAAAATGTTAATTTTTTAAGCTTTCAAATAGCATTGGTGGAAACAAATGTTTAACAAATTTTGCTCAACACCATACTCAAAGATGTTGAACATTGCAAACTATGTAAAGAAGTCATAAAAACAAAATAAGGTTAAATAGTAAATAATGGATAACAAGAAGAGTTAGAAAAATATCTTTATGAAAAATAAGAATACATTAAGCTAAGATTTCTGTTCTTTTTTTGGAAAAGAATATTTATAAAATCTTTATAATTTTCAAATTTTAATTACAGAAAGGAGCAGATGATTTCTACAAGGAAATTCAGGGTACCTTTTGCAATGAATTTAAGGTAAAATTTTCATGCCATTAAACCTTTCATGAAACCAACTAAAAAAAACGAACAAAAAAAATTTACTAATTTTAGAAAACAAAATGGCCTCTACCTGATGGACATCCTGATCTGTGCGAATTCAACTTTCTTACATCTGTTGAAGGTTACCATGAGACATCTGCTGAGATTAAGCCCCTATTTTAAATGACAAAATAAAGTAGAGTAATAAATATTTTCTAATTGGTTTGATATTATGTTATTGGCACTTTTCTTATTTGGGCAGAGTATGAAGTTGTGGTGAATGATTTCATTCATTTAGGCTTGACTTGACTTGACCTAACAGTAATCATAGGTAACTAAAAAGAGATAAACATAAATACATTCTTAGGGACTTAAAAAGAAGCTTTTTTTTACTGTGAAAAAATAATTCTTTATTTTATATAATATCAAACATGTTTGCACAATAATAAAATTATATTCCTTTTTTTATAAATAAATTTTTATACGATTAAATTTTTTGTCTTAAATGGTACTTGAATAATATCGTAAATCGCTTTATAAAACATACGTAGCGTGTATAAAATAGGCAACAAAAACTAAAAAACTAACGAGGAACCTTTCCTGCTACCAGATGGGCGACTCCTTTCACTAGGAAATAAAAAATGCTCGGAATTTTCATAAAGAGTAGAATAATAAAATACTAGTGAAAGCGACGTGAGGCAACACGTGATGAGGCAAAAGTTTTCTTTTTTACCCTTTAGTTGTCGACGTTAAATTTTTACTTGATAATTTCCAATTCGACGTTTATATTATTTGTTTTCTAATTCTTATAGCATTTGAATAAGTTACACAGAAACAGTTTAATCTTTACCTTATCGCTTTACATTCCATTTCAGATTAGGGGAGACTTTAATCAAGCCATCTTTAGATTCCGAAAATTACTTTCCTTTAAAGAATACAATATTAGTAGACTTCGGAGGCGAGGAACTTTTCTGTCAGATTTTCACTGAAAAGTTATAACATGAGAGATTCAGTTTCATTCGTAGACATAATTTCTTTTGTAGATATTCAATTAATTTACATATAATAGGAAGTTTTTTTTGCTGCAAAAATGCTGCAAATTATTTTTTCCAAACAATGGAATTTAGTTGTTTTGAAAATTGAAAGTGTTCTTATTCATATTGATCATGAGTATAACTATCGTAGATCCTTATTTCTTCATTGGAAACTGAAAGATAACACTTTTTTGTATATTTCATGAATTGGTTTCTTGACATGCTAATTATAGTTTATTGAAATGGCTATTGACATCAACTTTTTTTAAATATACAGCCCAATAATGATAAACTAAGGATTTGTATATTTCTTTACGATTTTCTATATTTTTCTTTGATTACCACAGGTCCTTCGTTTTCATTATTAAATCGTCAGTTCCTTTAAAAATCACTCTATTTTTATTGTCTTATTTTTCTTGTTGTTACCACAATTGTTTCTCAATCAAGATTTAAGTGTTGTTGTAAAAAAGTTTCAAAACTCTGCTTTTAGATAACGATAAGAAGCAGCTAATAAAAACTTGAAGATCGAATTAATTTCCAGTAAAGATCATGATTGAACAATTTATATTCATATTTATTATATGTTAATCTTACATTGAAAAATATTTCACTTTCATCATTCTTTTTATTAAAAATATTTTTTTAAGTCTACTTATATTTTTTGCGATTTTGCTTTTTTACTTATGAATCATTTTATCCTTAAGGGCGTAACAGATATCGAAGGATGTCGATCTTGTGCTCTCGATGTTTTGAAAGCAGCTGAGGGAGAAGACTGGATTGGTGATGCTAAAGATAGGAAAGATCTGGTAAGTAATATTTAAAGCTTCAATTACAATTACTAATCAAAGAAAACAAATTTTATAATTTATGGTAAATCTTTCCTAATTTATAATTTTTTTATATTTTTAGTGGACACGGAAATCAAAAATATTTTTTGGCGGATGTGCTACCTTTTTCTCTACACAGGTATGATCCTTAGTTTTGATTAAACACAAACAATTCCACTATTGGGATTAGGAAATCAATAAATTGGTTGCGATCAACAGAAGCTGTGGGTTTTTTTTTTTTTTTGAGATGAGAATATGGTTGAGCAAAAGTTGAATTTTTGGCATGTTATGGTATTCTTTTATAGAAACGGGAAAACGCCACACTGACATGTAAAAACATTTGTAAAATGTCTGGAGAGGGTGTATCAACAGTTTGCAGATGGTTCGCGAATTTCAAAGCCGGGCAGTTAAACTGTGAAGACGTGAATCTCCCTGGAAGACCTTCAGCAGTGGACGACGATTACGTAAGATACACCCGGAGGCCAACACAGTGCTAACGACCCAATAAAAAGGAATTACTCTGAAAATATCGAAAGAAAGTATTTGATTGAACATTTGTGAAGCTTGGATACAGTTCTTGTTATGATAGTTGGGTCCCAGACAACCTCTTCCGAGAGAAACTGCATCCGCGACATGCTCCTGAAACATAACTAAATGGACCCGTTTTTGAAAGGAGTAGTGACTGGAGATGAAAAATGGATTGTCTACGACAATGTAGTATTGAAACGATTCTGGTATTAAGCTAATGAACCGCCAAAATACACACCGAAGCAGAATATTCATGCAAAGAAGGTTATGCTCTGTGTCTGGAGATTTCAAAGATATTGTGCTGCTTCCACACAATCAGACGATGAATTCGATATGTACTGCAGCCACCTGGAGGAACTGCAACACAACATTCGACAGAGGAGGCCACAACTAGGGAACAGAAAAGGTGTTGTGATCTACAAGACAACAAGAGGCCTCACTTGTCTTTGGTCACCGCTAAAAATTCCAGAAGTTGGAATGTCTTCTACACCCAACATAGTCACCACACATTTCACCATCCGTCTTTCATTTTTCGAAATCTGTAGAATGCTTTGAACAGAAAATCAATCAGTGATTTCAACGCTTTCTTGAAAGCAATTGGAAGATTTCTTCGCCTGCAAACCAGCCTACTTCTATGCGAACGAATTGTAAAATTGCGGGAAAGATCAAATAAAGTGATTGAAAACGCGGAGGATACTTTGATGAATAAATATTGTTTCTAAAACATATAAATTTATTTCATTTTCAATATCAAAAATTCTGAGAACTTTCCGGACAACCCAATAATTAGAGAAGAGCAATAGTAAGAATTCAATAATAAATTTTAAATCTGATGTTCTGCATAATAAAATTATTAGAGCAATTTCAAATTAACCATAAGATTAAATTTCAAAGTACAGTGAAACCTCCACTAACGGACACCCCCGAAAAGCGGACACCCCCAATAGCGGACAATTTTGTAATCCCCAGTCCCTTAATATTGACGTTTCCATGTATTCACCTCCGATTAGCGGACACTCCCAATAACGGACTACATTCTACAGAAAATGAACGACCTTGGTTTGTTTTTGAAAAGCAATAGAATCAGGCTACAGTAATACGTAGCGTCCAGGGAAAGTAGCGTCCTGTTCGGTGGTCAGTGTCGTTGCTTTGAGAAAAGAAAATGGTTTCGAAAAGAAAAACATTATCTTTAAAGGAAAAAGTGGACATCATAGGAGTTGTTGATAAAGAAAAGCTCAGTGTGAGATCTCCTCAGAGCGATACTAATCAGTCTGATGAGTCTGTATATTATCGAATTAACTAAATTCGAAATTATCGAATTAACTAAAGAACTTGAAAGCACTGCAAACCCAGACGATTTCATCGCGATTGCTGACAAACTATACACGGAAACAACTGGTGATGATGGATTATATTTCCCTACACAAAGAGGAAATGGAACTTAATGAAGATGAGGATGATTGCACCGAAACGAGTCCTGTGAAATTAGGGACTTTACTAGTGCAATTAGATATGCTGAACAGTTGCAAAAATCTTTTTTGTAAATAAAGGCGATTCCGAGAGATTAAAATTAATTCAGGCGTAAAAATGTTGAGAAACAAGCTTATGATGGAAAAAAACAAACATCAAACATTGTTGTCGGATTTTTTTTTCAAATAAAATTTAACCATTAACTGAGGAACGTACGTTTATTATTTTGTGTTTGCTTATTATGTACATGTACTATTATCCTTTTTAATGAAACTATTTTTCCTAAAATTCAAAATTTCATGAGGTGGCTCTCCCCGATAGCGGACGCCTCCCAATAGTGGACAAAGTATGCCGGCCCATAAGTGTCCGCTATTCGGAGGTTTCACAATATAAGAATCATTGAGATATAGTTCTTCATTATAGTTCTTATCTTTATCAAGTATTTCTTGAAAATGAATCCCCCGTCAATGGGATTCGAAACGTTATATGAGTTTAATATTCTAAATATCTGCTTTTATCCTCGAAAAAGAGAAGTATTTTTTGGTCGGCTTTTATGATATTGTTTCGACTGCACCTAAAGATCTGTAGATTTTTAATTCGATATAAAAGATAAATATTTCGTTTGTACTTATAAATGTTTTTTTAATATGTAAAGTAGCTATGCATCATGCATAAAATTACGACGAATACATTGTAGTCTTGTTGCTTGTAATCATAACCTTACTGTTTATGGTTTCATTTATGTTGTAGGATAGAATAAAAGATTGTTTTGAAGCCGAAAACCCGGTAAGTTTATATAAAATGAATATATTTTTTCTAAAATTAAACAATGACTCGTGATATTTTAATTATCAATTCTGTAGATCAATGAAAACACTTAATTGTAATTTAATGAATCGACTGTCTTTTTTCTAGGTTTTATTCTTTTTTTTCTGAAACAACTCCTTGAACTTCTTGATCCATAGAAACCTCCTAAATTTCACAGAAATTGGTGCTTCAAGCAGTGGCGTAGCAACGCCTTTGAGGGCCCGGGGCGGGAGTTCAATTATTCCCCAACCAAAAAAAACAAAAAACCGGAATCTCGAATTCAACAACCAAGAAAAAAAAAACCGGAATCTCCAATTCACAACCCAAAAAAAAAGGAAATCTTGCTTTAACAATAAAAAAAGAAACCACGTTGTAAAGGGGCTGGTCGGGATACTTGGGTGGATGGGGCCTCAGCCTAGGGGCCCCCTTGGCTGGCTGGTGGGGCCCCTTAGGCTGGCTTTTGGGGCCCCTCTTAGGCGGGGGCCGGGGGCGGACCGCTCCCACCCTTTGCTACGCCACTGGCTTCGTGGAACCACAACGACTTTCGTACTTTACCTCTATCAGTTAAATTACAATTGTGCTCATTGTAATGCCCCTTATTTTAAATCTTATTTTAAATCCTAATTCGTATTTAGATAGCCAGTCAGAATCCTGTCCATTCCCCTGAAATCTCTTGCAGAAAACTTCTACAGTCCTTGCTCGGAGTCGAAAAATGGCAGATATAAGCCTCCCGACATGACTGGAAAATCGATAAAAATAACAATGAAAATTTCCGTCTCTAATCTCTTCTACTCATAGAACTGCAGTTATGAACATGAGATATGGCTGAATGCTTCATCATGTGCTTCATGAAGTTTCGATCTTTGCGGTGCCATCCTTACCATTGTAGTATGTCTACATCTTAAACAGATTTTCGTGGAGGTATTCTTTAATTAATCTTGATTGATTCTGATTATGAGCATATGCTTCTGAGGGAGCAAAATCCAATTTCCATCATGAAACGTTTGCTGAATCTTTTCATTGCTAGATGAAGCCAGCTCCAATTTCTATTCTTAAGCACTTCCTGGCCTCCAATCAACAAAGAATTTGTCAAGCTAAATTAAGAAACATAAATATATTCATTTAATAGTCAAATTAAAAATCATTATATATTATTTCTCAAAGGGTTTTTTTTTTGTCGGAACGCTATATTTCCTTTACTACTTCATCAAAATCAATGATTGAGGCATCATTTTGCAGATTACGTTCCCCGCTAATGACAAAAAATAAACAAATTGTTTAAAATTAATGTTTTCGTTAAAAAACTTTATTTTTAAAAACTTTTTATACAAATGTAGACACGCTTTAACAGAAGCGCCTTATTTTTCGAAAGTGAAAATATTGCTTTAGCGTTGTAACCTTCAAATCTTTCCTTTTTTGAATAAAAATGCACTTTAAATGATATTTCATCGTTTATTTAATAACAACAGATAAAAAAAAAACAACAAAGATTTATATTTTAATAAAAATAAACGATTTATTACAATAGAAACATAAAAATTAGTCAACTTCTCATATATTATTTTATATATTATTTCTCAAAGGGTTTTTTTTTGTCGGAACGCCATATTTCCTTTACTACTTCATCAAAATCAATGATTGAGGCATCATTTTGAAGTACGTTCCCCGCTAATGACGAAAAATAAACAAATTGTTTAAAATTAATGTTTTCGTTAAAAAACTTTATTTTTAAAAACTTTTTATAAAAATGTAGACACGCTTTAACAAAGCGCCTTATTTTTCGAAAGCGAATATTTTGCTTTAGCGTTGTAACCTTCAAATATTTCCTTTTCTTGAATAAAAATGCACTTTAAATGATATTTCCTCGTTTATTTAATAACAACAGATAAAAAAACAAACAAAGATTTATATTTTAATAAAAATAAACGATTTATAACAATAGAAACATAAAAATTAGTCAACTTCTCATATATTATTTCTCAAAGGTGTTTTTTTTATTTCCCTTAATACTTCATCGAAATCAATGATTGAGATATTTTCAAGATTACGTTCACCGCTAATGATGAAAAATAAACAGATTATTTAAAATTAATGTTTTCGTTAAAAAAATTTATTTTAAAAATCTTCTTTGTAAAAATGTAGAAGGCAATCTATTGACAATCTGTTCATTTATTTATTTCCACATTACCATTCGGTGACTGATCAAGATACCATGCGAATTATTCGCACGGGTCAACTTTTTTATAAAACTTGAGAAGACGCCATCTATTGGCAATGTGTTTAACTAACATGCACACATGTTATTGTTGGATTTGTTTATTATTTCTCAAAGGTGGTTTTTTGTTGCGAATTATTCGCACGGGTCAACTAGTTGATATTATATTTAAAACAACTTTTTTCTGTGTGAAACAGAAATAGCTTCAGAATACATAGTGTGAGGTGTAATTTCGCCTGATCCGTAACAATAACATTCGGCTGAAAACTGGTTGGATTAGAAATCGGTAACTGATCTGATGTCATCTGTTTATTTCAGGGAGAGCATGCATTTAAATAGTCTATGTACATTGATTCTGAT
>JAFIDM010002131.1:43503236-43527181 GCA_023159025.1 Thereuonema tuberculata | reverse complement strand
AAAAATTTATTTAACTTATAAAGAAAGAAATATAATTTTCTTATTGTCAAACATGCGTGATATTAATAAAAAAATAATAATTTTTTCAAATTAAAAAGAAAATTCAAGATATTTTTATGTCACTAAGAGTGTCTTCATGTTTATCTTTTTTTAGCTATCTAAGATTACTATCTGAGTCAAGTAAAGTCAAGTCAATTCCAGAAATGAATGAAATAATTCACCACTTTCTATTCTGCCCAAGTAAGAGAAGTGCCAATAGCATAATCTTACACCGATTGGAAAATATTTATTACTATATTTTATTTTGACATTTAAAGTGGGGCTTAATCTCATGGTAACCTTCAACACTGTAAGAAAATTCAATTCTCACAGATGATGATGTCCATGAATTAAAGGCCATTTTATGTTCTAAAATGTATTGGCATTATGAAATTTTTACCTTAACTTCACTGCAAAGGATTACTTGAATATCCTTGTAGAAATCATCTGCTCCTTTCTGTAATTAAAATTTGAAAATAATAAGGATTTTATTTGGTTTTAAGAATAAAACATTCTCCTCTATAATAGAACAGAAAATCTTAGCTTCAGATAGCGAATTATGTTTTATGTTTTTATTATTCATTGACAGGAATTTTAATAACTCTTCTTGTTATCCATTATTCAATATTTAACCTTATTTTGTATTATAATTTCTTTTAATCGTTTGCAATGCTTAATTCAAATACGTTTTTCCCGTCACTACTATTTCAAGACTGAATAAATAACATTTTCTTTGTTGAGGATAACTTAGAAGAAATTAAATTAGCAGAAATTAAAAATGAAGACATTAGGGAAAAGGTGGGATGAAAAGTACTAAGGAATAGTGGAAATTTGCTTTCTTCAAATGGTTTGGACATTGAAAGAGAAGGAAAGAGTTTAGGATGCCAAAGATAAGGTGTTAGGACAAATAAGAAGGGAAAATTTTAAATTAGGATCGCACTTGGAAATAAATTATCAGACATTATAGATTAGAAACTCGAAAGACCTAACACTATGGAGGAGATTGGTTTCTTCAACAAAATAATAGTTTATAGTAATTTATTTATAACAAACAGTAGACAAATTTGTTATTAGAATTTCTTTTTAAATTTCTTTGTTATATATGGATTAGAAATTAGAAAGATCGAAAACTATGGAGGAGATTGATTTATTTTACAAAATAATGGAAAAATAGACGATTCTTAATTATTTATAACAGTAGAAACTTTTGTAATTAGAATTTGTTTTTATATTCCTTTCGGTCGTAGTATAAGAATTTTTCGATTCTTCAAAAGAATATCATGTACTTTTATTCAGTAATATATTCTGAAAAGATTGTTTATACACTATTCAAAAACATGCATTATTTGAATCCATTTCCTGAGCCTTGCCATAAATGGAATAATTGATTCTGCGCATGGATGTGAAAAGCATCATAGGACACATACAAGTATAGGGTGGCTCACATAAAACCAGCCCCTAAAGGTTTCAATATATATTTTGGTTCTGAAAATGGACATTACTTAACGCTTCCGTTCCTGATCCGGTTATCAGTACATTATCGCAGGTATATTTTATTGTTATGTACAGAATAGATGTTGGAAGTGGCCACGATCAGCCTCGATGCATTTCTCCGTCCACAACAGCATGTTCAGGAAGACCTTTCTCAATTCTGTGACCGTATCACGGAATGCAGGCGATCTCTTGCTGTATGTTTGTTTTCAACTGATCAAAGGGACGATGGTTGTTGCGGTATACTTTCCATTTCAGCAACCCCCAGAGATAAAAGTCACACGCTGATAAGTCAGGAGAACGGGATGGCCAGAGAGTTTTATTTATTGTACTTGCAGCAATCAAGGTTGAGCGTTCGGTAATAACGTTCACAAGCCAACACGACTGAATTTGTGCGAACCTACGCCTCCACAATAACATACGCGTTGGGAATTGAATACGCTAGTACTCACACGCAGGCCGACGAACACTATCCGAAGCGGATATCATCAGATGCGCATGATCATTAGCGTTGAATACATTCTAAAACGAATTTACAACATATTCCCATTAGGGCCGGTTTTATGTAAACTACCCTGTAGCATATAAAAAAATAAACCTGCTGTACAACGCGACAAGGATTTTAAGGTTCGCATTAATACACGTATGAAAGTCCATAATTGCTATGTTGGAAATTTTGGTTTAATTAGAGTTTTACTTGCTAAGATAGATTTCGGCACAGTTGCGATTATGTTTTAATTCACTAATCACTGGAAATTAGTTTGTCAAATAGAAAATTTACACAGCGAGTGTTATTGGGAGGAAAAAAATTCGACACTGATATTTCATAAAACTTATTTGTCAGATAGTAGACAAAGTAGCTTATTTGTAGCTAATAAAAAAATGCTACATAAATAACTTTATTAAAAAAGTAACAAATAAAGCCAATGCAAAATACAAATCAGATTTTGATAATCTTTTCTTATCTCATTTCACTTAAGTAACAGAACATTTCATCATAACTTACAATACTAAAACGTAATTTCCGTTACACATTTATCTAGAAAAATAATCATCTGTATCTTTAGATTTAGCTTACTTTATTGTAACGGTTAATCCTAAATGTATAGATTGAAGTGTAAATGACAACTCTGTAGGGAGTAATTTAATTAATAACAAATAATAATACAAATCATGAATAATAAAAACAATAATAATAACGAAAATAATAATAATAAAATTATATAAAAAATTTTTTTGTATTATATTTCATAATTGTGATAAACGTTCATGAAAACTCAATCACTAAAAATAACCATTGAAATTTCAATAAAGTCGTTATTTTAAGTTACTGAAAACAAAATTTTTAGAATGTCAAAATATTTGGAGCAACTTACTACTCGGAGAATGTGTAGTATCACGCAGTCAACCTAAAAATTAGAAAATATATTTACATTGCAACGCACAGTTTGTCTTAATCTGTTATTAGGTAGAAGATACACATTTCCAATAACATACCTTTATTTTTCGAAATTTCAAGTAACATTATGTTTTTTTAAATATTTAATAAGATTATTTTTATAAAAGATAGAATAGGCTTAATTTAACCCTCAAAATTATGAAGAAAAAATACTTAACCTCTTCCTTTCGTTCTGTGTATTTACCACAGTTCAGAAATTCTTCCTATACAAATTTAAAAACATATTTTTATTAAATTAATGAATGTTTTATATAAAAAAAAATATTACAAATAATTATGAGTTCATTGATTTTGAAAACTACATACCTGCTGGTTGAAGTGAGAGGAGCAGTTGTACATTGTTGTCAATAAAGTGTCATGAATCTTAAAACAAAATATTTAATTATTTAATAATAACTTTGAGAAGAAATCAACATAGTACATTCAATTAAATATTAAAATAGTCTCATTAATATTGCGGTAGATAAGTTATAGAAATTGAGAAATCAAATTTCTAACAATTTTATATTTATAAGATCACAACCTGTTGTTAAATTTCAAAATATAAATTCAGTAAAACTATTTATACTTCATTTTTAGATTCATTTCGAAATTAATAGATTAGAATTGACTTGTTGTTTAAAAGTGATAGTTCATCGCAGATGAATCTCCAGACAAGAACTAAGGATGAGATGTTTATTTGTACGTACAGTTGTAAAGATTTATCAATACTAATTTAATAGAAAATATGTCTAGCATTACATCAATTTCTCCATTCTTTCCTTTTCGTATTGGAAAATCAAAGAACTGTAAAAATTTTACGCGTTTGACTGAAACCTTTGATTGACTTTTCTTTTTAACTTTTACGGAATTTTTCTGATTCCTGACTGCTTCATTCAGCAATATAATAGCAATTGCATGTATAGAAACAATAGAGCTATTTATAAACTTATGGAATCGATCGATGAATGATCGATTATAAAAATGCGTCGAAATTAATTAATCTCAGATTAGTTTTTTCATATATATTAAATATTATATTAAATTACAGCATTGCTTTTTAAATATTATTATTTTATTGTATTTCCCTTCAATATAAACTTATTATTAAATAATTAAATTCGAAGTTTTTTTCGAAGTAAAAAAATAATTTAAGGGAATTCTTGAAACCAAAGTGTTATTTTTTGTTTTAAGCATTTTGGTATTGTGTTAATACCAAACGTATTAACGATATTTACCATCGATTGATAATCGTTATCTCGTTAATAATAAATTTGCAATTATTTATATAATTTCAAAGTCTGCTTTGTTTCGAAAATTTCCTCAAAATGCATGCTTTGTAAAATATAAATGCTTAATTATTCTCAATGAAGAGAATTTTGAGGACATCATTTTGAATAAGCAATTTGTGGAATCTAGGAATTTTATTAACTAAGAAGGTAATGAACACTTCCGGAATTTTAAAGCATTACCGTATAAACCATTAATATATTATAGTAGTTCCGCGACCAATTAATAAAATAACTTAGACTACTAATTATTCCATTCCCAAGATATTGCTTAATTAGTTTTATCGATATGTTACCTATAGTCCTCCAAATGAGAGTTGGCCGGCGGAAGCTTGAACTGCGCAGCCCTTCCGGTAGCTGATCAATTATGTTCCCCTGTCAAAAGGGACGACGCCGTCTGTTCTCACGGAGAAATTATAGTTAACTTATAGTAGGCTAACGTTTAATTATCGGAGAAGAAAAATTATCGGAAAAGAAAATACTTGTTTATTTATAGACTTTCATTTATAAATTATGTCCGTTAGATTTCAGTTTTTTTTAAAGTATTCCTTCAAACAGGGAACTATTTCTCGGCTAAAGTGTACAATACGGCACACCTCGTAATGATACATCAGTTATGAGTGTGTTTACAGCTTTCGGCGGGCTACGGTGTGCAAGGATACGTGACGTCATAGTTGTCGTAGAGATCCACGTATTTATTGCACGTGCGTTCCATTTTCAAGATGGCGTTGCAGACTTTTAGAGGTGGTACGCATTTGAAGGTCCGGGAACATTATAGGATGGTTTCTGTGAGTTTAGTTGTTTTGTGAGATTGCGAGACGGATGTAAGAAAGATGTACTTCATTTATGTATGAGACTTCGATTAATTGCAAAGGAATATAAGTGTCGTTGGTTCAAAGGAAGGATGTTATAGTCGAAGTGTTACAGCCACAATTCAGCGACACTGTCACATCAGGTAGGCCTAATTAAATGTATTTCATAATTTTTCCCATTTCAACTTTTGAGATCCGATGATTCACAGTGATAGCCCCTTTTAGAAAGAGGTGGTGGTTCCCACTGATAACTCCTTTTAGCAAGAGATGACTTTCCGGTATTCGCTATCCGGTACTTCTCTGAAAGTTGAAACATCCGACGTAAACTTCCGCTTCCAGTTTCTGAAAATAGTTAAGAAACGGTCATGTTTGACGACGCGAAAAGAAATAACACCAAGAGCGGGTGCCGTAATGTAAACTTTTATCTATTTCTCTTGCTTGAAGACGAAGAGTGCTTCCACGGCTATTTTTCCCCGCTGACATGTTGATAACGCAAAATAAAACTTCTTTGTAATATTTAGCGTTATTTCGGTACTAATCCCTAACAATAAATATTTTAATGATTTGTAAATAGTCCACCATTCCCTTTTCATAAGTAACCAGCGATTACCGCAATGGCGGATTCCCTGCCAGAAGATCAAACGGAAGTGCCTGACCAGACAAATCGATGCTACATGCGCAGGTCTCACAAAAACAGGGCGGCCAACTCTTATTTGGAGGACTTCGGTAACAAGTGGAATATAATAGATCATACGGGAGATGGTTACAATGACAAATGAATGATATTATAAACATTTGGATTACAAATGCAAATACATATGTAGATCTCATAAAAACTACCTCTGAAATCATTGTCTTTGAAAAATCTGAACGAATCATTGAAAATAGCATTGCTATATTAACTATCTGTGATGCAAAATTATCCACATTCCATTATTCACATCAGAAATTGAAAAAAAAAATAAGATAGTAATAAAAGCATTCATTTCTTTTTGAAGGGGTTTTGGAAAAATTGAGGACAAGCAATACCTTTCTTCAATCTTTGTGATAAATTCGTATCATATTGAGATTTCAAAAATACAGCAACCCAAGTTAATAATCAGTAAATTCATTGGTGGGTTCTCCTGATGAAACATTTCCTGTAAATAAAACTTTCCCCCCGGTTTCCTTGACTGTTCATTTTAAAAATACCTGTTTTCCTGTATTTTAAGGGATTTTTCAAAGAGAAAGATCCTTTAATCATCATTTCATTTTAATATTAGCATTTTTACTAAAAGTTTGACCGGTTTATAAAGTTTTGGATATTTTTAAAAACATGAATACTTGGGGAAGAGATAATGAGAAATTTAATGTAAGAAAGTTCTTGTGAACGTTTAATTATAAATTGACTTCCAATATTCTTTTTAAACTGAAAAGAAAACCATTAGCTGGCCCACTGACATCGATGGATGATAATCGGAGGTTGTGCATTAGAAACACTAAAAGATCTAAGTAGATCAGAATTAGAAAGGAGCAATTTATTGTATCCTGGTAACAAAGATAATTTTATGACAAGCTTAAGCATTCAAATCTGAGCAGTTTTGATTGAGAATAACATATAAATATATATTGGAATATATTGCGTTAGAATGTTAAGCATATATCTTTGGCAAAAATTTAAATAATAATTTAATTATTTATTTATTTATTTATTTATTTATTTATTTCTTAGTTATTTGAAATTACATTTCAGTCCCGTTAGGAATACAAACTGACCGTCATTTGGATCACAACACATCTGACACAACAGTAGTAGAAAAGAAATGTGTTTTTCTAATTGATGTAGCAATACTTGGAGATACACGAATTGTTGAGAAAGAACAGGAAAACATCACAAAATATAGGGATCCAACAATTGAAATTTCTCGATTGTGGAACAAACGTACCACCGTGACATCTATAGTCATTGGTGCCCTTGGTGCCATATCAAAGGAATTTGCAAAATATTGTAATAGTTTGGAACTTTCCAATATTTCAATACAGAATTGCAAAAAATATCACTGCTAGCACAACTCATATTTTACGAAGATAGTTGGACAATTCTTAGGTCTTTGGGTGAGACTTGAGTTGCTCAATTACTCCAGTCAACGATGTGATTTTTCTTTTTATCACTGTACTCTGTCATATGTTGACAATAATAATAATAATAATATTAGTAATAATAATAATAATAAAATAATAATTAATTACCTGTTCTCTATTAGGAAAACTATCGAGTAATGGTTTTACAAAAGCTACAATACATTCCTTGCAAGCTTCTTGGCTCGAACCCTGGAAAGATCAATGACATATATTTATGTTAGTATTCATTGTTTTAAGCTGTGAAAAAAAAACATAATTTGAATGAATATTCCGAAATACTTTAAGAAAAGTTTCTTTACCTCATAATTTTGGTTATCATCACACATAAAACTTGCAAACCGGTGTGCATCATCGTTTGCCAACTGAAATTGATAATTAACATGACTTAAATACATACTTCTATAGATAATATATTTTTATATTCGTAATTGCGATCAATATCAAATCTTTATTAATGCATTTTCAGAATTTCAGACTTGATAATCAACAGGAGCAATTTCAGCCACAAAATTTAAGTTCCTCAACGATGGAGACCTGAAATATAGCTATTTGTTTTCAAGTGCTGTAAAGCTAATCAAGATAAAGTAACATTACTGCATTTGAAATTCAGTATTAAGTTCCTATTTCTTCGTAATCTCCTCTCTTCTATTGGTCAAACTTTTAAAGGACCACATCTTCAAAGTGATGAAATATACTCAATAAAATAAATTTATTCAATGTATTTAAGACACCAAATTTTCGGATTGAATATTACCTTTTCGTTTTCAAACTTAACCGAAAACTAAACAATTTAACAGTTATAAATGGGGATAAATATTAATGTGAAAGCAATGTGTAGAAAATGACTCAAGAATTAGGAAAATTATGGAATATATAATAAGAAATACTAAGGCTCAAAATTTAAACAGAAATAAAGGAGTGGATGAAAATAGCAGTTTTGTGAAACTAGCAGGAGAAATGATGAATTTATGTTTTGATTCCCAAAAAACTTTTTTAAACTACATTATTGTTGAATTACTGAAATCTTGAAACTTTCCACTATAAATTTATTCATTTCTAGTCCATTCTGTTTATTAATAAATTCGAAATTGTTTATTATGCATGCTTCTAATATAAATCTGGAAGGGATATTTGTTTCTTGATATAAAGAGTATACTTCGGGATCAGAATTTTGTTTGATGATTAGACTGTATTCGGCCCAATCTGAAACTTTAGGATGGTTAATCCGGAAAGTTCCTACAAGTCATGTTGTCTGTGAAATTATTCTATGATTCTATTGGATTGTTTGTGTTTCAATAATGATTTGACATTGAAGATTGTTAAATTTTAACAATAGTACACGTTGTAAAGTATATTCATGTTCATGTATAATGATTTTTTATTTTCCGAAGCTCTTTAGTTTTGAAAAAGCTTGACAAAGGAAATAATATCTTCTTTCCTTATTTACTGTTATTTAAATATATTGAATAAATTTATTCTATTGAATATAATTTATGGATGTGAAGATGTAGTTCTTTTTCATATTAATGCAATTATGTTTGCAATATGTGATGAGAATCGTTTGTTTTGACTCTTTCAAAGAGCCACAATTTAGATAGACTTGCATATTTCACTTTTCGACTTTGAAAAACTGATTATATATTAAAGATATGGAGATCTTTTTATATTATTGAATTCACTGATTGATAACATAAAGTAAAATGATTTTTATTAATTAAAATCTTATACAGTTAGTAACTTATTCAAAAATTAACAAATATCTTTGGTTATCGAGGGGTAAAAAACATATTTTTGTTTATTACAATTATATTTAAAATAGCAATCCTGTGTCGAAAACTCATATATTGTAAAATCACATGGACGTTACAAACTAATGTTATATTCGTATTTTGTAACCGATAAAGATCGTGTGCTGAAATTACTAACAGAGTTCAAAAAGGAGCTGTGTTTTATCAACAAGTTAGAAGCCTCCTCTGGGACAGTCAGATCCCTGTAAAAGCCAAACGAACATTTTATAAGGCTTACTTCATGCCAATAACAACTTATGGCCTTGAAACTTGCACCATCACAGGCAGAGATACAGGTAGACTACAAGCTGCAGAGATGAAATTCCTCCGAACAAGGATACAAAACACCAGGAGAGATAAGATCCGCAATGAGAAGATTCGTCAAGAGACCCAGACAAGAGAATCTACAGGTGAAACCATAACCAGTTCCAGAATAAAATGGTATGGCCATGTAATGAGAATCAATTCCTCCGAAATAGTCAAAGAATGGCTGATGAAATTTGTAGACGGCAAAAGACCTAGAGGCCGACCTAGGTGAAGATGATCCGATCAACTTAAACAAGATCTGGAAGATAGAGGAGTGGTTTGGAGCTAAGTTCAAGAGGAAGAATGGTATCTGAGTCTACATAGATAGAGAGCGCTTTTGCACCGCTCCTGGGAAACTGGAGACGGTTGTACGATGATGATGGTAAGCTCCGAAGATCTAAAATTTCAATGAGATCGGAGGGTATAAAACTAACCATCTCTTTCTGCCCTTTTCCACCCTTTTGGGAAAAAATTTGCCAAAACCTTACAAAATCTATCGGAACGTTCGTTTTAAATTCAAGATTCTTTGTGCGTTGGTTCCAAAAAACCCATAACTTTGAAAACATTGAACTATGCTTTTTTGGGGTGGAATTTATAAAAATTCATTCTTAGTTGGAGCCTACGTCAAAAGGGGAAAATATCTTTAAAATTTCAAGTTTCCAGGTTCAGCGGTTGATGAGTCAGTAAGAACATATAGCTTTAATATAGCTCTATTCGAACTACTCATCCCCTATCTGTTCACCCATTCGGTAGTTTGTTTGTTTTTTCGGAAAACCGCTAAAGATGTATTTCTTTATTTTTTTAAGAAGAGTATTTTTTCCGAGTTTCACATTAATATATTTATACATCGTGAGTGTTAACGGCAGAGAAGCCGAGCACCGCGACAGTTGCTCTATTATGCAATCCTACGAAAATAATAGCAGACGGAGGGAAAGAAGGAAATAATATGGTGCATATAGTGAGGGGAAGTGGGCGAACTCAAAGAAAACCTATCCAGCGAGGATCGTTCATCACCAAGAAACCCACAGGAGAACCGAACTCATGTATTCAGAGTTCAGAGACAAATGTCTTAGTGATAACGGCAATCGCGCACCTTTCTAGCTTAAGTAGCTTCAGAGATACGAGTACCCTTCAAGAAAGTATACACACCCATTTTCACTTCCTAGAACGCGAATATTAAATATTTTGATTTTGACAAAGCTGTCATGTCAAATTTTGTATTTCAAATTCAAGTGTTTTCGGAAAAAAGCTACTTTTTCAACCTTGTGTATTTCCAAGAAATCCGTTTATCCACCTGCCTTATAAGGCACCTGCCATTCCTAAAATTTGAAGTTCCTAGGGTCAGCGGTTTCGGGTGTCAGGTGATGAGTCACTCAGTCATTCAGTGAGTCTTGCCTTTTATATATAAACTATTTATTATCAACTATTATCTAATATAAGCTTTTATATATATATAAATCTATATTGCTATTTTAACAGCTTGAAAATTTTTAAGTAAACCAAAAAATTAAGAAACCAAAAATGCAAACGTTAAATTGAAAGCTTAATATCATATATTCGTATATGAATAAATTCAAAAAATTAGAATAGATTTAAATTATCTTAAGTTGTAATTAAATTAACATTCATCATTTCTTCCAAATTTGATATTTCTGTTTTTCTTAAGGAAACTTTATTGCACTCTTATAATCTTATATCTGAATGTTTAAAAATATTAAAATATTAATTATCAAATATAAAGATTCCTTACCATGTATTAAGCAAAAAGCCAAAGTATTGAACCAATATCAAGTTTACATTATTGCTGTATTTCATTAACTTAGCTTTCTCCTACTTCAGATCCAAATCGTATAATATCAAAAACATATTGAATAATAGAGTAAATTTCTCAAACTGAATTTGAGAGTGAAAACATTAAATTAGTCTACTTACTGCAACAGAGCAAATAAATGCTAGAATCACGACTTTCAGGACTTTGTTCATCGTTGTTTCTTCTTTAAATCTTCTAAGCATTAATTGAAATGAAGTTATTTCACCCCTGATTTTATATGGAGTGATTAAAGGTCACAGGAAACGGAATCAATTCCTTTCCTTTTTTTTTTTATTGCTAGTTTCTAAATGTCTTGTTTTATAATATCCTTAACCTTTTCAACTTAAAGGTGAAATGTAGCTCATTGCACTGAATTCTTTTACACTCAATTAATATGTTAAAAATGGCAACATTACCCTCCAACAGTAATAATCAAGAAAAAAGAAAATATTAGAAATTTTGATATCCGTTGGTTTTAAAAGATCTCGCATACAATTGAATTTGAACAAGTTTCTCACCAGATAAAAAAAAAAGGAATATAAATTTAAATATGTTGCGAAGGGACTAAATGAACAAGGGGATTTGAAATTGTTCCAATTACCTTTAAAAATAAGGAAAAATACGATTATATTCAGCGTTAAATACGATTTTTCTACTTCAAATTGTTACCTCTGATGGAAAATGAATTGCTTCCGACCGTCAACGACTTTTCATCCTAAAAACCTTTGAGCCCTACTAGTAGTAATTGGGAAAATGTTTTTATTTTTCCATTCCTAACATAAAAAGTAAGTTGAAAATACACAACAAAAATGCTACTGAATTAATAACAGAAAAAAAAAACTATTTTTGTGTGTGTCATATCAGGATGAAGCTACCTGTATAGGTCGCTTTCCTTTTTCTTGCAGCAATGGCTAATAACAGATGCTTATTTGCTGATGGAGGACTTTCTTAATGAATATATTGATAAATTATAACGGTAGTAATTTTTTTAAAAACTTAATCTTATTTATCTTAAGAAATGTTACTTTTATATAAATAAAATTTGAAAGTTCTTTTTATTTTCAAAATTTTGATTTTTTAGATTCGGTTGTGTCTACGATTCCTTAGCTGGAACAAAGGATGGATAACGGTTTATGCACTATGATATTTCTATATTTGTGTGGAATAAAAATATTTTTTTCCTTTACAATTTTTGGATAGCTAATCACATTCATTTCGGACCCTAAAGATTCATTTCGGACCCTATGTTTATTGACATTTTTTATTGATTTATTTGTAATTTTTTTTCTCAATGACCGGGATCTTCGTTCATTTGTCATTGGCTTCAACATGGTGTGAGAATTGTGAGATTTCCGTCGAATAGTCGTTTCCCAGGGTACGCCAAAGGAGGCAGCTCACGTTAAACCCGAAGTAACGGATGAAACACAGAAAGAAAACGTAACATCAGACGCCAGGATTCGAACCTAGGTTCCGACACATCTACCTCATGACAGACCGCCTTTTACATGATTAGAGTTTGCCGGAACGGCTATGTCTTTACAAAACATGTCACTAATGTTTATCGACGTTCAAAAAACACCCTGATTTCAGTCATCATTTATTAGATTACGGCATTTACCGTTAATCTTTCTTCGTAGATGTATATGCCACGGTAAATTTGATAATCCTGTGATTTTGTATACTTACCGGCTGTTATATATAGTCACCAGTAATGTTGGTAAATGTGACAAATTATTGAATATTATTAAATTCACCGGCGAGTTTATATAATTCCCAACTCGTAATGGCGAATGTGATAAATATCTTCACTAACTGAGGCATTTTCAGGTTAGAGGTTTCACCCGTTGAAGTTAAGGTTAGGTTAGTTGTAAGTGAGGCATCGTCAGTTGCAGGATGTATGTGTTGATAACTTTTGAAAACAATTTTCCTCTTGAAAAAACATCGTTCATATATCCAACAACAACTCAGTCAAGACATTTATTATTTTCGCCATTACGAGTTGGGAAGTATATAAACTCGCCGGTGAATTTGATGAATATGCAAAATTATCATATTTATGAAATTTAGTGGTGATTATATATAATAACCGGCAATTATGCAAAATAACCGGATTAATCATATTTACTGTATCATATATGAATCCAGTCAGTAAGAGAGAGTATCCATAGGAGTATTTTTACTTGCTATTATAAAATTAGAAAAAGATAATTAGAAAAGTAGTTTTTACTTGAGTTCACATTTAGAGGAGCTCATACACAAAAGTAATTGCTTTAAATTAAAAACTTAAGATCTGAAAATAATTATTGTTGGTTCTACTCTTTTACTTGCATTGATTAGTGCAATGAAATATAAAGTATTTGCAGGAATATCTATATAACAATAGACCTTTTTTATATCATTTGTTAATTCTGTTGATTTTTTTGGGAAGAAAGGTAACGGAAAGTACAAATATCCTGGAAATTCAAATTACATTAGCAAGCACTAGTGGCAACTATATCGTTCGCAAATAACTGCCATGGGAACTTTATAGAATTTATATTTCTAGAGAACAAGGAAAATTTAAATCTCACCTAGATTCATTCTGTTGCAATGTGTTTATCACTTTTAAATCTTTATAATCTTTACAAGTCTTAATCTTAAAAAGAGATTAAACAGAGATTAGAGAAACAGTCTATATTTGCAACATTTTATTAAAATTACAACCTAAAATCAGATTATAAGGTCACAAGTTGTTTTATTTCGAAATGGAACAATAAATTTTAACTTCTTCAATTGCCATTCTAAAAGTATTAAATGAGTTCATATACAATTACCTGAAAAGACTGTTTATTGTTAAAATTATTATACGAAAAATAGGGAAAACTAGAGGAAATAATAAACATGCAATATTGTATGTATGCTAATTCAATGTAAAATAAAATAAAATAAAATCTATAAAATGTGTTCGTCATCCATTTCATGGTAGTTTCAGTTAATTTCATGTTAATTTGAATGTTCATTAGTCTTCCTTTCCTACATAGCTCTCTGCAATCCTAAATTTTAAATAAAAAAAGATAATTTGAAGTATCATTCAAATTTTAAATTTATGAAAGATTTATTTATTCTTATTTAAGAAAGCATCTTGAGAAGTTTTTATTTTCACTTACTAGAAAAGCAATATTATTTGAAGAGAAATGCTTTCATAAATAACTTATAAATATCATTAATATCTCACTTTTTGATACAAAATGCTGATAATAGACAATAACATCTTTTTACTATTTTGATGAGTGCCAAATATCGCGCGTCACTTAACTGAAACTAAAATTGAAACAATGCTGAAATTTCTATTTCTTTAATGTCTGTGAATAGGAATAGGAATACTTTTTATATAGAAACTCAGGAAGTCATCCAATTTTCAACAAAAGTCTCTTGTCACAGATATTCCATTAAAAAAATTTAACTCAAAAGAAGGTTGAGTAGTGTACGATTTAGAGTATAATAAAGTTTAATGTGGATGTCAGTAATATCAAAAACAAATTGTAATGAACTCATCAATTGTAATGAACTCATCAATATAATTGTAATGTATTATTTGCACTCATATACAAGAAGCTGGGATGGCTGTTTTTGCCTTATTAGGCAGCATCTCCTAGATTAATGTTTTTTAAGTGTATGATTTTGTTGATGAAGTTTGAGCAACATATATTTCACAAAATTAAAATTTTAAAAAGAAAAGCATGACTTTGAGGTTAAAATCTGTTTTTCTTTCTATTGAGTGGAGTTTAAGCATGAAATTATAAATTATGCAACACTAGCTAGCAGTAGTTTGGTTGTAGCCTTTCAGACACTGCCTTGTGTTCAAGGTGCGGGCTGTCTCGAGGTTAATACTTCTGAAAATGGGTTCGAATCCCTGTACAGCATGAATAAATTTCCTTTCATTCTTGTTGTAATTTACTTCTTCTCTTAAGATCGTTCGTCATCTTTTTCTGTGTGATTTCGACGGTTTGTTCAATATACGTAAGGCCGTGTTAGTAGTGTTGTGAACCTTATAACAAAATAAAAAAATTACTTTCTGGATCTTACAGCTAGATTTAAAAGCTGTTTGTCATTTTAATTTTAGATATAACTACTTTTAAAGGTTTTTCGAAGAATATTTCCAGCACATTATAAACTACGAAGCCATTAAATGAATCGTTTACCTACCTTTCATATTCAATCTTCACATTCCAAACATTCTTCGATATTAACATGAACTTTGCTTTTTTTGTGATTTTCAAATTCATCTCTATTCTTTATTCTTCTATTCTATGAAAATCGTTAATGTTATCTACCAAAATATAAATATTTGTTCTATCTTGTAATATTAAGCTGCATATGACAATCTGAAATCCTTCTTAAATCCATCTTTCAATAAAAGCTAACAAACTTCGGCAATAAAATCCTATATACTGTTATATCTGTTTCTGTTGTAATCTTTTCAACCACAGTTTGTAAAAGGATTCTAATTATACTCATGGACAAAAAAATTAGCGCACCAAGAAATAATTGCGGGATCGTAACGAAACTTGCAATGAAGGTACATGTCGGGGAGATATGCAAATGATTAGAAATGCAGCGTGATTGCGCATTACGTATAGCCGGTAGAGGGCGTTGAACATCGTACTCTGTGGAGTATAAAACAGGTAACCAAAGCTTGTTTGAGTGTGCTGAATCATTTACAAAGGAAGAGCTGAGGTAGACATGCCATTACACCGTGTTCGAAGACAGTATACGCAGTTGTCGCAGTTTGAGAGAGGGAGAATCGTCGGGATGATGGAAGCTGGGTG
Source organism: Thereuonema tuberculata (assembly GCA_023159025.1). Classification (NCBI taxonomy): domain Eukaryota; kingdom Metazoa; phylum Arthropoda; class Chilopoda; order Scutigeromorpha; family Scutigeridae; genus Thereuonema; species Thereuonema tuberculata. The sequence goes on along the minus strand of JAFIDM010002131.1, from coordinate 43,511,280 downwards.
GTCAGCTAGGTGAGTAGCTCGTCAATGAGGCCGCTCTGATTGTGTTGTGAGGAGTTGTTGGGACCAGCGGACCCGAGAGATGTCATGTACACGAAGACCAGGCTCAGGACGCCCTCGACAGACCAGTCGTCGAGAAGACCGCCACATAGTCAGAAATGCATGCGTACAGCCAACTGCTTCATCGGCCGCCATCCAGGCACAGGTAGCACCTTCACTAGGGGCCGCTGTGTCTTCTCGAACCATACGAAGGCGCCTGGCTGAAGGACAGTTGGTATCGCGGCGCCCATTACGTGTGCTGCCCTTGACGCCCACCCATCGACGCCTCCGTTTGGAGTTTTGCCGCGCATGAGTAAACTGGACTGCAGCGGAATGGAACCAGGTCGTCTTTAGCGACGAATCCAGATTCAATCTCGGCAGTGATGACAATCGTGTTCGTGTGTGGAGAGCCCGTGGTGAACGCTTCAATCCTGCCTTTGCTGTACAGCGACACACCGCTCCCACTGCTGGTGTGATGGTATGGGGTGCCATTGCCTACAATACACGGTCACCCTTAGTATTGTTCCGTGGCACCATGACAGCCCAGTGGTATGTTCATGAAATCCTGCAACCACATGTGTTGCCACTCATCCCAGGAGCCATTTTTCAATAAGACAATGCTCGGCCTCATACGGCAAGGGTGTCACAAGACTGTCTCCGCACTATTACTACCCTTCCTTGGCCTGCCCGATCCCCAGATTTGTCTCCAATCGAGCATATCTGGGATCATTTGGGACGACGAGTTGGGCATCCCACGAGTTTGAACGAACTAGAGGCAAGGTTACAGCAAATATGGAACGAAATGTCTCAAGACATCATACAGAACTTGTATGACTCAATGCCCGATCGTATCGCATCGTGCATTCGCGCTAGAGGGGGTCCAACGGAGTATTAACTCCTCCTTTCTTTTGCCTTTTTCTCTGAAATAAATTATCCTTTTTCTTTGATTTTCTAATCATTTACTTATATCAAAGTAGTCGTTACGTATGTAAATTTTCGTTTCATTTTGACGACTCCTTCTTGGTGCGCTAATTTTTTTGTCCATGAGTGTATATCGGAGTTTGAAAGAAACCCAAACATTATTCATCAGATTGTTATTTTTTATTAACATCGTAGGAATAACATCGAAATATCAAAACACTGTGAAATACACAAATTTGAAGTCTGCCATGAAGCCAGTTTCTCATAGTTGTGTCACAGCCTCCAACATTGTAACTCTAGAGAAGAATACTCGGAAACAATGACTATAATCCTATTCACCATCAGGAACAAACTTGACCTTAAATTTTCAAGCAATTATATTGTTGGTTGCCAAATTAACTTGGCTAACCACTGGGGTTCCCACTTGGGATTTTTTATTTTTTTTTATTTTAATCAGATCAGTCCTAAATAGAACACAACATTTCACCTACGCACCGCCAACACCTTCATCACTACAGTCTCCATTTTCTTAAGGAAAGGTATTGTCCAGGGAGACTCTTTGGTTCTACTTCGTCTTGAATCCATTCAGTCATAAGCTAGACAGTACAAAACACGGTGATAGGCTTACCTCAGGCACTCTGACACCATACAAAATCAAATACTTACTCTACAAGGATGATATTAAACTCTAAGCCACAAACAACTCACAACTCACTAATTACTACAAGTCACAACACAGTTCACTAAAGACATTGGGATGGAATTTGGAATCGACAAATGTCACAAGCAACATGTAACACGTCGGAGACTTCGAATTTGGAAGGTTTTGAACAGGACCGTAGATTGACCTTCCAATCCATGGGAGAGGGAGAGATCTATAAGTACTTGGTCTTCCAGCAATCGCGCGTCATTGACAATGCAAACATCAAAAATGCACTCAAGAACAATACCTTGCTCGCGTTGACAACATCCTCAAAACACAACTCAATGCCGGAAAAAAAAATCAACACTTTTGCCGCCCCACACTAACATATTCGTTTGGCATAATTCCATAGACAAACATCGAATTCGAAGCATTACAACGCCAAAATCGCATTTCACAAAAAACAACATGCGCCCCCTCAAGTCCGGTACGGAAAGTATGACTCATACCCGCAAGAAGAGATGCCGAGGACTCATCAACCTCCTCCCCCTACACGAAAAACAAGTACACACACTTAGAAAACCCATCCAAACACAACACTGCTCACTCCACTAAGCCATTGTCAAAGCTGACACACACCTAACCCCTCTGGACCTCGAAAACCCTTCTCCATCACTCACCACACACGACACCCACACTCAGCAGCTGCGTGAATCATGGACTCGTAAGGAACTAAATGGCAGACATCGCCACGAACTCAGCCAGCCTCATGTCGATATGGAAGCGTCGAACAGATGGCTGACGAGTGGTGAGTTGTTTGGGGAGACCGATGGGTTCATGATAGGTATTTACGGCCAAGTAATCTCCACATTCAACTACAAGAAACACATTCTACACGACGAACGCCACAGATGCAGGAAATGCCACACTACGCATGAGACGATCGACCACAAAATATCAGGCTGTCCCCTTCTAAGCCAAACAGACTACCTACACCGACACAATCAGGTAGCGTCGATCGTTCATCAACAGCTAGAACACAAACACTCACTTATTATCATTGATACTGCCGTGCCTATCAGCAATAATATACAGAAAACTCACGCTGACAACATCAGTAAATACACCGATCTAGCACACGACATTATTGTTACAAAATATGTTAGGAAATTAATGAGAGTAAAAATTAATTTTTTATAGAATTCAAAATATCATAATATTTATTTTGTGGATTAAATTACACTCATATAGCTGTCGGGAAGAATAGCTAAGCATGCAGCAACGGTGATCAAAATAATCTTCAAAATCACTTAAGCTGAATCAAAAATAAGCATTGAACGTTATTTTATGAAAAGTGTTCCATAAATATTAGCGTGGGATGAGGGAGCGCATTTTGGAGGATTTGTGTAGGAGAGAACGACCAAAATAAACATGATTTTTTGAATTTTAATTTTTATTAAACATTATTCTAAATTTTAGGGAAATCTGCTCGACTGTTTTAGCGTTATGTGCATTGAAACCTTAAACAAGAAGAAATTTAATTTAATAGAAAGATGTAGAATATTCCGCTAGTGACTCATAAAATGCAACACTAAAGAATAAATCTTTACATATAGTTAATTCATTGTAATAATTATATTTTAATAATTATATTTAAATAATTATAATTTAACTTGTTGAACTTACATAAGTTTCCAGCACCTAACCTACAAAAAAAAAAATATTTTATATATTTACGAAAGTATATGATTTAACAAGTCAATAATAAGTAACTGTACTATTAATCAAAATCTAGTCATCGTTAATTATAATATTCAATTGCTTTTAAAATTAAATTAAATTATTATTTAAATTACTATTTAAGGAAAATTAAACGTTTTTGAGTTTACAATTAACAAATATTAATTGGGTATAATACAATGTGTCGTAATTGTTTAGCAATAAACTATTTCCTTTATAAAATATATAATAATTATCTATTTTTAGTATTATCATTATTTCTAACTAATTTTAATGTTTTACTTACAACTGGTTAGCCAAACATAACAGCTAATATAAATATAAAATATTAATAAAAGTAAGAATAAAACTCAATAGCCATTTATAAACTTACCGGATTTTCACTTACATAACAATTCCTTATATTCTCCTAGAAATTAAGAAAAAATTATGTTGTAAACTGATGATATTAATAGAGCAATGTTTTATTAATTCCAAATATTGCAAATGTAATTATTTTTCATTTTAACGCATCATATGATCATTTAAATTCTAGAATTTTAACATTTTTTTTGTCGTTCCTTCCTGTCTAAAAAAATTGTCTTCCTGTCAAATACGAGAACAAAATATATAATCTTTAAAGAAATAATCTTGTCTTTACCATAAAAAAGCTACAAGAACTGAAAATAACTCTCTTTCATTAAAACTGACGTCAAATTTTGATTTATTACTAGATTATACAAGGGCCAATCACAAATTTTTCAGATATCAGGAAACTGTAGGAGTTACAAGCTTTAGGAGAGCTCAAAGTAGTCCCCTCTATCGTAGATGCGTTTTGTAGACGAATATTCCAAAGCCTTAAGGCATCACACCACTCGTATGGTGTCGACATAGATATCTCCCTCGGAATGGAATCGGCTACCACATAATTTCTTTTTGAAGTTAAAAAACCAGAAGTGGCACATTGCGAGATCAGCCGAGTAGAGTGAAGTTCAGTAACTATGATGCAATTTTCCATCAAAAACTTTAGTCACCTCAATCTCATGAAAAGAGGCAATGTCATGATGAATCTCTATTACTCAGGTCTTTGATGATAACTTCAGTTAGACAATGTTGTGTGAACCCCGATGCCGTGACAGTCTTCTATTCTTTCAACTTAATAACTTTCAGAAGTCCTGTACTTCTCAAAAAACAAAAACAAAAACAAACAAAAAATCCGGCGACTTTTTTTCATCGCATTAAAAAGTTTCATTACTTTTTTTCATCGCACGTTGTCTTTTCAGGAATATAAGTTTCATCACCTGTTACAATTTTAGAAATAATTCCATGACCGAGATTGTTAAGTACTTGAAGAATTCGTTGGCTTATTCTGACACTCTCTGACTTCTGCTGTTCCGTTAAATTGTATGGAATCGAACGTGAAATACTTTTTTTTAACATTCAATTCTTTATTGTTGAGATGCAATACCAAGCGAACTCTCAATCATATGATAGGTGCACCGATTGTCATCCATATATTACTTTCCGAACCAGGTCAACATTTTTGAGAGTTACGGCTGAAGAAGGTCTTCCAGTACGTTCGTAATAGTACTGCGTCCCTCCAAAATTCTGAAAATCACCGAAATACAGTAGCCCGATTTGGTGCTTCATCGCCAAATGCTCTATGTAAGCATTGCTTACATTCATCTTCATATAGACCAACTATGTGAATTGATAGAAGTGGTAGATCATCGTAGCCCTTTAGTGCCCTCGTGATTTAGCAACGTCATTCATAACTATTGAAATATAACTGGCTCCACGAGCATGCTGCACGCACAATGATAGTATACCGAACTTCACAGAGCGCGCCAAAAAAATTATAAATATTACCTAATTTGTTTTCACATCTCAATAATTTTAGAGTGGCCCTCTTAACTATTTCTGATATTATAAGATTCAAAACATCTTCAATACCAAATATTTAAGAATATATATATATATATTTATTTGCGAATTATCGGAAAGAGTACTTCTTTCCTTTGTCAAGTTTCAAATAATATAAATTCGTAAATAAATATATATATATTTTTTATATTTTTGGTGTTAAATGTTTTGGATCTTATAATATGCTAAGAAGAAACGATATAAGAAAGTTACGGACTTAAATTTCTTTGAAATATTATCGATCTGGATTTATTTATACAGGTAATATTAGTAATTTAGGATGAATTATTAATATATTTTTTAAGATCTTAACAGAGAAGGAAAAAACTTAGCACAATTCTCAAAAAATATTTCCGATTTTTCTAGCCACTAAAAATAAAAGAAGAAAAACCTCTTTATTGATTAGAAAATAAAAGAGTAATAAATTTAATACTATTTCCATTCTTTATTTAGCAGGTTTTGGGTGTTACTTACCAAATCTTGTATGTCCTTCGCATTGCCAATCCAATCGTCTCCTTCAGCAGCTTTGAAAGCATCCATACCACAAAATTTACATTCTTTAATATTTATAACTCCCTGAAAGAAAAAATTATATTTGATAATTCGTGACCGAAAAAAAATATTGAGAAAAAAAGAACACGACTTCAAAAAAGTCTTCAAGAAATAAAAATATTGTAAATTATTATCTATAATTTGTTTTATAACATTGAAAAACGGTGTGGCTGGTAGCCGAGCGGCTAAGGGCGCTTGGCTGCGGGTTGGAGATAGCGGGTTCGATTCCCGGTTTCGGCGAAGGGCGAGAATTTTCCACCAAACGGGTCCAAGGGCCTACCCAGTCCTCTATAGAATGGGTACCTGGTTTCTTTCCCGGGAGTTAAAGGTGGGCGGGCGTCGGGCTGATCCCCCGAACCCCAACTTCGTTCCGTAGGTCCGCCGTTCTGGAATCTTTACTTCCAGCTACCCTTCAATATTCTGATGGAAATCTTTAACTTTAACACTGAAAAACGTATTCTTCATTCTCAGTTCTTGAACCGAGAAAAAAATACATCTTAGCCATATTAAATATAGCAGTTTCTAAAAACGTTTTTATCTTCGAAGTTACGGATAACAAATTTCATTTATCTAACAACCTAAATAAAAATTTTGTTATCAAGTTTCTCAGCAGATGAAGGATTTTATCAAAAGTCTTAATTATCTACAGTCTTGAAAGTTTCTTAAACAGGCCCGTGCTGGCCAGGGAGGATAGGGGGACTTGTCCCCCTGCGCCCTTTGCCTGAATGGCTTTTGGCGCCCCTGTGCTAAATTGTGAAAAAAATCTCATAAACAAAAACAATTAAAATTTGTTTTAATGTAGTCAACAAAACCAAAATTAAATTCTTTATTCGCGGAATGAATAATATTAATATCCTTATAGAAGAACATATGGGCTTGAAGTTGCAAGGCGGCAGCGAACTTGGCAGCGGGCGCCTCTGCTCCGAACGTGGAGTCAAGTCAACAAGGGTGGTTAGAAGGAAGTGTTGTGAGCTGTAGGGTGCGGGGAGGGTGGGCGCAGTCTTGTGAGCGAGTCGGCAGTGCAATGTGAATGTTATACAGTTCGACTTCGCTCATGCTCTGTAGTGCTTGAGTTCCCATTCCCAGTGACGAGTCTGTAAAGTTGTTAGTGTACATTTTGATTTTTGCGTTACTATACCCAGGGCCGGATTAGCCAAATAGCAGAAGTAGCAAATACTATGGGCTCGGGCTTCAAGGGGCCCCACGTCAGAGCAGAAAAGTTCAAAACAAATACTGATTAAAATTATTTCCCCAGATATTTTAATTTGCTTGAAGCTTCCCTGCAATAGAATGATGACCACCCCATTTCACTTTGAACTGCTGTAGACGGTGTCAAAATGCTCCCCCTATAAGTTTTCTTCCAAATGTGCTTTGGATATTTGTCAGTTTTTGAAGTTCGGTTTCTGTAGTACTTATAGTTTCGTTACCATTTGTTAGAACAGGCACAGCTATTGTGTTGTCAGTGTGCTTTTTAGAGATTTGTCCCTCATTTGATATTATTCCTAGATATTGATATTCATTCGTTTCTTTAATTTCCCGATTATTAATTTGCCAGAAGTTTTTCCCAACTACATTAAAATTTATTACTTAGCTTTTGTTGCAATTGAATTTCATTTGAAAATATTTTGTGATGCTTCCTGTCGTATTTAGTAGGCTCTGTAAATCCTTTTTATTATCTGAGAACAGAACAATGTCATCCACAAACAATAAGCCTGGCAGGGTTTGATTCCCAACTGGCATACCCAAGTTGTTCTTTTCGAGTCTAAACGTTAATTCACTCATTATTATGTTGAATAGTTTGGTGACAATGTACACCCTTGTTTCATTCTTATTTCCGATTGTATCCAGTTTGATTCCCAATTATGGAGTTTATATTTCAACTTGCTTTCTTTATAAATATTTTGAATCAATCTGAGAAATTTGCCGTCGAAAGTTTTCTTTTGTAATATGTTCCAGAGCCCTTCTCTATTTCCGTATCATAAGCTTTTTTGATATCCAAGAAGGCAATATAAAGCGGTTTTTTTTTGAATTTTTATATTTATTTGTGGTTTCAGTGAGCACAAATAAATTGTCTGAAGCTCTTCTATTTTTTCTGAATTCATTCTGTAGTTCTCCTAATACGTTGTTGTTTTCCATTATTGTATCCAATCTTTTGGTTAGTATTTTGGTGAACAGTTTACAGAGATTGCTAATGATCGTTATAGAACCACTATTGTTAATCGAGTCCTTTTACATTATTTTTTTATTGTA
>JAFIDM010002131.1:43482307-43503136 GCA_023159025.1 Thereuonema tuberculata | reverse complement strand
TCGTTGATGTTGGCTCAATGGGCGAAAGCACATTTATTGTCCGGTTGACGTATCTCTCTCCATTTAATCTTATTTTGTTTTATGATTTCTTAAAATGGTTTGAAATCTTCCATTCAATTCAATTTTTTCCGACACTTCTATTTCAAGGCTGAATAAATTAACATTTTATTTGCTAAGGATAAATTAGAAGAGGCAGAAATTAAAAATGAAGGTGGGGTGAAAAGAACAGTCAAGCTTTCTTCAAATGGTTTGGACATTGAAAGAGAATGAAAGAATTTAGGATGCCAAAGATAAGGTGATATGACAAATAAGAAGGGAAAATTTTAAATTAGAATCGCAGTTGGAAAATAAAAATCAGAATTATAGATTAGAAACTCGAAAGACCGAAAACTGAAGATAATTTTAAAGATCAAAATTATATTAAAAAAATGCGATAGCTTCAAATGGAAAAAATTTGCTTAAGATGACATCACGGACTTTTAAGCATGAAAGTGTGACAGTCTTGACTACAGATGGGGAAAGTCGTTCTTTTTACTGAACTAGTTCATTTGAGATAGTTCTTTTTATTGAACTAGTTCAATGAACTAGTTCTTTTTACCTTAACAACCAACAAAAAAAAGCTTTTCAAATACTTTTACAACCAAAAAAAAAAAACAAAAGGTTCTCAAATACTTAATATAAAACGAAATAAACCAATTCCAATAGCCAATAGTGGAGTGGTAAAAGAACGAACTAGTTCATTTGAACTAGGTCGTTTGTGAACTATAGTTCTTTTCATGAACTAGTTCATTTGAACTAGGTCGTTCACGAACTACCCATCCCTAGTCTTGACTTGGTGAAGACGAGAGTGTGCGGATAGCTGCAGGGTGGCCTCGGGTTGAGTTTTGGAGCCTTTCCAAAAGGAGCCTTTCAAAAGTCGCCGATAGGAGAAAATTCAGCGCTGCTATTACTCCAAACGTAGATTATGCAAATTTTCTAGTGCAGAAGTGACAGCAGCGCTACTCAATCCTTTTAAAAAGAGAAAAGCAAACGTTCAGTCAAGCAGTTCTTCGATTGACTGTTGAGTTGTACTCAATATGCGGCCTCAAACATACATTACTGGTAAAACTATTTTACAATAAAGAGTGCAATGCAACGGCGGCTCTTAGGGACTTTCGAAGGCTTCATAGCTACGTAAAGGTCCAATGTCTGCTGTAGCACTGCGAGCTACGATTCGTAAATTCGAAGAAACTGGATCGCTAGGAGTGAGAGCCGGCAGGGGACGAAAACCAGTATCAGACAACACAGTAACAGATGTCGCCACTGCAGTGTTCGACGACATAGGGACTAGTAGTGGTCCAAGTGCTCGTGCAATAGGTCGCAAAACCGATATGCCTTATTGGACTGTCTGGAAAATCTTACGGAAAATGCTGCATTTCTATCAGTATAAGATCAGTCTTGTGCAAGAACTAAAATCTACAGATTATGTTAAGCGCCTGACGTTCGCACTAACATTTCTTGCCGAAATGGATATCAACAATGATTGGACTTGAAACAGATAGTGGGAGATGAGGCCCATTTTTTATCTGAATGGGTCAGTCAACACTCAAAACTGCCGAATCTGGGCATGTGAACGTCCATCAATGATTCATCAAGTGCCACTGCATTCTCCAAAAGTAACTGTGGTGTGGATTGACGGCAGAGTTCTTATCATAACTATACTTTTTTGAGACTATGACTCCTACAGGTCCTGTTACCTGTAGCATTAATGGAGAGATATATCTGCAAACGTTTGTCATTCCTGAATTGCTACAAAGACAATGCTCACACTCGACATGTTAAATACAAGATGGAGCACGACCATATATTGTTCGTACAGTACAGAACCTGTTACGCCAGCATTTCGGGAATGAGAGAAATATCAGTCATCATTTTCCGACGGAATTGCCCCGGATATGACTTTTGGTAGTAGAGATACCTGAAATCCATTGTGTATACTGGTGCAGGTTTGTATCGGTATACTTGTGTATACCGATACAAACCTGCATTCGATAACATACGACGAGCAGTTACAAACATCCAAACTGACACTTTACGCGCAGCAGTAGAGAACAATATACACCGGATGCAATACGTTGTACACAAGAAAGGTCAGCACATTGAAAATGTTGCACACCCTAATGATTGATTAATGTCGGTAATGTTGATAACAGATTGTTAACAAACAATTGATGGTTAACAATTTTTCATTCCACCTTTGATGCCATTTCAATGTTTTCTTTGCCCAATCAAGTCGGCTGGAACGGTGAGTGGCAATGAGCTTTGGTTTAGCTTTGAGTTTTTATAAACTTCATGTGATTATTTGACGTTAAGCTTTTCCATACAGTTTGGTGAGATACAATCTTTGGCAACACACGAGCAATTTCACTGGTGGACATCTGATCAGACGCAGCAAGATCTGAAATTCTCCGGTGGTCCCGAGGTGTGAGTTTTCGAGGACTTTTTGAGGCCTGGTCTTTTTGTGGTTCCATAATTATCATCTTTCTTGATGACATTTTGACTAACGATTTAATACTGATGCCATTTGCCTTGTTGACTTTTTTGACCAAGGAGAAAATGAATTTTTCGTATTTCTTTGTTAGTTAATGAATTTCCCCGAGGCATGATAAAGTAGTGGCATATGTTGCTACGAAAATTAATGGATTACATATTTTAGCCACTTTTAGTTATCCTTATGCAAATTTGGATATTCCAATCACTTTGCAGGTGTCAAAATCAAAACATTTCTTAGCAAGTTAATACTGTATGTCTGGAGACTGATATGCAAATGAAATGCCATCTAGGGACTCATTTAATTAATAATAAATAATAATAAAAATAATTAATGATAAATAATAATAACTTAGATAATACTAATAAAATTAAAGAAGATTTTTTATAAATAATTTTTATAATTAAAAGGCATGTTCCTGAAATCTCAATCACTTAAATTAGCTATTGAAATTCCAATTAATTAATTATTTTTAGTCACTAAAAACAAAAGTTTTAGAATGTCAAAATATTTGGAACTACTTACCAGTCGAATAAAGTGTAATTTGATGCAGTCAACCTAAAAATTAGAAAATATATTTACATTGCAACGCACAATTTGTCTTAATCTGTAATTATGTAGAAGCTACACATTTCCAACTAAATACCTTTTTTTCCAGAATTTCAAGTAAAATTATATTTTTTTGAATATTCAATAAGATTATGTTGATAAAAGTTAGAATAGGCTTAATATATTTCTCAAAATTTTGAAGAAAAAATAATAAAAATACTTAACCTCCTCCATTCGATCTGTATGTTTACTACACTTCATAAATTCTTCCTGTATAAATTTAAAAACATATTTTTATTAAATAAATGAATATTTTCTAAAATTTTGTAACACAAATAATTATGAGTTCATTGAAAACTACATACCTGCTGGTTGAAGTGAGAAGAGCAGTTGTAAATTGCGGTCACTAAAGTGTCATACAGCTTAAAACAAGATATTTAATTCATTAATATCAAAATTTAATAAGAAATCAACATATTACATTTAATTAAATATTAAAATAGTCTCATGAATATTGCGGTAGATGAGTTATAGGAATTCAGAAATCAAATTTCTAACAATTTTATATTATAAAATCACATCCTGTTGTTAAATTTCAAAATATAAATACAGTAAAACTATTTATACTTCATACAAATATCATATAACTTCGAACTTCTACTCACAACTTCGAACTTGAACCAATGTTTCGTCTTTTATGATCTTAAGACTTTTTCAAGGTCTTTACATGAAGTAAATAAAATAAAATAAATTAAAATAAAAGAGAACAGAGAATTCCTCTTCTCCACATATAATAATAAAGCCGTATCACTTTTTAAACAATACAAACATGTCAAACATAAACAATGATAAAATAAATAATGTTAATTCAACAATCTAACCTTTGCTTAAATACAAGAAATAAAACAATAAATGAACAAATGAATGGAAACAAACATCCATCATAAATAGCAAAGTTAATTTTAAAATTTCGTTGATTCTTTTATTTTTTTTTATGAATCTCCTAAAAATATGTAAAGATATCTCATTAACTTTAAGTGATCTAGCCTTATTTTCAACAATTAATTAAGCAAGATTCCAATACAAGCCTCATACGTTCTTCTTGAGCTTTAACTATAACGTAAACTATCGGGTCAGTTATGTCCTAATTTTGAGCAGTGGTCCGCCCATTCTCATACATTCTGATGTTTGTCTTTAAAAGCTCTTATATGCTCTTGGTCTCTTTCCCTAAGTGTCCTTCCTATATTGTCCCCTATATCTTCTTTTTTACAATCCATATACCTTAGAAGATATACAACTCCCATTTTATTTAACATTTCCATTTCCACTTTATCCTTCTTAAATAGTCTGTTGTCTTTATAATACGCTAATTGGATTTCATTAATTTTACATACTTCTTTGATACTTTCATTAATTCTTATTCCTATGGGTAGTTTCACATTTTTTTTTAATCCTCTTCTATTTCTTTCTTCTTTATTATATATTTCCTTTTGAAAAATTCCCTAATTGTGTTTGTAATAAAATCTACTGGATACTCATTCATGATTAATTTTTATTTTGAGAAATAAAATCTTTTCATTCCAACATTTCTTGTTTTCTGTGTAATTTATAATTCTTCTAAATTTGTTAAAAATTATTCCTTTCTTTGTAGAAATTCTTTGATTATCGTTGCTATGGTAAGGTTTGTTGTGTTGTTCATAGGTTAATCTTGAAATTTCATTTTTTATCAGTAAATCACGAAAAATAGCCGTTTTGTCATTTTCTATCTCGTATTTGAAATTAATGTCATGATTAAAACTATTAATATAATTTATAAACCTGGACAACTGTCTCTCCGTACTTTCCCAAATTATAAATACGTAATCTACATATCTACAATAATAAAATTTAGTCACCTTCCATTTCAAAATATAATTAGCTTCTACCCAATTTAAGAATAAATTACAAATAGTTCCAGATACTGGGCTCCCCATTGGAAACCGTTTCTTTTGTTCATACATTTTCTTCTCAAATTAAAAATATCTGTTCCTACATATCATATAATTACAGGAAATTCACTTTATCTATTTAAAATTTCTTTTTAATTATATCCGAATACTATTACCTTTAAAATTTCATCTATCGGTACATTAGTGTATATCGCTTCGATGTCCATAGTGTACAATTTTAAATTATTCTTATTACTTTTTCTAAATATTGGTTGAAGTTCGAAGTTGTCAATACTTATTTGATATTTGGATGAAGACCGTAAAACGTTATATATATTTATATTTTACTTTAAGAATCATTTCAAAATTCATCGATAAGAATTTACATCTCATTTAAAAGTGATAGTTCATTGCAGATGACTCTCTGACAAGAACTAAGGATGAGACGTTTATTTTTACTACATTTGTAAAGATTTCTCAATACTAATTTAATAGAGAATATCTCTAGCATTACATCAATTTCTCTATTCTTTCCTCTTCGTATTGGGTATTCAATGAATTTAATATTTTACATTTTTACTGAAACCTTGGACTGGCATTTCTCTTTTACTGAATTTTTCTGACTAAGAAAATCATAACTACTTCATTTAGCAACATAATAGTCAATTCCATGTATAGAAACTACACAACTATTAATAAAATTATACAATCCATCATTTTATGTATGAATTTACCAAAATTGCTTTATCTCAGAATAGCTTTCCTTATTATTACATTAAATTGCTGCATTGTATTGTAAATATTATTATTTTATTGTATAGAACTTCAATATAAACAGAATATTAAATAAATAAACCCAAAATTTTTCCAAAACATTTACTTAAGGAAATTCTTGAAATCAAATTATTATTTCTTGTTTTAAGCATTTTGATATTACGTAATACTGTGGATTTCAAAGGCGATGAAATCAGATGTTGTAAATATAATCGTAGCAATTTGATTTTCTTTGTTAGCGTTGGTAAATAAATACATCGTGCCATAGAAGATGAACTATTCCCAAAACATACGTTTTGCACGTCCCATTGTTTAAGTGAAAATCAAGTCGCAAGAAACTATGAGTTAGCTGTTTGTATGCTACATGCTAAAGGCGAGCAGTTTTGTTTGTTTCTTTTATTGTTGAATAAAGAAGGAACTATGCTTTGTTTGGGAAATGTTCTTCTTGGTGTGCAATCGGCGTTATGGCGTTGCTAGAATCGAAAGCAACAGAAGCAAGAGGGATATCAAAATAAATATGTCCTTCAGTGATTAGTAGGTGGTGAGATAGAATTTCAATTAACTGAAATATTCATTCTACTAATGATATCGTTTATTTTAGTATGTTTGCTAAAATGTGTATTAAGTGTGTATTTGCAGGAATAAAATTTACGGACTTTCCAATTGTTCAAGATGGCGGAGTCTGGATTTCATAGTGAGGATTCGAATGCACATGGATTTGGAATTAGAGACGAACTAGCCTAAACGATTACAGGAGATCATCACCGGTTTGAGATGGGTTTCTGAGGTTCTATAGTCTAATTCCCAAGGTGTTACGTAAGTAGAATTTACTTATCGTTTTCGTTCGGACAGTTTGAAGACATCGTCTTAATTAATCTCTCATCGAGCAGATTCTTCAATAAATATTCAAGATTGAACTTTCCGGAAATATTATTGATAAAGTTAGCAGTTTTATTTAAGTGCAGATATGTAAAGGAATTCTCAAGGGAACTGTTATGTTAGTGCTATTTCGAACAAGTATTGAACTTTGATAGTGTTAAAGAACGATCGCAAATGTGACTTTAGATCAATATTAATGTAATAAGAAAAGGCTGAATATATGTATCAGCGATTGACTGTGAACGTTTATTGACGTACTAATAGAAGGAACTGTGATCTTATTATTTTATAGAATATTGATATATCAGTTATTGGAACGAACTTGTTGATATATTTGAGGGAAATGCATCCAGAATAATTTATATTGTAGTAAAGAGAGAAACTGAAAATCTTGTGTTTGAACTTAATTATTTCTTAGTGAATAAGTTATTTATTTCTTGTCGAGACCAAGTTTAACTTATAGACAATTCATAGATGGGCCACATCACTCGTGCGGATATATATATATATATATATATATACAAAAAGAGCCAGACAGTGATATGAAATTTGAAAACCCAATTACAAAGAACAAATCACTGCCCAAAAATCAAAAATCAGATCACTGTTTCTATGGTGATAAAACATTTAACACCACGTCATCAGCAGCATCTGGTGAGAAATTTTGAAATTAACGCAAAAACGCAATTACTATTCAATTTACTCTTAACATAACATTTTTCTTTTTTTATTTTCAATTTTTTGTCTTTTTTTGTATAGTTTTTTTATATTATATAAATTTTTTATATTTATATTTTATTTTATTATTATAAAAAAAATGTAAATTAAAATTAAATTTTTTAAATTAAAATTAAATGACAGTTATCAAATCAAACTCATAACTTCCAAAAAAGGATTTAATCATGAATTGTCATAAGATAACTTAAATGATATTAAATCAACACATCCTATTTTGAAGAATTAAAGTGATTAAATAAAATGATGAATATACTTAATTTTGTATTTTTTATAAATTTGAAATTTAATTTTCTGTGAAATTGTAAAATACATGTATTTATAAATTTAAATTTTATAAAAAATCTTCTAATTTAGAATAAATATCTAGATATCTCTTTAGCTCTTGAATAAAAATATTTTTAAATAAATTTAAACTCACATTGCTAGTAAATTTATGAAACTTATTAATTTTAAAAGTAAATAAAAATGCTTTATTAAATAATTTAATATAGGGAATTTGTTGATGATAATATATTCTTAAATCTAAAAAATCAACAAAATCAATATTATTATTAGTCTGCTGCAAATTAATAATGTTTTTATAAATTTTATTTTCTATATCTGTAATGTCAAAATTAAAATTATGTCTATTAAAAATAATTAAATCATCTGTATATCTATAAATTTTAAATTGTATAGGGGTAGTTATTCCAAATTGATATTCATATGCCAATAAAAATAAATTAGCAAGAATGCTACTATAATTAACCCCCATACCTACACCTTTAATTTGTGAATATATTTCATTATCAAATTCAATATATATTATATATTATATATATTATTATATAAATTAAATTGAAGAAAATTAAGAAATTTATTAATTGAAATATCAAACAGATGTTTTATATCAAATTCTGAAATTAAAAATTTAATTTGTTGTAATAAAGAATCTAAAGGTATATTTGTAAATAAATTTTCAAAATCTGCTGTAATTATATTAAAAATTTTATTATTATTTATATAGTTAATAACATCATTATGATTATTAATAAACCAATAAAATTTAGGATTAATTTTATTTTTAATATCATGTAATCATTTACGTTTATGTAAACACTTTTAGAAATTCATGTAATCATTTACATGGTGTTAAATGTTTTATCACCATAGAAACAGTGATCTGATTTATGATTTTTGGGCAGTGATTTGTTCTTTGTAATTGGGTTTTCAAATTTCATATCACTGTCCGGCACTTTTTATAGGTTTAGTAATATAAGTTAATTTTTATTCTTATATTCTATACTTTCTGAATTCAAAATTGCAAATGATTGATTGAAATCTTTGCTTTACGAAACTCGAAGACTAGGCTTCAAGTTTTGTGTATTGGATTTATATACAGGGTGTTTCAAAAATACACGGCATAATTTCAGGTATGTATTTCCCACATGTAGACAATCAAAATAGTTCATTACAACATATGTCCGGAAATGCTTCATTTCCGAGTTATGGCCTTCACAACATTGAAAATCACCGGAACGTTTTTCGTTCCGCCGGTCGTTGCCATTACAGAAGATGTTCAAAATGACCACCTCCTGCTTGAATACAGACCTCACATCGATGTCTCATTGAACGTTTTTCTTTCCGCAGGTCGTTGCCGTCAAAGGACACATTAAGAGGGCACTCTGACAGATCATTCCGAGGCGAAGGTTAAATTCAGTGGTGTGTTTGGCGTTCGACTGTGTGTCATGTACACAAATCAGGAGCTGGCAGAGATGCACTTCATGTACGGTAAGGCAGACGGCAATGCTGCGCTGGCTCGTCGTTTGTACCAGGAGAGGTACCCACAGCGACAATGTCCAGATCGGAAGACATTTGTAAGTCTCCATCACCGTCTGTGCGAGTATGGAAAATTTCACTCTCCTGGATTGGGAAGGGGACGACCAAGGTCTACAACTCCAGAAGAACAGGAGGAGATTCTGGAGACTGTGAACAGAACTCCTTCTGTCAGCACACGAAGGTTAGCGTTGCAAGTGAATGTTCCCCATACGACTGTCTGGAGACTGCTGAAAGAGCATCAATTGTATCCTTATCATTTGCAACGTGTACAGGCGCTGTCACCAGCAGATTACCCTGCACGAGTTAGGTTCTGTCAGTGGTTCTTGCAGCAGTGTGCTGCAAATCCGAACTTTCCTGCCTTAGTATTATTTACAGATGAAGCACAGTTCACACGAGATGGCATAACAAATTTCCACAATCAGCATGTATGGGCGTATGAAAACCCAAATGCAACTGTTGTATCTCATCACCAGGTGCGGTTCTCCCTCAACATGTGGGCCGGTATCATTGGTGATCGATTAGTTGGACCCCATGTACTTGTAAACAGACTTACGGGGCAGGCGTACACAAACTTCCTGGAAAACACCATACCTCATGTTTATGACGACACTCCACTGATCGATCGTCAGCACGCTCAATTCTTGCATGACGGCGCTCCTGCACACTTCAGTCGTACGGCTCGCCGGTACTTGGATCGAACGTTTCCTGATCGATGGATAGGTAGAGGTGGCCCAATTGCTTGGCCTCCACGCTCACCTGATCTGAACCCTCTCGATTTCTACTTGTGGGGCCATTTAAAATCATTGGTTTATTCGTCTCCGGTGCCTGATTTGGAATCCCTTCGGAATCGAATTGTGGCACGTTCTGAGGACATACGCAACATTCCTGGAGTGTGGGATCGTGTTCGCAGGTCATTGAGACATCGATGTGAGGTCTGTATTCAAGCAGGAGGTGGTCATTTTGAACATCTTCTGTAATGGCAACGACCGGCGGAACGAAAAACGTTCCGGTGATTTTCAATGTTGTGAAGGCCATAACTCGGAAATGAAGCATTTCCGGACATATGTTGTAATGAACTATTTTGATTGTCTACATGTGGGAAATACATACCTGAAATTATGCCGTGTATTTTTGAAACGCCCTGTATATATATATATATATATATATATATATATATTTGTAGTTATTAATTAAAAAAAACTATAGCAAATACAAACGTAATAATGATATTTACCATGGATGGATAATAGTTATTTCATTGATATTAAATATCCAATTATTTATGTAATTTCAAAGTGCTTAAAAAATAAACAAGATAGTTCTATTTCGGAAATTTCCTCAAAATGAATGTTTTGGAAAAGTTATGGAATTGGTTATTTATTCTCAATAAAGTGAATTTTGAGGATGCCATTTTTAATAACCAATTTGTGCAATGTAGGAATTTTATTGACGAAGAAGGTAATGCACACTTTTAGAAATTCAAAGTATTACCGTAGAAAACCATTCATATACTATTGTAGTTCCATCAACATTAATTTAAATAAATTACTATTTATCCCATTCCCAAGATATTGCTTAATTAATTTTTTCGACATTTTACCTACTTTCTTCTCTAACTAGTGGAATACAATTGATCATATGGGAGATGGTTTCAATGACAAAAGAATGATATTATTAACATTTAGATTAATACTACAAACGCATTTGTAGATGTTGTGTGATCTTCTAAAACTATCTCTGAAGTTATTGTCTTTGAAAAATTTGGATAAATTATTGAAAATAGCATTTCTATATTAACCATCTGTTAATATAGAATCAGAAATTGAAAAAAACAATAGGGTAATAATTACCTTTGAGATATAAAAGCATTCATTTCTTTTTGAAGATGTTTTGGAAAAATTGTCGACAAGCACTACCGTTTGTAAATCTTTGTGATAAATTCTTATCACATTGAGATTTAAAAAATACAGCAATTCTTTTTTATTGAAAAAAAAATATAATTTTTCCGAAAATTAGTTGATGGGTTCTCCTGACGAAACATTTCCTGTAAATAAAACTTTCCTCTCGGCTTCCTTGACTGTTCATTTTAAAAATACGTTTTCCTGTATTTTTAGGGATTATTCAAAGAGAAAGATCCTTTAATCATCATTTCATGGTAATGTTAGCATTTATACTAAATTCGATTGACCGGTTTATTAAGTTTTGCATATTTTCAAAAACATAAATACTTGGGGAAGAGATAATGAAAAAAATTAATGTAAAAATGTTCTTGTAAACGAAAATCTCAAGGTATAAAGATGTTGATATATAAAGATATATTGTAAATATATATGTATTGTATATTGACTTCCAATATATTTTTTAAATTACCAAGAATAGCATTAGCTGACCCAGTGATATCGATAGATGATAATCGGAGGTTGTGCATGAGAAAGACTAAAAGATCTAAGTCAGCGTTTCTCAACCTGTGGGGCGCGCCCCCCTAGGGGGGCGCGATAAAACTAAAGGGGGGGGGGCGAGCATATCGAAGATCTGTTAAAGAGATAGGTTTGGAGGTTTTTTTTTTTGTTTTTTTCTTTTTGGTTGACAGATAGGTTGGGAGGTTTTTTTTTTCGGGGGGCGCGATGAGAGTTGTGATTGAAAATTGGGTCGCAAGTACTAAAAGGTTGAGAAACACTGATCTATGTAGATCAGATTTAAAACGGAGCAATTTGTTGCGTGCTGGTAATAATTTCTTGACAAGCTTAAGAATTTAACTTTTCTGGGCAGTTTTGATTAAGAATGACATATACAAATCTTGGAATACATTGAATTAGAATGTTAAAAATATACCTTTAGCAAACATTTTAATAATAATAATAATAACATTAAAGTAATAATTAATTACCTTTTCTTTACTTGGAGCACTATCGAATGCTGATTCTACAAAAGCTAGAATGCATTCCTTGCAAGCTTCTTGGCTCGAACCCTCGAAAGATCAACGGCATATATTTATGTTAGAATTAATTATTTTTAGCAGTGAGAAAAAATAATTGCAATACTGTAATCGAAATACTGTAAAATAAGTAACTTTACCTCATAATTTTGGTTATCATCACAGACATGAGATGCAAACTCGTATGCCTGTTCTCTTGCCAACTGAAATTGATAATTAACATGACTTAAATACATTCTTCTAAGGATGATTTATTTTGTATACATAATTGCGGTAATTACCAAATCTTTATTAATTCATTTTCAGAATTTCAGAGATCTTAATCAAGATGAGCAATTTGAGCCACAAAATTTAAGTTCCTCAACGAAGCAAACCTGAAATATAGCTAGAATAAAACCTCGTTAAGTCGTCACTCAAGGGACCAAACATTTTTGACGACTTAACCCTCAGTCGGTCGCAACTCCTGGACTCCCGAGTTCGGGCGCAATGCGCCTGACAGGCGCTTATTAGAAAACCACCTTTAGCAATTAATTAATGCAATTCTAACGCTCTTTAAGTGATTAGTGACCTTCATTAGGCTATACAAAGAAAGACTATTTCAAATTTGAATGAAAAAAACCTTGTTTATTACACTCAAAATAAGTATTACAAAAAAGACTGAAGTTTCAGACCAAGCACCAAATTGCCTTCAGTTTTCATAAATCAATAATAGACAATAATAAGACAATAATAAATCCTTACAATTATTGACGAAACTCAAAATACAGGTAAAATTAAGTCATCATTACTCGAATTCACTGTTGGAATATTGAGCAGTGGAGGTGCATTGACCCACTGAAGTGCAGCCTTTGCAGATCATATTTGCATGGGACAGGCAGATCGCTTGATGACATCTACAGCATTCGTAGTTCGACATCCATCTGTGGTCCGTTTCTGCAGTGCAGATGATGCATCCAAGTCTTTTTGGATGGGGGGGAGGGGGCGATTTCTCCCGATCATCGATGGGACGATACCTTTTCAAGCGGACTTGCAGGATGCTTGGAATTCCAGTCATCATCAAACTTCTTCATCTTCTTCAAATGAAAAAACAAGAAAACGAATTCAAACCAACATATTTCTACAAAATATTCTCCACTTTAGTATTTTCATTGATGAAATGAGCAAAATAAGCAACTGTCATGATAAATAATGCAAAATACGAACCTTCAAAAAACGGACGAGTTCGGGTGCAGTTGGCCTCAGAGGCCACAAAGGTTAGATCTCTGCTCCGAGCGAATGGCGTTGAAACTGACTTAGTACATCACAAACATCGTTGAAAAAGACGCGAGTATCTGGAGGGGCTGAGCCCTGCACGCTTTAGCGGTGGAGAGAAGAACAAAAATAATTGTCCTGTGCCTGTCAGCCCTATTGCGAAAAAAAAAAACAACAACAACAAAAAAAAAACACTAATATAGTATTTTCATGAATTGCTGTAGGATTCGGTGAGAAAAACTAAGATTTTCAGAAATCAATACATGCAAATGAATGAGTGGAAAATAAAAAAAAAGTAAATTGTAGTTACCACATTTTAATCGTTTTAAAAGAAAGGCAGTGTCTGTCTTTGAAACGTTCCAGCCAACCATTGCTGCCGCCGAAATCTTCAATGTTCAACTCCTTAGCAATTTCCATGGCTTTATCTTTGAGAATCACGGCAGAAATCGGCACATTTTGCGATCTGGAAGGTTTTAGCCATCGAACTAAAATCTCCTCGATTTCGTCAAACATCGATTTCATCATTCTCTTTCTTTTGTCTATGCAGTCAGCTTCTTCAATTACTTGTTTCGATGAAAGAATATCGTTTAATGTAGTCCTGGGAATATGGCAAAAGCTGTTTTCGAAACATTTGATTTTCAAAAACTGCAATTAAATCTTTTTTTTCTTTAAAAGATAACGAGGTAAGTTTTCGTTTCCCTGGCATGTTAAAAACGTAATCGAACCACGAAATTGCAAGAGAAAAAAGTAGCCCTTAGAGCGGGGCTTACTCGCTATGAAATGAAGTCACACTCAGGAGCGGTCAAGAAAAACGTCTACACTCGACAGAGTCGCTGCGAGAAGTATGCTTTGAATGATTAACAGCGAGATTCCAAGAACGCGAAGGGGTAGGAGAGGAATGAAATGACAGGCATGGTCGAAAATTCCCCGTAAATACTTGGCTTTCTTAAAGTATAGAGGCGGGGCCGAAAAAACAACACGATGGCATGCAAAATGGAGAAGAAAGATGCTTTTGGCCATTTTTGAGGGTGACGAATTATCCGGTATAGAATTAAATTTGGTGACGGGTAAAGGAGGGTTTTTTTACATTATTGTGTATGATACCTTGTCGGGACCAACGGAAAATGACGACTTAAACGGAGTGACGACTTATCCGGGTGACGACTTAACAAGGTTTTACTGTATTTGCTTTCAAGTGCTGTAAGGTAATCAAGATAAAGAAACATTATTGAATTTGAGTTTTTTTGCAATTGTAAGTATTAAGTACCTATTTCTTTGTAATCTTCTCTCTTCTATTCATCTTATTATTAAAAGAACCACATCTTCACGTCCATAAAATAAACTCAATAAATACATTTATTCAATATATTTAAAAACAGCCAATTTTCGGAAGGAATATTAACATTCCTTTTTCAAACTTATTCAAAAACTAAACAATTTCACAGTCGTAAATGGGGATAATTAGAATTGTAAAAGCAACGTGTGGAAAAAAAAAACTCAAGAATTAGGAAAATTATGGAAAGTATAATATAAAGAAATACTAAGGGTCAAAATTTGAACTGAAATGGAGCGGATCAAAATTGCAGTTTTGTAAAACTAGCAGGAGATATGATGAATTTATGTTTCATCCCCAAAAACTTTTGAAATATGATAAAAAGTTTTTGCTATTATGGGTTATAAGCAAACTAATGATCATAACTACGAACACAATATTTGTATGAAGATGGTTTCCTCTGCTTCTTCAGGCGACATTACGAAATTGGACATGAAAACGATTATTACAAAGATTTAAAGTGATGTTACAAAACCTTGTTTTTAACAAAGAATGTCATAGGATTTACATTAACAATATTGTGGAATTACTGAAATCTTGAAGCTTTTCACTATAAATTTACTAATTTCTAACCTTTCTGTTTATTATTACAATCGAAATTGATTATTACGCATGCTTCTAATATAAATCTGGATATTGTATTTGTTTCTTGATATAAAAAATGCACTTCTGGGTTAGGATTATGCTTGATGATAAGATTGTATTCGGTCCAATCTATAACTTTAGAATGGTTATTTCGGAAAGCTCCTACGTGTTCTCTGTGAAATTATTCTATGATTAACTTAGTTTATTGTTTGTGTTTCAATAATGATTTCACATCGAAGATTGTTAAATTTTAACAATAGTATATTGTAAAGTATATTCATGTTCGTGTCGAATGATTAGATACTTTACGAAAATGATTAGTATTTGAATAAGTTGGAAAAAGGAAAGAAAATATTCTTTCCAAAAATTTGCTGTTCTTTAAATATATTGAATAAATGTATTTTATTTAATGTATTTTATGGATATGAAGTTCTTTTAATATTATTGCAAATTGCAATATTATTAGAATCGTTTGTTTTAACTCCTTTAAAGAGCCACGTATAGCTTGATATATAATTACATCTTATTCCGAAACCTTTCAGTACGAATATCTCAATTTGCAAAGACTTTCATATTTCTCTTTAGGATTCGTGAAAAACTGATTATTAAAGATATGAAGATCATTTTGTTATTAAAAACTGACTGATATCATGAAGTAAAATTTTTTTTCTTAATTAAAATCTTATACCAGTTATTAACTAATTCAAAAATTAACAAAATATTTGTGCTTACCGAGAGTTAAAAACATTGTTTTGTTTATTATAATTGTTTTTGGAAGAGTTATCCTGTTGTGGAAAACGAAGAAATTGTAAATGTAAGATCACTTCGAAACAATTGCTAAAAAATCAAATGCGTTATATCACAAATCACTATCGTTATATTCGTATTTTGGAACCCAAAACCTCCGCAGATCTGAAATTTCAGCGATTATCAACTTAATAAGACTTACCACCTCTTTCTGCCTTTCTTTACCCATTAGGGAAAAAATTTGCGAAACCCTCAAAAACCAATTGGAACCTTCGTTTTAAAATTCAGGCTTCTTTGTGTGATGGTTCCAATAAATACCTAACTTTGAAAACTTTAAACTCCGTTATTTTGGGGTTGAATTTATAAAAATACAGTCTTAGTGGGAGCCTACGTCAAAGGGGAAAATATCTTTAAAATTTCAAGTTTAAGTTTCCAGGTTCAATGGTTGATGAGTCAGTAAGGACATATAGCTTAATGCAGCTCTATTCGAAAAACTCACCCCCTCTCTGTTCACCCATTGGGTTGTTTTTTTTTTTCCGGAAACCATAGAAAAGGTATTTCTTCAGTTTTTAAGAAGAGTACTTTTGCCAAGTTTCACTTTAATATTTTTATACGTCGTGAGTGTTGGCGGCAAGGAAGCCGAGCACCGCGACTGTTCGTCTGTTATGCTATCCTTACGAAAATAAGAGGAGAGAAGAGAAAAAATGAGAAAATATGGTACATATAATTAGGGGAAATGGATGAACTCAGAGAAAAACTGACCAGCGCGGATCTTTCATCATCATGAAACCCACAGGAGAACCGAACTTATCTATTCAGAGTTCGGAGACCAATGTCTTAGTGACAACGGTAAACGCGCACCTTTCTAGCTTAAGCTGTTTCGAGATATACGAGTACTCTTCAAGAACGATTACACCCCCATTTTCACTTTGTAGAACGCGAATATCAAAAATTTGGATTTTGACAAAGCTGTCATGTCAAATTTTGTGTTTCAAATTCAAGTGTTTTCGGAAAAAGCTTTTTTTTTTGCAACCTTCTTTATCATCCCTTTGGGTTTGTATTTCCAAAAATCCGTTCATAGTAGGCGCCTGCCTAATAAGGCGCCCGTCATTTCTTAAAATTTGAAGTTCCTAAGTTCAAGGGTTTCGACTATTAGGTGAAGAGTCACTCAGTCATTCAGTGAATTTTGTCTTTTATGTATAAAAATTGCTATTTTGAGAGCTTTAAGTTAATTTGTAAGTAAATAAAAAATTTAAGAAAACAAAAATGCCCCAAATTATTCCAAACATAAAATTGAAAGCTTAAATTCTTATAGAAATAAATTCAAAAAATTAGACTAGATTTTAAAGTGATAACTTGTACTGAAGTGGTATTTTCTAAATTATCTCAAGTCGTAATTAAAGTAACATTCATCATTGATATTTCTGTTTTCAAAAGGAAATTTTAGTGCATTCTTATTATCTTACATCTAAATGTTCTGCAATCTGTTTTCAGTTATCAAAAATATTCAAATATTAATTATCTAATATAAAGATTCCTTACAATATATTAAGCAAAAAGCCGAAATATTGAACGAATAACAAACTTACATTATTGCTATATTTCATTAACTTAGCTTTCTCCTACTTCAGATCCGAATCGTATAATATCAAAAACACATTGAATAACAGAGTAAATTTCTCAAACTGAATTTGAGTGTGGAAACATTAAATTAGTCTACTTACTGCAACAGAGCAAACAAATGCTAGAATCACGACTTTCAGGACTTTGTTCATCGTTGTTTCTTCTTTAAATCTTCTGAGCATTAATTGGAATGAAGTTATTTCACCCCTGATTTTATATAGAGTGATTAAAGGTCACAGGAAACGGAATCAACCCTTTCTTTTTTCTTATTGCTAGTTTCTAAAGGTCTTGTTTTATAATATCCTTAACCTTTTAAACTTGAAGGTCAAATGTAGCTCATTGCACTGAATTCTTTTATACTTCAATTAATATGTTGAAAATGACAACATTACCCACCAACACTATCAATCAAGAAAAAAGATAATATTAGAAATTTTGATATTCATTGGTAGTAAAAGATCTTCCAAACAACTAACCGTATTCATGAATTTCAGCAAGTTTCTCAACAGATAGGAAAAAAAGGAATATTAATTTATATATGTTGGGAAGGGACTAAATGAACAAGGGAATTTGAAATTGTTCCAATTTTCTTTATTGCTCGAAATATTAGTCTTCTACTTCGAATTATCTCAAATGGAAAATGAATTGCTTCCGCCCGTCAACAAATTTTCATCCAAAAAACTTTTGAGCACTATTAGTTGAAATTGGGAACTGTTTTTATTTTTCCATTCCTAAATCCTGGCGATACTATCCTATCACATATCCACTATTAAAAGTTTCTATTTAAATCTCATTAAAATACCCAATCAGTCTTCATTCGTAGTTGACCTTCACGTGAAGCCCTTCTTTATACCAGAACTTTGTTATTTTGTAAAACGTAAAAAATTTGAAAACTCCTGGATGTAACACCAAAAGTTTCAGTATAGTTTTTAGTTTGTCATGTAACTCGCTTAATCTGTATAGAAATTAAAATTTTAAAAGGCTTGAGTAGATATCATAATACAACAAAATAGAAAATCAGTAGTAATAATTAATATACCAGTATATTTAAAGTATAAAGTTTGGAGTAAATATATTGATGGATTAAATAATTAACAAGAACTAAGTTTTTATATAAATTCTCAAAGAACATAACAAGTAGGTTGAAAATATACAGCAAAAATGATACTGAAGTAATAACAGAAAAAATGAACGATTTTTGTGTGTGTCATGTCAAGATGAAGCCACCTGATCAGGTCGCTTCTTCTTTATTGCAGCAGTGGCTAATAAACAGGTGCTTATTTCCTGATGGAGAACTTATTGAATATAAATTATAATGGCAAAAATTTTTTTAAAACATAAAATTATTAGAATCATAGCATTTAACTTCGTGTGTGAACTTTCAAACAACGAAGAAATAAAAATAAGACCAGCACATGCTTTGTTTAAAATTGTCTCTATGTTTCAATAAGAGAGAAGGAATTGGAAACGGCAGTTTTCGTCCTACTACGGACTCCTCAGCCCAATCCCGCCCTCCCCGATAACTGAACCAGAGAGGCAAGATCAATAAGTGAAGGCCACCGTCCAACCTGGCAGTGGCCCATAAAACAAACAAAAATTAAAAACAATTAGTGCTTGACTTAACGCACTCAAAACCTTTTGCCTCCAACGAGCCGGCTGAAAAGGCCTTCAACAACAAAAGAATGTTCCAAAGGAAAGATTCAACAATTAGAATCGTAACATTTAGAATTCGTAACAATTAGAATCGTAAACCAGCATCTGCCTAGTGCGTTATAATTGCATAATTGGAACAGAGAGACAATTTAAATCTAGGCAGGTGCTGGTTTCATTTTTACTTTATCATTGTTTGTTAAAGCACGTTAAATGCTATGATTCTAATTGTTGAATCTTTCCTTTGGAATATCCTTTTGTTGTTAAACGCCTTTTCAGTCTGCTCGTTGGAGGCAAAAGGTTTTGAGTGCGTTAAGTCAAGCACTAATTGTTTTTATTGTCTTGTTTGTTTTGGATCACTTATTGATCTTGCCTCTGGTCCAGTTATCGGGTAAGGCGGGATTGGGCTGTTGAGTCCGTAGTAGGACGAAACGGTCATTCCCAATTCCTTCCCTATAATTGAAACAGAGGCAATTTTACTCTAGGCAGATACAGTCCGTTTTCTTATTCGAGAGCCTTCAGCGCTTTTGCACATGCGTCTGGTCTCCTGCGATTTCTTCCAAATAGGGGCGAGGAAGATGGGATGTTTACATTTTATAGTGTTAGTTGACTAGTAGTTGGGTTCTATTTGCGCTTTTCGGGAAAGAACTATGGAAAGAATAAATACTATTGCAAAAATGCTCCTCCGTTATTTTTTTCTTAAAACGAATACGTCCAAAAGAATTTTTTAGGAAAGTATTCATCTCAGCGTATCACCCCTTCGAAGAGTAGAATCGTCCCGAAATGTCTGTCATTCAGAAACGGACTGTACTGGTTTTATTTTTTATTTTTCATTGTTTGATAATATCCTGATAATTTGATAATACCTGGAGTCCTTCTGGAAGGACTTTTGTAAAATGATTATTACTCATAGTTAATTTGAAGTTACAAACTTCAGTCGCTACTACAGTCAACTTAAAGAATAAGTTTCAAACTTAATTTTCGTTTTTTGAATGATTGTTGGTCGTGCCACACTTTAGTAACAACTGATTTTTGAACATGCCCCTCCCAGTACAAGCGCTAACAACATGTGGTTCTCAGATATGAACTTTGGTTAGCTAGCTAAATATGCTTAAAGTTTCATTCTTTGTACGTGATTTTGTAGTTAAAGGTCTAATTTCATTTTAAAAAGCAGTCATTTGTTGTAAATGAGTTTATTATACTTTGAAATGGCCCAAAACATTGAAGTCCTTCTAGAAGGACCATTGGGACATAACGCCGTGACTCAAGCAAAATGAAGACGACTGCAAACGTTTTATTTCTTTTGTATACTTCTTTTACAAATGCACCTAAATTCTGAAAATTTAAATTTGAACTTATGAAACATCTGGGATTTCATTTTTCTTGTTTTTAATTTTCAAAATATTCTGCAAATAATTAAAATAAATTTGAATTGTAGTCAATTTTTTTTTTTTTTTTTCCATTTAGTAGTCGGTATTTTCGCTTAAAA
>JAFIDM010002131.1:43442780-43474658 GCA_023159025.1 Thereuonema tuberculata | reverse complement strand
GACTATATAAAAAACTTTGAATTAGTAAATTTTGAAAATTCCATTGAGTTTTTTTTAAGTTAAGTTTTTGTTTGTCAGTTTTAAATAAATAAAAATTGGGGCCTTCATTCCATGAAACTAGTTTTATATCTACGAAGTGAGAAACGTGAGCAAAATATCCCTCACATTCTCAAGTGGAAAGCAATATCAGTCACATCATTACTCAAAATCGAGGTTTTCAGTCAAGTGATTCATTGCTAATTAAATCCACAACTACATCGGAAAAAGATTACTTGCTAAAAATATAATATTAGAAGCAAGTATGTTTTCAAGCATTAAAATCAAGCCTTTAAATATTTTCAATAAAACAATAATTTAGATGTGATTAATTTGGTTTTTATTTACAATTTATTTATCATTGCAAAACAAATTCATTGCGTAAAATTTTATTAAGACAATTTTCCTATAAATTAGTTTTAATATTCAATTTTATTATTCTAGACAAATGGAAGAAATAAACTGGGATGAATAACATCAAGACGAAGAGTGGTCTAAGTCGTTCCATAGAAATAATGAAGCTAAAGTTATAATATATGAATAAAATATAAAACTATATCACTATCAATATTAATATTTTTTATATCTCATTTTTTAATCTAATGTAACTAAATATATATATACTTAATTGTGAACTTCAGATATTTAAAATTCAATAAACATTTGCAAACTTTAAGATATTTTATAATTTTTTCTTTCAGTAATAATTAGGGACTGTCAGATCAACAAATAGATTCTAAAATATATTCACCAAATATATTTACAATGTAACTAAGAAAAATAGCTATATTCCTAACTTTCTTTCAGATTACTTTTGTGTATGTACAGTGGAAAGTGAATTCTAACTGGATAGAGACCCATTATTGAAATATTAAAAAAAATCTTTCTACAATTAGTACACGAATAAAAGAAATTTTAATTAAAAAAAAGGCAGCTGAAGACTTTTACTTTGCGATATTGATATAAAAACTCTGAAAATTTTTATTTTCAAAATTTCTATTAAATTTATCCTAATTTTTTATTTTTACTTTTAGTTTGCAATAATAATTATACATGTGATAATCTAAGACAAATGTAAGAAATTATTCATTATATGCATCAAAAAATTACAACAACAATTCATGTTTTATCAAAGTACAGTAGTACTATTAGTTTTCGGTCGATATTTCTATTCTGCCGTATATACTCCAATAAAGGCCCCCGGCGTTTATTTGCAAAACTAGCCTCCGCTCCCGGCGCTTAATAGAGACCGGCTGCTATTAGAGGCCGGCCATTATTAATAAAAACCTTCAGAACGCAATATTTTCACACATAAATACCGGCTAATATTACAAACAACTACTTTATTTGAATTTCATATGCTACATAAGACTGTTAAAGATAAATGGCAATGTCTTTCTGAAATACCGGTAGTACTTACACTAGTACCGGTAGGCAAATATCAAAGACCCGGCGACTGTTAAGAGACCGACTACTGTTAGAAACCGGCTACTATTTGGCCGTGTCCCCTCTGCAGCCCGGTGTTATTAGAGACCGGCGACAATAAGAGCCTCGGCGTTTATTGGAGCATATACGGTACATAACTTTTCAGTGCATTAAAATTAGGACATTATTATTTTTAAGTCCATCGGTGTTGGCTGATGAATGATAATGAGGGCCTAGTTGCCGAGTGACCATATCCCAGACTTCTTCAACAGCTGACACATCGGGCGAAAATGCAAGTCAGGGAAGAGTAGGTATCTGCATTGCTTCGAAGACGGCCTGGACGTTTCTGACAACATCTGGTCGGGCGTCGTCTAGTTGGAATACGGCTCCAGGAGTGAGCTGAAGACGGGTATGACCTCTTCCTCCCAACCTGATGTAGAGGTTGCTGTTGAGAGTGCCCACGATGCGTAGCACCCGAGATCACCTAAGATATATAATTGCACCCCAAAACCATTATGCCTATTGTTCGTTCAGTATGACGCTGGATAATACATCCTGAAAGATGGCGCTCTCCTTGATATCGTCTAATGCATATGCGTCCGTCATTGCAAACCAAGTTGAAGCGGGACTCGTCCGAAAACACTAAATTGTGTCAATCTGCACGTTGGTGGTTGTGTTTGTAAGCCTATTGTAGCCAAAGTCGCCGATGGTTCATGCCGAAAGGATCTTCTGCAAAGGAATGAATGCACCCACTCCACTGCGCAGCAGACGCTGTCGAACCGTGGAACCAGACAAAGTCAGACATGAATTGATGCCAAAATAAAATAATTTAAAAGTAAGTGCAAAGGAGGATTGCGTCACGGGAGCAACAATGAGTAACCGGGGAAGGTTGTGATACGGCAGATGAAATGAATTACTAAATGAGTGTGGAAGCCAACGATAAAGGGTGGCGAAAAGAATCGTAAAGGAGTGCCACAAAAAATAGCCATGACCAAGTAATAGCGATTTACTGAATCCAAATATAAATATTAAATCGTTGTTATAAAATGTATAACGAATGACACCTACAGATTAAGGGACATTATCTGTACTGGATAACACTGATAAGATTCCTTTGGCAGCCATTCAGAGAATAAAAGTTCTTCAAGATCATGTATCAACGGAAAAGTAAAGATCTTACAGTTTTACTCATTTTACTTTTAATCATTCATGTTTTACAGCCAGATTATTGATTGGATTCAACTTTCATCAATTCATTACTCTAAAAATATTCTGTTTTGCAGGCAATTATTCAGAACAAGGCAACCTGGTGACTACATCTCCTTTTGTTGGATACAATATAGCGTAGCTAAGAAGCAACTGACAAAAAATAAATTCCCTGTGAAAAGTAATAGAAATAATCCACATTTCTGAATTTATTGAATATATTAAAAAATACTTTTTCTTAAGTTAATGTATTACACTGCAGGCCATGGGAACTTTGCGTTGGCGCAAGGTGCTTCCGGATTCAAACCCTCTCTTCATCTCATCCCACATGTGGTCGATGAGACCAGGGGCTCTGTGGAGGCCAGTCCATGCTGGGGACGCCGACTTCATTTTGGTATTGTCGGACGCACCTCGCAATATGTGTTTTCGCGTTGTCGTGATTACCACGAAGTCCTGACTGACAAACTCTGCATGTGGGACCACATAAACGCCTAAGATGTCCCCGATGTAGTCATCTGCCATCTATTTAACGAGATCTGTTTTCACTTCAAAGGAGTTCCCAGCCCACACCATTCAGGATCCGCCGCCATAGCTCACTTGTTCTGAGATACAGCATTGTGCGTAACGTTCTCCAGGCCTGTGTATATCTGTGTGTCGCTGCCGTGCAAACATATTCTGTTTTCATCGCAAAACAAAACGTTCTTCCATTGCTCTAAATTCCAATCGCCATGATCGCGAGTAAACTTACATGTGCTTATCGATGGGCTGCCGTTAAGAGGGGTCTAGTAGCAGGTGTTGTCGGTGTCAGGTCGGCATTCTTCAACCGTCTTCTGAAGATCCCCCCATCCTGCTCGTCGCAGTTCTCGTTGGATGTTCATTCCGGTAAGCTGGCAATTTAAGAATGACATTAAGACAGTGAAGCGATCGTCTCTCTGCCTGAACTTGGTCTCCGATCGAAGGAACCAGTCCCCCAATACCTCCGATAAACTCGCAATACAGGGGACTGGCTCTGGTTCAACTGCCAAGCGACATAGCGCTGGGTGTGTCCCTCTTACAATAAGGCAACACTCGAGCTGCTTCTTCAGGCTTTGTGTCCATTTCGTGAGTGAATACTGCAAGTTATTAAATTTGATGTGCGCCTGTCATCTTGAGAAATGTAATTAACCTGAGAAATATAATTATTGTGTAATTTTTAGAACACACAAATTTGATAGGCAATGAACGCCATACATGATATTGCAAGCATTTGGCAGCATTGATGAGAATATGCCTGAAATCACGTTGCAATATTGTTGGATATTAATCTTTATCGTAATATTTGAAAGCTTGTTTTATACGGAATTCAGATGATATGTAATTATCTGTTACACATATATTCATCTCTGAAATAATTGACAGGAAATGCAAATACTACCGTTGAATCGATTCCTTTCCTCGACAGTATTATATTGTAATGATAAACTTATTTAGAAATTTTACTTAAATTTCGATATCCGTTTCGTAATTCAAATCATAAAGCCTCTGATCATTAAAAATTCCTTTCTCTTTTATTTACGGTTTTCTTAATATTTTTTTTTAATACGCAAGTTTTTTTTTGTTTTGCTTTTGTGTCGCTTTTAACTGTTGTGAGGTTTTAATATTCTTGAATTATTACAAATATCAAGAAATCGTGTGACATTGGGATTAATGTTATTATTAGTTATTGTTAAATTAATTTCCTGAATTTAAACACAATTATAATACAATTATTTACTCAAATCAATCACAATATTGTTTTAAATCAATAAACTAAAACAAAAATGTTGTAGCGATAATATAATTTCAAACTCATAAATAAAGGACTTTTCTAAATTAAGTTTTAAATAATATTAATTATACAAATCAACTTACAGTAACACATCAAACAAATGCCACAATGAAAGCCTTTGTATATTCTTTTAGCCTCCCTCCGACTTGAACGAGACGTGACGAAAGGTGACAGGAAATGGACTAATTATTATTTTTTTCTGAATGCTTACTGATAATGTTGTATTTTATAAACCTTCACCCTTTTCAATTACAATATCAGTGTAGAGAGTGATGAAGTGTTAATAACAAATTAAGTAGAAGCCAAATTCTTCAGAAGTCAGCATCTTTTCAGTCGATCAAGCATTTTTATTTTTTGGTGTAATATATTCAAACTGTGAAAAGCATTAAATATAGCAACTTCCTATTATTAAAAAAAAAAAAAACAAAAAAAAAAAAAACCGTTTTTAAATTCTTTACAAAAAGTACGAGAAAATATAGAAAATGCAGAAAATTTAATTTTCAGGAATTCCACAACAGCCCATATGTAATTTGAGTATCGGTTTATTTGTTAAAATAATATTATAATGTTGTTAAAATAAAAAAAAAATGATTTGCCACTTTCGTAGTAGGGAGCGCTGCGATTTCTCATTATGAAATATAATGGCAACCTTCTGCCCTAAAAGAATAGGTTCGTCGAAATTTAGGCAATATTAACGGAAATAAAAGAAATGCAACATTTTTCAAATATCCTGAAATTTTTTAAAAACAAAAGATTGAAAAAGATGTTCTAAGCTAATTTTATTAGAAGCCATGACTTCCGCAACAGCCCACATATAATTTGAATGACTAAGCCAAATTTTGTTAAAATAAAAATAAAAGAAAATAAAAAATTGATTTACCAGTTTCAACAATAACAATAACAATAACAATAACGAATGTCCAACAGCCAATACCAATAATCCTGTACACTATGGGCAACAATGAGGGCACGTGCATCGTCATTATTCCCTTTTTTATTGATTATTGAGAGAGCGGCGACACAGCCGAAATTAAGTAAAAACCGAGGTTTTACAAACTGTCTGATAACTTTTGACGCATGAACTTCAATGCATTTCAATGTAAACTTCATTTATGTGGGAAAGAAAATCTCACATAATAATTGTAATCTGATTATTATCGCTGATAATAATTGTGTAATCGCGATTCATTGTGGTGAAGTGAAGAAAATAGTAGAGACGCCATCTTTCAACATGGGTGTGACGTCATTGCTGAAATGTTCCAACGCTGCACTGTGATTGGTTATTTCAAATTAGAAATTTGCAAAACTATAAATTTACAAATCTACAAATTTACAAAAATCGTACAACTTTTGCCTATTAATAGGATGATAGTTATTGTTAAATTAATTTCCTGAATATAAACACAAATGCAATTCAATTTACACAAATCAATCAAAATATTGTTTTAAATCAAAAAAACTAAAACAAAAGTGTTGTAGCGATAAATAATTTCAAACATTTACTTTTTAAGTGAAATGGAGACAAATCTCAGTTGGTTACATATATTAATACATTATGCTAATACAACTATTTTATTAAAAATTGAACTGAATATGATCTAACATTTATATCTTATATTGTTTTGATACAAAACTAACAGAATTTACATTGATGTTAATTTAGAAAAGTCCTTTATTTATGAGCTTATCAGCTCTTAAATAAAGGACTTTTCTAAATTAAGTTTTCAGTAATATTAATTATACAAATCAACTTACAGGAACACATCAAACAAATGCCACAATAATAGCCTTCATCTTTCTATATTCTTTTAGCCTCCCAACCTTTATTTCTTTTTGCCGACTTGAACGATAAGTAACGAAAGGTCACAGGAAACGGAACTAATTACTATTTTTTTTTCTGAATGCTTGCTGATAATGCTGTATTTTATAAACCTTCAGCCTTTTCAATTACAATATAAGTGTTGAGAGTAATGAAGTGTTAATAACAAATTAAATTAAGCCAAATTCTTTAGAAGTCAACTTCTTTTCAGTCGATCAAGCATTTTTATTTTTTGGTAAAATATTCAAATGCAAAAAGCATTAAATATAGCTACTTCCTATTATAGAAAAAAAACAAAGAAAAAAAACAATTTTTAAATACTTTACAAAAAGTACGAGAAACTATGGTTGAAAAGATAAAATATAGGAAATATAGAAAATTTAATTTGAACAAATATTTAAAACTCGTTAAAAAGTTATCTTTTTACATATACCTCTTTTTACATCGGACCTCTATTTAACGAACCTCTATTTTGCGAATTTCTCCATTTTGCGAACTTTTCTTTGGAACCAAGAACATTTTGCTAATTTCTTTGTAAAATAACCTCCAAATAGCGAAGTGCATTTTCTATTTAACGAACTTTTTCATGGTATCTATTTTTTTTTTCCTCCTTGAAATGTTTTTATTATTAATATTCATTTAGAGGAAATAAAAGAAATGTGGATATAGCTGAGGGAAAAAGAAGAAATTAACGATGATGTGCTGATTGATGATTATCTTTCACTTGATTTTGAAGTTGAGACCTCGGAAACACTAACTGAATCGGATATTTTGGACAGTGTGAAAAATAAAAACAATACAGCAATGAATTGCGATGAAGATGATGAAAATGGAAATAATCATGATGAAGAAATAAAAAAAACCTTCGTATGATCATTTGAAACAATCCGACGCGGATTACAATTTAAAGGAAATACCGAAGGGGTTTTTGGTACATTGCAAAGATGCGAGATGTACTATGAGCGAAAACACTTTTTAAAAGAAAAACAGACGAAATTAACTGACTTTATTAGTAAAATTTTAGTTCGCATATGGTAATGTATGCTTTGTCATTAAATCATTATCCTTTTTTTAATAATATTTATTGTTTATGTATTTTAAATCTGTTTTATATAGTTTAAAGCAGTGGTTGGCAATCTTTTGTTGTAAAAGGGCCAAATATGTTATGTGGGGATTACTGCGGGCCGCACTTGGGCCAAAAAGGAAAATCTTATTTTAACAACCAATAAAAAAAAAAAAAATCTTCCAACACGCACCAAAACGCTTCATGGGTCGCGGGTTGCTGACCGCTGGTTTAAAGTAATTTTAAAAGGTGAATCTCTATTTAACGATTTTTCCATATAACGAACTTTTTTTCGGGATTTAGCGACTTCGTTAAATAGAGGTCCGACTGTAGTTTAAATAGCGGTGGGTTGAGGATCTACCTTAGATAAAAGTCCATGGCGGCAATTGAAAGACAGTGAAAAAAAATTGAAAGTCCTGCTGTGCTTTTTGGTTAGCAAGTAGATCTATTGCTTTTTTTTGGTTGGACTGCTATATCTTAGAATTCTCGGGCTCCATGTTAATTTTATCCGGGTGCCAAAATTAAACACTTACTTAATTTTGAAATGTTTTCAGAATTTAAAAGTCCTTATTATTCTATTATTTTTATTATTTTATTTTATTAAGACGATTGTACATCAACTTACATAATTGGGTAAGTTCGTCTGTTTGTCTGTCTGTCTATAACTCGATATAATTAAGCTATTAAGATAGATCCAAGGTTCTCAATGGTACCATTGAATCAAGGCTACTCAAATTGGATGAAATATTAGTTCATTTTGTCATTCCATGTTGTTTCCATGAAATTTTACCCTTTGAAACTGACCTAGACAACTGAAAACATATGTTCAAAACCAAATAATTTTGTTACCACTGCACCATTTTAATGAAATTTGGCATACTTAAGCAGTTTTTTACGCTGATTTTGAAATTCAAAACCACTTTGGCCGCATAAGCTTCGTTCACAAGTTAGTACAGTATTTAGATTATACAAAGGTGAGTTTTAAATGCCTTTCGGCGTTATGAGTCAAACATAATAATTATTCTTTAGATAAACTTTAGATATGGTTGGTATTTCGTTTTTCTTTTTGGGTGGAAAATGATCCTTTAGATTAAACTCTCAGAACCTATATTACAGGTAAGAAGTACACCTAAATAGGTCTAATAAACATTAAAAAAAAAATTCAAATCAAATCATTAATCGAATCAAATGTATATATATAAATTGGCTAAGTTCGTCTGTCTGTCTGTAACTCGATGTAATTAAGCTATTAAGATAGATCCAATGGTTCTCAATGGTACCATTGAATCAAGGATACTCAAATTAAATAAAAATATTAGTTCATTGTGTCATTCCATGAAATTTTATTCTTGGAAACTGACTTCGACAACTGAAATTCTAACAAAACATACGTTCAAAACCAAATAATTTTGTTACCACTGCATCCATTTTAATGAAATTTGGCATACTTACTCAGTTGTTTACGCTGATTTTTGCCGTAGAAGCTTCGTTCACAAGTTGGCACAGTATTTAGATTACATTTACTATACATTTGATAGTTGATATTAAAATGATTTTTCAGATTAGGCTTTGCTGCTATATATTTTTTTTTAACAAACTGAAATAATTTCTGGATTTCTAATTCTGCAGAGGAACTGTAGGTGATAAGGCTAGGGGTGACACCAAAATGCTTTTACAAGGTTTTGCTTTTTTTTTTGGTTAAACAAATATTTTTTAGAAGGTTTTTTTTTTTTTTTTTTTTTTTTTTTGGGAGGGGGTGACACTATGAGCCACCGCACTGGGTGACACCAACCCTAATGACGCCTCTGCAAGTAAGTAAATTACTTAGTTCTTTCATCACTAAATAAAATCTATATTCCACACCACAATTTTCATTTCTGCTTGCTTTTTATTTCTATTTTGGAAATTTTTCCTAAGTAAATCATTAACGTAACGATTTACTTAGGATTTATTTTTGCAGCCGAAAAATTATTCTACATGGACCTTCGTGTGGACAAGTACAGCGTTGCTAAGTGTATATATAATTACATTATAAAACTTAAAAGTATCGAAATTAAAATTTTAAAAAGGTTTCAGAAGATTTCATAATACAACAAAATAGAAAATCAAGTAGTAATAAATAATATACATCTAAAGCACATTGTTTGCAGTAAATATATTAATTCATTAAATAATGTAATAAGTATAATAATATAAGTCTTTTTACCCAATAAAAATAT
Source organism: Thereuonema tuberculata (assembly GCA_023159025.1). Lineage (NCBI taxonomy): Eukaryota > Metazoa > Arthropoda > Chilopoda > Scutigeromorpha > Scutigeridae > Thereuonema > Thereuonema tuberculata. Next base: position 43,465,083 of record JAFIDM010002131.1, on the reverse strand, counting down.
TTTTCATATCTATATGTACATACACACTATGGCCAAACGTATCCGGTCACCCTTCCAAAGAAGTGATCGGGCAGATCAGGAGGTTTAAAGGCATCATCGGACGCTATTAAAGCGTTGGTGGGGGCTTGGGCGGTCAAAATTCTGCGTTCCCCATAAAATGAGTAAGTCAGGCGAGCTCAGTGACTTCGAACGTGGAGTGATATTCGGATGCCACCGTTGTTGGAAATCGGTTCGTGAAATTGTGGAAATGCTGCACTTGCCGAAATCAACTGTGAGTGATGTAATTGTAAAATGGAGACGTCGAGGTAATGAAACGACAGCTGCACAAAGTGGTAGACCGAGAGCACTGATTGACCGTAGCCGTCGAACCCTGAAGAGAGTAGGGAAGCAAAATCGCAAGATTCCGTTGGCAGTGATGACGATGGAGTTCCAACATGCGAAGGGCGTTGTCGCTCAGAGCAGGACTGTTCGCCGAGAGCTACACTACTTGTGTTTCCACGACCGCGCGCCGCTCACAAGCTGAACACCTCCGCAGTCAATGCGAAAAGTCGATTAAATGTCGCAGAACTCACCCCCATTGAACTGTCATTGATAGAATTTTGGGATGCATGTTTCGACCGCAGCGCCAGAATTTTCTCTATCGGCATTGTTTGGTACTAATGTTTTTTCTTGACAAATCGAAACCGCATACTTTAATGTGCATGGTGGCCAAATTTTGTTACATTTCGTCCAGTACACAACACGCTACAGGGCTCCGAACACCTCCTTTTAGTTCTTGATCACCCGATACATATATATATATATATATATATATATATATATATATATATATATATTTACAATAGAATGTCCATCATTGACTTCCCGAACAGCACGCAATCGTTTAGGATAGGTATGATGCCCCTCAAACATTCGCCATTGCATGCCTCTTGATAATCAATATCATTCTCTTGATAATCCACTTCATCCGAATTCAGTCTCGCTTTTTCATAATCCTTTTTCCAATTTCTGGTAACGCACCTGTTGCTTTGCTTTTAGCAATCTACTTGAAATTGATAAATGTCGCTCCAGTTTCACTTCCTCACAGAATGCTCGTATTTGATCAGAGAATCATTGATCATCGTTGTCACTCAATACGGGTGCCATGGTTTAGGTGTTATAATAAAGCACAAAACAGATTATGTTAATCCAGAATAATTTTAGATATGATGCACATCCAATCTTTTTTCCTCTAGACTCCTAGACAAAGCTTATTGACAGCCCCATACAATTAATTTTGTGTTATTTGCTTAAGTTGAATTCTATTGCAAATTGAAAAACCAAAAGATTGTACATAAATCATACCTTTGAGTTTGTCAACACAGGGAATTGGGAACGGCCGTTTCGCCTTTATTAGAGACTCAACAGCCCGATCCAGTCACCTTTGATGACAAACCCAGAAAGACGTGAGAAGAAAATGATAGTCACCTTCGCTCCCTAAAGGGACACCAGAACAATCAAAAATAAGTGCAAAAGTGTACAAGAAAAGCCTTTAGTGTAATGATTCAAAAGTTCATGATTTCGTTGGGATTCAAAAGACATTAGGTAATAAAGAAAACTTAAACGTAACAGATAGTGTAATAACAAGAAGCAAATTCAAGGTGCCGGAATCACTTCAGAACCGCAATTTGTTTATTTGTGTGCAGTCTTTGGTTCTTCATTTCTTAATAATTTAACCGCACGTTAAATTTGTTTCTTGAATCCATTTTACTTTAATTTCACATTTCCACTTTCAATCTCACTATAAATTATTAATTATGTTAAAAAAAATGTGAAACCTTTAATTTCATCCGTGAATTTAATTAAAAAAAAACCTTATTTAGAAAGGTTCAATGATTTAATTGAGATGAAAATGGAAATTCTTTCAACATAGTAACAAAAAAGCTAAAAGGAGAAACCTGCCGGATACATGTTGCATAATAAATTAGCATTATTTTTTCTGATTGGATAAACAAAATAAGAAAGATGCATGTATCGGTTTGCTACTCCGTGGATCCTTGCTTCCGACAATATGACCAAAAAGTATATGGGCCTTAAACGGTCTCGAATAACAAATACTCTTAACGATTAAAGTAATGTAATGAAAATTACAGTGTTTAAGTTGACAAGTTCCAATTAGAGGAACTTCGGGTATTATGGAGTAGTCGGGTAATGTGGAATACCTAGATATCTGGCTTCGTAAGATGTTGCAGCTTGGCGGAAAGCAATCAAACTACTTCTAAATACACCAATTATGCTTTGCAGTGAGTGTGGTGAAGGTGACACTTCTCGCTGCTTCATCGCTGAAGTTTTTTCAACTTTCGTAAATTTTTTCAGATAGTTTTTATAAATCCATATTAATGATCCTTTGTCAGTGATTCAAAGCTAGTATAATACTAAGTAAGCGAGTTATATTTATTACTGCATTAGATATTTTACTTCTATTTACACTCACAGTAACGTGAAAAGGTTTTGATTTTCAAGATGGCGTGTCGGGTATTATGGTATAGTCAGTATTTCGCACTTGACCATATCGATTGTGAAACTGATTATATTTCCGATTTTTATAGGTAAATGTCATTTCAACAATTCCTCTACTCCCCTTTTTAAACCCAATTGATGAAATAATTTATTTAATTTATTTATGTCTTTCTTTTTTTTAGTGTTGTTCTTAATGTTGGAATAATTTAAAATTTTGTTTACTACCGTATTACAAAATTTAATACATTTATACATTTTCGTTTAGCAATTATAAATCTGGATAATAAATAAAATACTTTAAATAGGTGATGAGACTTGGATCTATCACAACGATCCACTCACGAAACAACAGTCGTCCGTACGGCAGCAAAAAGAGGCACCTCCGCCATTGAAGTTCAAGCGCGAACGAAGTGGGGAAAAATGATGGTTGCAACGTTCATCCATCGAAGCATGTGCACAGTACCACTGGAAACACAGAAATCAAGTGGAAAGTGGAACACGGATGTTTCCCTACCCCGTGGTAGGCCATCGTCCAGGTACGTCCGAGGACCGGTCAGAGAGGCCTGCTACTACATGATGACAATTGTCCTGCACACAATGCGAGGCTAACCAAGCGGAAAACAAACTCAAGGAACTGGGGCACCCGCTCTATTCTCTCGATTTAGCCCCTCTGGACTGAATAGATGACTTAATGAAATAGGTGAGGTTCTACGGCGTACTGGGCTGGGTGCTTCTGTAGTTGGTTCAAACGGATGCAACATTATATAGATGTCGAAAGGTAGTATTAAGAAAAACTGCGAATAAAATTTTTTGAGTAAATTTATTTTTTCTGTCATTTTGCACTAACTTATTGAAGACCCCTCGTATCTTTTACTATTGGGTATTAAAACAGTAACAATTCTTTGTTATTACGCTCATGATGTAAAGTGTGCAGCAGTAAGTGATGTGAAGTGGTCTACAACTCAATAGAGACCAATATCCCTTATTTTCTTATAATAAATATATTTTGACGTAAATTGCATACTTTAATGAATGTATAGACTCAAATGGGAAACTGCTGGGCTGTGACTGCAGGAGAATCCGGGTTCGATTCCCAAAGATGGTCGCAGTTTTTTTTCTCTTTTTTCTTTCACATCCAACAGATATCTGCAAGGGATTCTGTGTTTTTTTCCCCGGCGTTAAAGACAGACGGATGTCCGATCTCAACTCCTTAGATTATATAATGGAAAGATGAGAGTGTTAACTCGTACATCTCTAAGGACCATATGTAGGCCAGTAGTAAGATACTTTAACATGACATAATAAATATGTAAGAATATGTTACTAATCATAAGAGAGATAAACTTGTGTGACCAGAATAATGGAAAACGGCTTCCTGGAGCAATATGCATCATATGTTATTATCAGAGATGTTTGATCATGTAAAAAGTGTACAATATGCTGAATAATGACCATCAGTGACGAACTCAGCACAGCTCGATGACATACTTTGCAAAAGAATGCGAAGCAGTTTCATGGAAAGAAGATCCACACTTGCACGAATAATGTCCTGAGCTCCTGAAGTGATCTAGGCGGGACGATGTCTTGCAACGAATCTTTCGAATGTGTTCCACGAAAGTTCCAACGGGTTTACGTTAGATCTGCAACTAGCCACTCTACACGCCGAATAGTCATTCATTAGGGCGGCTCTAAGTAGTCGTGCTTTATCATAATTTAATAAGATGTCAGTTCCCATTGTATTCCTTACTGTCGGAGATTTTTTTGCACAATAATATCATGTTATATCTGGCATGTCACAGTTTCCTATTCGAAAGCATGGAAATAAGTACCGTGTATTCTCCAATAGAGGCCCCCGGCGTTTATTTGCAAAACTAGCCTTGGCTCCCGACGCTTAATAGAGACCGGCTGCTATTAGAGGCCGGCCATTATTAACAAAAACCTTCAGAACACAATATTTTTACACATAAATACCGGCTAATATGACAAACAGTTACTTTATTTGAATTTCACATGCTACATAAGACTGTTAAAGATAAATGGCAATGTCTTTCTGTACCCTTCGCTGCTATTAGTCGTCCGAATCCGCAATGACGGGCGCCGCCGCATCGGAAGTTTCTTTCGCGTATTCCACCGCGCGAATCTTAAAGGCAATGTGAAATGATCGTTTCGGCGGCATTTTATAAGGCAATGTAAGGTATTGCGCAAGATATTACGCACGACTACAAAAATACGGACGCTTACACTAGTACCGGTAGGCAAATATCAAAGACCCGGCTACTGTTAGAGACCGGCTACTATTTGGCCATATTCCCTCTGCACCCCGGCGATTATTAGAGACCGGCGACAATAAGAGCCTCGGCGTTTATTGGAGTATACACGGTATATGAACTTAACATCGAGCCACTGCGAATCTTTCTACAACGTCCGTACACTACCCCATTCAAGGATGTTGCAGGGCTTTTCTAGAATGCGATGTTCTAGAAACTCACAGCAGGAATCACTTTGCAGACCGAATATAGACTCGTCTAAAAACAAAACCTTTTACAATTGCTCTTCTGCCTATGATGTTCCATGCACTGGATTGTATGTACTAGCTTTTATACAGGCCGCAATCCAAAGGATGCATCTTGTAGCCTAACGGGCATAAAACTTATGCTAACGAAATCGTCTTTAGCTGCTCTACCTATCGCTGCTTAAAGGTCCCCTTCTATACTCCCTCTCTGGCGTCTGATAATTAGTAGCAATAACAATGTAATCTTTGGACGTTCTGCATTGAAGCGCCAACTGCCATTTCCATCATGTTGAAACCTCTGTCAGACTCCAGAAATCACACTTAGTGAGTACTGCAGCTACTGAGGTACTACATCTTTTTGAATTTGACCAGCTTTAATCGTTCTATGATTCTATCTCATGTAATATCATCGAGTTGCATTCGGTGAACCAAACTCTTACGGTAAATATCACTAAAGCATCGAAGAACAGCAAAATATTCCGCAGAAATATGTAGTAGTTTTTATTATGATTCACTTTGCTTAGTGCAACATTTTCCTGTGATTCATAATATTATATTTAATTTTTGAACAGAAATTATCTATTGAAATAACTTAGTTTTTAATGATACAACAATCAAAAATATTGAAGGATCTCGTAAACAAAACCGAATAGTACAGTTACAGTACATACATTATAAACAATTACTTTATTTTAAATTTTCTCATGTGGGTTTCGTTGATGGTGGCGATCCGCGCTGGGCAGGTTTTCCCGGGGATCTCCCGCTTCCCCTGCAATTCTCACACCATCCTTTCTCAGTCTTTCTCTCCGTCTCTCCATCTTTCCGTGGGATAGCACAATAGATCTTTCAGGTCGCGGTGTTCGGCGTCAAGCAACTCACGCTCACCACATTACATTATATTACATTATTTTAAATTATTTATTTATTTTTAAATTTTATTATTACGGGAAGGCTCTCCCGTAATTTACTGTAACCTGACGGCCTAAGCCCCGCCCACAAGGTCGTTCTTTAAATTGTTTGTCTATAATTATCTTCATTTACTTTGTTAGCCTCTTTTATTGTTACCTTATTCTAAATTTAATTTTTTTTTAATTCCGTAGTTTATTGTATTGTAAAAAAAATGGGAACAGGAGAGGATAATCCGCAAAACGAATAATCCGCCCGCGGATAATCGGGAGTTTACTGTATTAGCGTATTATTTTGTACTCATAAGTTAATGTGCGCTTAAGATATAGATCGTCACATTCTATTGCAATTCAGTATGACGATACAGTATTTCGACGTCGTTCCTTATTTACTCTGTCGTATTTTGTCTTTCATTCCAAGGAAATGATTTGTAAAGTTTAAATTTTTATGTAGTAACTGTTATTTTTGTTGTAAATATTCTTCTTTTCTTTTATATTGTTTTGTTTTATGTTTTATATATATACAGTTACAAATTTAGCGATAATTAAGGAATACTGTTAAGAGATATTGAAAAAAAAATCACTTACAATGTAATGATTATTTATATAATAAAGAATATATAAATATAACAAATAATATAATGTTTGTTACATTTATATATTCTTTATTACATAAATAATCATTCACATTCTATGTGTTTTTTTTCCACATCTCTTTATGGTATTCCTTAATTATCGCTAAATTTGGAACTGTTGATTTTGTTGGTAATTAAATTTCAGAAAGCATAAACCAAAAAAAAAACTTAATTAATTAAATTATTTTTTTTATATATTTATAACTTTGATTATCAAGCAGTTAATTTATTTGCCAATTTATGTAATTCAGACCGTATTGGGTAAAAAAAATATACTAAATATTTCCACAAAATTCGATAATTTATTTGTAAATAATTCCTAAATTGTGTATTTTAAATTTTAATTGTATATTTCAATAAAAAAAATAACATTAAATGTTATTGCAAATTTAGCTTTGTAATTTAGTTTTTTTATAGAAATGGCGGTTGCTGAAGTTATCATAATAGTATGTAATTATAATAGTTATTATAATAGTAATTCAATAAAACATTCTTTCGTCAGAAAAAACAATATATTATGAATTATAAAGAACAATCCTCAAGACTCGAACGTTATGGTGCTCTTCTAGAGTTTTAAATTATCTTTGCAAATATATACAAATTACGAAACTGCTACCTTATCTAACTTTAAGTTTACGTCTTGGTGACTTCATTTTCTTCAGTAAAAAAAAGGAAAAAATAAAACACTTGGCTCAGCTGAATTCTTCGAAAATTTCCTGTTTTTGGAATTATTACGCAATAATTAAATGGTAAAAAATGTTTTGATCAAACTAGCAAGACCACGAAATAGGTGGTTTTCATACATCCTGCCGAATCTTTTTTTCGCACATTTGGATTTGCTGAAACCTTGTGGAAGGATATTTCCAAGGGTTTTTACAGAATTATTACAATAAGGAACTGCAAAGTACTGAACCATTCCTTCTTGAAATATCAAAAATCGATGATCTTCTAGGTAATTCACACTTTAAGTTACATACTCGCCCTATGGGCTTTTTGTTTGCTTATCCTTTAAAATCTCTCAGCATATGCTTAACACGTCAAACATGACCTCAGTATGGCCGTAAACCTCAAGTGGTCCATTGATGACTCAAATAAACACTGGGATACAGCCACTGTGTGTCAGCGATAACAGAAGAGCGAACATAGTTGCGCATAGCTGTCCCATCTAGAAGCTACGTCAAGGCTTCAATGTTAACCAAGATCCATCGGCAACGATTGCTCAAATTCGCACGGGAATACCGTCGTTGGATATTAGATGAGTGAAAGGTAGTAGCCTTCTCCGACTAGTCACGGTTTTAACTCCACAAAACTGTCTTGCGATGGCGGATACGGCGTGAGACTCATGACAAACAACACCCGCACACGCTTGCTGGTCAAATACTAGTGGTGGTGACAGTATTCATGTCTGGGAGATGTTTTCGTGATATGATCTGGGACCTCTTATATCAGGGATGCGATAGTGAACTCCAAAAGCTATCTATTCATCGTAACTGACCTTTGCATCAATTCTTGTTGCACTTTAGCCTGTTGGAAATGATGTGTACCAACAGGACAATGTTCCTTGCCATATCACTCAAATGGAATATGACTGGTTCTAGAAGCTCTACTGTGAACTATCCATACTATCTTGACCGGCGAAATCGTCCGATCTTAGTCCCAAGAGGAGTTATTGGACCATTTGGATCGAGAAGTGCGGATCCACAACTACATATTCTTCGGAACCTCAGTGCTCCGGTCAATCCGAATGGGCACATGGGCCTCGGTCTGCCTTCAGAGCCTTATTGCTCCATACAACGCCGTCTACAAGCTGTAATCATGGTCAAGAATTGGTTATTCCCATCATTAGGTAAATTATCATATTTTTCTGATGTGACTGTGTATATTTCATTTATTAAAATAAAGCAATATTAAAAACTAGTACGATGTGATCATATTAATAAGAATTAGTATTTATGATGTTTAAAACGCATTTTTTTTAGTATAAAGCATGTTTCTTTTTTGTACGTTACATATCTGGGGGCACGGCAGTGCCCCCGCCAAGACGAGCCGACGGCAGGAAGGGCATTACGTACCTTTTCTCGAAGTGTTTCGTCATATTTTCGAACCCTCATAGCTTCGGCCTGGATAATACTAGAGAGCTCAAATTTTCAGGATAAGATGCAGTTAGCAGACTAATGAAATACGCTACGTTTCATTGATCTAGCTTTTATACTTTGGATTTTATTAATACCTAAAATACGTCGATTCCGTATTATGATACTAAGTTTCATTTACCTAGCTTTTATACTTTGGATTTTATTAAGATCTGAAATACGTCGTACCGTCAATGCTTCGGCCTAAATACTACTAGAGCGCTCAAATTTTCAGGATAAGATGCAGTTAGCAGACTAATGAAATACGCTACGTTTCATTGATGTAGCTTTTATACTTTGGATTTTATTAATATCTAAAATACGTCGATTTTGTCAATGATTCACTGACTGACTGACAAACTCATGATCATCAAAACTTCTAGGGTACTTCTTTAAGTCCTAGAAAGCTGATGAATTTATCAATTTTGTTACTGATTTCCTCACAGGTTTTATCTATCTTTTACGATTATTTAATTCTACCTTCATTTTTTCATAAATTTCGCTTCATTCTACTGAGATCATCAATATTTTCTCGCCACATTTTCAGTATAATTACAGTTTCACCTTCACTCCATTCTGCATGTTGTTTTCGTTGAGGCGTGATGGGAACAATGGCTGCCATGTTGGAAACGACTGTAATCGGTATATCTACTTGTCACAACTCGGACAGCTCTACCGACTTCCGCCCTGACTGGTCACGTGGTGCTCAAAAACGAGAAAATGCGAAGAATCCAATTTTTAGTAGTTCCCTGAAACAAGTTCCCTATATTAGGAAGGAAGTAGGGCACTATGTTACTCGAAACATTTCGTCGTAAGGAATTTTCCGTAATTGTTTAGGATTTAAACTTAATTATTGCGAAGTTAAATCTTAACGACGTAGTTCTATAATAGTATTGCTTAGTAAATATATAAATTTCTGAGTGTCTGCTGTCTGCTTAGAGACTTAATTAATAAAAGGTTAGGGTTAGGTGATAGTTCTTAGATTATTGCGAAGTTGAATATTAACGACACAGTTCTATATTATTATTGCTGAGTAAATATATAATTTTACATTATCTGGTCTTTGCTTAGAGACTTAATTGAAAGGTTAGGGTTAGGTAGGTACTTCTTAGTTTATTGCGAAGTTAAATATTAACAACGTAATTCTATATTATTGTTGCTGAGTAAATATATCCCACCCAAAACATTTCATGTAAAATAAGTTGCCAAGACTCACATGCTCATAACGTTTTCACTGTTAAAAAGTTATCAGATCTCATCTTACAAAAAGAAATGAAATCCCACCCAAAAGATTTCATGTAAAATAAGTTGCCAAGACTCACATGCTCATAACGCTTTCACAGTTAAAAAGATATGAGATCTCATGTAGAGCCAAGCCCCTAACTCTACAAGGCCTAATTCTACAAGCCCTAACTCTCCAAGCATCAACTATATAAGCCCCAACTCTAAAAACCCTCTATCTTGGTCAAAAAGTATGGATTGGCTGTTTCATGGAACTATTTCATCCCACCCAAAACATTCATTTAAAATATGTTCCTATATGCTCATAACGCTTTCACTGTTACAAAGTTATCAGATCTCATGTAGAGCCAAGCCCCTCAATCAACAAGGCCTAACTCTAAAAACCCTATTATCTTGGTCAAAAAGTATGCCTTAGCATACTCCATATCCTTTATATAACTCCATGGGATTGTCTGTGTGACAGCCATGAAACGGCCAAGCCATACTTTTTGACCAAGATAGAGGGTTTTTAGAGTTGGGGCTTGTAGAGTTAGAGCTTGTAGAATTAGGCCTTGTAGAGTTAGAGGCTTGGCTCTACATGAGATCTCATATCTTTTTAACTGTGAAAGCGTTATGAGCATGTGAGTCTTGGCAACTTATTTTACATGAAATGTTTTGGGTGGGATTGAAATTTACATATCATCTTCGGAGGAACATCGGAAGAGGTTTACAGATTATGTGAATTGGCTTAAATCACCCTTCGTCTTCGTCTTGATGGCGGTGACTGTATTCATATTTCGTCAACCAGAGATGCATACCAGTATTGTAAAGTTTATATCTCTATTTCATATTTTCGCTGGAAAGCCATTTCTGTAAAGCCATTTACAGAGAAATGTAATCAATTGTTGTTCTGTTCTGTTAAAATGCTACATTAGAAATACAAACCATTAATAACGAAATGAATATAATTGGTTTGCCATTGATAGAAAACATAAAGAAAATCCTCGAATTTATAATCCCAGACATTAGTACAATTCTTTAAATAATCTTTGTAATATTTTGTTGTCATCATCCCTCACCATAGTGTTTCTATCTCTGAGAAGAAAGAGAACAAACGGTCATACAAAGCAATATCGTGAAATTCACCATGATATTCACCATGATGGTGATGTAATGTATTCACGATTTTGCTGGAAAACATCTTCAAAGTCCGGATTTCGGAATATTACTGATTTCAGAATTTCAGATTAGAGACCCTCAATTGTATTAAGAAACCTTAAAATTTACAATAATTTTAATATTGTATTTTGTTTTTTTCGGCCATTGCCGAAATTTAGAATTACCGAGATCGGAAATGGTCCTCGAATTAAATCAAACATTACAGTTAAATAAATAATGATACTAAAAGATTAACAAAATTTTCAATTATCTTAGTTTCATCATCCTATTAATAGGCGAAAGTTGTACGGATCTTATTTGTAAATTTGTAATTTGAAATAACCAATCATAGTGCAGCGTTGGCACACGTCAGGCATGACGTCATGCCCATGTTTAAAGATGACGTCTCTACTATTTTCTCCACATCACCACAACGAATCACGATTACACAATTATTATCAGCGTATTCAGATTTTCTTTCCCACATAAATGAAGTTTACACTGAAATGAATGAACTTCATGGGTCAAAATTTATCAGACAGTTTGTAAAACCTCGGTTTTTATATAATTTCGGCTGTGTCGCCGCTCTCTCAATACTGAACAAGTAGGAGATGATGACGATGCACATGCCCTCATTGTTGCCCAGACAGGATTATTGGTATTGGCTGTTGAACATTAGTTATTGTAATTGTTATTGTTGAAACTGGTAAATCAATTTTTTTATTTTCTTTTATTTTAACAAATTTGGCTTAGTCATTCAAATTATATGTGGGCTGTTGCGGAAGTCATGGCTTTTAAAAAATGAGCTTAGAACATCTTTTGAATCTTGTGTTTTTCAAAAATTTCAGGATATTTCAAAAATGTGGCATTTGTTTTACTTCAGTTAATATTGCCTCACTTTCGACGAACCTATTCTTTTAGGGCAGAAGGTTGCCATTATATTTCATAATGAGCAACCGCAGCGCTCACTACTACGAAAGTGGTAAATCAATTTTTTTTTTTTTTTTTTATTTCAACAATATTTTAATATTTTTTTAAGAAATAAGCCGATATTCAAATTACATATGGTCTGTTGTGGAAGTCATGGCTTCTAAAAAAATTAGCTTAGAACATCTTTTTCAATCTTGTGTTTTTCAAAAAAGTGGAATTTGTTTTGCTTCCGTGAATATTTCTCGGGTCGCAACTAGTTAGTTTTATTAGACTATCTGTTTCCTTCTGCAATTTGTAGTTTACGTCTTTTTCACGTAAGCTTTAGAATCATTTATAATTCGTTTCAATTACTGCCTTATTTCTTAATTTTTATTGGCATAAATTTAGTCAAAAAGATATTATTTTCAATACATCGAGTAAATTTTCTTTATATTAAACCAAAATTATATTTTATTGTATTTACGAGTGTATTGTGAATGTCTTTCTATTTTTGCCATAAAATAATTTTGTTATTTCGATCTCTTATTCCAAACCAATGATTTACTTTTTATTCAGTATTTTTTTATTATTCACAAATTTAGAATTTCTTGAAATAAAATAATTTCTAAATTTAGGATCATCATTTCGGATTCTGAAATATTGAAATGAAATTAAAATAATATCTGCAGAAATACCAATTCTTTCCGACTAACATTTTTATATAAATGTCTTATTTCGTACCAAGGCATTAAAATTTATTTTCTTTAAGTTTCACATTCCTTTACTAAAATTATTATAATGAACTCAGTTTACGGTTAGGCTTCTAAACATTAACGAATCTACTTTTTTAAAAAACTCTGAAAAAAAATTGATGTGGAATGTTACCTAACTGAATAGTGCGTAACTTTTTTCAAAAATGTAGTGAAGGATTTTTGAACAATATTATTTCTTTCTACTGTTTACAAATGTAAGAAATACAGTATTAAAAATGTATTTTGTTCCCTGAATATCAATCTACTTTTTTTGAAGATAGTTTTGAAATTTGTTTGTTAATTCCAGAGTTTATTGGGCTATCTATTACTACTTCCTAAGTAAAAATGTTTTTTATTGACATTATTACAATATAACACATAACATAACACACATAATACATGCACTACTATTCATAAAAAACAGAATACCTGAAAGGAGTCGAGCTTATATTAGATTTGGTGATGGTTATCATTAGGGAGTACAGAACAAATACAGCTTCTTCGCAAATCATATCGAGCAACGTCACTGATCATAAACCGGCCATTATTCGTTTATAAGCTGTAATGGCTCGATCGACATGTCAGTTCAATTCAAACTGATTACATGCAAGATGATATATACCAGAGCTGCCCACACCGAGCTGTTATTAGGTATATCGACTCACATGATACATATGATGTTCCTCTCTAATCATTTATTCTGGATTGCCTAATAAACATTTTCTGTAAAAATGAAAGTATCAATGAAGTATAGATAATTTTCAGTATCCAATGCTGTTTGTTATTAGATTTTTTATATTATTCGTCTGCTTTATTATTATTCTTATAAAAAAATTTCTTTATAAGTCCATCACATCACATTCTCTTTATTAACTTAGAAATTGTTATCATCATAATAAAAACTGATTATACAAAAAGCTGAAGTTTAAAAAAAAATTGTTACGTTTTAAAACAGCAGACTAGTTTCGGACAGCTACAGCGCAGTCCTTTCTCAATACTGAGGATCCTCCTGCACAGAATCCATTTAAATCTTCAGAGCACTAATGAAGCTATAATCTGGAGCATGGCCTTCTATCCCCGTAGATCTTCCGGCCAATCCTGAAATGAGATCGGGACTGTGATGGCGCCAATGTCTGATGCCGCCCTGAAGAGATGAGCGAACAAAACTGTTTGTATTGTTTTTCAGGTTGCACATGGTTCTGAAAGGTAAAACTTTAATTCCACTTCGCGAAATTCTGCCGGAGTTTTCTTTTTTTTCTGTGAACAACATTTCAGATGTAGCATTTATTGAAAGAGGTTTTGTATCAAATTCGAAAAAACTACGTTTTTCTTTTTAATGTTGTCTTTTGATTTGTGTAGACATTATGAAAAACAGATATGTAACTCTTTAAAGAATTTTAAGATCAAAATTTTATTAAAATTCCTACGTATTTAAAATAATATTGACAATGGGGACAAAATTGAATAAATTTCTGAATATTAACTATTATTTATCCCAAACTACTGGATCTGGTTAATTACTGATGATATAGTGAATATGATATTAACTTAGATTAGAAATGAAGGAAAATATAACAGAAACATTAATAATCTACTACTCATGGTAGTTTCGTTTTGCCAAACTTCGAGTGATATTATTTAAATCTCCATGTCTTCAGCCGCTTATTCATTTGTTTTTTCTTCTTCTCTGACGACATTTCTAAAAATGAAAACAAAATGAAAAATTACTCTCGATATAAGATTAATTGCTGACCAATAAAGTAAATTAATTAATTGCTGAGAACTTCAAATTGATTTAAGGAAAGAAATGTTATTTCTAGAAAAGAGGATGCAATGAAAAAGTAAGATATAAGAATTCTTGAAAAGTTCATTTGGAAAAATAAATAATGTGTGCTATTAAAAAAACTTAAACTTGATTTGAGTTTATCATTATCGTTTGACTCAACGAAATAATTTTGATCATTTATACCGATAGGACATTATGATTCTTTAATTCATAATAGGGAATTTAAGAATTTTTCATTGAGAAATATCAGTCATTATTTAAATATACTTCCATATATATTAGTTGTATATTATAAATAATATCTAGTTCTATTCTTATCTCAGAATTAGAAATTAGAATAATAGTATGAAAACGTGAAGCTTAATTTATTTTTCTTTAGATTTATAAATAACATATCTTTTACACGAATACAGATACAGATTTTGAAATTCACTGAGGTGACAACTGAAAAAAGATTTTAACGTTACAAAGAAAGATTTTAAGGAACAGTACACGGTGATTTATTTAGCCAGAATTTCTGTGTTATTAAGGGCAACTGAAGATGTGATTTTAAAGTAAAATTAAATTTTTTTTCTCATGATTTACAAATGCAAATATTTCAAAAAAATTAGATAAATTTCTGTTAATTAGAGAAAAAAATTTAGAAAGTTTAGACAAGAAAAATTATCTTTTTATTTCTGGAATTATTAGGACTTTATTTATATTTGAATCTATGTTAACATTACTGCTCGGTGATATACCATACTCAAACTTTCTCTATTCAGATTCATTTATAGCTCCATCTAACAAACTGAATTTCATCAAATTCGATAGGAGAGCAAGTAGAACATATGAAGCCGGATTCCAACAATGTTTTAGTCAATGTCATCGACAAGAGAACATTGTGCTGTACACTATAAGAAAAGCACCACAATGGACTGACAAATGAATAATATAGAAGAAACGCCAATGAAAAAATAACTAGCATGTGTTACGCTTATGATAATGTAGCAATAAACCTTTAATATAAATTTAGTTTAGCACAGTAATTCAGAAAGATATTGACGGCATAAGTGCTGTCAGAAACCTGTTGACTAAATGAATGTTGACTTCACCCTAGGGGAAGGGGACCTGGTTCAACGTTCTACGAACCAGATATTGTATCCAGGACACATATTCTCAAAGAATAGCTACAAGTAGTTATATGTCTACAGGAATATTCGCCAAAGTTCGCGCTATTAATACTGCCAAGTTGTCGTTTAATGCTGTCAAGTTCATGATAGGCGTTTGTTTTCAGAAAACTTTACAACCAAAAATCGCATGCAGAATTTCAACTAGTCAACTTCCTTAAATGCAAATTATCGTACTCCTGCGCTACAACAGCATAATATTCCCTTATCGGCGACTTTAAATTAGCTTTTGTTTTACAGAATCATTCTTTTACAGTGTCCTAATTCTCCCTTCATAATTCCGTGGCATTCTGGCTGTTATATAGAGCTCTGGCTGCAAGATAGAATTTCTCTGACATGGGGAAATTTAATTAGGGCCATCTGATATTTCTTGTGAATAAAGGATACATTACTATTTCTTTTCATTTAAAAGTATCATTTTTAAATAAGTTAAAAATAGTCCATACACTGAAATAATTACAAAAAATTCGAACTTACATTAAACTCCAACAGTCAACCTAAGGAAATAAAAATAAATTATGAATATTAATCTCATCAAAAAGAAATAATATTAAACTCTTCTGTTTTCCATTCTAACTCTTTTTCAACCCTTTTTTACAACCATATCTGGCTATAGGCCACTCCCGGGAGGAGAGGGATATTAATATAATCTCCCGCATTGAACAGATGGCTTGGAGATACATTTTCTAACTGCTGCCGGTTTCGATCTTGGGTTTTTTTTCTTTCCATGCTTTCCTCAGGAAAGTGAAGAAGTGGCAAACAAACACAGGAGAGGAAATAAATATCCATGCATGACCGAGAATCGAACCCAAGTTTCTTCTGAGAGTCCCCACCTTGACCACAAACGGAATGGACAATCTTAAAATAGGTAATTCAACAAATTGTAATTTCTTTAAATTTTAGAAAATTACGAATTTTTTCAAAACGTTAATGAAATAAAGATTTCTTTAAAATTTCACAGCTTCAGCGTGAAATTCTAGACTCTTCGATCACTAGGTAATTAAGAATTGAATAACTTTCTTACAAATAGCAGAAATTCAAAAATAAAACGCCTCAGAAAGGACCTTGTTCAGTTCTCTTTTAAATATCTAAATGTGAATTTTAGTCACACTAAAAGCTTCAATAATTATCAAATTCAAAACTTTAAAAATCTTTTCCCTGATTGATTCTTAGTGATTAAACAGACCTAACATCAATCAATATTGATCGACACTCTTTCTTCAAAATATTGTCTGACGTAATCTGATGTAGACAATATTTTGTATTTCAATGAATAGACTGTATAGATTATGATTTTATTATTACAATAATAAATTCATGGAAATATTCCCGGCTAAAGTAGTGAAATATGAATAATGTCACTAAAGGCATATTTTAATCCTTTACTCAAATTGATTGAATTCGGGAAACTTGTTCTATCCTCCTGGTTCTGCAAGGAACGTTCCATCAAGCATGTTCAATGCAGCCCCAAACTAATGTTAGGTGGTATCTGCCTAAGTTAAAACATCGATTAAAAATCAGCAGTTACGGTTTTAATAGATTTATACAAAATTTGGTGAGAAGGATCCCTAATTACAAAAATTAAAATATAAAACTTAGATTTTCTCTTTTCCTTAAAACCACATGCAGAATTTCAAGAAGATTCCTCCAGAGTACAAAAGGCATTTAGAAACTATATATATTTTTTAAATTATTTAAATTTGTTGTAGTTTTTAATTTGTTAGGAGTGATAAAATGCAAATATATGTTTTGAGCTAATAGATAATCCCCACGGCAAATACAAATCCACATGGACATTCATACATTTTCGATGATTTGGGGATATACATATATATATATATATATATAAAAAAACTTTGAATTTTTGAAACATGATAATTCCCTTGGACATAATGTAATCTTCATACGACAATATAAAAGAAACATTCTGCTAAACACATTAAAATTTGAGATCAATTTTCAAACTGACATCTCAAAACAAGCCTGTTTCTTGAGATTTCACTGAAACATTTTGCTAACTGCCATATGTTATAGAAATATTAAAAAATATGTGACGTAATGTAATATGTTTTCACTCTCGACAAGTCACGGATCTCTTTGATGATTGGAAGACAGGAAGTCATTTTGTACAGGGCTTAAGGATACAATTTGGCTTCATCTAGCAATGAAAAGATTCACCAAACGTTTCATAATGGAAATTGAATTTTGCTCCCTTAGAAGTCTATGCTCATAATCATAATCAATCAAGATAAATTAAAGAATACTTCCAGGAAAATCTGATTAAGATGTAGACATACTACAGTTGTAAGGATGACATCGCAAAGATGAAATTTCAAGCACATGGTGAAGAATTCAGTCATATCTCATGTTCATAACTGCAGTTCTATGATAGAAGAGATTAGAAACAGAAATTTTCATTGTTATTTTTATCGATTTTCCAATCATGTCGCGAGGCTTGAGTATAGCTCACTTATATCTGCCATTTTTCGACTCCGAGCAAGTATTGTAGAAGTTTTCTGCGTGGAATTTCAGAGGAATGGACAGGATTCTGACTGGCTACCGAAATACGAATTATGTTTTAAAATAAGATTTAAATTAAGGGGTGTGACAATGAGCACAATTGTAAATTAACTGATAAAGAGATAAAGAACGAAAGTCGTTATGGTTCCTCGAAGCACCGATTTCTTTGAAATTTAGGAGGTTTCTAAGGATCAAGAAGTTCAAAGAGTTGTTTCAGAAAAGAAAGAATAAAACCAAGAAAAAAAACTTGAAAAGGCAGTCAATTCATTAAAATATAACCAAGTGATTTCATTGATCTACAGAATTGATAATTAAAAATCACGAATCACTGTTTAATTTAAAAAAAGTATGCATTTTTATACAAACTTACCGGGTCTTCGGTATCAAAGCAATCTTTTATTTCATCCTATAACATAAATGAAACCTTATGCAGTAAGGTTATGATTAAAAGCAACAAGACTATAATGTATTCGTCGTAATTACATGAATAATGCATTGCTACTTTAGATTAATTGAAAGTGGGTGGCATGACTGCCGAGCACGTCGACCTGAAAGATCTTTTATACTTTCCCACGGAAAGAAGGACATTGCTACTTTAAACACTATAAAAAATACGCGACAATTACATACGATGAAAAAATGTAAAACAAATTAAAACCTATCCTTCTTAAACACGAAATAGGTTTAGCTTATAAACCCAGTAATAGTATCGCGACCTATCTCAATCGAAAAAAAAGCACCTAATCATAGTAGAAACCAAAACAATTTAGAAAAACAAAATACCGTTAATGGGATAAAATGTAAATCTGTGCAAAATGAAAACCATTTATTTATATTGGGTAAACTAAAAGGGCCTTAGATACCCACCTAAAAGAGCATATATGTGCTGTTAACAAAGGTAACATGGCATACCATACAGCCGAACATTGTTTAAAAAATTTTCATGAATTGGACACGGCGCATCCAATTGTCTTTGGACAATTTGAGGACGAATATCTACGCCGCTTTTATGAATCTGCCATGATAAAATCTCAAGGTAGTTACACTCAGGATCTATCAACCTGTAACATTTTGGAATATGGCATTTAACTGTGCACACGTAATACATTACCAAAACAAACAAAAAAACAGTCGATAACATATGATAAGCAGACAATGCATCACTTTGGTTTAAGCACTTTTCCCTCAACAGAGGGCAGTCCATCATCCACTCAGTTATTTCCTTCCGACAATCCATTTGCACAGACGAATTCCAGAGGGAAGGAACGGTTTTTTAAAGGTGGGAAAGAACTTGATAAAGGATCTAATTGTAAGACGATACGAATACGTACGTTTTTTATTTTTTATTATTACGTTTTAATTTTTTGATCTTTAATTTGTGCGTTGATCATTGGATTTCTAAATTGAATGATCAGCACGTTAAATTAATATAATAACTATAAAAAACATTTAAAAATAACAACAAAATATTCTCTTTTATTTAAAATTAAAGAACCTAATTATACAGATCTTTGGGTGCAGTCTAAACGCCGACGAAAAAGCACTTCTATACGAATGAAAGCAAATATGTAAAATATTAAACTGAAAGTTTCGAATCTAATTGATGCAGGATGCAATTTCTCAGAAATACTTGAAAAAGATAAAAACTATGATAATGAACTTTATCTAAATGATTCTCACCCTTCCAAATAAATTCTATTGTTAATTTGAAATTGCTCTAATATTTTTACTATGTACAACCTCAAATTTAAAATTTATTATTGAATTCCTACAATTGCTCTTCTGTAATTATTGGTTTGTCCGGAAAGTTCTCAGAATATTTTGATAATGAAAATGGAACAAATTTATATGTTTCAGAAACAATATTTATTATCAAAGTATCCTCCATGTTTTCCTTGACTTTAGTTGATCTTTCCGGCAATGTTACAATTCCGTTCGCATAGAAGTAAGCTAGTTTGGAGGCGAAGAAGTCTTTCAAATGCTTTCAAGAGAGCATTGAAATCACTGTATGATTTTCGGTTCAAAGAATTTTGCAGATACCAAAAAAGTGGAAGTCGGATTGTAAAATGGGCAGTGAATTTGTTGGGTGTAGAAGACATCTCAGACAAACTCCTGCAACATGCGGTGACCAAAGATACGTGAGGCCTCTTGTTGTCTTGCAGATCACAACACCCATTCTGTTCACTAGTTGTGTCCTCCTCTGTCGAATGTTGTGGTGTTGTTCTCCAGGTGGCTGCAATACACATGGAAATGATCGATTGATTCTGTGGAAGTAGCACAATATCCCACCATGCCCGTAGCATAACTTTCTTTGCATGAATATTCCGCTTAGGTGTATATTTCTCTCGGAAGAGGTTGTGTGGGACCCAACTAACATAACAAGAAGTGTACCCAAGCTTCAAAAATGTTCATGAAAATACATTCGGAGTAATTACGGAACGCTCATTATGTGCATATAGAACGCTCAGAACTTTCCGGACAACCCAATATATTGATTTACTAATCGCAATAGTGGAATTGCTTGTGTTTAATCAAAACTGAGGACCATACCTGTATAGAGAAAAAGGTAGCACATCCGTCAAAAAATGTTTTTGATTTCCGTGTCCACTAAATGCAAAAAAAGTATAAATTAGAAAAGATTTACCATTAAATTGTAAAATTTGTTTTCTTCGATTGTATAATTGTAATTGAAGCTTTAAATACTACTTACCAGATCATACAAATTTTTAGCATCACCAATCCAGTCTTCTCCCTCAGCTGCTTTCAAAACTTCGAGAGCACAAGATCGACATCCTTCAATATCTGTTACGCCCTTAAGGATAAAATGATTCATAAGTAAATAAGCGTAAAACATATAAGTAGACTTTAAAAAAAAATTTTTGATATAAAGAATCATTAAAGTGTAATATATATTTCAATATAAGATATTAACATACAATAATGTACTTATTATATAATTTGTTCAATCACGATGTTCGAATTATATGTAAATTAATTGAATATCTACAAAAGAAATTACGTCTACAAATAAGCTAAATCTTTCTTGTTATAACTGTTCACTAAAAATCTCACAGAAAAGTTCTCGACTCCGAAGTCTACTAATATTATATTCTTTGAAAGAAAGTAATTTTCGGAATCTAATGATGGCTTCATTAAAGTCTCCTCTAGTCTGAAATGGAATGTACTGCGGTAAGGTAAAGATTAAACTGTTTCTCTGTCAACTTACAAAGAGACGACACTGCCAGTATCTTTTAATTCGGAATGCAATTTTGTGAGATGAAAGTTCACATGATGTACTTCAAAAATATATATACATGTTGGGACCAACGCTTTTTAGTTTTCGAGATATTCGGCATTATTTTCGTCGATTTTCAAGTATTCGCTCACTGCTGTCACAAACAGGAAAGTGTGATCTTCGCGCAGTGATACCGGAGCGGCCTCTGAAGCCTAGGTATGCGCGTTCAAACCCTCTGCTGGATTATATAAATATATATAAATATTTTTAAATTTCATTTCTTTCTTTTTTTGTTTTTACTTTCTTTTTTGTATCGTTTTTCTGGGTTTTTTTTAGGTTTTTTTTTATTTTTTCTTAATTTTTTTTTGTCGTTTTTCTTTATGATAATTTTTTTCCCGTTTATATTATGAATATTAGAAAACCAATTTACAATTAGAAGTAAATAAATAATATTCTCGTTAACTCTGGTTTTTAATTAATTAGTTATTTATTTAATTAAACTTTTTTTTTTCTTATCATGTTGTGGTGAAACTCTTTTACTTTTTGTATTTAAAATTATTTATAAATTAAAAATTATTTAAATGGTGAAACTTTTTTACCATTTAAATAATTTTTAATTTATAAATAATTTTAAATGATAAGAAGATAAAGAATAAGAAAAAAAATGATAAGAAAAAAAATAGTTAATTAAGTAATCAAAATTGAACAAGAATACTAATTTTGTTCTTCTTTTTTTTATATAATAAAGAAAAAGAATTAAGTTAGTGAAGTTTTACATTTAAAACTCTTACATAAAAACTTAATTTTTTCTAAAATAAAAGCACAACTGAAATAATTTTAAATATAAACAGTAAAAGAGTTTCACCCCAA
>JAFIDM010002131.1:43413354-43434758 GCA_023159025.1 Thereuonema tuberculata | reverse complement strand
TAAAGAATCATAATGTCCTATCGGTATAAATGATCAAAATTATTTCGTTGAGTCAAACGATAATGATAAACTCAAATCAAGTTTAAGTTTTTTTAATAGCACACATTATTTATTTTTCCAAATGAACTTTTCAAGAATTCTTATATCTTACTTTTTCATTGCATCCTCTTTTCTAGAAATAACATTTCTTTCCTTAAATCAATTTGAAGTTCTCAGCAATTAATTAATTTACTTTATTGGTCAGCAATTAATCTTATATCGAGAGTAATTTTTCATTTTGTTTTCATTTTTAGAAAAGTCGTCAGAGAAGAAAAAACAAATGAATAAGCGGCTGAAGACATGGAGATTTAAATAATATCACTCGAAGTTTGGCAAAACGAAACTACCATGAGTAGTAGATTATTAATGTTTGTTATATTTTCCTTCATTTCTAATCTAAGTTAATATCATATTCACTATATCATCAGTAATTAACCAGATCCAGTAGTTTGGGATAAATAATAGTTAATATTCAGAAATTTATTCAATTTGTCCCCATTGTCAATATTATTTTTAATACATAGGAATTTTAATAAAATTTTGATCTTAAAATTCTTTAAAGAGTTACATATCTGTTTTTCATAATGTCTACACAAATCAAAAGACAACATTAAAAAGAAAAACGTAGTTTTTTCGAATTTGATACAAAACCTCTTTCAATAAATGCTACATCTGAAATGTTGTTCACAGAAAAAAAAGAAAACTCCGGCAGAATTTCGCGGAGTGGAATTAAAGTTTTACCTTTCAGAACCATGTGCAACCTGAAAAACAATACAAACAGTTTTGTTCGCTCATCTCTTCAGGGCGGCGTCAGACATTGGAAGATGTTTACCGCCATCACAGTCCCGATCTCATTTCAGGATTGGCCGGAAGATCTGCGGGGATAGAAGGCCATGCTCCAGATTATAGCTTCATTAGTGCTCTGAAGATTTAAATGGATTCTGTGCAGGCGGATCCTCAGTATTGAGAAAGGACTGCACTGCAGCTGTCCGAAACTAGTCTGCTGTTTTAAAACGTAACAATTTTTTTTTAAACTTCAGCTTTTTGTATAATCAGTTTTTATTATGATGATAACAATTTCTAAGTTAATAAAGAGAATGTGATGTGATGGACTTATAAAGAAATTTTTTTATAAGAATAATAATAAAGCAGACGAATAATATAAAAAATCTAATAACAAACAGCATTGGATACTGAAAATTATCTATACTTCATTGATACTTTCATTTTTACAGAAAATGTTTATTAGGCAATCCAGAATAAATGATTAGAGAGGAACATCATATGTATCATGTGAGTCGATATATCTAATAACAGCTCGGTGTGGGCAGCTCTGGTATATATCATCTTGCATGTAATCAGTTTGAATTGAACTGACATGTCGATCGAGCCATTACAGCTTATAAACGAATAATGGCCGGTTTATGATCAGTGACGTTGCTCGATATGATTTGCGAAGAAGCTGTATTTGTTCTGTACTCTCTAATGATAACCATCACCAAATCTAATATAAGCTCGACTCCTTTCAGGTATTCTGTTTTTTATGAATAGTAGTGCATGTATTATGTGTGTTATATGTGCTATATTGTAATAATGTCAATATAAAACATTTTTATTTAGGAAGTAGTAATAGATAGCCCAATAAACTCGGGAATTAACAAACAAATTTCAAAACTATCTTCAAAAAAAGTAGATTGATATTCAGGGAACAAAATACATTTTTAATACTGTATTTCTTATATTTGTAAACAGTAGAAAAAAATAATATTGTTCAAAAATCCTTCACTACATTTTTGAAAAAAGTTACGCACTATTCAGTTAGGTAACATTCCATATCAATTTTTTTTCAGAGTTTTTTAAAAAAGTAGATTCGTTAATGTTTAGAAGCCTAACCGTAAACTGAGTTCATTATAATAATTTTAGTAAAGGAATGTGATACTTAAAAAAAAAAAATTTTAATGCCTTGGTACGAAATAAGACATTTATATAAAAATGTTAGTCGGAAAGAATTGGTATTTCTGCAGATATTATTTTAATTTCATTTCAATATTTCAGAATTCGAAATGATGATCCTAAATTTAGAAATTATTTTATTTCAAGAAATTCTAAATTTGTGAATAATAAAAAAATACTGAATAAAAAGTAAATCATTGGTTTGGAATAAGAGATCGAAATAACAAAATTATTTTATGGCAAAAATAGAAAGACATTCACAATACACTCGTAAATACAATAAAATATAATTTTGGTTTAATATAAAGAAAATTTACTCGATGTATTTAAAATAATATCTTTTTGACTAAATTTATGCCAATAAAAATTAAGAAATAAGGCAATAATTGAAACGAATTATAAATGATTCTAAAGGTTACATGAAAAAGACGTAAACTACAAATTGCAGAAAGAAACAGATAGTCTAACGAAACTAACTAGTTGCGACCCGTGAAATATTCACGGAAGGAAAACCAATTCCACATTTTTGAAAAACACAAGATTGAAAAAGACGTTCCAAACTAATTTTTTTAGAAGCCATGACTTCCACAACAGACCATATGTAATTTGAATATCGGCTTATTTGTTAAAAAAATATTATAATATTGTTGAAATAAAAAAAAAATTGATTTACCACTTTCGTAGTAGCGGTTTCTCATTATGAAATATAATGGCAACCTTCTGCCATAAAAGAATAGGTTCGTCGAAATTGAGGCAACATTAACCGAAATAAAAAAATGCCATATTTTTGAAATATCCTGAAATTTTTGAAAAACACAAGATTGAAAAAGATGTTCTAAGCTCATTTTTTAAAAGCCATGACTTCCGCAACAGCCCACATATAATTTGAATGACTAAGCCAAATTTGTTAAAATAAAATAAAATAAAAAATTGATTTACCAGTTTCAACAATAACAATTACAATAACGAGTGTCTAACAGTCAATACCAATAATCCTGTCTGGGCAACAATGAGGGCACGTGCATCGTCATTATCACCTACTTGTTGAGTATTGAGAGAGCGGCGACACAAACGAAATTATGTAAAACCGAGGTTTTACAAACTGTCTGATAAATTTTGATGCATGAACTTCATGCATTTCAGTATAAACTTCATGTGGGAACCATTCCTTCTTGAAATATCAAAAATCGATGATCTTCTAAGTAATTCACACTTTAAGTTACATACATGCGCACACATACATATGTGGGAAAAAAAATCTCAATACGCTGATAATAATTGTGTAATTGTGATTCGTTGTGGTGAAGTGGAGAAAATAGTAGAGACGTCATCTTTAAACATGGGCATGACGTCATGCCTGACGTGTTCCAACGCTGCACTGTGATTGGTTATTTCAAATTACAAATTTACAAATAAGATCCGTACAACTTTCGCCTATTAATAGGATGATTAAACTAAGATAATTGAAAATTTTGTTAATCTTTAAGTATCATTATTTATTTAACTGTAATATTTGATTTAATTCGAGGACCATTTCCAATCTCCGTAATTCTAAATTTCGGCAATGGCCTAAAAAAACAAAATACAGTACTAAAATTTTTGTAAATTTTAAGGTTTCTTAATACAATTGAGGGTCTCTAATCTGAAATTCTGAAATCAGTAATATTCCGAAATCCGGAGTTTGAAGATGTTTTCCAGCAAAATCGTGAATACATTACATCACCATCATGGTGAATATCATGGTGAATATCACGGTGAATGCTTTGTATGACCGTTTGTTCTCTTTCTTTTCAGGGGTAGAAGCACTATGGTGAGGGATGATGACAACGAAAAATACAAACATTATTTAAAGCATTGTACTAATGTCTGGGATTATAAATTCGAGGATTTTCTTTATGTTTTCTATCAATGGCAAATCAATTATATTCATTTCGTTATTAATGGTTTGTATTTACAATTGATTACATTTCTCTGTAAATGGCTTTCCAGAAATGGCTTTCCAGCTAAAATATGAACAGAGATATAAACTTTACAATACCGGTATGCTTCTCTGGTTGACGAAATATGAATACAGTCACCGCCAGGGTGACGAAGGGTGATTTAAGCCAATTCACACAATCTGTAAACCTCTTCCGATGTTCCTCCGAAGATGATATGTAAATTTCAAAATGTAACGTACAAAACAGTATTCAATATGTAACGTACGTATCCGCACTTCTCGATCCAAATGGTCCAATAACTTCTCTTGGAACTAAGATCGGACGATTTCGCCGGTCAAGATAGTATGGATACTTCACAGTAGAGCTTCTGGAACCAGTCATATTCCATTTGAGTGATATGGCAAGGAACATTGTCCCGTTGGTACACATCATTTCCAACAGGCTAAAGTTGAACAAGAATTGATGCAAAGGTCAGTGACGATGAATAGATAGCTTTTGGGGTTCACTATCGCATCCCTGATATAAGAGGTCCCAGATCATATCACGAAAACATCTCCCAGACATGAATACTGTCACCACCACTAGTATTTGACCAACAAGCATGTGCGGATGTTGTTTGTCATGAGTCTCATACCGTATCCGCCACCGCAAGACAGTTTTGTGGAGTTAAAACCGTGACTAGTCGGAGAAGGCTACTATCTTTCACTCATCTAATATCCAACGACGGTATTCCCGTGCGAATTTGAGCAATCGTTGCCGATGGATCTTGGTTAACATTGAAGCCTTGACGTAGCTTCTAGATGGGACAGCTATGCGCAACTATGTTCGCTCTATTGTTATCGCTGACACACAGTGGCTGTGCCCCAGTGTTTATTTGAGTCGTCAATGGACCACTTGAGGTTTACGGCCCTACTGAGGTCATGTTTGACGTGTTAAGCATATGCCGAGAGATTTTAAAGGATAAGAAAACAAAAAGCCCATAGGGCGAGTATGTAACTTAAAGTGTGAATTGCTTAGAAGATCATCGATTTTTGATATTTCAAGACGGAATGGTTCAGTACTTTGCAGTTCCTTATTGTAATAATTTTGTAAAAACGCTTGGAAATATCCTTCCACAAGGTTTCAGCAAATCCAAATGTGCGAAAAAAAAATTCGGCAGGATGTATGAAAATCATCTATTTCGTGGTCTTGCTAGTTTGATCAAAACATTTTTTACCATTTAATTATTGCATAATAATTCCGAAACAGGAAATTTTCGAAGAATTCAGCTGAGTCAAGTATTTTTTTTTTTTTTTTTTTACTGAAGAAAATGAAGTCACCAAGACGTAAGCTTAAAGTTAGATAAGATAGCAGTTTCGTAATTTGTATATATTTGCAAAGATAATTTAAAACTCTAGAAGAGCACTATAACGTTCGAGTCTTGAGGATTGTTTTTTATAATTCATAGTATGTTGTTTTTTCTGACGAAGGAATGTTTTATTGAATTACTATTATAATAATTATTATAATTACATACTATTATAATAACTTCAGCAACCGCCATTTCTATAAAAAAACTAAATTACAAAGCGAAATTTGCAATAACATTTAATGTTATTTTTTTTAATTGAAACATACAATTAAAATTTAAAATATACACAATTAAGAAATTATTTACAAATAAATTATCGAATTTTGTGGAAATATTTAGTATATATTTTTTTACCCAATACGGTCTGAATTACATAGATTGGCAAATAAATTAACTGCTTGATAATCAAAGTTATATAAAAAAAAAAAAAAATTAAAGTTTTTTTTTTTTTTGGTTTATGCTTTCTGAAATTTAATTATCAACAAAATCAGCAGTTACAAATTTAGCGATAATTAAGGAATACCTGTTTAATTTTATCTAACTAAACATATTGCTTCGGGCTAATTACTTAATATTATATAAATCCTGACTGTTAATCAGTTAAATTATTAATTATAGCCTCTAATGGTGTAGCAGAGTTATTTAAGTATGTGTTTTGAATTTCAAATAATATCTGTTGAGTGAAAACATTTTAAATTAAAATATTTATAAAACAGTTAGCTGTGAATACATATACTATAAACATAATCTTGTTAAACATAATTGCACTATTCAAAAGTTCAAAGTTCTTGTAAACCTTCAATAAGTAATTATGCAAGTTCTTTTCTAAATTAAATTATCATCACAATTTAATTATCTTCTTATTATGAACATGTTACTTATTAATGTCTCTTTACACTTGTATGATATTCACATTCAATCTGTATATTGAAGCACATTCTCGCATTTCATTTAATTTCTTAATATTTTCTAAATACTAGTTCATCCATTTATAATAATGCCTTAATATCTAGCATGATAATAAGTTCTTTATTTAATAACTTTCAGTTCCTTGCAATAGTATTAAACTAATGTGTCACATCCTCTTCAAAAGCTAATGTTCTACTAGGCTTATTATTTTCCTATCGACACTGTTCTATTTTATCTTGAGATGATCTACTAATCTTGATTACATAATATCTTCATAGTTTATTATCATCACGAAACTTTAAACTTGTTTCTTTAATCTTCTTTATTTATTTATCTTTACTAGCAGAAGACCCTTTCTCTACAAGTTAACAGTTCCTTATTAATCATCTTACTATAGCTTTTATCGTGTCAGATCAATAAATATTATTTCAATAAATATACCTTAATATTCCAAATAATAACGTTATCTTTCAAATCATTCTTATTTACTTTAATCGTTCTTTCAGAGTTACCTAATTTCAAATCTAAACGAAAAGTCAGCCACGATGAAATCGTCGGGAGTAATGTTTCTCGTAATGTCTTCAATATTCGATTCTGAAACTTTTAATAAAATTTTCCACTTACTATTGGTTAGTGATCGTTGCTTGCATTAAAATAGTAATGCATTTCTGCGTAGGTACTTATCGTAATTTCTCCACTTGTTGACTTCAGTTCCCAGGCCTAACGTCACGACGTTGCAATAATGAAGTTCCATTTTACTTCCGGCACTTACGGTCTACTATTCTTTATAATTCATTCTTGAATTATTAATTTACTATTTGTAAATCTTATTATTTTACTCCAAACTTTCCTAGATTAAAGTTTAACATTATTCTATTTGGTTGCATAGCTATTTAAGCTAATTTCATCCATTTCTTAAATTAAGAAACATCTATGAGTTCCGTACTTAACAGAAACTAAAAAAAATCTTATGAACTGCGTTGCTAAGTGAAGCTCGTTCATATCACTATGGTTGTTAATTGCATTAGTAACAATTGTTGTCCTAACTGCACATACTACTCATCCGCTATCTCATTGGATAAAATTTCGTATTATTTCAAAATTACTTCAAAGCATACAAAAAATATTATTAATTATTTTATATATTAAAATAATTTACTACAATACCATTAATAGATATGGAAAAAAAAATCACATACACTGTGAAGATTATTTATGTAATAAATAATTTATAAATATAACAAGCATATATATTTGTTATATTTATATATTCTTTATTATATAAATAATCATCATTGTAAGTGATTTTTTTTCAATATCTCTTAATAGTATTCCTTAATTATCGCTAAATTTGTAACTGTATATATATATATATATATATATATATATAAAACATAAAACAAAACAATATAAAAGAATAGAAGAATATTTATAACAAAAAAAACAGTTAATACATAAAAATTAAAACTTTACAAATCATTTCCTTGGAATGAAAGACAAAAAACGACCTAGTAAATAAGGAACGACGTCGAAATACTGTATCGTCATACTGAATTGCAATAGAATGTGACGATCTATATCTTAAGTGCACATTAACTTATGAGTACGAAATAATACGCTAATACCGTAAACTTCCTATTATCTGCGGGCGGATTATTCGTTTTGCGGATTATCCTCTCCTGTTCCCATTTTTTTTACAATACAATAAATTATGGAATTAAAAAAAAATTAAATTTAGAATAAGATAACAATAAAAGAGGATAACAAAGTAAGTGAAGATAATTATAGACAAACAATTTAAAGAACGACCTTGTGGGCGGGGCTTAGGCCGTCAGGTTACACTAAATTACGGGAGAGCCTTCGCGTAATAATAAAATTTAAAAATAAATAAATCATTTAAAATAATGTAATGTAATGTAATGTGGTGAGCGTGAGTGGCTTGACGCCGAACACCGCGACCTGAAAGATCTATTGTGCTATCCCACGGAAAGATGGACAGACGGAGAGAAAGACTGAGAAAGGATGGTGTGAGAATTGCAGGGGAAGCGGGAGTACCCCGGGAAAACCTGCCCAGCGCGGATCGCCACCATCATGAGAAAATTTAAAATAAAGTAATTGTTTATAATGTATGTACTGTAACTGTACTATTCGGTTTTGTTTACGAGATCCTTCAATATTTTTGATTGTTGTATCATTAAAAACTAAGTTATTTCAATAGATATTTTCTGTTCAAAAATTAAAGATAATATTGTGAATCACAGGAAAATGTTGCACTAAGCAAAGTGAATCATATTAAAAACTAATACATATTTCTGCGGAATATTTTGCTGTTCTTTGATGCTTTATTGATATTTACCGTAAGAGTTTGGTTCAGCGAATGCAGTATCTCAGTAGCTGCAGTACTCATTAAGTGTGATTTCTGGAGTCTGACAGAGGTTTCAACATGATGGAAATGACAGTTGGCGCTTCAATGCAGAACGTCCAAAGATTACATTGTTATTGCTATTAATTATCAGACGCCAGAGAGGGAGTATAGAAGGGGACCTTTAAGCAGCGATAGGTAGAGCAGCTTATAGACATAATGTTTACGGACGATTTCGTTAGCGTAAGTTTTATGCCCCTTAGGCTGCAAGATGCATCTTTTGGATTGCAGCCTGTATAAAAGCTAGTACATACAATCCAGTGCATGGAACATCATGGGCAGAAGAGCAATTGTAAGGTGTTTTGTTTTTAGACGAGTCTATATTCGGTCTGCAAAGTGATTCCTGCTGTGGGTTTCTGATAATGACACATGATGCATATTGCGCCAGGAAGCCATTTTCCATTATTCTGGCCACACAAGTTTATCTCTCTTATGATAGTAAGATATTCTTACATATTTATTATGTCATGTTAAAGTATCTTCCTACTGGCCTAAATATGGCCCTTAGAAATGTGCGAGTTAACATTCTCATCTTTCCATTATGTAATCTAAGGAGTTGAGATCGGACATCCATCTGTTTTTAACGTCGGGGAAAAAAACCCAGAATCCATTGCAGATATCTGTTGGATGTGAAAGAAAAAAGAGAAAAAAACTCCGATCATCTTTGGGAATCGAACCGGGATTCTCCTGCAGTCACAGCCAAGCAGTTTCCCACTTGAGTCTATATATTCATTACGTATGCAATTTACGCCAAAATATATTTATTATAAGAAAATTAGGGATATTGGTCTCTATTGAGTTATAGACCACTTCCCATCACTTACTGCTGCACACTTTATATCATGAGCATAATAACAAAGAATTGTTATTGTTTTAATACCCAATAGTAAAAGATACGAGGGGTCTTCAATAAGTTCGTGCAAAATAATAGAAAAAATACATTTACTCAAAAAATTTTATTCACGGCTTTTCGTAAGATTACTTTTCGACATCTATATAACGTTGCATCCGTTTGAAACAACTACAGCAGCACCCAGCCCAGTCCGCCGCAGAACCTCACCTATTTCATTAAGTTATCTGTTAAGTCCAGAGGGGCGAAATCGAGAGAATAGGACGGGTGTCCCAGTTCCTTGAGTTTGTTTTCCGCCGGAAACTGCTTGGTTAACCTCGCATTGTGTGCAGGACAATTGTCATCATGCAGTAGCAGGCCTCTCTGACCTGTCCTCGGACGTACCTGGACGATGGCCTACCACGGGGTAGGCACACATCCGTGTTCCACTTTCCCGTAACAGATTTCTGTGTTTCCAGTGGTACTGTGCACACGCTTCGACGGATGAACGTTGCAACCATCATTTTTCCCCACTTCGTTCGAGCTTGAACTTCAATGGCGGAGGTGCCTCTTTTTGCTGCCGCACGGACGACTGTTGTTTCGTGAGTGGGTCGTTGTGATAGATCCAAGTCTCATCACCTATTTAAAGTATTTTATTTATTATCCAGATTTATAATTGCTAAACGAAAATGTATAAATGTATTAAATTTTGTAATACGGTAGTAAACAAAATTTTAAATTATTCCAACATTAAGAACAACACTAAAAAAAAGAAAGACATAAATAAATTAAATAAATGATTTCATCAATTTGGTTTAAAAAGGGAGTAGAGGAACTGTTGAAATGACATTTACCTATATAAATCGCAAATATAATCAGTTTTCAGATCGGTATGGTCAAGTGCGAAATACTGACTATACCATAATACCCGACACGCCATCTTGAAAATCAAAACCTTTTCACCTTACTGTGAGTGTAAATAGAAGTAAAATATCTAATGCAGTAATAAATATAACTCGTTTACTTAGTATATACTTGCTTTGAATCACTGACAAAGGATTATAATAATTAATATAGATTTATAAAAACTATCTGCAACAATTTACGAAAGTTGAAAAAACAATTCCCTTCAGCGACGAAGCAGCGAGAAGTCTCATCTTCGCAACACTCACTGCAAAGCGTAATTGGTGTATTTAGAAGTAGTTTGATTGCTTTCCGCTAAGCTACAACATCTTACGAAGCCAGATATTTAGATATTCCACATTACCTGACTATTCCATAATACCCGAAGTTCCTCTAATTGGAACTTGTCAACATAAACACTGTAATTTTCATTAAATTGCTTTAATCGTTAAGAGTATTTGTTATTCGAGACCGTTTAAGGCCCATATACTTTTTGGTCATATTCTCGGAAGCAAGGACCCACGGAGCAGCGAGCCGATACATGCATCTTTCTTATTTTGTTTATTCAATCAGAAAAAGTAATGCTAATTTATTATGCAACATCTATCCGGCATGTTTCTCCTTTTAGCTTTTTTGTTACTATTTTGAAAGAATTTCCATTTTCATCTAAATTGACTTACTGAAACTTTCTAAATAAGATTTTTTTAAATTAAATTCACGGATGAAATTAAAGGTTTCGCTTTTTTTTTACGTAATTAATAATTTATAGTGAGATTGAAAGCGGAAATGTGAAATTAAAGTAAAATGGATTCAAGAAACAAATTTAATGTGCGGTTAAATTATTAAGAAATGAAGAACCAAAGACTGCACACAAATAAACAAATTGCGGCACCTTGAATTTGTTTTTGTTATTACATTATTTCTTACGTTTAAGTTTTCTTTATTACTTAATATCTTTTGAATCCCAACGATCATTACACTAAAGGTTTTTCTTGTACACTTTTGCACTTATTTTTGATTGTTCTGGTGTCACTTTAGGGAACGAAGGTGACTACCATTATCTTCTCTCGTCTTATTTGATCATATGTACGTTTTTTGTATTTCTCTGAGAAGATCGCGAGAAGTTTTTCTTGTTGAAGTTCATGGAAGCCAGAACTCTTCGAAAATTGATACAAATGTGTGCCTATGCATATATAGCCAATCAACTTTAATTGAGAAAATATTTAGCCCATAAAAGAAAGCAGCTGTGTTACAAAGACTTTAAATAAGTTAATGTTCTATTTTGAATCCAAAGTCAAAGCAAACTTACAAGATTATGATTTTGTATTCTCATAGTTGCTAAACGTTTGTATGTATATAGAAAGTTTTAAATACATTCGTATTTAAGAATCAAGTTTCTGCTTGATTTCAAGATAGGTAATTATTATCTCTTGCAAGTTTTCTTCCTTTAAAGCCATATTGATAGATAATAGGGATTAGGGTCCAACTAATCTAGGGCCCAACTAATCTGCTAGTGGATGTTAAACGCAAGTAGTTTTACATTCCTCTTGAATATTTCTTTTGTTGGTAACCAGATTACACAACAAAAATATAAAATAAAATCTGCTTACAGTAAGACCAACTGCTTTCATTAAGATAAAATTCATCTTGCAGTCTTCAAGCACTCAATGATAAATATTAATTTACTTTCTTTCCAGCCTTTAAATTAAGTAAAATCCAAAACCGTCAACATTCTCTGATTAAAGATGCTCAACTGTAAATGTTTTTCCTTAAAACTGTATTTATACATATATATTGATGTAGCAAAACGTTTTGAGAATCTTTCAATAGTTATTAATAGAATTTAAAATAATAAATTTCTTTCAAACTTCTCCATCAGTAAAACGTCAAGTTTGCTATTAGTATTGGCCAATCTGGTTAGAGAAGGTTAACTAAGGAAATCTGAAGCCTCTTCCAATTTATTGGTTTCTTAAGTAACAGCCAAGAATTAATATAGTTTCCAAAATTTTATGTCTTACAAATAGCTAATTAAACGTGGAATTATTATTATTATAGAAACTTAAAATAAGGTATTCAGATAAAAATGGACTTCAAGAATTTCCTCTATATTCCAATAGATGGATCTTGACGATCTCGTTTGCATGACAATTACGAAAAACACGAGATCTGGCCATCAGCCTCTTCAGGAGGTGTCAAGGAATTTAATACTTTGAATGTCTGTAACTAGGAAAATGCTTCCTAATGAATTTATTGTTGTTTATAGACTATTTTAAAGTTTTGAAAAGGATATTAAAATATAGCAGAAGTCTCACGCATTTCCTCGTATTATAATTCATTTAAATATTTCAATGAAATATATTTTAAACATATTTATATGAAACATTCATGCATTTTTTATTTGTTTTTGATTTTTGTGATTAGCAAATAAAATAAATGAGAAATCGTGTGCCTTTTTGATTATTAATTCGTTAAGGTAATGTTGTATTTTAAATTTAAAATCGATTGTCTTAAAAAAATGTATTTACATAATCCTGTTATTTTTTTTTTTTGGATTTTGTTTTGTTTTGTTTACGTAGGAAATTTTTAAAATTAACGTTTTTCAAATATTTTAGCAATTTTTTTTGTGGGCGATCAGCATGTTTGACATCTCTTCCGTCTAATTTTGAGGCCCTGAAAAGGGCCTTTAGAGGTAAATTCTGGTTTATTTTTTTTTTCTTTCAGCTGTTGCTTCCAGTAAGTAACTGCGTGAATTGGGAGATGTACGAAATATGTACGAATAGCTTTAGCTACTCTGTCTTGAAATCTATCTAAAGGAATAAGAGGTCCTCCATTAATTAATTCCCTCCGAAAATATTCTTCAACTTGCAATATTTTTTTCCGTGCGCTGCTTCGTATACCAGTGTTTCTCGACATTTTGTGAGAATACTTGGATAGAGGCTATTCTCGCGTAAGTTACGGGAAATGACGAAAAAACGAGATCGTCAAAATCCGTCTGTTTGAGTAAACTCACCGACGTACGGTAACGAAATTATCCGATCATTAATGGTCCATTTTCTGTCATTCTTGTTGCTAGCGAGAGTTTCATTCTACGTGTACAGTTCTCCATTAAAATAAATATAAAACTAATCTGAAATTGAATTTTGTCTGATTGTTTTTGCCGGATTTATTTTTCGAATTAAAATTTTTAATTTAAATAATAGCAATTTACAAACTTGCACCTGCTTTATCTTGGTAATTTCGAATACACTGCCAAAAATATTGTATTTAATGATAATAGCCTTATCACCTATAGTTCCTATGTAGAATTAGAAATCCAGAAATTATTTCAGCTTGTAGAAAAAAAATATTTTATTATCAAATAACTAGCAGCAAAGCCTGTCGGATAACAGGCATAAAAAAATCTGAAAAATCATTTTATTATCAACTATCAAATATAAAGTAAATGTAATCTAAATACTGTGCTAACTTGTGAACGAAGCTTCTACGGCAAAAATGGTTTTGAGTTTCGAAATCAGCGTAAACAACTGAGTAAGTATGCCAAATTTTATTAAAATTGATGCAGTGGTAAAAAAATTATTTGAACCAAATTCTTCCACAATCTTCTTTCTTTCCATATCAAAAATATTAGGTAGAAACACACTCTTCCATACATTGCATTAGTATTAAAATATTTATTAAAATACTAATAAGGGAGACAAATTTTCAGGAACTGTACATATTCCTTTTTTCAAGTCAATAATATAGGTATAACAGAATTAAGAATAAGCTTGGCAGCATTGGTTTAAAAACATGAAGTATCAATAAAATTAATTGTTGATACAATATGCTTAAACATCTCAAAGTGGCTATTAACTCATTTTATTGTTACAAAAAATAAATAAATAAAAGCATGGTGATGTTTTCTGTCTGAATTAAGGTAGGGTTTCTTATTTTGTATCAACAATTAATTTTATTGATACTTCATGTTTTTAAACCAATGCTGCCAAGCTTATTCTTAATTCTGTTATACCTATATTATTGACTTGAAAAAAGGAATATGTACAGTTCCTGAAAATTTGTCTCCCTTATTAGTATTTTAATAAAAAATTATTTGGTTTTGAACGTATGTTTTGTTAGAATTTCAGTTGTCGAGATCAGTTCCGAAGAATAAAATTTCATGGAAACAACATAGAATGATACAATGAACTAATATTTTTATTTAATTTGAATATTCTTGATTCAATGGTACCATTAAGAACCGTTGGATCTATCTTAATAGCTTAATTACATCGAGTTACAGACAGACAGACAGACAGACAGACAGACGAACTTAGCCAATTTATATGTATATATATCCATTTGATTCGATTAATGATTTGATTTCAATTTTTTTTTTTTTTTTTTTTATGTTTATTAGACCTATTTAGGTGTAATATAAGTTCTGAGAGTTTAATCTAAAGGATCATTTTCCATCCAAAAAGAAAAACGAAATACCAACCATATCTAAAGTTTAATTTATCTAAAGAATAATTATTATTTTTGACTCATAACGCCGAAAGGCATTTAAAACTCACCTTTGTATAATCTAAATACTGCGCTAACTTGTGAACGAAACTTCTACGGCAAAAATGGTTTCGAATTTCAAAATCAGCGTAAAAAACTGAGTAAGTACGCCAAATTTCATTAAAATGGGTGAAGTGGTAACAAAATTATTTGGTTTTGAACATATGTTTTGAGTTGCCTAGGTCAGTTTCCAAGGATAAAATTTCATGGAAACAACATGGAATGACAAAATGAACTAATATTTCATTCAATTTGAGTAGCCGTGATTCAATGGTACCATTGAGAACCTTGGATCTATCTTAATAGCTTAATTATACCGAGTTATAGACAGACAGACAGATAGACAGACGAACTTAGCCAATTATGTAAGTTGATGTACAATCGCCTGAATAAAATGAAATAATAAAAAAAATAGAATAATAAGGACTTTTAAATTCTCAAAACACTCCAAAATTAATTAAGTGTTTAATTTTGGCACCCGGACAAAATTAACATGGAGCCCGAGAACTCTAAGACATAACAGTCCAACCAAAAAAAAGCAATAGATCTACTTGCTAACCAAAAAGCACAACAGGACTTTCAATTTTTTTCACTGTCTTTCAATTGCCGCCATGGACTTTTATTCAGGATCTTAGTAGATCCTCAACCCACCGCTATTTAAACTATATGTAAAAAGATAACTTTTTAACGAGTTTTAAATATTTGTTCAAATTAAATATTCTGCATTTCCTATATTTTATCTTTTCAACCATATTTTCTCGTACTTTTTGTAAAGAATTTAAAAATTGTTTTTTTTTTTTGTTGTTTTTTTGTTTGTCTTTATCTGTAATAGGAAGTACCTATATTTAATGCTGTTCGCAGTTTGAATATTTTAACAAAAAATAAAAATGCTTGATCGACTGAAAAGATGTTGACTTCTGAAGAATTTGGCTTCAACTTAATTTGTTTAATATTAACACTTCATTACTCTCTACACTGATATTGTAATTGAAAAGGCTGAAGGTTTACTTCACTTCACCACAACGAATCGCGATTACACAATTATTATCAGCGATAATAATCAGATTACAATCAGATTACAATTATTATGTGAGATTTTCTTTCCCATATAAATGAAGTTTACACTGAAATGCATGAAGTTCATGCGTCAAAATTTATCAGAAAGTTTGTAAAACCTCGGTTTTTACATAATTTCGGCTGTGTCGCCGCTCTCTCAATAATCAACAAAATCGGGAATAATGACGATGCACGTGCCCTCATTGTTGTCCAGACAGGATTATTGGTATTGGCTGTTGGACATTCGTTAATTGTTATTGTTATTGTTATTGTTGAAACTGGTAAATCAATTTTTTATTTTATTTTAATACTGCCTAAATTTCGACGAACATATTCTTTTAGGGCAGAAGGTTGCCATTATATTTCATAATGAGAAATCGCATCGCTCGCTACTACGAAAGTGGCAAATCATTTTTTTTTTATTTTAACAATATTATAATATTATTTTAGCAAATAAGCCGATACTCAAATTACATTGGGCTGTTGTGGAAGTCATGAAAATTAAATTTTCTGCATTTTCTATATTTTCTCGTACTTTTTGTAAAGAATTTAAAAACTGTTTTTTTTTTTTGTTTTTTTTGTTTTTTTTTATAATAGGAAGTTGCCCTATTTAATGATTTTCACAGTTTGAATGTATTTTACCAAAAAAATAAAAATGCTTGATCGACTGAAAAGATGTTGACTTCTGAAGAATTTGGCTTTAACTTAATTTGTTATTAACACTTCATTGCTCTCTACACTGACATTGTAATTGAAAAGGCTGAAGGTTTATAAAATACAGCATTATCAGTAAGCATTCAGAAAAAAATAATAATTAGTTCCGTTTCCTGTGACCTTACGTCTCGTTCAAGTCGGCAAAGAGAAATAAAGGTTGGGAGGCTAAAAGAATATGCAAAGATGAAGACTTTTATTGTGGCATTTGTTTGATGTGTTGCTGTAAGTTGATTTGTATACTTAATATTATTTAAAACTTAATTTAGAAAAGTCCTTTATTTATGAGTTTGAAATTATATTATCGCTTCAACATTTTTGTTTTAGTTTATTGATTTAAAACAATATTGTGATTGATTTGAGAAAATAATTGTATTATATTTGTGTTTAAATTCAAGAAATTTATTTAACAATAACTAATAAAAACATAAATCCCAATGTCGCACGATTTCTTGATATTTGTAATAATTCAAGAATATTAAAACCTCACAACAGTTAAAAGCGACAAAAAAACAAAACAAAAAACGTATTAAAAAAAAAATATTAAAAAAACAGTAAATAAAAGAGAAAGGAATTTATAATGATCAGAGGCTTTATGATTTGAATTACGAAGCGGATATCGAAATTTAAGTAAAATTTCTAAATAAGTTTATCGTTATAATATAATACTGTCGAGGAAAAGAATCGATTCAACGGTAGTATTTGCATTTCCTGTCAATTATTTCACAGATGAATATATGTGTAACAGATAATTATATATCATCTGAATTCCGTACAAAACAAGCTTTCAAATATTACGATAAAGTTTAATATCCAACAATATTGCAACGTGATTTCAGGCATATTCTCAACAATGCTGTCAAATGCTTGCAATATCATATATGGCGTTCATTGCCTATCAAATTTGTATGTTCTAAAAATTACACATTAATTATATTTCTCAAGACTTTAACAGGCGCACATTAAATTTAATAACTTGCAGTATTCACTCACGAAATGGACACAAAGCCTGAAGAAGTAGCTCGAGTGTTGCCTTATTGTAAGAGGGACACACCCAGCGCTCTGTCGCTTGGCAGTTGAACCAGAGCCAGTCCCCTGTATTGCGAGTTTATCGGAGGTATCGGGGGACTGGTTCCTTGAATCGGAGACCAAGTTCAGGCAGAGAGACGATCGCTTCACTGTCTTAACGTCATTCCTAAATTGCCACCTTACCGGAATGAACATCCAACGAGAACTGCGACGAGCAGGATGGGAGGATCTTCAGAAGACGGTTGAAGAATGCCGACCTGACACCGACAAAACCTGCTACTGGACCCCTCTTAACGGCAGCCCATCAATACGCACATGTAAGTTTACTCGCGATCATGTCGATTGGAATTTAGAGCAATGGAAAAACGTTTTGTTTTGCGATGAAAGCAGAATATGCTTGCACGGCAGCGACACACAGATATATACAGGCCTGGAGAACGTTACACACAATGCTGTATCTCAGAACAAGTGAGCTATGGCGGCGGATCCTGAATGGTGTGGGCTGGGAACTCCTTTGAAGTGAAAACAGATCTCGTTAAATAGATGGCAGATGACTACATCGGGGACATCTTAGGCGATTATGTGGTCCCATATGCAGAGTTTGTCAGTCAGGACTTGGTGGTAATCACGACAACGCGAAAACACATATTGCGAGGAGCGTCCGACAATACCAAAATGAAGTCGGTGTCCACAGCATGGACTGGCCTCCACGGAGCCCCTGGTCTCATCGACCAGGGATGAGATGAAGAGAGGGTTCGAATCCGGGAGCACCTTGCGCCAACGCAAAGTTTCCATGGCCTGCAGTGTGATACATTAACTTAAGAAAAAGTATTTTTTAATATATTCAATAAATTCAGAAATACTGTGGATTATTTCTATTACTTTTCACAGGGAATTTATTTTTTGTCAGTTGCTTCTTAGCTACGCTATATTGTAGCCAACAAAAGACGATGTAGTCACCTGGTTGCCCTGTTCTGAATAATTGCCTGCAAAACAGAATATTTTTAGAGTAATGAATTAATGAAAGTTGAATCCAATCAATAATCTGTCTGTAAAAATTGAATGATTAAAAGTAAAATGAGTAACACTATAAGATCTTTACCTTTCCGTTGATACATGATCTTGAAGAACTTTTATTCTCTGAATGGCTGCCAAAGGAATCTTATCAGTGTTATCCAGTACAGATAATGTCCCTTAATCTGTAGGCGTCATTCGTTACACATTTTATAACAACGATTTAATATTTATATTTGGATTCAGTAAATCGCTATTACTTGTTCATGGCTATTTTTTGTGGCACTCCTTTACGATTCTTTTCGCCACCCTTTATCGTTGGCTTCCACACTCATTGAGTATTTCATTTCATCTGCCGTATCACAACCTTCCCCGGTTACTCATTGTTGCTCCCGTGACGCAATCCTCCTTTGCACTTACTTTTAAACTATTTTATTTCGGCATCAATTTATGTCTGACTTTGTCTGGTTCCACGGTTCGACAGCGTCTGCTGCGCAGTGGAGTGGGTGCATTCATTCCTTTGCAGAAGATCCTTTCGGCATGAACCATCGGCGACTGTGGCTACAATAGGCTTAAAAACACAACCACTAACGTGCAGATTGACACGATTGAGTGTTTTCGGACGAGTACCGCTTCAAGTTAGTTTGCAATGACGGACGCATATTCATTAGACGATATCAAGGAGAGCGCCATCTTTCAGACTGTATTATCCAGCGTCATACTGCACGAACAATAGGCATAATGGTTTTGGGATGCAATTATGTATCTTAGGTGATCTCGGCTGCTACGCATCGTGGGCACTCTCAACAGCAACCTCTACATCAGGTTGGGAGGAAGAGGTCATACCCGTCTTCAGCACACTCCTGGAGCCGTATTCCAACTAGACGACGCCCGACCAGATGTTGTCAGAAATGTCCAGGCCGTCTTCGAAGCAAGGCAGATACCTATTCTTCCCTGGCTTGCATTTTCGCCCGATATGTCAGCTGTTGAAGAAGTCTGGGATATGGTCACTCGGCAACTAGGCCCTCATTATCATTCATCAGCCAACACCGATAGACTTAAAAATAATAATGTCCTAATTTTAATGCACTGAAAAGTTATGTACCGTATATGCTCCAATAAACGCCGAGGCTCTTATTGTCGCCGGTCTCTAATAACACCGGGCTGCAGAGGGGACACGGCCAAATAGTAGCCGGTTTCTAACAGTAGTCGGTCTCTTAACAGTCACCAGGTCTTTGATATTTGCCTACCGGTACTAGTGTAAGTACTACCGGTATTTCAGAAAGACATTGCCATTTATCTTTAACAGTCTTATGTAGCATATGAAATTCAAATAAAGTAGCAGTTTGTAATATTAGCCGGTATTTATGTGTGAAAATATTGCGTTCTGAAGGTTTTTATTAATAGCCGGCCTCTAATAGCAGCCGGTCTCTATTAAGCGCCGGGAGCGGAGGCTAGTTTTGCAAATAAACGCCGGGGGCCTTTATTGGAGTATATACTGCAGAATAGAAATATCGACCGAAAACTAATAGTACTACTGTACTTTGATAAAACATGAATTGTTGTTGTAATTTTTGGATGCATATAATGAATAATTTCTTACATTTGTCTTAGATTATCACATGTATAATTATTATTGCAAACTAAAAGTAAAAATAAAAAATTAGGATAAATTTAATAGAAATTTTGAAAATAAAAATTTTCAGAGTTTTTATATCAATATCGCAAAGTAAAAGTCTTCAGCTGCCTTTTTTTTAATTAAAATTTCTTTTATTCGTATACTAATTGTAGAAAGATTTTTTTTAATATTTCAATAATGGGTCTCTTTCCAGTTAGAATTCACTTTCCAATGTATATATACAAAAGTAATCAGAAAGAAAGTTAGGAATATAGCTATTTTCCTTAGTTACATTGTAAATATATTTGGTGAATATATTTTAGAATCTATTTGTTGATCTGACAGTCCCTAATTATTACTGAAAGAAAAAATTATAAAATATCTTAAAGTTTGCAAATGTTTATTGAATTTTAAATATCTGAAGTTCACAATTAAGTATATATATATTAGTTACATTAGATTAAAAAAATGAGATATAAAAAATATTAATAGTGATATAGTTTATATTTTATTCATATATTATAACTTTAGCTTCATTATTTCTATGGAACGACTTAGACCACTCTTCGTCTTGATGTTATTCATCCCAATTTATTTCTTCCATTTGTCTAGAATAATAAAATTGAATATTAAAACTAATTTATAGGAAAATTGTCTCAATAAAATTTTACGCAATGAATTTGTTTTGCAATGATAAATAAATTGTAAATAAAAACCAAAGTAATCACATCTAAATTATTGTTTTATTGAAAATATTTGAAAGCTTGATTTTAATGCTTGAAAACATACTTGCTTCTAATATTATATTTTTAGCAAGTAATCTTTTTCCGATGTAGTTGTGGATTTAATTACCAATGAATCACTTGACTGAAAACCTCGATTTTGAGTAATGATGTGACTGATATTGCTTTCCACTTGAGAATGTGACGGATATTTTGCTCACGCTTCTCACTTCGTAGATATAAAACAAGTTTCATGGAATGAAGGTCCCAATTTTTATTTATTTAAAACTGACAAACAAAAACTTAACTTAAAAAAAAATCAATGGAATTTTCAAAATTTACTAATTCAAAGTTTTTTATATAGTC
>JAFIDM010002131.1:43347981-43361572 GCA_023159025.1 Thereuonema tuberculata | reverse complement strand
ACGTTTTGTCCTACATACGAAACACCTTTGCGCAAGGAATTTAATAGCATTGTAGACAATCATATAAAGAATAAACAGATGTTTCTTATTTATTCTCGTTCTAATATATTTGTTGTTGTATGTCCGAACTGTCTGAACTTCAAACAGCAGAACAAAGTGTAAATACATTTTTATTCTCAGCTAAAACCA
The DNA here is from genome assembly GCA_023159025.1 of Thereuonema tuberculata. Classification (NCBI taxonomy): domain Eukaryota; kingdom Metazoa; phylum Arthropoda; class Chilopoda; order Scutigeromorpha; family Scutigeridae; genus Thereuonema; species Thereuonema tuberculata. Next base: position 43,361,383 of record JAFIDM010002131.1, on the reverse strand, counting down.
TTCTAAGCAAAATGCTTCCTTCATTACTTTGTGACTTGATTCGTAATTACATCTTTTTGCTTGTAATATATAGTATTTTAAAAAGGTATATAATTAAACTAATCAACAACTAAAGGAAATTTCGCGATAAAATTTCTTTTTTATCAGTATCTACATAAAACAAACTATCTTTATATTTTATAGTGATGCTATCATAATTTATTACACAGTTTCTGCAGCATAACGACATTGAAATAGTAATATTTCTACTATATACTAATGCACAAGAAGGTACGGAGAGACGTTTCTTATTTATTTTTGACCAAATATATTTGTTGTTGTATGTGTGAACTTAAAACCAAGAAAACAAAATCTAGATATCTTCATAATTTCAGCTGAGATTATTTTAAAGAAAATGATTTTTTCCCTCGTTTTTCATACATTTATATTCTCAGTTGAAACCATTCTAAGCAAAATGCTTCCTTTATTCCTTTGTGACTGATTTATAATTACATCTTTTCGCTTGTAATATTTAGTATTTTAGAAAGTATAAAATTAAGCTAATCAACATTCAATAGAATTTTCGCTAAAAAATTTCTTTTTCTTTTTTTTATTTCTTAAAATTATTTTTCAGTATCTATATAAATAAATCAATCTTCATATTTTACAGCGATGCTTCATTTATTTTATGTACTTTCAGTAACATAACAGTATTGACGTAGTAATATTTGTACAGTACATAAAAGCACAAGAAGGTGCGGAGAGTTTATTTCTGCATATAATAAATATGGTAACAATGATAAAAGAGAGTTTGTTTTTGTTCTTTCAGAAGATCAATGTTAATTTATGAGGGGAAGGGACAATAGTTTTGTAATCAATAACTTCAATTGGTTATGGAAATTGTGAAATAAAAGTAAATCTCGAAAGCACATTAAAGAAATTAATTAATTTACTATTTTGAATAACACGGAAGTCAAATATTTGAAATTCACTATAAATGTATTAAATATTGATTTTTGAATATTTCAATATTTAATTTATTAAAAATTATTGACTGAGAAAATATTGTTATTTTGTGTTGTTAGTTTCAAAACAATAACTTAAGAATATACATAGTTTCTTGAACTACTGCAACAGTTACGATATCTGATGTTGACTATCTGCTTGTTATTTCTTTATTTAGTTGTAGTCCGTATTTTCGCAAATTTTTGGCCCTTCTTAAAGGATTTTAAGAAGGATTTTTTGTCCCTTCTTAAAGCAGAAGCATGAATAGTTAGAGATCTTCTAATCATGTTCTTATGGCGTGTGTGACTATCTCTTCTGAGCTTCGTTATAGGTTTTTTTATTAACTTTGAACCGCAGTTAGAACACTATTGTGCTTTTGTAAAAACAATGTTTATACGCTACCTTGATAATTACACTTGAATTCTGTCATTCTGTTTATTGTGTTTGTTTCAAAACTGTTCTACAGCTTGTTTTGAAAAATATCTGCAACATTATTAATTGAAATACAGAACTGTGAATTAATAAAGTATGAATTTAAATCTTACTAAAATCTTTTTTAAAAGTTAATACGAAGAAACGTTTTTCGACATCTTTATTTTATGTTATTCGAGATTCTATAATGTGTACATTTTCATAATTTCTAATGCTGATGCTGCTTCCGTCAAATTTCATTTATTAGCAAATATTGTGCAAAGTTTTCAACTTTCTGTAGTTGCGACATCTGAACTGTCAGTTTCGATAGTACTTCATAGAAAACATCTTCAGTAACCTATTTATACTCTTTCATATCTGTCTTGGATTTTAAACTTCAATGAATCCTTTATATAAGAGGAACTTACTTAGCCCAATATTTATTCCTTTTCATTTGCTTATAAGGGACAGGTCATGTATTACGTAAGCACATTTTCAGTCATTTTAGACCCCTCCTATCCCAATTGTAAGCAAAAATAAGCAGATGCCCGACATCCCCCTCTTATTATGCTTACGTAAGATTTGCGAAATCATTTACAGTAAATACAAGACAAAAATACAAGATTTATGATAGAAGCCTGCGTCATTAATAGCTTTAATTGCTTCAATAAACAAAAAGGTTTAGAAATTAGCCCGTTTTTGTTAGAAAAAATTTAAAGAAAATTATAAAAATCATGAAATCTTTAATAACAAAGGACTGAAATCTAAACTGGTTACTACCTGGTTCCTACTTTCTTCGATAAGCTGCTGAATCTAACGTTTATTTATAAATTGGTTACTCGGCAGACACATGTTTTGTAATCATTAGATAATTAAAATTGAATCAAAAAATTTCTGTTCACGATAAGAAACCTCCAACAGCCAAAACTTGATTTGAAAATTAACAGGAAATTTAACAGTTGATCATAAAAATTAAAAGAAATTTTTAATTAAAATAATCGCCTTACTCATGAACGTAATTTTTCCTATACAACAGCTTGCTTTTGAATTACAGTAAAACCCCGTTATTACGCTCGTCAAGGGACCGTGACCTACAAGCGTAATAAGCGGGATAGCGCTATAAACGGGGAATGATTTATATGATGGGGAAACATTTAGACACCATTTTACAGGAAAGATAGTTGATTCTGAAATAGATATAGTGCAAATGTGAGCTTATTTCCTATTAAAAAAATCTTTGATTGTGGTTTGCCGTGTGTGTATGCTACTGTTATAAATTATGACATTTTCAATGCGGTTCAAGTAACTATTAACATCAATTGATACTCCACTAGGAGCAATATAAATATATTTTCGGAGCAGTTTTAGTGCACTGCCCGCTATTTCAAGCGCCTTTTCTTGAATGATTGGGTCATTTAATGGCACTGATGCATCACGGGACTGATGAATCCATTCAATTAGAATTTCCTCGGCATCTTCACATTTTCCACACTACTTTTTTACGTTTGCAACCATCGTTCGCTGAATTGATAATTCCATTCTTATTTTTTATTATTGTTCTCAGACTGGATCAGGGAAATCTTAGATTCTGCGAAAACCTTCTGATTTAGTGTAGAATTCTCGTCGTACTTACGAAGAATTTGCAATTTTTCACTTATAGAAAGGGATTTCCGCTTCAAAGAGTTCGAAGATTCCCTCCTACCAGGGAAAGAAAAGAATCGTTACAGTGTTACATTTCTTTTCGATACAAAATTTCCGATATAAAAAAGCGCTACAAGCGGGATTTGAAGCGTTATAAGAGGGTAAAAGTATAGAGAGTTATATAGAAAATTCCAGGGACCGTACAAAAGGAGCGTTAAGAACGGGATAGTGCTATAAGCGGGAGCGTAATAACGGGGTTTTACTGTATTAAGAAAAACTTACTATTTTATAGGTTTAATGTATAATATAATATATATAATAAAAAGAGAGCGCATGCGTCAACGAGAGAAGACGTGCAGAATTTCGCTCTACAACAAAACTCATCAATTACAAATTAATATACAATATACTTGGTAATATACTGAACAATACCCAAGATCCAACATGAGTGAGTACTTAAAACTAAAGATAAAATGCCAAACCTGTAACAAACTACTAAAACATGAAGAATTTCGTTGCCTATCATGTGGAGCAGAGCAACACATTAGCTGTGTGAGGGAGGGTGATACGACCGACTTCTCAACTCCTTCAAAGATAAAGACGTGGAAATGTGACAAGTGCAGAAAGGTAACAATTAGACCTAAATAAGGTACTAAAGATTTAAATTCAGCAGATAATATAGAAATTTCAAATCAAGATGTAAATCAATATAACCTGTCTCCCCATAAACAGAAAGTGGAACCAACCGAATTTAATATAGACAGTAATTTAGGTCAGACTATTCTAAATGAATTAATGGAGATAAGAAAGTCAATCACGTTTGTAAACAAGCAATATGAAGATATTCTGGATAAAATTAATAAGTATCAAGAAAGTCAACAAGAACTCAAAGAAAAAATTAAACAAGTAGAACTTTAAAATAAGACTCACCAAGAAAAAATTCAACAACTGGAAAGCAATATACATAAGTTAGAACTACAACAAAGAAAATTCAATATTGAAATTGTGGGAGTGGAAGAAAATGAGAATGAAAAATTAGAAGAAATTATAAAAAACATCGCAACAAAATTAGATTTCGATAACCCCCTTGATAAAATAGATGTATACCACCGATATGGAAAGATAAATAAATATAGATGTAGGCCCATCATAGTTAAATTCTTAAACAGGAAAGACAGAGACAATTGGCTATTTAGATATAAACAACATAAACATTTAATAAATGCAGATATTTTAAATAATAACAACAGTAGCAAAATCTACATAAATGAAAACTTAACCCAAAACTTAAAAAACATTTTTTGGAAAACAAAAATGGAAGCTAAATTAAAGGCCTACAAATTTGTTTGGATAAAAAATTATAACATATTAACAAGAAAAAACGAAAATTCCAAAATAATATATATCCAAAGTGAGGAGGATATTAAAAAAATGTAGTTTTCTATTTAAAAAAAAAAAAAAAAAAACAAAAAAAAATAATGACAGAAATATATAGAAGCGAGGATCACAAACCTATTGAAAGAGGCCAATTAAATATTATTGATAACTTAAATTCATGGACCCCAAAAAATCAAGCAAATAACATTGTTTTCTTAAATATAAGAAGTATTAAAACTAATTTTGTATATCTAACGGCTAATATAGACTCAAAAATTAATTTTATCGATCTAATTATTCTTGTTGAAGTTAATATAAAAAATGAAGAAATCTCTCTGTATAATATTCCTGGCTTCAATAAGATCTATAATTTAAGAACAAGCTCTAGGGGTGGTGGTATTATAATTTTCTATAAGGATTCATATTCAATTACTAATATTAACTCCAGTACTACAACTTTTGAAAGTATTATTTGTAAAATTGATAATAAATCCCCCACTTTAAAAGAGTTAGTAATTTTTGCAATTTACAAACCACCTCACACTAACAAAATTGTTTTTAATAATGAATTAAAAAAAAGTTTATCTGAAATTGGAAAGAATAATTTGTACAATGTGATTTATTTAGGTGATTCGAATATCGATATAGGAAAAACCAGTTTAAATAAAATAACCTGCAAATACCTACAAACATTCTACAATATAGGTTTCACCAATCATATTTATGAAACTACAAGAAAAGCCACTACAAAAATTTCCTCCACTGATACTTGTATCGATCATTGCTTCTCTAACATGAGAAATAACGAAATTACTTCTAATATCATAGAATGGGATATCTCAGACCAATATAGTATATTAATTGAAATTACTAAAAAAGGTCAATTTACATCATTAAACCAATATAATAATTTGAAAAATAGAAACCCTATGGATGAGGAATACTTTCTCAATAAAATAAATCTTTTAACCACTGAAATCAAAAATAACTATAATCAAGATCCTAATAAATCTGTTAATAAACTCTTCAAAAGAATAAAGAAAGCTTGTTTCATCACTAAAAATAAAAATAAATTTGAAAACACACACAATAATTCTGGGAATTTTAATAATAATACATATAAACATCCCTGGATGACTCAGGAAATCATGAAACACATAGAGGATAAAAATAAGTTATTTAAAAAATTTAAAGAGAATAGAACTAATAAAAAGTATGAATTATTGTATAAAAGAAAGAGAAATTGGTTAAAAAATCTAATTTTTAAACGGAAAAATACCTGTTACCGAAATTTAAATGAAAAAGATCATAATTCTAATACTACAGTATGGAAAATTATTAATAAAGAATTTTGTTATAAGCAGAAAACCTCGACAAAAAATGATTTGAACAAACTATTGGAAAAATATGATATCAGCGTCATTTTCAGGAACTTATATAAAAACTTCACACAAAGAAATGAACAAAATAAAAAGTGTAGAACTCGCCATTCTGTACTTTATGAACAAAATCCTTCTATTGATTCTATTGCAATGCTTTTACCAAATGCACTAGATATTACAAATACAATAAACAAACAAAGGATACAATTTTCTACTGGCATAGATAATATATCAGTTAATGAAATAAAAAAATTAAAGGATGACATTTCCCCGTTAATTGTTGAACTTTTTCGAAATATTTTTTATACAGGTATTTACCCTAATATTTGGAAAATAGCCTACGTTATTCCTATATATAAAGGTGGCAAAATTGACAATTTTGACAATTATAGACCTATTTCAATACTCTCAAATATTTCAAAAATATTTGAGAGCTGTGTATCAAATGCTATTTATAATTTTATTAAAAAAAAGAATATATTAACGAAACATCAATATGCTTACCAACCCAATAATAGTACAGTGAAACTTTTAAAAATCTTAACTCATCTCATAAATGAAAATTTAAAAAATGGGAATATCTTATACATTACTTTCATTGACTTTAAAAAAGCCTTCGACAATATTAATCATAATTTATTATTACAAAAACTTAATATTATAGGTATTAGAGGCAATCTTTATAAAGTTATAAAAAGTTATGTAGAAAACAGAAAATTTAAAATTAAAATAAAAAACTCAATTAGCAAACTCCACAATATTAAGGCAGGTGTACCTCAGGGATCCAATTTAGGACCTTTATTATTTAATTTGTTTATAAATTCTATAAGTAATTGTATTAAATTTACTAAAATATATATATATGCGGATGATGTTATTCTAATTTCTAGTAACAAAGATCAATATATTGCTTTTAATTCTCTTCAGAAAGATTTAAATAATGTACTAAAGTGGGCAAATAATAATATTATGACCATTAATTATAAAAAAAACAAAGGCAATGGTCATTAAAAATAAAAATAAAATATTAAATAAAGAATTATTTCTCACACTTCACTATCATAATTGTAAAGAAATGACTTCCAGTGTATATACTAATAGTAATTGTACATGTCCAAAAATTGAATTTGTAACACAGCAAAAATACTTGGGAATATATTTAGATGAGAAATTTAACTGGGATACACATTATCATTAAAAAATTACATACTTACACTTATCTCTTTTATCATATTAATTTACTTATTCCATTTAAGTAATAATTTTCAAATCTTTAGTGGATTCTGTTTTGGATTATTGTCTAGAATGTTGGATTTTTATGAATCAACAAAAAATTAAAAATATTAATAAATTAATTCTTAAAATTTTCAATAATGTATAAACAAATTTCAGCAATTTACCCATTTTGGAAAAAAACAAGATAAGGAAAAAACTTAAAATACTTATCATTAAAGAAAAATTTATCTATAAAATAATTATGAATAACATTTACAATGTCAACATGGAAAAAAATAATAAAAATAATGAAAAAATAACTAGATACAAATGGTTAACAATCTTTAGAATCAATAAAATAAATAATAATTTTGGTCTAAGATTGGAAAATTATATAAAATATAAATTATTCAATCAAATTAATTGGGAGAAATATAATTCTAAAACACTAAAAAGTATTAAAAATGTAAAAACTTTATTAATCGCTGATGTAATTGATAAGAATATTACTCTAAATTTTTAACTATTAACTTTTGTTAAGTTTCTTTTCTTTTGTATTAGATTATTAACAAAGTTAATTAATCTACTGTAATAATTACATATTAATTTATCAGCACCTACATTACAGATATTCTTTATTTTTGAATACCTTGTAGGACTGGCAAACATTAAAAAAAAAAAATATATCTTTCGTTCCGTTTCCATATTTTTTTAGCTTCTTTATCCTATAGTATAAATCTTATAATTTGTATCATAAAATTAGGAATTTTAATTTCTTGTTTACCCACAATGGTCACATCAGGATGAAAATAGTTCTTGGCCTCCTGTAAACAACAATAATGACTTGTTTCTTCTGGATTTTGTCTTTTTAGTTGAAACATTAACATCCTAGTAGATATTGTGTTAACAGTTAACTTTAGCCGGTTTGAAGCCGTGTTGTGTGGTTTATCTTTCGCCGACTTCCAAAATTCTATTTACAGCACTTTTGCTGCTTTATCGTATCTTATAGTTTATTACGTTTTAGTAAGCATAAATGTGGAGATGTGATTTGTTCCAAATTTTCCATACAAAACTGAATATCTATATTAAAAATTATATGTTTTATTAACAATACAGTTTAGCGTTTAAGAATTCAAGAAAAAAGATCCTTACTTCTTTGAATGAGTTATACCAAGATATTCTATGGTTATCATTACTAATAATCAATATGTTCTATTGTTTTTGTACTTCTTAAAATTATTTTATTTGTTATTAGGAACTTCTAAATTAACCTGTTATATTTTTAAACAAAAATTTGGCGTCTGAATTTATTTTGATTCTGTTGCCATTGACTGAACGGTTAGCTTTCTCATTGACATATTTTATAGCAAAAATTTCTTATAACAAATATGATGTAACTTTCTTTAAATAAATCACATTACAGGCGACTGTGAACCTTTCCTGGAAGGATTCTTATTAAATCGATAGTTTTAGAATTCACGAAAAATTATTAATTTGTAATTTTCGAATCCCTGATTATACGACAGCAGGTCGGATGTCCTCAATTTTTAATTTATCCATGTTTATTTTATTTAATCTATTTCTGGATTGTGTATATCTTTGATGCCAAAGCTTTACAATTCACAAATGGAGAATTTTGTTTTGTAGGATTAGGCCTATTTTATGAACGTTTATTTTCCGATTATTGCTTGCAAACAGCAAGCAAGTCAAAACCTTCATTTTATGTTAAAGTGTGTGATTTTAAGTCAAACTAAATATTAAATTCAACTTAAGTTATTAAGTCATTACTGTTCGTGCTTTAACAAAATGACAGATTAATCATATCTGGCCAATCTCGCTAATAAAATGCTTGCAAAATTTATTTTCTATATTTTGTTGCATGTAATATAAGAATCAGGTTGATCTAGAGAGTACAACTGTTCAAATCCTTGAATGTAATACAGCATTCAGTAATTAAAAAAATTTATACTCGAAAGTTCAATTTATTTATTACTAAATAAATGAAAAGCTTCCAATGCAAAATTTTAAATATTAATTTTAATTTCATAAAAATAATGATACAAGGTAAATATTTAAAGTTCATACACAATACATACGTAATACATAGCATTAGGCTAAAAACTACGGAAGAGAAAAAACTACTGATATTTCTGAACATATCGGAATTACGTATGCACCAAACACATTTCACTTTTTTTTTATTTAGTCTAAAAATTGTCTGAAAAAGCAAGATTGAACATATAAATTAAGATAGATAAAAGATTTTGTCACGATATAACATTTGCACGTTTATAGATAGATGGCCAATGATCAATAGATATAATACAATGAAAATGCAACTCTTTGTTTATATTCTACATAAAAAAAAAAATTAATTCATTGACAAGAAATTGAAAAAAAAAATTAACAAACCTCATATTTAGACTTTTACAAAAAACCTATAACTGTTCTGTAAAACGATGGACATTGTCTATTTGAGATATAATGTAAACAACGGAAATGTCTTTCCATCAGAGTGACCAAATATGGCTCAACTGCAGAAAGGTAGCGATGGTTTTAACTTAGGTCACCAAAAAGATTTTTGAATAGTAATTAGTTTATTTTGAAGGAAACAAGTAAATTGTAAGAGAATTGAATTAATTTGATTAATCTTGAATACTTACATTCTTAACTTCGAAAAATTTTTCACTTAGATTACCCAACCAAATTACAGAATTAGCTTTCATCGTATGTCTATTCACAATTGATTGATTTTAATTGCTCATTTGAATATGCTTACTATAGTAATAATATTTTTGTATCATGAAACGTTTCACTTCATTTGATGTATTGATATTTAGAGTTCTTGGTGTATTATAATTGCAGGAGTCGAAAAAACATTTTCTTCATATTTTTCAGTCCAGGCAAAAAAACAAAACAAAATAGCATTCCTATTTACGATCAGAATTTGATGCTATTAAAAGACCAATAACTTAGGACCGAGTGCACCAAGCCTTCGTTAACTTTGATGGCTGTCAAATCAACGATCTAGTGACATTTTCTGTGCACCAACGTTCGTTAGGGGTTTAACAGTCGCTAAATCGCTGATGAACAGCCAAATTTTAACAGCTCGGAAACTAGCTAGTTAAATCCGTCATTAAATAGATAACTCCCATCAGCCCCCGCGCCGTTCAGCTTTAGCAAGATGGCCGACATCGATTCTGATTCTTGTGATGTTGACGAGTTAGGCGATTTACATTGCTGAAACTTCCTAGAATAATTCTAGACAGGAGTAATCCTTTCGAAGATTTAACCGAAGAACGTTTTAGGCGAATATTTCGTTTTGGCAAATCTGGTGCTCTCCAAATTTTATCCAAGGTAAGTTGCTCGTAATTTTACTTGAATCCTATTACTTGAACGTGGTCTGGATAATTTTATATTTGCGCCGATAGTTATGCATAGGAAAAGATTGTGTGAATTTTATAACGTGTATGTTAACGCTTTACTATTACCGTGTTTGTTCACATTCACTGATTAATTTGTTTCCAAGGGGAAAAAAAACATATTTTTGCTTCGATACAACTGAACGGCGATTTTTTTTCCGGGAAAGTTAATTTTTTACTTCGAAAAATAGTCGACTAACAAGGTATTGAGTGAAAACTCTTCGACATAAGAATTAAAATTAACATTAGATGAATATGTAATATCAAGGGGAAAAATAATTTTTCGACATATCAAGGATTTCGAGATATCGAAGTTCGAGATATCGAGAATATACTGTATTACTAATTTCTAAACTGATGTCTAAAAAAACATGATATTCAATTGTAGAAAGTATATCCCAAACGAATTTTTATATTTTGCTTATTATTTACCTTTTTTCCAAAACCCCTTTCAAAATTAATATCAAAGAAATGAATATGATACAAGTTAGTTTTCACTAATTGCAGAGTATGAAATAATTATTGTAGAAATAATTCGTCATATTTCTTATCATCTCGGCTTGTATGAAATCTTTTTGATCCAAAGCACATCGCCAATTTTAATTTTGTTTTAATTATATAACTTTAGAGACAATCTATAATCAATCAATTATTCGTTTTATATCAATCCATAAAATGATACTCGTTGTAGAATTAGAATCGTCATAAAATTTTAATAAGAGGTTCTATGGCGCTTTCCTTCCTTCTCTCTCGAAAGAATCCCACAGAGAAGAGCTTCACTGCAAACATCCATGATTTCAAAGTACAAAATGTTCTAACTTATTTTAATTCTTCTGCAATAAATTAACACAGCATAAAAATACAAAACAAATTAAACGCAAATACAACATTCTTAGTAATAATTGCAATTAATTTATAAATTGCTCAGAAAAATATTTTATATTTGCAACTCTACAAAAAAAGAACCATTGTACTTTTGAAAGCCAAGTTGAATTTAGCCATTCCATGATTTTGTTCTGTAAAACTGCTACACACACGCATATTTTTTGGAAGGTCCGACGGGACCTTAATAAAATTAATTCTAAAAGCAGAATAATTGTAAACAAAAATTCATATATTATTTCATTTTGAGATAAAATAAGAATTTAAAAGATCTAAGTCTTATTATTGACAATTCATTTCACTTGCTCGTTATCTTTATATATAAAAATGAATGTATCTTTCTTTCTTTGTCCTTTATACACTCCAAGGCCCTTTGACCTATCTGGACCAAACTTTGCAGAATTACTCTTTAGGACCCTGCGGAAAAGATAGGCTACCTTAGAACCTGGAAACACCACCCCCAGGGGTTCAAAAGGAGTTAATTCCACACAAATATTGTTATGCAACAATTGGAGCTCGACGACAATGACAACTATATCACCCCATAGTGTTGTGCAACAATTGGACCTAAACTATGGTTGTGCATAATAGCGACATAATGAATAATAATGAATTTATAATAATAATAATAATCAGATGAATTTTTACGAACTAGAAAAGGTCTGATGTGATAGGATTATGATGTTATAAAGTTCGAATAATCTCGAACTAGGGGTATAAACGGGACAGAGAAAGGGGAGGGAAACTCTTATATTTTCCGATCTCTATATTATTTTCATATCTATGAATGTCGAGTTACAAAATTCAAATAACATGGAACTAGGAGTGTACACTGGGAGGATGGTGAGTGGATGAGCAAACTTGATTCAAAGATACTTCTACGAGGGATTCGGAATAGCTATAGATTTGTAATGAGATCAGACCTTTTGAGTTGTTGTTGTTTTTTGTTTTGTTTTTATACCAACCGGGAAAGTTTCGAAATGATCTCGCAATTGCAATTTCTTTATCATCCACATTTGGATATTTGTTTTTTGTAACCCGTGCGAAGAACGGGTCTTTCCGCTAGTAGGCTTTATAAATACCTTTAGAAAGAAGTAGAGATATAGAAATAAATTGATAAATAAACTATATTTATACGAAAATATCATTCGATCCGCACACGAAAAATAACTTGCTTATTCAATATTAAATTATAAACATTATCCATTACTTACACGCCAAATATTCCGGTCCAATACGAAAACAGGATAAAAAATTTAAAACTGATTCAGTTTTGAAAATAGTTATTATTGGTTTTATAGTTTTATAATTTCTAAAATCTTTTTGAGAAACACTAAATAACACTTACTGGGTCGTCTTTTGTGTAACAGCTCATTAGTTGATCTTGTAATTGAAATAAACATTTTCCATTTAAAATGTAATTATCTTAATTCAATTATATTACATAGAAATATTTAAAAACAGCCCATTACTAATCATAAAATTAGGCATAATTAAGACTAGACGAAGAAAATAATTAATAGTTGTTCAATGGAATCACAATCTGATGTGCGGTGGCTTTTCGAATAACAGCACTCTTCAAAAGTCAGACGAATATACCATATTTAAAAAAAATCTCTAAAACGGAGCTTGGAAGCATCTAATGTAACTACTTTTATTAATCGAATCTGTCCAGCTTTATTTATTTAAATTTATTTCCTCTGAAGTAAATTCAAAGAGAATTGTTCATGCAGAAATAATACTCAGTTGAATTTACAAATTGTTTTAAGAATACTAATTTACAGTAGGTTTTAAATAACATTTTTTTTAAATGTTCCTCAGTCGTATTAGGTGTGCTTATAATATTACACATCTGAATTATAGGTAGAGATAAGTTTAACGTGAGTAATTAACAAAAATAAAAATAAATAAAAAAATAATTTCATAATTAAGTAAAGTTTCCATACTTTTTTAGTAGATCTTTCCTTCTAAAGCCTCTACTATTAAATATTCTAAACATCTCACCAAATTTAAATGTAAAAAAACTACATTTAATATTAAGAGCAAATTTTCGAAAAGATTGCGTCTTTTCTTTCTCAAGCCTAAAAT
>JAFIDM010002131.1:43336613-43347581 GCA_023159025.1 Thereuonema tuberculata | reverse complement strand
ATTTTAGGCTTGAGAAAGAAAAGACGCAATCTTTTCGAAAATTTGCTTTTAATATTAAATGTAGTTTTTTTACATTTAAATTTGGTGAGATGTTTATAATTTCATAATTACCTTCTAAAATTTATAATTTAATCTTTTCATCAATAATGTCAGAAATTAATTTTTCCTTTTTCTATATCAACAAACATCCATCTCAACATATCTCTTCTTCAAATATCTATATCAATCAATCTGTACACGGGTAATGGCCTAGAATTTATTGTTAATGTTTGTATATATGAAAATAGAAAAAAAAAAAAAAAAACCAGAAAAATGTAATGAGTTATAACTGTATTCTAAATTTGTTTAGCAAGTTACAGAATTGTTAACCCTGAAAAAGGCCGTGTGTTGAGTAGCTTCAAAGCTGCATCTCATCATCGAACTTTCCCGTCGATTTGACTTCATTTGTCATCGGAATAATACTTGTTGCTGAAGCGCCTGTCAATTTCGCAACCATAGCTGTTATTTCGTTGTGGGATTGCTATAGGTGCCTTTTTTCTCAACGTACAATACACATTGAGATATTTAATCTTAGCTAGCTTCTTAAAGGCTTTCCTTGTTGATGAGGTTCAGAAACAAAGGAGTTCGGCGTCGCCATATTGTAGTACTGACAAATTGTCTCGTGATTCCTTAATAATAAAATATATTTGAAAGTCTACTGTTTTTGAACAAATATCATGTCCAAAGTAATTATTAAGAATTTGCGAGACATCATTGCTGTTGATTTCTGAAAATATTAAAACTTTAAGTTGCTGGCTCTTTCGTTTCGCGAATGCATACTTTTATTGACTGTTTCTGTATATAATCCAGACAACGAAGGAAAAATAGGGGAAATAATTCGTGTAAAAGCCAATTTTGGCACAGTTGTAGTGGAAGGTGTCCTGAATAACATACTAAAAATACTGATGGGTGGGAGTGAGAGGGGGTTTAAAGGTCCTTTTTTTCACTTTTTCGTGAATAACAAGAAAACTGCGGCCTATAGCAGAAACATATCATTATACTAAATTACTTTATATAAAATTCTCTACAAAAAAAGTCCTCTACACTTTTTCGCTGGGATATATACTTAAGGAGATATCGAGGGTGGAAAATTGACAATTTGGAAAAAAATGTTTGTTTTGTTGTTAAAAATGGCATATATATTCCTCAATTTGAAATTAACATTAATTGTCGAAGTCCTAATTATCTTCGAAATCGAAACTATCGTCATCGTCGACGGTGTCTTCGATGGGGGCTCAGTTAGTACATAAGCCGAAGCATACGCTGCAGACACTGGAGCAGGCAATGCCTGCTTTAGGGCACTCGCAGCGCACCCCACACCCAGTCGTGCATCGGCAGAATATGGTGTTGAGAATGGAGTCAGGTGCCACAGGATCGTTGGTTGTCACCGGCTGTATGATGCCATTGTCTCTCCTGTCCCAACCCCATTGGATGGGTGGTAGGGGGTTGCCAAGCCATTGTTGTAGCTGTAAGAAATTAATTATTGTTGTAGCTGTAAGAAATTAAATATTGTTGTAGCTGTTAGACCAACATAAGTATTTAACTCAAATAAATATTTGTAATGAAAACAAAACAGTATTTGACAACGATACATATATAGATATACCTTTAGATACATTCTGAACTAGTGCTGCTTCGAAGAAGAGGAGGAAGAGTGGCCATATCAGATTTCGGCTTCGTCGATGCTCTCAAAGAAGCCAAGTATCGGAGTTTGTTAAGGTTTTGTTTGTGGGCTGGCGCTTGGTAAATCGCCAGAAACAGCTTCTCTCCAGCCTGTGCAATACGTCAGGTAATGTTGAGGGATCAGTGAAAATGTCTGAGATTTGTTGTGTCAGGTCAAGTTTAGCTGTGAATAGCTTAGCAATTCCCACTTTCCTCTTCCCATGGATCGCTGAGGTGGTGTCGCATCCGGAGAAGCTGTAGAGGAGGAGGATCGTTTTGGCAAATGGGAGCTGTTGAAGTTGTGGCACTGAAAACAATTTGGTCTCCACCTTCCCACGGCCTGGCTTCATAAAGAACGATGGTAGATGGTGGAGCCAATCCTATGAGGAGGACTATTAAGTCCACATCCTCCCCAACTATTGCAACAGTTGGATGTACAGCAGCTTTATCCAATCCATCAGCATCATGCATCAGCAGTTGCAACAGTTGTTTCAATCCATGCTGCTATCATTTTCTCGGTGAGGAAGTGAATCAGTCTTGTTTTGCGAAACATTGGCGAAAAACTGCTCCTGTTGAATTGTGATGGTCGTGCTTTCATTACAATTAATGTCAACCGAAGTTTTTATCAGCCCTCTTCGCTTCTGCTCTGCTCGTTTTGTGCTGTTGACATCACTGTAACCATCAAAACCCAACGTACAATGTTGCCCGTAATGTTTCTGTACGTAGGCAATGTACTGATGGCAAATTGAAGAAATGTTAGAGGACGGTTTCCATTTCATGCGGTGAAGAAGGAAACCAACATCTACCACATTGGTGCTGTAGGTGAGATCGAGAGTTACCTTGTTCTCTACTGGTAAAACATCGTAGAGGAACGACTTCTTCCCTTTTCGCATTCCAACCTCGAGGAAGAGAGCCAGAGGGAATGGAGTTAATTCATAGGTCAACAGCAGCTCTGCCATATCTTCATCGCTCTTTTTTTGCTATGACAGTTCTTTGGAAAATTGTCAGAGGGTTAACAGTAACTGTCTCACCATTGATTTTAACGATCATGATAGTTTAGATTTCGAAGATAATTAGGAATTCGACAATTGATGTGTGTAATATTTTGACTTATGTAACTATAATCTCGGGGGTATATTTCTACCGTATCCTAGTAGGAGATTAATACAACAAATAATTACAAGTAATGGAGGTTTTCTTTAACCTTAACTCCGGCAGATAGTGTTCGTTACAACCCGCTAAAATAATTCCCATGTGTAGCTAACTTGAAGAAAGAAAAAACAAAGGCGAGTCATTGAACCAAATCTATGTATATTCTATTAAAAGTTTCTTTACAACAATGTCAATCCTAATTCACTTGCATGAAACTACGCCTCATAATACAAAGTGTTCTACGTTATCCAATTATAGGCTTGTGTAATACTCTTCTTAAATCAGATAACAAAAAAAGTCTCTTTGTATAAACTTTATCTACACTTGTATTAATGTCTTGAATCTTTAACTTTCTAACCTTTACTTGTGTCTGTTAATCTGACGTTCTTGAAGGAAAAGTGATGATAACAGTATTCGTGTGTTATGGCCCCGTCCGTGTAAGATAAATCAAAGATTACTTACAATCTGTTGAAGTTCTATCATCTTCCGTCTGATCGTTCAATATCCAGTTGACTTCAGTGGATGGTTGACGATATCTTCGAATTCACTGACTTTCGAATCCGTTTGAGATGAGCTTGTGAACCGGATTATATCTTCTAATCCTTCTGGTTTAATCGAACTTCAAATCCGCTTTCCGGTACGTATCCTTCGTGATTATGTACCATTTATTGCAGGAACCAGGAATATTTGCCTCGGATAATCCTTTGCATCCTTTAGCGAAGACATTTCCGAATACATCCTCGTTGATCATCGTATTCTACAATTCCTTCCATCTTCATTGCCAAAAAAAAATCATCGACAACACAACTATATCAGCACACGAGTTCATTGTCCAACAATCGATACTCGATAGCATCAAGTGTATCGCGTCTTTTATTTCACAGTAATTGTTGCGTTGCTCTTTTGTTTTTCTTCTTTGGATTATTCACAATTATATTGACTGCTCTTAGAATTGTCTTCCGTTTGAAATTCGTTCAGAAAAAGTTCAGGTAAGCATTTCCCAATTCAAACCTACAATGTGGATTTCATTTTAGGAATACATATGCCATTTTTAACCAAAACATGAATTTTTACAAATTGTCCAATTTCCCCCCTCCATATCTCCTTATGTATAAATCCCAACGAAAAAGTTTATAGGACCTTTGTTGTAGAGAATTATGTGTAGATTAATTTAGTACATGGAAATTTTTTTTGCTATAGGCCGCAATTTTCGAGTTATTCACGAAAAAGTGAAAAAAGGGACTTTTAAACCCCCACCCACCCCTTAGCTCAACCCCCACCCAACACTACTTTTAGTATGTTGTTCAGGACACCTTTCCTTAAAACTGTGCCAAAATTGGCTTTGACACGAATTATTTCTCCTATTCGGTCTTTGTTGCCTGGACTAATAATCAAGTAAGATTTGCCGGGAGTATAGATACAAAGTATTTTATAATCATATGATAATTTACTTTTTTTTTCAGCCATTTTAAACTTTTCAGTGCTAAATATGCTGAATTATTGAAAATTGATTAATTAAAAAATTTTCATAGAAAGATATTAAGAACAAGCGCTATCACACAGACTTTCGCTGAAACGATTTCAGAGAGTTATTAAAAACACAGGTGGTCTCCGGAATCGTTTATTCGTCTTAAAGAACTTGAAAGCAACTAATTTATTTCCTACTTTAATCAGCTATCCATTAATAGTTCATTGCAATTTGTTCATTATAAAAAATTTTCGAAATCAATATTTTTCTTTTAGTATCTGACTTATCATTTAATATTCTAAAATTCATATTTCAGCGTAAATGAAGTTAGAAACAAAAACAAAGCAGAAAACAAAATTCTAGTAAGTAATAATACATTCAATACCTATAGTTTAACTAGCATTTCTCAATTAATTGTTAAGAATATTTAAGTATAAATTTAAATATTTTAAAAAGTTATCCATATAAAAGTTCATAAAAATTTCCTTCTTTTTTTTCGTTTTAAAAAATGTCTTAAAATCTTGGTTTTAGAAATTTCAAACACTTGATTAAAGAAATACAAAAATTCAAGTAATATTGCATCTGAATTAATGGAAACAAAACATTAAGACAAGCCTCAAACTGTAACAAGTAGAGCAGTGCATCTATTCATACGGGTCAGTTATAACTCGTCTTAGGCAAGTCGCCGCCGCCCATTCAATTCGCCGCGAAATATTGTAATTCTACAAACTCGAATTAGAAGTTTATTTACCTTAATGGGGATAAATTCGTTATTATGATAAATACTGATAAGTATAGTACTATACAGTATATGATTATTTACACCAGTGGTGGCCAACCTTAATCATAACATGCTCCAGTTTTTTTCACAGACGAGTTCAGTTGCACCTTACAACTCAAGCAAGTTTTTTATCTTCTTACTTTCACGTGAAAATAGGGAGAGGGGTAAGATCTGCTTTGCTTAAGGGAGGAAAAGAAATAGCTCAATCACGCAATTCAATTAATTAAAGTGAATGTTCAAACTTCAGTGAAACACGTGATGTGTCGCTAGTGCGCGGTGTTTGCGATCATTTGAGCAGGAACGCGCAATGGCAACACCGATAAAAATATTCTTACGTTCACCGAGAGAAAAAAAAAATATTCACGGAGAAGTTGAACATTACCAAATGAATTGAACTGAGATCATTTTGGTGTTGAAAATATTAGGATGGATTCAGTTATGATACCTATTTTAAAAAAATAAGTAGCGCAAAGATGCAATACGCCACTTGTTATCATCCAATGCACCACATTTGGTGCATGCGCCACGGTTGGCCACCCCTGCATCTTTAATTTTTTGAAAATCGTAAATTTCCCACATAATTTGCTTGTATGATTATATTATATGATCATTTAAATGGTATCCATAATTATTTCTAATTTTATCATTATTTTAAGTTCTAAGCCAGTTATTTCTAGTTTTTTTTCTTCATTACATCTCTTTTTTATCATTTTTTATCATTTTTTTTTTTGCAAATAAATTTTTCCTCCATAGTTAAGATTTTGAATTTTTTTCTTATACGGTTTTTTTCATCTCTACTTTTGCTAGTAAAGTTCAAAAAGACATTACTTATTATTTAAAGAAAACTTTGTTAATATTTTCTGCTTGTTTATCATATGTAAATATTAGTACATCGTCGACGTATATATAAGTATTTGAATGGACAATACAATTGTTCAGAGTTCATATAAAGATTAAATAATAGAGGTCCCAAATTTGATCCCAGATTTAATATCATATGATTTACTTATGTAGTTTTGTTTTTTTTATTTTAATTTTTCTAATTTTTAAATAATTTTTAATTAGATCATTAATTTTTCCCCTTATATCAATTGAATTAAGTTTTTCTAACAACAATTTATGATTTATGCTATCAAAAGCTTTTCTGAAATCAATAAACGCATTATTAATAATTTTACCTTCATTAAGTTTGTTCTTTATGTCTTCACTAAGATTTTTTAACAATAAACAAGTGCTTTTATTCGGTTGATATGCATATTGATTAGTATTTAATATGTTCTTATTTTATATATATTTGTAAATCATATCATACAGATAACTCTCAAAATTTTTTGAAATATTTGAAAGAAAAGATAAAGGTCTGTAATTTTCAAACTTATAATAATTACTAATAATTACTAATAACTTATAATAATTAAATAGAAATGGTAATTTAAGAATGTCCTTTTTAATGCTCCTTAATGTAATTTTTTCTCTTATTCTTATAAAAATATCTGCAAATTCAGATGTCCCAATATAGTTCAAAGCTTTTCCATGGAAATTAGAGAATATGTTATATTTATGTTAGTTTCATTGCCTTTTTTTCTGATTGTTTAACGTTCAAATATGATATCTCAATGTTTTATTTGCCAATGATCTTAGTTATGTCAGATTTCAGCTTAGTTCTTTAGAATGTTTTAACTTCTTTACAATAGAAGTCAGATTACAACAGAAGTCTGAAACCTAACAATGACATTTTTTATTCAATTTTTTTTATAAAAAATTAAGTTTTTTTTATGTAATATCATTCTAAGGTTTTTGATTCACTTATTGGCACAGTTATACGAACTGTTCATTGTAATTTTGAACATTTATTTTTGTGATAGCTTTTAAATTCTTCCAAAAATATGATTGTGTTGATAGCATAATTGCAATGTTCACTTATGGATTCTCGGAGTTTGAGGTACATTAATCTTTTCATAAGCATTAATATTTTGCATTTTATTCTTTGATCAGTTTAATTAATATATTACAGACTGTTATTATATAGTTAATTAATTAAAAATTGGAATAGAAGCAATAGTATTATATTATAAAGGAAACTTTTTACTAAATAATTTCACTTACTTTTCTTTCTTTATATACATAAATTTTTTTATTATATTCATATCTGTATTGATTGATTTTGCCATATTCTCAGTTCTGGTAAATTGGAAAGATCACTAATAGTGGTCAAGAATTATTATTATTATTCATATAATTTGATTTTCTTAATTTTTATTTCTTGCTCCATTTGCAATAAAAGTATCAACATCAAATAAAAATAACCTATAAATTGTAATTATAATTTTATCTCTTCAGGAAAAATGTCCGTACAGTTGTAGAAAAATAATTTCGATTTTTGAAGACGCTAAAATTAAAAAAAAAAAAAACTAAAATACACATAAATAGTATTTATTTTGAACTGCTGAATCAAAAGCTTGGAATAATCTTACCAAATCAGGCATTTTCTCTTCATCACCTATCCAGTTCTTGTCACCGATTCGTAAAGCATAAGAGGCACAAAAATTGAATTGATCATCAATTCGAGAATATTATTTTATCTTATTAATTTGCTGAAAATCTGAATTTCAGATAGCAAAAAAAGATGTAATTTGAAATAAACAGTATTTTCATAATTTTTTTTTGGGGGGGTTCTAAAGGCCAACGCCTTGTCGCCTTGTCGACCACGCCGACACGGACATTCGTAATATTTAAATTGAAAAGAACCTTAGGAATGCATTAGCTGTAATGGAAAGATGTTAGATCAATATTCGAAATTAGAGCATGATGTTGATGCTGTAATTTCTTTCAGTAAGCTCTTTCTGAACCAGTCCATTAGTTTAATAAAATAACTAAAAAGAGTTAACTGTCATTTAATAATTCATAATAGCTTATCCAAAAAGTTAATATGGATAAAAGTTAAATTCTGAATGCTCTGATAATTATTATCCTTTTTCTTTTGATTAGGGGAAGGTGTCGTACCTTGGAACATTCAATAATGTGCTGTTATCTGTTGAGTGAGTATGAAACTAACGAATTGTAGTTAATCATTTTGTCACCAGATACCACCATACACCGTTTGATATTTGCCACATTTTTCAATTTGATGCTCCATAATAAATTAGAAAATATTGAATGATAAGTAAATATTTTGGATTAGGACTCCTAATTTTTGTAATGATGCGTATCGGGTATATGTATTATGTTCGTGGTGGTAATGTAAACTGAAATAATCCAATATTTAAGGATAGCGTTTGTCCCATTCTACATAAAAGCTCAAAGTGTGTTTTACGCTTTTGTATTTGTAAAAGTAGTGTTTGAAGCTTGGGATAAACAAAATATTGTATTGGGTGTGTGCAAAACTTCTACCCGTTTATGGATATGAAAATTTGCAATGGAATTGCCCTCACACATGACATTGTAATGACGCAAATCGTCTGCCAATCAAACGTGTGGATGCCTCACATATAAATGCATCGTGTCTCCCAAAGTTAATCATCTCAAAAAAAAAAAAATATCAGAGGGTGTAATATGGAACGCGAGAAGGAGCATATAAGACATTGTATGTTATACGAGTTCGATAAAAAGAGTATGGCAGCCGCAGCATGTCGCAATGTTTGTCAAGTTTTTGGGGAGGATGCAATAGACGAAAGCACATGTCGTCGATGGTTTCGTAAATTTGGGGAAGGAGACAGAAACTGCCAAGTTCAGGCTAGGAGTGGACGGCCATCACAAGTTGGAGAGGACGATATTGACCAAGCCATAAGGAACAGCCCGAACCCAACCGTGCAAGAATTAGCGGAGACCTTCAACGTACACCGGGCAACGGTCGAGAGACGGCTGGGTAAGTTGGGTTTTACGTGAAAGTTGGATCGTTGGGTTCCACATAATCTGACAGCTAAGCAACGAATCGCCACCTGTGTTTCCTTGCTTTCCCGGCACAAAAATGACCCATTCTTGACACGAATTGTGACAGGAGATGAGAAGTGGGTTATGTACCGTAACGTAAAGCGTCGTAGGTCTGTGTGTCGCCCTTCTGATCCGCCTGCATCGACTTCGAAAGCTGAACTTCATCCCAAGAAGGTGTTATTGAGTGTGTGGTGGGATGTGCAGGGAATAATTCACTGGGAGTCCTGCCACTCAACCAAACCATCAATGCTGCCTTCTACTGTCTACAGTTAGACAGGCTGCATTCAAATTTGGTAGCAAAGCGGCCAGGTCTCATCAATCGTGCGGTGTTATCCTTCATCACGATAACGTCAGGCCACATGCTGCTGTCATCACTCTCCAAAAGTTACTGGGCTTTGGTTGGGAGGTTTTACCCCACCCTCCCTATTCTCCTGACTTGGCACCAACTGACTATCACCTATTTCGAGAGTTGAACAATTCCTTCAGTCAGAAAAACATTCGGGGAAATGAAAACTAAAAGGAAACATAATGTGAACAAGCCAAGACAGTCGTATCCTGATACGAAAAAGATGAAGAAATCTGGGAAGAAAAAGTTAGATAGGCGTATTAATATGTCTAATTTTGAAGATGAGCCAATGTCCTTTATGAATGATGAAGAAGACTGTAATGTGGAGGAGTTCAGAAATGCAATTTTACAAGACGAGTTTCATCTCCAGAAAGAGATTGATTTTGAAAGAAATGAAATAGAGGTCGGGAATTATGCCTTAATACAAATAAGTAGATAAAACAAAACTGCTTTTTATGTAGTGCAAATTGTTACAAAACAAGACGTTTTGTACAAAGTTAAATATCTTGGGATAGCAGGTAACATTACTTTACTTTTAAAAGACAAACAGTCTACGAAATTGATGGCAATAATTTCAAAACTCCCATCTCCATCGACCATAGGAAATTCAGAACAGCAGAGATATTTGTTTAATTAATAATTAATATTTAATTTGTTTAATTTCAGTCCCTATGATGTTCATTAATTTCCAATATGTGTTGTTAACAACAATGATTGGAACTGTTTAAAATCTATCATACAGTTTTATCTTCGTAACGTTCTGATTGATGCTTTGGTTGTACTTAGATTTAATCAATATGCTTTCATAAAATATTTTAATAAGATGAGCTCAGACATTACTTACAATTGAAAGGCTGAGTGCAACAGTGGTCTAACCCTCTTCGAGGTCGAAATAGAGTTAACTATGCCATGTGTTATCATTAACCTTGAACTATGTATTAGAACTGATTTACGCTTAATAGAAACATTTTTCGTGATTTTACAGCATTGTTATTTTTTGTTCTCAAAATAATAGTAACAATTTCTAGTGCAACCATGGTCTAACGCAATTCTATCAATCAGAACAGGCATATCAAGTCACGTGCACAAACAACCACTGTCATTTTAAACATTCACTGTCAGAACTAGAGAGTTACAGATCAGTAAATGTCACTAAGGAAAAACCACGCAGAGAGAAACACACTCTTGATCTTGCACAAATTGAGCTTCCTGTAAAACACAAATCTCCAAGGCCAATCAAAGCCAGTAAACTTAAAGATATCAAAGAGCTTCTAAAATATGTACCACCCATACATCATGGTTTCTTCAATAATCTCTGTTCCGTTGCTGATCAGCAAGGACATGGCCATGAAGATGAGTTCTTTGATTTACCTGATTATATATAATTCAGCGATTTTCAACCTGAGGGGCGCGCCCCCCTAGGGGGCGTGATAAAACTAAAGGGGGGGGGCGCGAGTATATCGAGAAAAAATCTAATTAAAAAATTAGGGTGTGGAGGTTTTTTTTTTGTTTTTTTTTGGTTGAACAGATAGGTTTGGATGTTTTTTTTTTTTAATTTTTTTTTTTTTTGGGTTGAGCAGATAGGTTTGG
>JAFIDM010002131.1:43296688-43331613 GCA_023159025.1 Thereuonema tuberculata | reverse complement strand
TTAATATCTCTTAATTTAACTATAAAACTATATAATGTTTTATATTTAAATTAAGAGATAATATATAATAAGATTTAAATAAGATATAAGATTTAAATATAAGATAATTATACTTAAATTTTATATTTAAATTATATAAAACAATTAATATTAAATATTTAAGTAATATAAAACAATTAATATTAAATATTTAAGTAATATAAAACAACCATAAAAACGAAGAAGATTTTATTCCTAAAAATTCGTGTGTAATTTACTATGCAAATACGCTATTATATTTAATAAATTACAAAAATAAATAATGAAATAATAGTTTAAAATGGATTAATTAAGCAATTTTTATTTGTATCGATAAGCCTGAAGAAGCAGGTAAAGTGTTAAGCCTGCGAAATATAGCTATGCTTAAGATGATGAAAAGATGCTGTTGTTTTTATTCTTAATAATTTTTATTTTTTTAATATTCTATCATTTTGAATTTTGATCTTAATATCTTTAATTTTTTAAAAATTTATTATAAGAAAAAATAAACTATTTAATTTAAAAATAAAAAGAAAAAAAAAGAAAGAAAGAAAGAATGACCCCAGTAATGAAATGAAAAAATAATGAAGGAAAATTCGTTCATCATATTTTATTCTAATTAATGATCTATATTTTGTTGATGTTTTTCTTTTATTTTTTAAAATTAAAATGTACTAAAAACTATGACATTTTTAGTATTTTTTTATTCTTTACTGCTTCTGCAGTTTCATTTAAAAACAACGAAATTCTAGCATTGACATCGTCGATTGGGCGAAGAAGGAGACACCATGTTATAAACCCTTTCTGCTGCAAGACGTTCTTTTTGTGCTTGCTCCATCTACAGTCCAAAGTGGAGAAACTTTCGGGATAAAAACTATCGATATTGGTTTTAGGGGTGAAAGTTTTCCTCTTATCCCATTTAATCCTAATAAAGATGATCATTCAAACCCAAATACAGTCTCTTGATAATTACCACGTCACCCTCTGAACACACCAAATAGGTCCTTTAACTCAATATTATCCCTTTTATCATGGTTTAATTCAATTCCTTTAAAATTTTAGATTTTTTTTTTTATTATTATTTATTTGCTTATTCTTTTTGTTCAACTGCCTTCCAAAATAAGCATTTACCTGCCCAAGGACTGTCTTGACTTTTAGATGTTATTTTTAAAATTATTTTCATAATTTTAGTTTTTGATATTGTAAATATTTAGCCTAGTTAATATTTTCATCTACTTGAAAATTTTTGTTAATTTAAAAAAAGGCTACTAGAATTTCAAAATCAAAATAGAAAAAACAAAATAACGAAAACAAAATTTATGATTCCATTTCTTCTTAAAGTAATTTTATGCATATAATTAATAGTAAAATAATTTTTCATAAAAATTGAACTGAAATTTTAATAAATTTCTCTACTTCATTACTATTTTATAATTCCTAATCTAATATTTAGAATAAGTTAAAATTTAACTGCCAACTTACCAATACTGAAAGCTGAAAATCTATACATTTGATTTAAAAAATATAAAAATATTATTTAGTTCTGAAATACTTTCATATTATATTGTGCTTTTATTTAATTCCCTTAAAATTTATTATTTTGCAAATATAACATAAATGATAACATTTTTTTTTTACAGAAACAGAAAGAAAAGAAATTAAATTAGCTTTACCTCTTGTTCTAACTCTGGTAAATTTTTACATTTCAGTATTTCTTCCTAAAAAAAATGTGAAAAAGATTTTGGTTCCTGTAAAAACACTGTTAATAAGTAGGAGTGGTATAACAAATTAAAAAAATGAAAAGAAAAATATATTTACCTGTTTACTGTAGTGATGGGCGTAATTTTTATATATATATAAACAATGTAATTACCTAAAATAAAAAAAAAATTACATTTATACGAGAAATTAATAACGTAAGTAAACAAATAAATTCTTCTTAATATTTTAAATCACTTCTTTAATAACAAAAATAAAAAACCTCCACTACACGGCGATATTTCGTAAGGCCTAATCGGCCCACTTTCTCAAGCCTATTACATTATGGGAAGAGAGAGACCATCTCTCTCCTTCCCAAAATTAAATATAATGATTTAAAGTCAAGAAAATTATAATACTATACTAACAATCATTATTCAATGTTTTTAGACATTACTTTAAAAAAAAAAAAAAAAAATTAAAAAATTGAAGAGAACGATTCGGACCTATTTTCAACAATGATAAGAGATATGGACATTATCATTAGCATAATTCACGTTTATGATTGTTAGTATAGTATTCTAATCTTCTTGATTGTAAATCATTATTTTTAATTTTGGGAAGGAGAGAGATGGTCTCTCTTCCCATAATGTAGTAGGCTCGAGAAAGTAGGCCGATTAGGCCTTACGAAATATCGCCGTATTGTGGAGGTTTTTATTTTTGTTATTAAAGAAGTGATTTAAAATAATAAAGTAAGTATTTGAAACTTTTAAAAAGCATCTGTAAAAGTGAAAGTATTTTGAATGAATAGGGAAATTATCGTATATTCTAATTCTTAAGAAAGGAGGGCATAGAATTAAAAAGGAATAATTTGATTTATACAACTTTAAAATTATATAAAAGATTTTTTCTCAGTATTTGAATAACGCTTTAGAAAAGAATATGCAGGATATCTAAAACAAAGTTCATTTACAAATGGAATATCTACTTATTAAAAATCTTTCAAAACATTATATGATATCAGTTTTATAAGAAAAATAAAAAAAACAAAATATAGATATCAAAATACATATCAAGCAAACAATATCCAAGATATAAGAAGATCATCAACAGCCTTATTTATCAAAACATATCATTGTAAAATAAATACAAAAATATCTACCTATTTACAACATATTATGTTCTTTAGGAAGCTGTCAAAGTGAGATCAAAAGTTGACATTATTCTTCAACATTCATGTTGTATTTATGATGTCAGTCTTACGATATTAGTTTCAACATGATAGGTAGCTAACCTGTATATCGCAGTTATAAAATCAAACAACCTTCATTTCGACTAAGTAAGTTTGTTTAGTGGCATTTACCAGCTTTGGTTCACGAAGTTTTCTCAAAACGTTATCATTTTGGTATCATATTTCGTCTTTTTTTTTTTTTTTTTTTTTTGGTCAAGCCCAAAATTAACTACGTTTTACCATTGTACTAACTTAAACATCAGTTTCATCCAATGATGTTGTGACTCCTGGATATTACTTCAAACGTGAATATCACGTAGTAACGAATCTTCAGATTTTCAAGATTAGTGGCTCATTTGGGTTATTCCAGTATCTGATCATCAGCATTTGTGTGATTCTTGATTTCAGAGGCCCTTTGCCCAATATTTTTCATTTCTGCAATATCGGACTAAACTGCGGACAGGCATTTGGAACTTCTCTGGTTGGAACTCCTCTTTCCTCCATTTGTTCACGAACAGCTCTAGTAATGACGTCCTTGGGAGTTTTTTTCCCCTGTCTCTTTTTCTCTTCTAATGACGAATTCTCACATTAAAAGTTGGATATTCCTCCATGAAACTTTTGGTACCTTTCCATTTCAAACAACTTTTGAAAATATAATTCAAGAAACCTAAATTAGTTAATTATATTTAACGTGTGTGAGATTCGTTTACAAAGTTCTGGATACAGCCTACACACTGAGTTAAAAATTATTTGTATTAAAAGGAAATTATTTACATTTAAAACAATTAACTAATTAAAAAAGTCGACTAGTTTACGCTCACTAGCGAGCCATCATCGGTGAGAGGGTCCTTCCTATCAACCTCGGCGTTCTTACAGGAAAGGAGTTCACAGAACAGGCGATGAGAAGCTTGGTTCGGGTGAATCAATTGTCTAAAACTTGATTTGAATAATCCGGATGATCGTATATCTTGGCGCTCCTAGCGGCGATCACAAAGGATATCTTGTTCAAGTTATACAACAGT
Source organism: Thereuonema tuberculata (assembly GCA_023159025.1). Lineage (NCBI taxonomy): Eukaryota > Metazoa > Arthropoda > Chilopoda > Scutigeromorpha > Scutigeridae > Thereuonema > Thereuonema tuberculata. Next base: position 43,327,644 of record JAFIDM010002131.1, on the reverse strand, counting down.
GCACAACGGCAGCATTCAATTGACAAATAATATGTGGCCATCGACTATCATCCGGACCTTTTGCCTGTGGTCAATAAATTGCTCAAGGAACAGAACATCACTGTAACCGAGGCCAGTCGGAGCACTACTAGTGATTTTTTTCAATAAGTTTTTGCATGATTCTAAAGAAAACAACATGAAACAAAAACATGTAGTGTATTCTATTCAGTGTGTCAATTATGACCAGTTCTATTTTGGAGAAACCCGCAGACCCCTCCAGGAACGCATAGCGGAACATGCGCGTGCCATTTTGAAAAAAGATTTAACATACAACACAGTTCAACACATGAAAAACACAAATCACGTCTTCAATATTCAGAACCCAAAAATTTTGACAATAAAACAGGCGCATCTAAAGCGCAAAAGTAAGGAATAAATTGCAAATTCGGAAATGCGTGTCAATGATTGTGTATCTGTAAGAAATATCTACTAATATGGATTCAAAAAGAAACCTAAAGATTTCCAATTGTAGAACAAGGCAAGCTTCACCTCATCTCTTTGTGTTCGTAAACAACGGGCGATGTATTCAGCATGGCTATATTTGTAAACAAAGCCATGTGCCATATTTTAATTCTTTTGAACACCGCTCTATTTTTATTTAAATTCAAAAGAGAAAGAGGTAATACAGATCTACACAATATGGGGGTGGTTTATGCTCTCCTATGTAGAGATTGTCAGGGGGTCTACATTGGAAGCACAGGTCGCACAGTTAAACGGGTGGAGGAACATATACGGGCTTTCCGTAATAAACATGAGAAAGTATCTGAATGGGCAGGCCACTGTTTTCGATATGGTCACACCCAGATCCTATAGTGAATATCATTTACAAAATTCAAGATGAGTATAAAAGATATGCATTAGAATATTGTCTAATAAATTGCTGCGTATGTTTTAACAGGGATAAATCATAGTAAGTAAATAACATGTCTTTGAGCATTTTCAGAGAATCTTTGATAAAAAACAAAAGATTAAGTAAAATTTTAAAATGTAATTAGTGCTGTTGTAAATAACAGTAAGTTAGTAGCATTTAGTGTAATAATAAGTTTCAAATCTTTTGATGGTTTTCAAAATATTTTGAATGTCTTATTGTTTTATTGTTATATGACAATAGTATCATTGTTATATAACATTGATGTACTTATTACCATAGAATTTTGTGGGAGGATTGTATATAAATAATTGTCATTGAGGTTCCACACAATAAATTTTCTAAACGGCATTTTAATTTATTTACTTGCCTGTACTGGTTTAGCAGAGCATATTAAGTCTTTAAGAGTAAGGAGAAAATGAAAAGCAAAACTGATTTAAACTTAACTTGTTTTATAATCATTAAATATTTACAAGATGTGAAACAGTTGTTTCAAATAGTCTATGAATCACTGAAAGTTCACTGAAAGTTCTTTACTTTAAAACTTAAAGTTCCTTTAAATCTTTCTTAACATCAACTGTTCAATTAACAACGTTGATAAATGGCTATTTTCATCTAGTGTGATAATTACTAAAGTTTATCTTAATGTATAAACTCATTAACACATAGAACTTTCTTATATCTCATTTGTCCTTTAACTTGTATGAGATGGCTTTAAATAAAGTTCACCGAATGTGCTACAACAGTCTTTAATAATATGAATGTTTAAGTAAACTTGATTTCTCCAATCCTTTCTTGACTAAACATTCTAGTATTATTGTCTTTACCAAAACACTCTAAACAGTTTATAATCATAACTTTCTTTGACCTCGTTGAAATAATCTTTAAAATAAACCTCTTGCTAATAAACACAAATGTTCCTGTATAAATACTTAAATCCTTTCAACTTTACAGTTCTTTAACTTTAGTTGATTCAGTCCAACATTTGTAATAAGTCGATTTCCCTTGACTTTAATAAATCCTAGCATTAATGGTTTTACTTGAAATAAATAACTTTACTGTTTCTTTAATCAACGAACAAATGTTTATGTGTTGGTAATGTTTAATCTTTAATGTTCATTAGTATACGTTCCGCTTTGTCCTAAACTCCATTTTCTTGTGTTCGAAATTCTAACCATGGCTCCTTTACAAATTCTCGATGGGTGAAGTAAAATAGAAATCCTACTTACAAACGTTCAGCAACAATCCATCAATTTCTCGTCAATTCCAGTCAAACGTTGAAGATAATACCTTGGCAATAATTCCACTTGGGTCCGCCAGTCCTCGTTTGCGAGATTCATCTTTGGGCCTAACCGTTTATTAAGAATTAATTTAACTTTACCATTAATCCTTACTTATTTAATTCTCAAGGCCGTCCGCCTTTTACTGAACACAATATGAGTTTAAAATCAAAACTAATTTATAGCACAATCGGAAGGAACTCATCCGATTCCCATTTTCAAAACCTTAGCATCCTTGCTATTTCGGTTTTCATCATAACGCCATTTTACGATCCTCTAGGATTCACCATTAACAATTGAACGTCCGCGTTCATGCTGTGTTCAACACATCCATTGTTCTCACGTGCTTACACACAACAAAAGAACATACTCTTAACTTTCGGTTTTAATGAAAATAAAAAATATAAATATTTCAAAGCCTTGATGTTAGTTTTATCTGAATGGGCAGGCCACTGTTTTCGATATGGTCACAACCCAGATCCTATAGTGAATATCATTTACAAAATTCAAGATGAGTATAAAAGATATGCATTAGAATATTGTCTAATAAATTGCTGCGTATGTTTTAACAGGGATAAATCATAGTAAGTAAATAACATGTCTTTGAGCATTTTCAGAGAATCTTTGATAAAAAACAAAAGATTAAGTAAAATTTTAAAATGTAATTAGTGTTGTTGTAAATAACAGTAAGTTAGTAGCATTTAGTGTAATAATAAGTTTCAAATCTTTTGATGGTTTTCAAAATATTTTGAATGTCTTATTGTTTTATTGTTATATGACAATAGTATCATTGTTATATAACATTGATGTACTTATTACCATAGAATTTATTTATTGATTTGTAAGGTTTGAGAAGGTTATTTCTCTTTCCATTTTCAACTTTATTTTTTATTTTATTTATTTGTTATTATGTTTACCAAAAAATCTTGAGGAAGTCTTTGAAAAATAAGACGAAATATTGGTCTGTGGTGCAGTATTTTTGGAGTTTAATAAAGATTTGTGATATATAATTATATTGTTAGAAATACCTAAAGTATTTTTTTTGCGACTATTTTAGAATTGACAGGGGTGAAAATTACCCATAGTAATTAAACTCTTGATTACAATAATGATATTTTGTTTAAAATTTTAAAATAAAATTTTTTAAAGTTATTAAGATCTTATTTTTCTTCATCTACATTTTTACATTTCCGTAAAACTGAATTTAATTAAGTTCCGGAAATTATGAACGTTTTGAGAAACTCCATGTAACCAATCAGTGAATAAAGTCGTCCTTACTAATGAATTCAAACAATAAATTAAATTGAAAAAAAATAAATAAATGAAAACAGTATAGTAATTCGATTTATTTTTTAGCTAAAAGTTAGCCTTTCAAACTGAACAGCATTAATAAAGCTTTATATTTTTGTAAATGCTTTAAATATATCCTAGATATCGAGGGCTCTGTGACATAAAGGCCTAAGTGACATTTTTGTAAAAATTGAATTACATGTTTTAAGTGAAATCCGAGAACCATATCTTTCATATGAAAAAGAGATCTAACTGAAAATTTCATTGCAACTGGTAGAATTCTGCTTCCATAAAAAGCTACTTCCAAAGAACTGCAAGGCAATACAAACATAAAACCCTTAATAACTCGGAATGGAGATTGTGTCACTTAGGCCTTTATGTCATAGAGCCCTCGATATATGCCTTCATTTAAAATCTTAAATTTATTTCAAACTAAATGCTTACATTTTAAATAAAAAATTATTAGTTACTGTATGAAAAGAAAACGAATTAAACTAAATCTTCTATTAAGAACATATAGTAAAGTATTAAAACGAGAATTAAGTAAGACAGATTTTGTTAATTTATTTACATCTAATGCACTTTTCATTGTTATTTATATAACATTGAAGAAAGACTGATTAAAAACTGATTAATATATACCAAAGGTTAATGGTCATTATTTTAATAACTAGAGTATTTGCCCGTCATATATTATGATGGATAGAACATTAAAATGAATGCATTGCTAGGAAAATAAATGAATTTCATTGTCAGAAAAGAAAAAAAAATTCAGTCGAAGCAGAAATTGCAGTTTTTATTCTTAATATCGCGAAGATGTTTCGTATGATATTACATGCATTTTCAAAGCTCAGCAATCAAAATTAGCAGAATTACGTACTAAAAAGAATTTCTGGAATTTATTTTCTGAAATAAATAATACTTTTATCATAAATTTATTTAATGTAATATATTATTCCCCGACCTCAACCTAGTCCCGTTGGTCAAGTAACGCCGGGAGCCCTACCTCCCGCGATCCCTTGGGCCTGCATAGGCCTGTCGTGGCATCCTTTAACTTTTTTTTAATATATTATTCAACATTACAAGTACCTTTAACTATTATTGAACAATAATAGCATTTCGAACAACCTGTTGTTGTTAAATAATTATTCAATATGAATGGTATAGCTAAAAAATATATTATATTATACAAATTTATCATCTTAAAAGTGTTATTTGTTAACCAGAAATTCTTTATGAATGTTTAGCCTTGAAAATATATATAATATCATATGAAATATGTTGGCGATTATTAAAACTAAACAGTGCAATTCGACTGGATTTTGTTTCTGATATTGAAGTATTTTAACGGTCATTGTTCTGTTAAATATTTGGAAATGAATTTTTTTTGGAAGATTTTATGCTGGAATTACTGGGAACTGTTGCTACAGACATTCATTTCTAATACTAAAATGTCATTAGTAAAAACTTATTATGATAATGGTGTATATTTATTGGAAATATTTTTTATACTTTATATACTTAAAATATGCAAATTGCTTATAATATTGTCTAAATAAAGTGCTTGACAAAAGCTCTAAAAAAGATTTGAACTGAAAGTCCACATTTTTAAATAATTTAATAAATAGCTGCATTTTGTAAGCAAATCTATTGTAAATATTATTTTCAATAATATGAAAGTTTTATAAGCAAATTAATTGTAAAAAAAGTTTTGTAATTATTATTAACAATGTTGTTAACAGTACATAAGTTGTATATGTATTCCCAAGAGTTTTCCTTTATTGTTACCAGATTCTTTATTATAGTTTACGAAGAGTTTTTCCATGTATATAAGAAGGCCTGATGACGCAGTTAAAAGAAATAAAACTACGAAATATAGCGTTGATAAGAAGAGGATGTGTCTTGTATCATTTTTAGTAAATAACTGCATTGCTTACAAATTCACTTACTGCGGCAGTAATAATGAACACAGCTGCTAGAATCAGAACCTGTTTCGTAGTTGTCTTGAATTCTGATGCTTCCAAACAATTACAGTCACAGACTGCTTTTACCAAGTTATAAAAACCTGACTAAATGTCACAGGAAATGGAGTACTTAATAGTATAGGAGGTGGTGCAAATGTGGAAACCCACTTTGCTTTTTTAATATATGTATTTTTGTTTTTGTTTTATTTTACTGAAAATTTACCTAAACTTACTCTCTTTCATGTAAAAATAATACTAATAAATATAAAAAGTTAATTTTAAAAGAGTAAAAGAAAACTACAAAAGGTGTCGGTAATGTGGAAACACACTAAAATTAGTATATATTAAGGATTTTGAATAAAGTAAAACTATTTTAGCAACTATTTTGTATATATGTTTCTATTACATACGAAACACAATTTTCAAGTGACATATTAGAACGTGCAAATCTCCGAAGGTCGTCTGAGGCACTTTGAACTCTTTAACTGCTCTTCTTAATCCCTTCTTCTTTTTCCTAGCGGCTATTACAGCCTTAATCAAGTTTTCTGCATCCCACTTCTTCAAAATGGCTTTTGGCTTCCCACCAATGTGCTTCCGTGGCATCTGAATAAAAAATGCTTAACACATTAGAAAAATTATATCCGATTGGGTATTGTGGAAACGTTTCTACAAAACCCACAAGTGCATGTTTCCACATTACCCACACATTAGCCATTTTGAATTTGACAAATTTATGTTAAGAAACTATTGGTTTAGGTTTGATTTAAAATCGTCAATATCTTCTGTACACGTCCTTTATTAATTGCATGATATTAATTATGTTACCTAGGAGACAGATAGACTGCATGATAAAATGAAACTTGCCTCTCAAAAGTTTTGAAAAACTCGCCAGCGTAACTTGACGCACTACACCACATCCACTGATCCTCTGACTGCTAGCGCTTCTATGGGATAAAGATAAACAACTAAAACTATTTGCCGCTCATTCCACTACAGCACAACACTCTACAAGCCAGATACTGGATGTTCCACATTACCCTCATGCTTCCACATTTGCACCACCTCCTCTAATACTAACTAATTTCGATTTTAACTCTTCAACCTTTGCTATTGAAATGCCGTATGTCATGATAATATACAATTCGAAATGTCTTATGTCATGATATTTTGAGAAATGTCAAAATCTAGGTACCACATTTTTAATGATATCTTAGAATGATACGGTTTTTTATTGTCAAAAATTTTTTTGATTAATTATTTTATTTTAAAGAATAACAATAAATAGGAAAATCAATCTATCATTGAATGTATTTGATATTCAAATATACGTGTACATACAAAAAGCAAATAGAAAGCTCCAAATGTACAACTTTTGGTCTCGATATTTTGGATCAATAATTTCTTCACATCATCTCTTTAATCAAATTTCTCCACTAATACTAACTTCAGTAAAACTTTATCAATACGTTTCAATTACTAATTCTCAGGAAGGAAAGAGCTTTTTGGAATCTGTATTAGATTATCTCTTGAACTTTTGAACTTTGGTAAGACAAAGGAAATGGACTTAGAAGCTTATTATTCAAGAAATGTGAACAACGTAAGGCACAAAGTTAAGTAAAGGATTTCTTTACTTAGCTTTGTGGATTACGTTGTTGACATTTCTTGAATTATTTAGGCACATAAAAGATTTCTTTTTATTCCTAAAGCTTATTTCTTCTGTTGTTTTTTAAGAAATATTGACTGCCACGGAAACAAGTCAAACAAATCAGATGCTTCGATATCCTTATTTTCAGAAAATATTTATAAACAGATAGATTTTGTCAATTTACATACATTTAATGAACATTTCGCTATTAATTTAAATGAGAATGAAGACAGACATATTTATCATTCCTATTGATAGGTTAAGATCTGGTTTCCATTCCCGTATCAGAGTTTAAAAACTACGAGTATATTAATATTTTTTTGACACCGATAAAGCAATTCGTTTCATCACTGAAAAAAATTAAACTTTTGACTCTAATTCGCTAAACTTTTGCCTCTGCTTCAACAGAATCCAAGCTAGTAATTACATTTCATTCAGGAGATACATAATAAATTCATTCTATTCGTCAGAATGTGCAGATATCTATTTCTTAAGAAGATTTGTTGAATTTCCGCTCTCGTTTCCAAAGAACTATGGGAGTACTTGTCGCAATTCGAAAACTCACAACTTGAATTCAAGATATTACTGCGCTGCCATTTAAATAATAGAGATTCCAAAAACAAATGTTTATCCAGATTGGAATAGATTGACAACTTGTCTAAATTTCATTAATATTCTACTGAAATTGAGTTACACAAAAATCTGTACGATCGAAAAGACGAAAGTTTTCGATCTTGTCGCTGATTCGTAGCATCAACCACACGTTACTTGGTAACGTGTTATTTGGTTGTTATTTGGTAACAACGAAAGCCAATGGCAGCAGCACATAGACAAAAACGATGACTATTTTAGTGATCAAAATAATAAGGAAAATTTTAATTGCGTGATTTGCAAATTATACAGATTTTAAAACATACAAATACAAATATATTTACTAAAAAGACTTAACATGCCAGAAATTAATATAAAGCATAGAAAAATGATACAGAAGTAAAAAAAATATCTGAGCTCTTATCGGTAGAGTTTGAGACGAACAGTTTCTTCCTTTTCAGGGACTCATCAGCCTTACCCACTCACCAGACGAAATGTTCAGATAGTGCAATTGTGATAAGGGAAACCAATCCCGGACTCGGCTGTGATCAGCTCCAAAAGAAAACACATTTAAAAAAGAAACTAAAACAGGCAGAAATTAAAATCCTGGTCTGCGAAAGCGGCAGGCACAAAGGAATTTGAATATAAAAAAAACCAAGGTTGAATCTAACCCTGCTTTATTATACATAAGGTTTGGAAGATGAGTCACTAAAAAGGACGAAACGATCCGTCCCAAACTTTCACCGATGAAAGCTCCGATATTTTTTATTTCTCTCATTTCTCTATGCTTTATACAAATACAAGGTGATTCACGTATATGTGCAGAAACTTCGGGTGCTCATTCTGCATGTAAAATTAAAGCAACAAAGTTAAATAAACATAGGTCCGGAAATGCTTCGGTATCGAGTTACAGCTAGCGAAAGATTTCGCACATAATTTAGTACCCTGGGTGAAATGAGGAGCTTAGTTTCAAAACCCGCCATCTCCAAAAATTGCAAATTCCGAGCCAATGGAGTTTTTGCTAAGTTCAAATCAAAATCCGCTGTTTACATACAGTTTAGCTTCAAAAACAATGTATTGCGATACGATTTCGAAACAAATGCTGTTTCAAAGCCCGCCATGTCAAATGGGAATGCATTAACAAACCCCTATTTTCCTAAAATTGATTTTTGGAGATGGCGGGTTTTGAAACTAAGCTCCTCAAATGAAGACTTGCTGGAAGTCTGGGAAGGTAAATTAAGGGGCGAAATCAGTGGTTTCTTATGGATGTTGACCTGAGAATTCGAATGAAACATGTCACAGAACTGTATCTCGCAGTGGTTTGAAGCTTATCCCACGTGGAATCTACAAAAAAGGGATCGAGAAACAACGTGTTTTCCGTTTGAACGTTGTTAAAGTAAATTTTACAACGAAAAATTTTACAACGAAACTTGTAGAACATTTACTTCTGAATAAAACGGTGCAAATATAGTAAACAGAAAAGTGAATAGATGTTCGATTAAATGAACTGTTATGGAGACCAGTGCAAAGTAAATTGAACTGAAAAACATTACTCTACACCTAATCAATAAAAGTACAGTAAATTCTCAAAAATAATGATACTGGCAGTGTGGAATCGCACATTGTCCTATTGGTAAAGAGCATCAACAGCAGAGAACACAGTTGACATAAATGGGTGAACTTCGTTCGCAACGATATTTAGATACCAGATATTGCAATGCTGGGATAATGAGTCTAAAGTTTCCCATGTAAAATATCCCCCCCAATATCACACTTCCTCCGCCGCGCCGTACTGTTTCCGACTAACAGTGTATCCAGATGCAATAGCCTCCGACGGTAATTTTCGTATGCGCGCTCGACCGTCTAAATGATACCGCAAGAATCTGGATTCGTGAGACCAAGAAACTTTTTTCTAAATATCCATAGTACAATGTCAATGATCTTTTGCCCATTTCACGCGTTGTTGTCGATGAAGTACGATTAGCATTGGGAGGCTATGCAGCCTCATACTCAAAAGATTCGATGAACTGAGTTCTGTTAAACATGTCCAGTGCTCACCACTGTTGTAGCTGAGGGTGATTTGTCGGAGTGTAGCCCAGCAGTCGCTATGAACAATGCGCGACAGTCTCCGCCGTCCTCTGGCATCAATCAGCTGCGGTCGACAGCTGGTCGACGGCTGGACGACGGTTTATCGTTTGCCCACGCTAGCACCATTCTTGATATGTATTCACGACAGCAAAATCGCAAAGCCGCGCCGTTTCAAAGATGCTGGTTCCGAGGTGCTGTGCCATCACAGTTTTTTCTCTATCAAACTCTGATAATCAAATTGGCAGCTTTTCCCATTCTGAGATCGAGAACACTACAAGTACTAACAGAAAGTCGGTTCTGCGGTTGTATACATCAATATAAACTCTGTACCCATAGACACGTGTGACTGTACGTTCTACAGACACGCGCATTTATCTAGGCTGGGCAGGTCATAAAATAATGGCTCTGCGGTGAATATGTCTATTTTAACATGCAATTGTTTTTAACATGTAATACATTAATTTTGTATCTAATAATTTATATTGAGCTGTCATTTTTTAATCTTTTTAGTAATTCTATTCCGTTAAATTGAAATTCGAAATTTGCTATTGTTCTCATCATTGGTACTAGAACAGAACTAAATAATATTTTTGGGTCTTGAATGATTAACTATTTTGGTTGTTTTTCTGCAAATTCTATTGTTTTTATTTTATTTTTGAAGCTTCAAAAAAAGCGGCGTCTAGCTCCAATAAATCGGACTGAAGTGGAAGCTTTTTATATGAATGTCTATTTTCCGTTTAAAATTCCTCGGGAGACGAAGTATTGTTAATTAAGAAGTTAAACTTATTTTTGTATGGTATTAACATTCTGTAAAACATCTTATGCAATGAAAAAAAGATTTGAAAATAAGTAATACCAAGCTCAGATAAGAGTTAGGATTTGATACCAGATTTGTGATATGAATAGAAATTCTTTTAGCAGAGAAGTGGAAAAACAGTATGAAATGAATAGAACATGATGCACAGCAAGTAAATATGTATGTATGATAGATTCAATTAATTTAGTTTTTGATCATTAAGCACAGATGTAGGTGATTTTTTTTTTACATATCTTCTGAATAAGATTACATTGGAATGAAGAAGCATTAGCAACATAAAGAACACGGTAATGAATAAAGCTTTTAGAAATTCGTTTTTTCTTTTATAGATGAAGATTTATTTGGAAGATAAGAAAAGTTCAGAAGAATTTGTCTGCATTCTGTGCGTTTTTGTGGATCGATGACAAAGAATCTCAAAAGGATTGAGAAATCCTTAAGGATTCTAAGAGTCAGTGAAAAAAATGTTGAAGCCATTGCTGAAAAAAAGATTAGTGATAGTGCATATTGACAAACAGTTAGAAAGTTCAAGAAAGAATAAATGAGATAGATCGAGGAGGAAAACAATTGCTTATAGAATGTTAACAGCAATTTGAAGATTTATTATAAGAGGAAACTAGTTAAGATAAATGAATGAAAAAATTACTACAAAATGCTAGTTTAAAAATTTACAATAATTAAAATATACCTATATTTATAATGGAGGACATTTGTTTATTTTTATGTTTATTTGTTTGTGTGTTTATTGTTCTCTGTACACTCTTTGACTCTTTGAACGATCTTGACCAAACTTTGCAGAATTACTCTTTAGGATTCTGCGGAAATAACTGACTGCAATTCAAATCTGCACACATCTTCCCCTCACCCTTATTTAATCCCCTTCACATTTTCGTGTAATTTTTAAGTATGGCTAAATATCCCACTTCTGTTATCAAAATAGAAGTGTTGCTGTGGAGCTGCAGTTAAACGGTCTTTGAAGGTATGATTACTTGGTTCAGAACTGCTTGGTGGCAGTATTATTATTTTTTTTTTTATTTTCTTTTTCCCCTCTTTTTTTTTGTCGTGTTTTTTACTTTTCTTCTTTATTTACGATAATGAATAATTGTGAATAAATGATTGAATAAATGAATAAATGATTTCTTTTTTTTATTATTATTTTGAAATAAATAATATTCTTCTGAACTTTTCTTCTTAAATAAATGATTTTAATTTAAGAAAAATCTATACAAGTGTCTCCGCTTTAATAGGAAACATGAAATTTCACATTTATGTTCTTTGTCAATATCGAAATGATACGTATTCGACGAAATTTATAATTTCGTGTCCTAAATGGTGTAAATGGGGAGATGGGGTAGATGTGATAGGGATGTGGAGAAGAACAGAACGGGTGGGAAATCTTATATTCTCCGATCTCGATATTAATTTCGTATAAGGTAACAAAATAGGAATATACCATTAATTTTAACTACTATGTGACGTTTTTTACCAACTGAAAAGGTTTCAAAGTGATCACACAAGTACAATTTTTTCATCATCCTCATCAGATCAACTCTTTTTTTTGTAACCCGAGCGAATTATGGGAATTTTTGCTAGTTAGCAATAAAAATAGTTAAAGATCAGAGTTTAAATTTCTCTGCCGCGCAAGAACCGCTGTAAATGTACTTCCCAAAGATGAGCCACCTTGAAATTTGCAAATAACGATTGATAATAAAACTACAGTTAAACCTCGTTAAGTCGTCACTCAAGGGACAAACATTTTTGACGACTTAAGCGGAGTGGGAATTTTTGAAAAAAAAAAAAAAAAACACTGAAAATACAGTATTTTAATGAATTGTTGTAGGATTCGGTGAGAAAAAAAAGATTTTCAGAAATCAATACATGCAAATGAGTGGAAAGTAAAAAAAAACACACTTTTTATAGTTACCACATTACAATCATTTTAATGGAAAGAAACGTTCCAGCCAACCATTGCTGCCGCCAAAATCTTCAATGTTCAACTCCTTAGCAATTTCCATAGCTTTTTCTTTGAGAATCACGGCAGAAATCGGCACATTTTGCGATCTGGAATGTTTTAGCCATCGAATTGGCTAAAATTTCCTCGATCTCGTCAAACTTCGATTTCCTCATTCTCTTTCTTTTGTCTTTGCAGTCAGCTTCTTCAATTACTTGTTTCGATGAAAGAATATAGTTTAATGTAGTCCTGGGAATACGATGTTCTTTGGCAAAAGATGTGTTCGAAACATTTGATTTTTCAAAAAGTGCAATTAAGTCTTTTTTTTCTTTTAAACATAACGAGGTAAGTTTTCGTTTCCCTGACATGTTACAAATGTATCGAACCACGAAATTGCAAGATAAAAAATAGGCGTTATAGCGGAGCTTACTCGCTATGAAATGAATTCACACTCAGTAGCGGCCAAGAAAACGTATACACTTGAGAAGAGTCACAGCGAGAAGTGTGTAATTTCCCAAGTGAATTTCCCACGTGAAAATTCCCCGTAAAGGCTAGGCTTTCTTAGAGTGAAGGGGCGGGGCTGAAAAGATAGCAGGCAAAATTGAGAATAAAGATGCTTTTCGCCATTTTTGAGGGTGACGAGTTATCCGGAGTAGAATTAAATTTGGTGACGAGTAAAAGAGGGTTATTTTACATTATTGTCTATGAGACCTTGTCGGGACCAAAGGAAAACGACGACTTAAACGGAGTGACGACTTATCCGGGTGATGACTTAACGAGGTTTTACTGTATTACCCATTAAAGTTTTAACTGAAAGCTCAACATTATTTATGGCAGTTATTCACGTCAGAACTTTTAGGTCACGCCCGACTTCTTAGTCCCGCTCCCTAAAAACCTGTGAACAACTTTTTGTTGCTTATTAGTACTTAAGCTAATTCCTTAAAAGCACTAAAACATTCAAAAAAAAAACACGTGAGGCTTTGAAGATAGGAAAAACTTGAAAAACTGGAAATTTCTACTGGCCACCATTTTTAAACGGTGGATCCGATTTGGTTGAAATACAATAACAGCCGAGTTCTTAAAAGAGTATTTAACACCCATAAAGGTTTCAGCTCAAAAGCTCAAAGTTTATGGCAGTTATCGAGATCACAACTTTGAGGTATGCCACATTTATGAGACCCACCCTCTAAGGCCAACCCGTGAACATATTTCGTCTTTTTTATTACTTGTTTGTAGTTAAGCCAAAGGCTCAAGGGTTTTGAAGATAGGAAAAATCTGTAAAAAGTGGAAGATATATAAATGGTGGAATGAAGAATTTGAATGGCATTTATATTCGTGATCTAGGACCCCTGATCGGCACTTATCACAACGTTCCGGTGCAATCTGTTCAAATGGGAGAGAACACAATTGTGTATTTTTCCTTTGGAAAATATACTATCTGGAATGAAAATCTGATTAGAAACAAATCTTACCATTCAATAAAATAATGTCATAATTACAAGATTAGCCAAAACCTCGAATTATATATAATGCAGACATGCAAATCTCCAATTTCTAATAGCACAAGAGGTTTTTAACTAATGAACGATTGCTGGAACGATTATTTCACATTATATAATATAAATAAACTCCGGAACTCATCACACTAGTATTTAAAAAGAATTTTTTTATATACTAAAAGCGCAAATTTTCGGGAAGTGTTCAAATTCCTTTTTCTTCAAGCCAGAATAAAAAGAATCACTTTAACAAACAAAAACGGATTGAAAAATATAACAAAGTTTCAAGACATGATATATCAACAAATTTAATTGTTGTTACAAACGTATGCCAAATTATATTCAATTATGATAACAAAATATGACTTTTGTTACTAATTAATCAATCAAAATATATTGTTAATAATTGAAAACATCAAATTTTGCTATTTTTTTAACATCCGCTTCTATAAAATCTTTTATTAACATAATTGTATTAGGGTCAACGAAGGCTCCTTCATATCTATTAATTTTTACCTTTTGTATTATTAACTACGCAACTCTCCAATATTTTCCTTAATTTTAAGTCAGTTTCTTTATATAAAATTTTTATATTGTTGTCCATAACTTGTCCTTTTTTTAGAAAGTGGTCTGCTATGTCAGAAATTTCCTCATTTTTGTATTTTAAACTCTGCCGCGTTCTGAAACACGTTCTAATAAGATCCTTTTGATTTCTCGAACGTACGTTTCTCCCACGAGATTTACAATCCATTTTATAAACTACATCCATTTCAAAATACCATTTCAAAATACCATTTCAAAATACAATTTTCAAAATATCTTTTTATTCTAGCTTGAAAAAGGGAAGATGACCACTTCCCGAAAATTTGCTTTAAGTATTTAAATAAATCTTTTTAAATACCAGTATGATGATTTGCGGAGTTTATTTATATCATATGTTTACAAGATATGAAAAGGAAGAAGATTATAGAAGAATATGGTATCTTAGAATATTTCACAATATTATTTACTAAAGATTATTCTTTTTTATTTATTATTGCTTTTTTTAATGCTCTGTAATTAACTTATTATAGGATTATTTTTGTATATTCATTTCATGGAATTAATTCAATACTATTTTACGAAATAACGCATTACATTGAGATAAATTACTTAATGTTTTGTTTTAGCTTATGAGAGGTATCTTGAGAACAATGTCCGTTTTTATAAAATCTTTTATTAACATAATTCTATTACGGTTAACGAAGAATACAAAGGTGAAAGATAGAATTATTGATTATTCGTGAATATTTTAACAAAATTTAGGTTTTAACAATTTTTTTTTAATGTTTTTGAAATTGGTATTTTTGGTTTTGGTGTATGGTATTCATCTTGTTAAGTATATTTTGCAATTCATTTTATTTTTCTCTTTACAATTTACGGATATTTATAAAATAATTATATGTTATAACAATTATATTTCGATATCCTTATTAAGAATAATTTAAGTTTCTTGATAAAAAGAGATGAAGCAGAAGAAGTTAATTTAAGTTTTTCATTTTTATGTTGAAGCAAATTTGTTTCCACAATAAGATAAATGTCTTCATCTACTATACCTTATTTATATTTTGTGTAAAAGAAAAAAAAACGTTAAATAAAATTGAGGAAACGGATGTATTTCCCGCAATTTTATTCAAATTCATATATGTTAATTCAAAATTACTGAATTTATCAGGTTTGGTGTTAAAATAATTAGAAGAGAATTTCAATTCTTTCCAGACTACCTCTGTATCATTAGAAATGTTGAGATTGGTAAATAGCAAAACTGCTTTATTTTTATTAAAAAAAGAAGTATTTGTCTAATTATGGTGTTAATCTGTTGCAGAAACAGATTTATAATTTGTTCTTTTAAACTCAAGTCTTTACTGTCTCTGGGATTTGTTAAATGAGTTAAGACGATGAATGTAAACCGATTTTGTTCATGATTGTATAAAAATCAAATCAATATCAGAAGAGGAATATGAACAATTGACTATATGCTAATATGATTAGTGATTATAACTGTAGTAATTATATGATTATAAATTAATGAACTATGAATTTTTAAGATGATAAGCAAATTACCGCATGTTAAAATACTGTAAAAAATCAGTTTTAAAAATACACAACACATTAAACTGAAAAAAAAATTTAAGTGCAACTAGATTCTATCGCCCTTAAGGCTACTATACACCTAGGGTCAAAGTCGCGCGACATTGTATAGGGACAGTTGCGATACATTATCCCTACACTGTCGCTATACAATGTCGCGCGTCCACACCTAGGAGCCAGTTGCACTACAGAAATCAGAGTATTCCATTCCTTGCAGCAAAAACAGTAATGGGTGGTAACCAAACCAACTGCACTTTTTAAGGAAAAAAACTTACTCTGTCAGTTTTTTACGTTCTCGACTGAACTGAGATTTCAAATTGTGGATTTTCCTTTCCATGTCTTGAAATGTCATCTGGTATTTTTGGGCCAGATGCTTCATAGCATCCCTCATTTTATTTCTGTTTTTATAATCAACACTTGTGATATCCCCAAAACATGGGACTTACTTTCATGGCGGACAAGTAGAAACTGACTCAGAAGTCTCGAGACAAGTACAGACTACGAAATGTCGTGCAACATTGTATCATATTCCCCGTTTCGAAGGGAAACAGGAGATTTGGGACCTTTTGTATCGGGACTGTCCCTGAACACGAGAAAAATGTATCGCGACAGTTCCAGAACAGCCCTGAGACTTGTCCCGAGACACGTGTTCCGCCTTTGTCCCTAGGTGTGTACTAGACTTTACAGAGAACTTTTTCAAGCGCTTTAATAGCTGCTACTGTTACTAAAACTGTTTTAAGACATTTTACAATTTCGATTTTAATTAAACTATCTGAAATTATTTCGTTAACTTTCAATTTTAATTCTATGAAAATTATATAAAGTAGTGATTCTTCATGTGAGTAATTTTCATGATAAACAAAGAAATCTTTAAATTAAATTTAAAATTTCAGTTATGGAAAGACTATTGGGTTAACCTATGCTTCTTTCCTCCTTTCAGTGCTTTAAAACCTAAATTTTCGTGTAAGACTATTTCAACAATGCTTTGATGATTGTTTGAAAGGATGAATATTTTATTACAGTACAAAAACTTTAATGTTAATGTCATTTTGTTTTTCATTGTTATTAATAATAAAGATCCTAACTTTTTCATGCTTTCACGGAATTAAAATATTCACATTTGAAATTTAAATTTGAAAAGTTATCTACTGACGATTATTTTTCTTCATAAGCAAATATTATTAAGCTTTTTTTTTTGTTTTGTTAAAAGTGAATTTTCAAAAATAAAAAAAAAAAGAGAAATTGATAAAAATTTCTGACAAATTAGAATCTGATTATGTTATTACTCCATTGATGAGTTTCTGGAGCATTTAATTTATGGAAATAATAAAAAAGGAAATGCATTTGGCTCAATAAAATGAGGATTTTTATTTACTTTTATGGTTCTCATGAATTTCAAATGAATTTAGATTCTGTTACGTAAATGTTGATTTTTATTATTAAGAAATGCTTCATTTTCCACGGTTAAATCCCAATGAACAACAAATAGTTTGTGTTATTAGATTAATAGTTATTAGATACTCTAATATAATATCTTCCATAATTATTCTTTAACTTTATTACTTACATTAGTTTTCGATCCTACAAACTGCATTAATAGTATGTTATTCGATAAGTTAATAATTGATGAAAATATTTTTAAATAAGAAATGTGAACCGCTACTATGGATATCTAAACCTAATATATATCATTTACTTCAAGTAATCTTGATTTAATCATCAATATTTCGTAGAACTAACGCCTTCCACTTCCTCAGGATATGAGGTTTTACAAAGAGAATTAAATTTGCAAAAAAGTAATGTTGTATTTGTCAGAATGAGCTACTTTGAAGCATATGAATATACTATTAAAAAACAAAGAAAAAGATATTATCTGTAACATATAATGTATCTATAACATCATTAATAGAATAGATTAAATAATACATAGAAAAAGAAGAATATATTAAACTTCAAATTTAATCTACAGTATTGTTATTATTTTGTTATAATTAATTCAAAGGATTAAAAACAAAAATGTTAACTAATAATAGTTCCGCAGTGAAACTATTCAGCAAATAGGCTAATTACGAAAATTTTCAAAGGTCAATCTAGAAATTTCATGGTTATTTACTTTCTCTTGCTATTGCTACAGTACGCAAAGTTTCTAATGACTTCCATGATAATCAAATATAAATATTATTTTCTTAGAACAAGACATGCAGTATGATAACTGACTTAACAACTCGCATTTTAAATTCTTCATACACATAAAACAGGCCTGCAATGAAAAACTTGTTGAAAAGTAATGACCGATTAGTATAGATTTTTCGGTGCTAATTTCAGCAAAAAATACTTAAAAGTTTCCATCACCCACATTTTTTCACAAAATTAATTTTTCGATTTCAGTATTGGTTTAATTTTTCTTCAATGTTTCTCAATCAAAATTGTAATGCTGGGTCTTAAAGATATAATAGATAAAAAAACTGACTGGATTCCAAATTGATGTTTATTTTATACAAATAATGAGTGAAAGGATTTAAAGATTTTTAATTCTTCTCTAAAAAACAAAATTCTTCCTTGGGTCTTAACGATATAATAGATAAAAAAAAAGTAAATTAATAAAATCATTTTTTTATTAGTATTTTACTTTTTCTTATCTATTATGACGTTAAGACTGCTGCACAGGAAACAACCGCGTATTGTTTATAAAAGAAAAATACTAAAAGGGAAAAGGAAAAGGCATTACTAGGACTTATAAATTCCAGCAAGTGTTGAGATATTTTTTACGATTTCGAGAAAGGGATAATTGTCGGGTATCACAGAAATGGCCGATCCATACGTGACATATCCAGCGAGTTGATGTACCCAAAATCGACAGAAGCCTAGATGATTTGCAAGTGGAAGTGTCGGAATGTGCCCCGACCCGGCAGACCCACAAAACTGAGAGTTAGAGACCCACGGGTGCTGTCCAGAGAACTTCGGAAGACCCGCCCCAAATCGATGTGCCAAATCTGCGAGGAATTCCAACAGGCAACTGGGATTGTTGTGTTGATGAATACCATCCGTAAGGAAGCCCAAAAAAAAACAAAAAAAGATGAGAGTTTTTGTTCTATTAAAGTAAATAAATTCACTTTAAACATTTTTTTTATTTAAAAAAAAAATTATGTAGCAATTTTAATTTAAAAATCATCTTTTCTGAATACCGGTGGTTCTCAACTTAATTATCATCTGAATATTTCTGGCATCCTATTCTCATTAACTATACACTGAAATTTTATAATGCAGTAAACATTTTTTTATTAATTTCAAAAAAAGAGTCATATGTCAATGAGCTGCGGCAATTACAATAATAAAAGGTAAAAAAAAAACTGTTCATTATCATTCTTTCTTACTTTAAACATACCAAAAATTGCTTAACTGCCATTTCCGATTTTTTTCCCAGAAAACAAACTTAACAAACGAATGCTCTCTGCGTAACTTTCAAATAAAGATACCGCAGTCTGAAAACCGGTATTGTAACCATTATTAATGCTTAAAATCTTTAAGCAGAACTTTTAAAAGGTGTTTAGTAAGCTTACTTTCAAACACTTTTTTTTCGTATTTTATTTATTTTTTCTGTCGAGAAGAAAATACAGGAGAAAACTTCCTGTGCTTCTTCGACTGTTAAGAAATAAGATTATCCTTTTTACTTGATATAAACAATATAGCCTCAAAACTACTGAACCTAGGAAAGTGAAATGTTAGTGAAACTACAGGATGCAAAATGAAAGACTTGCATACATTTTTAAACATAAATATTTTTAAATATTTTGGAACTACAAGTACAGAGATATGGAGTATAAAACACTTTACAGCTGAGTAATAATAACTCAAAAACTGTTAATCTTTAAGAAAAACTTTTAGAAGAAAATAATTCAGTTTGATGCCTAAAATTTCCATTTGAAGGTGCCGTTAAACGTTCTTATCGAGATAATCCAGCAATTTGTTTCTTTGTGAAGTCTAAAATTTAATGATAAGTTATTAATTCTGGCGATAGGAAACCATTCGCATAAAGTTCTCCATACCCTAATTTCATAGAATTAGTCCTCCACAGAAATTTCATATATTTTTCTAATAATTACGAATATTACTGAGGACCACTGAGCAGAAAAGAAATAGTGATACTTAAAATATGGATCTATCTTTCTGAATAGACTATGATACGAACGAATATGATACCAGAAATGATTAGAAATTTATTAAGAGAAATCATACAGTTTCGTCAGTAGGCCTACAGAAGTGCGTGCCGTTCCCATCGTAAATAAATTTTTAATTCTTTTTAATTAATTTTAACTATCTACTTTACAATACCGTTCTCTAATTAAATGAAATATTTACGCAAGGTAAGTTCATTTCCAATTTCTAAAAGTTAGAGTGAAAAATATTTGAAGTGTATGATTCTGAACTTTATACGAAAAGTTAGATAGCTCTTAACTTTTAATTACTTTTAGAGCAATTAGAGTTACAGCTAAATAAGATGCGCTGTCAAGTAGAATATTACTTTCGAAAAAAAGGATGCAATAAGCCAGCTAAAGAATATAATTAAATAATACAGGCCTAAGCAATTTGAAGACTTTTAGTAACATTCGCTGAAAGTCGAATGGATGTGCTGAAGGTATAGATTCTCAGATCTAAACTCTGATATCGAATGGATGCTATGAATATCTGACCTTCAATCTCAGACAACCTGATCTTCGTTTGACAAATCAGAGAATTTCTCAGTGCCTTCTGGAGAAGAATTTATAAATTAAAGTTTTAACAATAAAGTAGTAGTATGCTTTATTGAAGAATTAATTTTGAGGAAAACACTACGTTTCAATTAATCGTCAAGATTTTTTTTTAAATTTTGATAAATAGAGAAGAATCAATAGTGATGTAAACTTGAATACAATTTAATGTTAGATTGCTATTAATTTTGTTAATTTTGTTACTTTTGAAAGTGATAAATTTGTGTTTATATATTTCATTAAGAAATCGAAGCCCGGACAATATATGTTTTTTTAAATTACATAATTTACAAAACTATATCCATTTTTGCAAGCCATAATACTCCGATTACAATTCTTACAACTGTTTTTTTTTTAATTTTGGTTTTGAAATTCATCCTTTTATTATTTTTCAGAATTCTACTTCTATTGATTTTCTAATAAAGTTATAAATTCAGGATTCGTTGTAAAAACTGTTGTAAACTCGAAATCCTTAAATTCAAAAGTTACTTCATATAAACTGATAAAAAAAAGTTACCGATATTATCATACTTATTCTAAAATAAATGTTTTCCTCTCATACAGTTTCTTACTTCTTTTGGCTTCATCTACTTGAATGAACAAATGACCATCTTGTTCACTGGACGGCAACTTAAATACGAATGAAAATTATTGCTTCCGTTCCTTCGACTGAATTATTGAGGAGGTCAGTAGATCTCTCCAAGGATTTCACTCACTGATTGGTTAGAAGGAATTAAATCACGTTGTGAAATGAAAAGACACTTTTGCCTGATTCTTTTCCCATTTGAAATAGAAAGAGATAATCATTAGTTGATTGGAAGTTACACACTTTTAACATTCAAATTCAACTAGAACGAAATGAAGTTCTTTAGATTTACCAAAGATTATATTTGAGTATGATTTGTAAAAACAAACAAAACATAATAATTTGATTGGTGTTCTAAAAAAATGGTTTAAGTTTAAACAAAACTTTTTACACCAGATTGAATAATCTATCCAAAACATAGAAGCTGAAGGATAAAAACGTAAAGCAGTAGTGTGAAAATAGAAGGGTATCTGAATGTAAAGGACAATAAAAAATAAAAGTAAAGGATAATGAAATACCGTAAGTTTTCAAAATCAAATGATGCGTCTCTTGGAACTACCGGACATAAAAGTCTGAAATTCCAAATGAACGTTCATTTCTAGAATTGGATTTTGTGAGGATTTGTCAAATTTTTTCCCTAAGAGGGTGGAGAAGGGCAGACAGAGGTTGGAGATCTTCCGATCTCGATGAAATTTGATGTCTAGTGAATTTGTGTTACAAAATACGAATATACTAATAATTTGCAACGATCAACTGATTTTTTACAAAATGATAAAAATTCGAACTGATATCCAATTTCAATTTCTTCCTTTTCCACATCAAGACAACTATTTTAAAAAAGTATACAATATATCAATCAAAAAGGCATATTCTTTTAACCCGCGTGAAGCACTGGTAAATTTTGTTAGTATATTAATAAATTAATTAACAACAACAGCAGTAATATATTACAAAAAATTAAATGTCATTTAAACTTTGCAGAACAACAACAAAAAATACATAACTAAGTATAATTAATTCACATTAAATAACTTGTTCATTTAACATTTACAGATTCAAATCTTAAACATAAAATATTCTTTACATTAAATTTTTAATAAAACTAATATTCAAACGAATAACGACATAAAATTTCATATTCCTATATATTTAATTTTTGCAAACAAATTTATGAAATTGTAATATTCTGTTTTCAAATTTATTCATATTTCTCAACCATTTCATAATTAACATAGCCTGTATTTAATTAGATTTGCCAATCCTTTCCCTGGACATGCCCTCTTTTTTAAGGCCTTAAATTTTCGGCTGGCCGGGTTTTTGAAATACGCAAAATGTCCGGGTTTTTACTTTCCGCTCTTTTATTAGAATTTTGCTTATTAAAATTATAGCTTACCGGAAATAGGAGAAATGAAGTTCTTCGTGCGCAGCGCAGTAATTTAACATATGTATACAAATGTAATACGAACTTATACGAGGACAAACAAATCAAGTTTATTATAAACAATCGATATATTTTCTGTATTCTATAGCCTACAGTTGTTGTTAAGAGTTGCTTTTTACTTTTATTGCAATCAAATAGCGTTTAAGAAACCGTGCCAAAACGAAAGTGTAAATTCAATGGAGAGCTAAATATAAAATATCAATATCTTAAAAAATGAACGAGACGACTGGGAATGTACTGGATGTAAACCTGAAACTTTTGTTTCCGCGGCAAACAAAGTCTTTGCTGATTTAAAAGCTCATGTAGAAACTGAGAAGTACAAGAGAGCAATTCGAGGAAAGAGGTTTTCACAAAATTTAACAAATTACTTTGTAAGAGTAGGCGGTAAATCTGAAGAATACGTTTCTGCAGCTGAAGATATTTTTGCACTTCTCACTGTAAGCATCAGAATAGTTATTAATCAATGGATTGTGCAATCTTGTTAACGAATGAATATCCTTACATAAAAAATTTTCAGTGCTAGAGCAAAAACAGAAGCGACTGTTAATAATGTACTTGAACCTCATTCTGTCGAAGCTACATTAAAGGCAATTCAAGAAAATGATATTGCATACTAAGGAGTTCTTACAGATGGAAGCAATCACGAGGCAGTAAAAGTATTTCCAAAAACAATTCATGATTTCGACTGGAAAACGGTGGTACGCGGTCAAAGTTAATCGAGTGCGAAACATGTCTGAAGAGACAGCAGACATGATTTCGTCATATGTAAAAGGAACTCTTGGAAAAAGGGTTTGACTCTTCTTTTTCCTCAAGATTCCTCCCTCAATTATTGTTATTATAAGAGAATTGTGACGAAGAAGGTGTCCCAACCATTTCAATCTTTTTTTAAATGTTATTAATTAGTTTTCTCTCTTCTCCTGTTTCCTGTAGAACTCTCAAATTGCATTTTTCTCTGTCAAGCTTACTCTTAATACTTTCCTCCAGCACCACATCTCAAAAGCTTAAGATATGTGTTTCTCGTCTTGTTTCAAAAAAGTCCATGTGTATGTTGCACATAACGCAATCTCAATTCATATCAGTTTTTGAGAGAATTTCACTGATGAAACATTGCTATACTTCATTGTGATGATAGCATCTGTAATCAGAAACTCGGGAAATAATACAACAATATAAAAATATCGGGCATCAGCAACGAACCATGACCACCCTGACGATATTCAACGGCCAACTCCCATAACATTACATAACATTTGCTCATTGTTTATTTTAGATTCGTTTGATTCGCATTACAAACCCACGCTTTTTTTTAGAAATTGTGACACTGGACATTCTTTGTATCACACTATTATAAAATTCATTACTACATCTAAAATTTAAAGGATTACGGAAATTTCATAAGGAAAAATATAAATAATAAATTTTATTTCCGCTACAACCCGTAATTAACTGCCGAGAATCTGTGATTTCGATAATTTCAAAATTTAGATTGGCCAAATTGAAACCAATCATCATCGAAAATTTGCTTTCAATAGTTAATCGTTCAATGATGATTAGAAGAGTTTCATGTTAATTACGATGATGAAACGGTTTCATTGGTTGCTACGAAGTTGCTTAAGAAAGCCACTGAGTTTCGAATTGAGAGCATTAAGACGGAAGACGGTATCCACCAAGTGGAAATTAATGAAATTTTGGAACTAATTCAATGCCTGTTTGAATTGTATTCTTTCAATTAGAAACAGGTTTTTTTATACAGGAACGAAGAATTTTCATGGTTTCGCAATTGAGCCACAATTGCCAAGATAGTCATGTCATTTACAGACATGAAAGCAATAGTGATTCCAGTTGTACAAGACAATGTCCGATCCTATAGATGGTACATGGACAGCCTATTCCTGGTTATTAAGAATGATTACACAAACATAGTCCAAGAAGGATTTAAAAACATTAAATAGAATAGATGTAATTCAGATTGGAAAAGGAAAAAGATTAAGAATTACATTTTTTTGCATATTTTACTAAGAAGAAATGATAATTACTTCATATATTCCTCAAGTCATCTAACACAACCATCACGCTGAATTTTGCAAGTCAGATTCTAACGAACCTCAACAGAGACATTATTAGCTTGGCCATTAGGAGAGCTTTTAACATATCTTCCAACGAAGCAGTATTTGAGGAAGAAGTAAAACTCATCATTAATATGGCTCAAGATAATGGATCTCAGTACATTTGTGAGGGATACGATAAGACGCGTCTTGAATTCCTTATACAACTGAAGCATCAAAAAAAACCGTGATAAAACATTAATGTACATTTCAGGTCCGTATATACTACTGGTTTCTACTAACTAAAACTTGATATTAGCTCGACGAAACATTGGGGTGGTAACGAGTGCCCCAAAATTTATTGTTATATTTATTCCACAAATAACCAAACTCGAAGCAAGATGTTGATCAATTCAAGAGCAATAATAGATATGGGATTAAATGTATTAATAACGAATGTATTATGGAATCGAAAAGCCCTGTATTAGTTCGTATTAAGGAGCATATTAAAATGGTTAGGATTGGTAATATGAATTACAAAATGGTGTTGTTTGTTCAGAATTCTGAGCTTAGCTTAGACACTAATAACTTTTGGATGAGATGATTAAAAAATTTAAAGAATCGATGTTTATACTAAAAAAGCAACCTTACCATAAAAGACTGTCAATTGACCTTCCGGGTATTTACAGATTTCAAAAACAAGAATAATATTTTTTTATTTGTTTCCATTTCTCTCTTCGGTATCCTGGCACTAATCGACGTTACCATATTTAATTGGTCTTCACAGCAGATTTCACACTTTGATTATAAAGTCTCCTTTGGCTAACGTTTTAATTAGCTAACCCTTGCAATATGATCGGTCTGACCAATCTGATTGTGATTTATTTACGGACTTTTAAAAATAGAAGATGTTTCCTTAGCTTTCCATTGAAGCGTTACAATAAGATCACCGGCAAGGTGATCGAAATTGGTCACGCTCATACAGTTTTTTTTTTAATTATTTTGTAGTTTTATTGAGATTCAATGACTTTTTTTTAAATCTCTGTTCACGTTAAATTTTAAAGTTTAGCTCTGTATACTTAAACATTAACAGCAAAAATTTCAGCTTATCATCAGATTAATGTAAATGATTTTATATTTAGAACTTTTATGCAAACATAAATAAAGATTTTAATGAAAAATTAATATAAACAAAAAATGACTATCCAAATAGTTAAAAATGTAATTATAACATACTAAATGCACTGTAATGTTTGAGTGGATACTTTTGAACCGCTTGTCGCTCAATAATTATTGAGGCATTAATTCATTTTCTTAGAATATCGCAAAATCTTTGGAAGCTCTTTAGCAATATTATTTGATTATAGAATTATCAGATAAAACATCGCTTAAATTAAAAAATTAATTATTCAAAAATTATGGAAAGGCACTCTATTGGTATGCAAAATTTGCAAACTAATTAATTACTTGTCTCTTGCTATAATGGAAGAAGAAGACTATCAAGACATGATCTTTGGATACTTCTAAAAGCCCAAGCTATTACAAACAGCAACTTTAAACAAATTCGACCTTCCTCGTGGCTATATTTGAATATAAATATCCTTGCTGTTTATATAGCCAACAAAATGACTACATTTAGCTTCATCTTATAGCCCTAGTGTAAACTATTAAATATTCTGATTTTGAAATATTTTCATGTTAAATGTTCATTCTTCCTAATTACAGTGCTATAGTAATTCGATATTTACTGGGAACTGGGAAATTCCGTTTTTGTAGAAGATTGTATACCTTAATAGATATCAGCTTTAAATTGTATAACTAAATAATATCTAAAGGGGAATCAAATGAGTAGAAGACGCTCTTGTCTAGTTAACAATTAAAATATAACGACTTTTAAAGGCATAAATTTATTTATGTCTTGCTGAAAATCCCAAACGGAAACCACAGCTTTCGTCACATCAGATTGTCGTCAGTAATGTCATGAAAAATAAAAGCAAAACAAACGAAGATCCGAAATTTGATTTCTCAAGAAAATTTCAAGCTGTATTAGAAACAAAGTTTTATTAATTACATTTATATTCAGTTTTAGAAAAACCTGAAAAATTACGGAAATGATTTTAGAGAATAAAATTTTCAAAATTGATTTTGATTACGTTTTTAAATATAATGTTTTTTTCAATGTATTAGAAAATGCTTTAATGGATTGTCATTAATATGTGTTCAGCACTAGACATTCTGTCAACTGTTGTGAACATTTTTGTTACGATGTACGCTTGTATCAGGAATTAATATATTGGGAGAATATCCGAAGCAAAAAAATGCATTTCCATGTTTTAATACCATGATAAATACCATGTTTTAATACCATGTTTTTTTAAGACACCAGCTCTGAAGACACATCTTCTGGTTAAGAAAAGTTCCCCCAAAAAACTAACTTTGGTAATTTTGAAAAGTCTGATGAATCCTAGGTTGGCCTTACAACGATTACAATTAAAGTATGAATACACGAATAGAGGGCATATACTGATGTGGGGAATCAATTGTGAATGATGGGATGGAAGATTGATAATACAATAATCGTGCTCTTATTTTAAGCACGATTCCATTCTTATCACCTGTCAATAAGCATCGAATCAGTTTTAAGGATAAAAGTAAAGGAGTTTTTATCATCTATTCGATGTATACTTAGTTAAGAAGGTGAGGCCCGAAGATGGGGATTTCATTTGCTTCTTTGATTTTGATCTACAGAAAAATTCCTGCTCTAAGTTGACTCAATTATCCGTACTCTCCTTAAAGTAAACTACCATCGCTAGTACTTTAGATTTAATTCCCCTGCTACTCGGATTTTTTATCGTAATTTTATTGCTTTTCTTCAATATAACGCTTGAGAAATAATAGGAATCAGCCAGGAAATATTAAGTCTGGCATAACCACGACAACAGATTGCATCTATAACAGTAAATTCTCAGTCAAAACACTGGGGAGAAGAAATGACTGAAATACAAAAGCAGAATTTGCACAATATGAGATATGTGAATAAGTTAGAACAATTAATTTCGTTGATTACTATTTTCTTTCAAAACTGTTATAGAAATTCTACGCATTAATGAAAATTGTCCAAATAATGAAAATGCATGATAGTGCTGGATACGAAGTTGAAAATATCTATGATTACTGTATAATTAAGCAATTTTATTAACGGCAAACATCATGGAAAAGGAGTGATTTCAATTAATTCGCTAAATTCAACATAATAACCTTTGGCAGATGACTAAATCAAGCAGACCACGACCTGACATCTTGCAACAGTTATATTCAATTTCGTAAGTTTTTCCTAATTACTTTTCTTCCTGAAAATGAACGGATTAACATTAAAAAAATAGTCACTACAGAGTGAAATAAAACGATAAAATTATGGATAATTTAAATTGGGAAACATTACTAGCGCCAAAGAAAAAATTCGTAAGATGTATATATTATACTTTTATTACAGAAAAAAAATTATAAAAATACAGAATCTGTTTTACTATCCAAAAAATTCATTCTAAAACTATTATAATTTAATATCAATAGATAGCAAATATAACAAACATCCTTTTAGACGGCAAAAGGAAAGCAATCAATACATAATTGAAATAAGAATGTTTTTAAGTCGAGCTGAGATTTTGGGACGGCCGTTTCGAAGTTATTGAACCCTCCTCAGCAGCAGATTTACTGTGCCATTTCGGTGAGCACAGTGTACGGCACATTCTTCTTCACTGTGACAGGCTTCAACTACCTTGACATGTTAACGGAATGGTTGTTACCACAGTTAGAAAAAGACTTGGATGATTTCATTCTGCAGCAAGACGGGGCACCACCCTATTTGCACCCAGCCGTACGCGACCACCTGAACGAACAGTTGCAATTACAGTGGATCGGCTGTGCAGGTGCAAATGATCAGCACCTGTTGACGTGGCCTTCCCGTTCTCCAGATCTCACTCCCTGTGACTATTTCTTATGAGGGTAAGTTAGAGACAAGGTGTTTGTACCGACCCTTACCAAGGAATCTCAAAGAAGTGAAAATGCGCATTTCCACTTCAATTACAACAATAGATGGATCAATGCTATGTCGCGTTTGGATATACTCTCAGTATTTAAATTTAATTTCTTTTTGCTATTTTGAGTATTATTTATTTCCATCCAACTATTTAAATTTCCCATCATAAAAGTTTCTGGATGTAATAAGTGGTT
Source organism: Thereuonema tuberculata (assembly GCA_023159025.1). Taxonomy (NCBI): domain Eukaryota; kingdom Metazoa; phylum Arthropoda; class Chilopoda; order Scutigeromorpha; family Scutigeridae; genus Thereuonema; species Thereuonema tuberculata. The sequence goes on along the minus strand of JAFIDM010002131.1, from coordinate 43,298,435 downwards.
TTCAATACTATTATCGATATAAGCAGTATTTGCCATTTTTATTAATTACTTAGATTTTTTATTCAATTTTCGCTAAATCTTCAATTTCATCTATTTTTGATATTATTTATATTTTCATTTTTCTAACCATAACTAAACAATTTTTTATCTAAACAAAGTTTGTGTTATTTTCATTATCTTTGTTTTTGGTTTTCTAAAGCAGATACTTTTGTCTCTAAGTTTTCTTTGTTTGTTTGTCAGGTATGTGTTCGTATACCATTCATCAGATTGCATTGAAACTTTGGTGAATTGTTGCCTGCACGCCCGTCAAGGTTTCTGAATTAGTAGAACCAATTTACAATATCTGGTGCGCGAGGCGTTTCAACAAATGAGTGTATTTCCGTTTTCAATGTTTGCAGTTTCTGGTGCGACTCGCATTTGCAATGACCTTCACAATCGCTAGTGTGTGTGGACTAAATTTGCAAAATCCATGCTTCACACATATAAAAATTTAGAATATGACTTCTTGTTTTAATCCATTTATCTCTTTCTTCCATGTTTATTTACTTCTTCAATATTATACATTTTCTGCAGAAAATCCCCATTCTGTCAGAAATTCCAAAAATTCGGTTATTTTACTTATATCTTGAATTATATTATCTAGAATATCTATGTTTTCTTTATTTCTTCATTTATATTATCTAGTTTTTTTTTTTGTTATTTCCTTTAGAATTTTTCTTTCTTTTCAGTAGTATCCTCATTATCAGTTACTGTGGTAAGAGTCTGCTTTTTGATCTATCATATCTGCACAGGTTGCATTTCCAATTATTTTTCTTTTTAAATGTCATAGCCCTAGTTTTTGCTAATGAACAATTATTATGATATTCTGATTTGCAGTTTTAACATTCCATTTTTTTTCATGGAACATGCTCCACATTTATTTCTAGATCCTTTTTAAATTGTATTACTAGTTATTATTTTGAAATGGGTTTAGGGTATGAATATAATATCTTCTAAATTTATAATTATAAATCAGCTATTTCTGAATAATTATTACAAGATCGTTAAAACATAAAAGATTTAATGATAATATTTCGTAAGTTCTTATTCACAATTTATATCAAACACTGACAAAAAATTAATAAATTGTTATTCACACAAAATTAATTAATTTAAGCAATTTGGTATATTAAAAAATTATTTCGACGATACTTGATTGATTTAAACTTCTTATTTATAGATGACTAGCTGTACCCGGCATGCGTTGCAATGCCACTCAAAGACAGAAAGGGCTCGTGAGAAGGGGCCGTAAATATAAGGTCCCAGTGTCGATCGGGGGTGGGACACTTAGGCCCTTGTGTCGCCATCCCCACCCAAGTGTGGTGGAACTGTCCCCCACAGGAGAGCGAATTTTTCTCTTTTTCCAATTGACTTAGGGGCCCCGAGAAGGGGCCCTAAATATAAGGTCCCGGTGTCGATCGGGGGTGGGACACTTAGGCCCTTGTGTCGCCATCCCCCCATCCAAGTGTGGTGTCCCTGCTCCCGCAAGAGAGTGAAGTTTTCCCTTTTTGCAATTGACTTGGAGGGGGGGCCGAGAAAGGGCCCTAAATATAAGGTCCCGATGTCGATCGGGGGTGGGACACTTAGGCCCTTGTGTCGCATCCCCCCACCCAAATGTGGTGTCCCTGCCTCCCATAGGAAAGCGAATTTTTCCTTATTTACAATTGACTTGGGGGGCCCGAGAAGGGGCCCTAAATATAAGGTCCCG
>JAFIDM010002131.1:43137045-43287627 GCA_023159025.1 Thereuonema tuberculata | reverse complement strand
GTTTAGAATTTGAAATTTATTCTGGATTGAATTATGATTGATTCAAACACAAACAGTAGATAGAAATAAAATAGAATACATGGAATAAATACAAATATAACTATAATATAACTAAAAAAATCATCACAATATTTGTTTAATAATCTCCACAGCCGATGTGAGATCTGGAAAACCCTGATCATGCTGTTAGTTTTTCGAAGATTTTGTAGTTTAAAACTATTTCGAGAAAAGATAAATTCTTTTTATAATATATTTCAGAAATAGGTGACATTTTTATTATTAATATTTTTATATTAATTGTAAAAAGGGAAATATTTCAAGTGAAATATAAGTACAGTATACTCTCGATATCTCGAACTTCGATTTCTCGAAAACTTTGATATGTCGAAAAATTATTTTTCCCCTTGATATTACATATTCATCTAATGCCTTCGACTTCGAGATATCGAGAGTATACTGTATAATTAAAAAGTAAAAAGCTAAATAAAACTTATCGAAACAGTGATATTAAGTTACGTTTACGCTGTCTAAGACTGGATATTAAACTACTACTGATGAAACATTGTTTAGTAAATATTACTTTTATAAATTTTCTTTACATGAAAATGTTCTCTATCTATTATATTAGAAGCGTTTGGGTAGTTAGCTTGGAGACATCAGTTTTTACAGTTAAGTTAATACTGTTAAAAATAAAATCTGAAACTGAATGCTTACAGTCATTATTAATTGCAAAGTTGATTTGATTCGTTGTTCATTTCCATCCACTAATGTTTGTTTTAAAATTAATAAGTTTAAAATATTATTAGGAAACTCTTCAAAATTCGTATCTGGTTTTATAGAGAGAAAGTAAACAGAAACCTCTATTTTGGATGGTGAATTGAAAATTGAATTTTAATGAGATAACAATATTCTGATTTCTGAAGTTATCGAAGAATACATTAAGAATTTAAAACTTTATAGTGTATTTACTTCAAAGCTAACAACGACGAACTTCTACGAAACATAAATAACCTAAAACATGTAGACATCTCTATCAAGTAAACACATTAGAAACTTCATTTCAAAGTAAACAAACATGAAGAGCGAAAACAACACGTGTATTGATATTGGTGCATTATTAAAATAAACAAAAGATTCATATTTGCAATGATACAAAGAAGAAAGTCCCAAAAAGAGGGGGTGATGAGAATAAAATTACAAGATCTTAACCTAAAACCTGTAAGAGCTAGTTCTTAAGTCTCGCCGTAACAGTAAGCATAGCATTTATTTCTACTGAAACGAATGAGCATATTTGTGCTTTCAAAGACCGGGATGCTAAAAAGTTATTGATGAAACGTGGCAGTATTTGTATATATGCCTGCAAAATGCTCTTAGTCATTATTTTTTTCAGTGCATCGCAGTTTATCCCAAACTTTATAAAAGGCAGTGCCAAACATCTCCAAACGATCGATTACTGGTTCGTTTTATAGTTCGTGCGAATGAAATCCTTGGCAGAGTAGGGAAAAGAAAAATAAAAGCGTTTTCTGCTGAGTCGACGAATCACGCACCCCACTGGCAAATGCCCCTTCTGTTTATATACGCGTGGTTTTGGTTCCTCAGCTAATGGAGGCACAATAGCAGCAATAACACATTTCCACCACTGAGGGCGAGTTTTTTATGTTTCTCCGGAGAGATTCCTTCCCACCTACCATTTGACGACAGTGGTGATGCCAAATCGTTTATAGATGTGCTCAGGGATTTGACGGCAATGTATTAGCGGACGCCTTTTTACTATCGAGAGGGTTTTTCTTTTCCGTAGCTGAAGTTGCTTAATCCTGCGATAAGGAAGGCTTTACAACAAAAGCAAATACTCGCTCGAAGGTTTGTTAATGTTCCAGCATAAGAGTTCAGTCGTAGAGATTAAACTGCTCTAATGTACTTTTTATTTTATTCCCTTTAATATAATAATTGATTTAAGAATAAATGGAAGCATTTCTAAATGAAAACCATTAGAATTCAGCCACTTTCAAAATGGGATAACAATAAATGTTGCATTTTGACCAGAGTGCACAAATTTGAGTCTTCTATGTACGAAAATTAGTAACTTTAATGATAGAAAGCAACTATAATTTAACATTATATATATATATGTGTGTGTGTGTGTGTGTGTGTGTGTGAGTATTTGTTTCTACAGATCTGAACTGGTTCAATAATTCGAAGATTGGAATGTGAGACAGAAAAGTACCAAAATAAACAAAAGTAATAATAATGAATATTGTATATTTTTTCAGGATTCACTTTATAGTTCATTTCGATATAGTTAAGTTACGACAATTGTTGTGTAATCTATGTAATATATAATTTAGTTTACAATTAAAATTTCTAAACTTAATTAAGGAACATTCATTGAAATAAGGTTTTCTTGCTATTCTAACAATAAATAAATAAAAAAAAACTAAATGACTCTAAATTTGTAATGAACAATTATTTATAGTTTTTGGGGAGAAGATAAAATAATTTTGTGTTCGATATCGAAAATTACCTTATTTAATTATTTGAAATTCTTCACATTCGATGCTATTTTACAAATACCGTTCACGTATCTCTTTAACATTTAAATTGAGAGTAATGAGTAACTTAGGAATAATTTTTGTATAAACAGCTTAAAACAAAATAATAGACTTTCTTTAGATAATAAGGATGTTTGCTTTCTACAGCAAACTAACTTCAACTACTTCGGAAAAGGAAAAAGTAAGTAAAGCAGTAAATAAAGTATTAAGAATTTCACAATGTCCTTAGATAAACTATTTATTACGTAATCCTTTAGAACACTGACAAAATCATCTTTCGCAATATTTCACAGATCGTAAATTCCTCTTGTTCTTCGGGTGTCTCAGCAGATTTTAAATTCAAAACGATTATAACTATAAAGATATTATCGACTTCCTACCTATCTTAATTATTAAATTTAATTAATTATTTAATTAATTATTTAATTAAATAATTAATTATTAATTATTTAATTATTATTAAATCATACTTGATCATATGTGAGTTAAAATCGAAATGTACATCCCTAGATAAGAACCCTCATTGGGCTGAGCCCTGCTTAGTCCATCATAATCCAGACCTTGAAGTTAAAGTATTGTACTAAGAAACGGATAAGATTTCTAGAATGTATAGGCATCAAGGGACCCAATGTGTGCCAAGAAAACATTCTCCAGATTATAAAACTTCCTCCAACAGCCTGCACAGTTGTTAACAGACATGCGAGATGCATGAATTCATGTAGTTTTTGCCAAATTCTGACCTTCCATCAATACGCTGCAACAGGAACATCGACTCATCAGACCAAGGAACGTTTTTCCAATCCTCAATGATCCACAGCTTGTGATACTGTGGCCACAGGAAACGTGCTATCTTGCTCTTATTTGATAATAATGTAACCGACGTTGCCGTCGACTGCTGTAACAATTCGCAACAAGGTGCGTCTAATCATCCGTTGTGGTAAGTTGCTCTGGCCACGTAGGTTGAATTGCGATTTGTGACCCATCTGTTTGTTCATACAATTCCAGATATCTTTCTCTGAACTTTTATCAAAAAGCGATTTTCGTCCACAGAAGCGCTGCTGACTTGATGTTTTCTGTTCGTTGTATGATTCTTGAGACACCCTTAAAACAATGGTGCATGAAAAAAATTAAGGAGAATTGCCGTTTCCGGTATGCTTCGTCCAGCACGTCTTGTGCCTACTACCTTGCCAAGTTTAAAGTCCGTTAGATCACTCGTTTTCTTCATTCTCTCTGTGGTTTGTAAGCTTAAGTGATACTAGAAATGTGTTCTACTATATTTACTAAACAGCTATCATGTGATTTGCAGCGTCATGGAACAGTCTTTTTCTCTGCAAAGAAGAGATATACCTAATAAAGTGGCATCGCAGTGTAAATTTAAAGAATAAGATTGTATTCTTTTTTTTACTTTCTAAAAGGCGTTTAACAATAATTGTTTAGTTTTAAATTAGTTACGATAATTATTTCAAAAATATTAAATATTAACTTGTGCAATTAAAATTTCAGTTCAATAAAATAATTATTAAAAACATGCAAAAGTTAAAAATAAGGAAGGGAATGACTAACTAGTTTCAAGCAGCTTGCGGTGCCCTTTCTCAAAAGCCACTAAGGATCAGAAAGAAATGTATCCGCTAATAAAGAAAGAAGAAACCAATCAAAACCGTGAAAGCTGTCGAGTCAATTGTGATAAAGGCGGAAGTGGATGAGTCCTGTTAAAGGGTTTAGTCAAAGTGCAAAACCAATGCAGGGATAAAAAAACATAAATAAATAAACATCATTAAGATCTCTAAGACCGAGTCCAAACAGTACTGAAAAATAGTAAATAGAGATTAAAAATTAGAAATCTTTGAGATCATAAGACCTAGTCTAAATAATACTAAGAGCAAAAAAAATAAAAAAAAATAAATTTAAATTTAAAAAAAAAAATAAGTAAACAAAAAGGAATCATTAAATCCAAAAGATTGATTTCAAAGAGAATTATAAAATACAATTAAATACAAAAAAAAAATAAAAAAAAATTATTAGGAATTAATTAAGATTTAGTCCAAACATTATTAGAGAAAAGCAAAATAAAAATAAAAGATTAGGAATTATTAAGATCCAAAGTATCGAGTTCCTACAGTAATGGACCAAAAAAAAAATATCCTTCTTTTACTTCAAGCTGATATCTCTTAAACTTCATTATATTCAATTGATAATTTGGTATTATACTGCTTTTCTAGCAGTATCAGGAGTAACTCCTTAAACATGTGCAAATCTGGTTAGTTTCTCTTCCAAAAATAACGAGATGGCTTAGGCTCGAAGTATGTTTTGTTTCGTATCCTTTTTAACGGCATTATGCTCCTTCAGGCGAGTGCCTGAGGGGCGTTATGACTCATCTAAAATAGTTTGCGAAAAAGAAGGGTTTGCCATAGATGGTCATTACTTAGCGATTGATTTTGTCTGGAACAAATGCCATCGGTCGTGACGTCATCAAGTTGAACTCCGAGCAGTCAGTCCAAGAATGCGTCGTGTTTTGATCGCATAAAAAAATTAAAAAATGATAGTTAATTAAAACGTTTCCAATAAAATAATCTTAAAAAATATAAAATTATTAAAATTTGGCAATTTTGTCAATGTATGGCGCTATTATGTCATGGAAACATCAATTCATAAGCAAATTACGTCATCAAAAGCTCTTCTTTCATGAACTGAACTGTATGTACGTATAAGATTCGTTTATGCATGGAATTCCATAAATACAATGTTCTTAAAGGCTGGTAAATCATCTTCAGGAACTCCATAATGGTATTCTAGTAGTAGTAACTTCTACGTTATGCTGTTTTAAAATCCAAACAATGTGCTTAAATAAAGGTAGATAATGAGGAACAGAGATATATTAAACTGTTTTTGTTCGATTTTGGTATTGTGTAGGGTTGTAAATTCTTTGTAGAGAGCTTGTATCAGCGTCATTAATGAAGAGGAGTGGATATCCGTTGTTTCGGACTATATTAGCAATAGTTTTGATCTCTTCATCGAAAATAACAATTTCTGTGGATATACGAAACGTTTTCTTTAGTGTCATGTGGATAACATTTCTTTTAAAACTCATGGGAACATTCGATGCATAATGCAACATAACACCAGCAAGAGAGGGTTTCCGGTAGACTGACGTGATAAAGCATATGCGAAGAGCTTTATTCTATCAACAATGACATCAAATTCACACAGAGAAAGAAATAATCAAGGAATAGCATTTTTGGACTCCTACATAAGAAGAGAAAGACAACGCTTATCATGTCAGTCTACTTCTTCGATTTTTCATTAAATATTGAGAGCATTTCATTTCGCGGATTCTTATAAAATGTCGTGAAAATTGAAATGTTTTGCTTCTTTACTCTCAATTGATAGAATAACATTAAATCTGTGTTGGATCATTGTTGACTTTAAATCCATTTTCATGAGTTTCAATCTAAAACCTGTAGCAAAAGACAATGGAATTGAGTGATATATAGGAAGAGCGATGAGAAGGTTCGGACACGCAATATTTCTCTCGTTCTCTACAAGAAAATGTTGAATTTTTAAAAGATTACAAGATGCATGAAGCAGAAAGAACTGGGCTTCCATTCCTGCCAGCAGAATTCGACCATCTGTACCATGGTGCAAATTAAATGGTTCGTTTTTCTGGCTAGGCTGGGATCATAAAAACGTGCATGTGAATCTTATCAACCAATATTTTTTACTACATCCTTACCGACAAAAGACTAATGATTCAAGCCTGAAATTGGTGGTACTTATAGAGCATCGCAAATAGATAAAATTCATCTTTGGCAAGCACTCAGCCACTATCTTCTCTCAATATTTACTGTCTTGGAAATTATCTATTCGAATTCTGAACTTAAAGGTATGCCGAACACATAAAAATATAATGGACATGATGAGGGCGTCGACACATCAATCGATTCCTTTCAAAATTTCAATCGCTTTGAAATATATATTTTATATACTACAATTATTCTTTATGAAATATTAATTATAGTCTGATTCAAAAGCAAATTGATGAACACAACTAAGATTCTATATCATACATTTGTTCCTTTACTTTGTTTTGTATTCGTGAATTGGCTTTGTATATATTATTTCAATCTATGTGATACATTTGTTCCTTTACTTGTTTTGTATTCATGCACATCCTTTGTTTTCCAGTTTTGAGTCATTAGGCTAGAAAAAGGAATTAACGAATAAATTCCGAAAATTCGCCATGTCTGTATGAATATCGTATTTATTTCTTTTGAGTTGAGGAGGTGAGTGTAAATTTATTAATTATGTACACAAGAAAGAGGATTAGAGAGAATTATGGAATATTTACTTACAAGTCAATATGTATTTTCATTTTAATAGCTGTTGCTTCTGATAAATTGGCTAAACCTTTTAATTGTATTATTTTCATGTTTCTTTATGCTTGCTAAGAAATAAAAAAGAATAGATATTCTATCACTTTAAGATATAAATTTTATTTTCTAAAATTTCTCCTACTGAACTTATTCTTAATCAAAAGTTCTCGAAAATGAATGCCTCAAACTGACCTTTTCTTGCCACAACTTACTTGTCGAAAGTCAGCATATTGGACTAAGTTATTGAAGCAAATCTATATTTTTTTATGCATAATCAAATTCTTGACAGTGGTTTACGACTCCAGTGTTACTATGAAGGATGCCACGAATGGCTCATTATATATTCATTAAATCATAAACATGGCCACTGAAAAAATGTTAAGATAGTTCTCCGAAAAGCCTATCTGATCTACGCTTTATCGCATTCCATAATCTGAATGGCTTTTCGAAGAATTCGGTCATTAATCAAATGGTAAAAGAAACAGATAACCATTCTAATGAAGTGGTAAAGAAAAAAATATATTTAATGTTTAATAAATAGTATAATAAAAAAGTTAGCATCCCATTTTAAAGTTTGTTCTGTCCTATAACAATAAATAGCATAAATTAAACTTAAAATAATTGTAAAATACATTACAACGCAAACTCCCTAGAATCGTAGATAAAGCAAGAGTATTTACAAATATTTACAATAATGATACTTGTATTTCATTTCAATAACAACAAAAAATACGATTTCTTCTGTATATGGAAAAAAATATACAGGGTGGACCAATTAAATTGTTACAGCTAAATATTTCCGAAACGTTACGTGATAGAAAACAAATGTTTCAAGCAACTCCATTTATTTTCGAGGGGGACAGTTGATGGTGTTAGTTTTAATTGGAACAGTTCATTGCTGACGCGGGGGTGGACGGTAACTTCACAATTTTCAATGGAAAGGGTGGTGAAGTAATATATCATTGGAAAGCCTATAAAAATTCATGTTGAATGGCAATTTGGTTTTTGAAATTCCGCCAAGTAGATCATGAGATATAGCTAATTGAAAGTCCAGAATGTTGTAATGAAAGACGTAATTGACAAATGGTGGACTCGTGGAATCAGACGAATATTACTAACTTCTCTGCAACAATAGCACTATTCCGCGTGCTGGAATGAAAAGTGCGTCCGCATTGTTGCGTCGTGCAGTGGCAGTGACAGAACAGTCCTTGCAATCGATGTGTTAACAACATGAAACGTCATACAGTGGACGAGAAAATTGAAATGATCTTCCTGTACGGGGAAGCAATTTACAACAGTCAAGGAATCTGTACGCCGAAAAGTTTCCCAACAGAAGAACCCCTTCCAAGATGTCGTTTTCTCGAATTATAAAGCAGTTTTCCGAAGACGGTAGTGTACAGCCAAAGAAACATGCTCGCAAAAGAATAGCCACTACCGAAGATCACGAAATTGTGGTGTTGGCTGCAGTGCATAACGATCCCCATGTGAGTAGTCGAACATTGGCTGACGATGCGGGGATGTCAAAAAGTAGTATTTTACGAATATTGAAACGATATCACTTTCACCTATATCATATCTCATTACATCAAGCACTACATGGGAATGATTTCATGCACAGGATGACATTCTGTCGATGGGCTCAGGACAAACTGCAACATAATAACAACTTTTTCCTGACTGTACTATTTTCAGATGAATCGTCTTTCTCCAATTACGGCGAAGTCAATCGACATAACATGCATTATTGGGCTGTCGAAAATCCGCATTGGTTGCGGGAAGTGGAGCATCAACGCCGTTGGTCTGTGAATATATGGTGTGGCATTTTGGCTGATAGGATAATTGGACCTTATTTTTTTGATGACCATTTAACAGGACGAATGTACACACAGTTTTTGGTTGAGGAGTTACCCTTACTATTGGAAGACGTGCCATTACAGGAACGACGGACAATGTGGTTTCAGCATGATGGCTGCCCTGCGCATTATGCCCGTACGACTTGTGAAGTGTTGAATCAACAGTATCATGGCCGTTGGATAGGGCGTGGAGGCCCAATACATTGGCCTGCGCGATCTCCAGACCTTACATTGGCAGATATTTTTTTGTGGGGTTACCTCAAACAGAAAGTTTATATTGATAAACCAACGACTCCAGACAATATGAAGGAGCGGATACGCAATGCCTGTGCAAATATTGGTAGCACTATGCTTTTACGTACTCAGCAATCGTTTCTGCCAAGGCTTGCAAAGTGCATTGAAGTAGACGGACATCACTTTGAGCATTTATTACGATAACCTTCATGTGGTTTTTGGCTGTTTGAAGATAAATGTAGTTTGCAGACGTATGATTACTGATTGTCGTCCTCTGTATTACTGTTGTTACTGTTCAAACCTCACTGCAAGGTTACAATAAAGTACATAGTTGTTGATATGACAGTTGTTTATTTCGTTGCAAAGTACATCACCAACCACTGACACTGCCAATGTTACATTTATGATAGGTGACATGATCGTTCATCATCCTGTGTAACGTTCCCTCCCTGTCCCCACCAGTAACAGACACACCACAATCACTGTGTTGTCCCATTTCACGTGTAATACCTGTTGCTGGACACCTGTTCATCGAACACTGCCCCTACAGACATGTACAGTATGTCACCACAGCAACATGTACATGGTCCACCCATCCATGGATAATTACGAGTATCGTTAAATTACAACCGACGTCACGTCACCCTATCCACCATTCTGGAATTTCAATTGACAATATCTCATGATCTACTTGTCGGAATTTCAAACACCAAATTGCCATTCAACATGAATTTTTATAGGCTTTCCAATGATATATTACTTCACCACCCTTTCCATTGAAAATTGTGAAGTTACCGTCCACCCCCGCGTCAGCAATGAACTGTTCCAATTAAAACTAACACCATCAACTGTCCCCCTCGAAAATAAATGGAGTTGCTTGAAACATTTGTTTTCTATCACGTACCGTTTCGGAAATATTTAGCTGTAACAATTTAATTGGTCCACCCTGTATATACACAATATGCTTTTGTATATATACACAACAAGAAGATATTTATGATATAAAACTTACTTTAAATTTGATGAATTTTGAATTATCAAAGAAAATCATTTAATGTTGATTAATATCTAAATTTAATAACTATAAATACTAATTGCTTTATTATCGCGTTAACAATGAGACTATTTCTAAGATTTCTTCTCGTTTTATTATAAACTTAAAATTGCAATACGATAACTAAACTGTAAAGATAATTTTTCAATAAAAAAAATTAGCTGTTCAGTAAGTTACATTAGAACGTAAACAAACAATAAAATTAATATTACTTTTTTATTTCCTGCTACATTTGTTTGAACTAAAGTTAGCAGTTGGTAAATACATTATTGTAGCTGGAGAGTCTAGCAATAAAACCTTGTTTTTATTGTGTCATATGATACCTTATTGCTTATTGATGAATCACGAAATTAACTTCATTGTACTCTCTTTACAAATATAATGTTTTAGCTCACTTTCCTAGGAATGTAATGTAATATAATGTGGTGAGCGTGGATGGCGAGAAAGCCGAGCACCGCGACCTGAAAGATCTATTGTGCTATCCCACGGAAAGTAGGACAGAGGAGAAAAAGACTGAAAAGGATGGTATGAGAAATGCAGGGAAACGGGAGAACCCCGGGAAAACCTGCCGAGCGTCATTTTCCTAGGAATGTTATATGCTAAGATGTTACGTAATCAAATCAGTGTGTGTGTGTGTGTATGTGTGTGTGTGTGTCTGTCCCCTAACAACTGTTGAAATGCTGGATGAATCTTTTCGAAACCTTCAAATGCATATTTAACAAAAGTCAATCTGACTGTTCCATTGAGATGTTTCCAATGGGTCGTCGTCGTGAAATTATCTCGAAAAGGAGACAAAAATTACCGCAGTAAATCATTTCTATCTATGTCTTAAACAATTGACATTAATGTTTTAGCTAATCCAATAGTTTGCATGAGGTCTGATGTGATTACAATGATTTGGATTACTATACTTTTTTTTTTCAGGAAATGGAAAATTTTTACTGTTTATAATTGGCAGATATTTTGATTTGAAAAAAGTATTGGATTTGCGTTTGTTTTGATGATTTTTTAAAAAAAAAAGAAAATGACAGAAAAAATAATGAATAACATTTTAAAGAAAGTAAGCTTTAATTTACAGAATAAAAAACAGAAACGAACATAACTAAACAAAAATTCACTGAGCTATTTTTGGTATTTAAGAACCCTTTTCTACAAACCCTCTGTGCGATCTAACAGACACAAAAATTCGCCTGTTGTCAGAATGTGTGACGAATACAATCGTCAGTGTCATAATCTTGACATTTTTAATATGAATCTTAAGTCTTTCAAATTAGTCATTATTTAGAGTCATCTAATTTCCCCTGCTGTTCCTTCTCTGTCTATATTTTATCTTTTCTTCAACTTTCTCTCTCAATCTCTCTCTCTCTCCTTCTTTCCATCTTCAGTCCTAATTTCTTTATTTTTTCCATTTTCCTAGATGGTGCTGTACTTTTTCTTATATATATATATATATTTTTAATATCCGTTATATTCGGTTAATTTGCTTTTCTATGTTATTTTCTAGATGTATTTGTATATTTGTATGTATAATACATTGTTTATTTCCTTATATGTTAGTTTTTCTTTTAGAGATACTGTTACTGGGTACATTCCCATTGTATCTTTCCTACAAAAATAAAAAATAAAATAAAATATTAAATACGCAGCCTCGATATATAGTTCTCTTTCTTTTTTTTAAATTGCTATTTGTTATTATTATAATCTTTTAAATAGGCATCAATATATTTTTATTCTATTTTTAATATTTTTATTATTATTTTTTACATTATTATTATTAAGGAATTGTTAAACTTATTATTTTCCCTATACTGAATTTCTAATCTATTGAACCTCTTTTTTCATTATTATTAACTAGGCCATTACCCGTGTGCAGATTGATTGATATAGATATTTGAAGAGATATGTTGAGATGGATGTTTGTTGATATAGATGATAAATGAAGATCATAGCTTGTATACGAAATTCTAGGCTACGAATTAATTGTGACTATTAATACTTGATGGAAGCTTTGACCCCTCAAAGACTAAAATCAAGAAAATAAAAAACAAGAACAAAATGTGGATTCCAAAATCTTGGGCAGCACTCAGGCTACCACAAAAGGTATTTGACCACAAAAGGAAAAAGAAAAAAAAAAAATATACAAATAAATAACAAACCCTCTAATGGGCAAAATAAAAGCAATAATTGAAATAAGAATGCCTTTTTGAGTCGAGCTGATACTCTGGGACGGCCGTTTCGAGATTATTAGGCTCTCCTCAGCCATAGGTAATCAGCTAGTGCAGGACTCAAAAGGCGTACGAGGGGAGGTATTAAGAATACTTGATGGAAGCTTTGACCCCTCAACGGCCGTCCCAGAGTATCAGCTCGACTCAAAAAGGCATTCTTATTTCAATAATTGTGACTATTCTTTCGAAGTTAATCAAATTCTGATGACTTGTGACTCAAAGACATAAAGTCGTGCGTGAGTGACGACAACGTTTACCAAATAAATAACAACTTTATTTAGAGTCTGTCCTTGAGATTTATTGATAAACATGATGTAAGAAGGCCTGATCGTAAATTGCTTTCTTGAATAGATTATTGCTTGGTTTCATAGACATCCAATGCATGAAAACAAAATCTCCTTTGTGAGTTCCTGTTATAATTTCGGCTTCCATGAGATCATTATCGAATGAACGGCATTTAAGTTGAGTTCCGTTGCAGTGTTCAAACTTGGGATTGATGTTCTACAACAACATTATTAAAGATCCAATCTTCAATGACAAACGATGTTAAGGAATACCGCTGAGATTCAATGAGTTCAGATATTCAGGCGGATAGAGATGACTGTTTTATGGATTATCAGAAGTGTCAATTTTATTCTCACCTAAATACTCTCTAGTCTCACCTTGTATTCTTTAACTTATCATTCGATTGATGTTATCGACAATTCTCGTTCTTTGGAGTTAGAATTGTCCATTCATTGATTTCAAGTATTTTTCATTTGATTTTCAGATATTTTTTCTATGAGCTGGTTGAATTGTTCTATTTTGCTGCAAAGATTATCAGGCAATGTTATCAATCCTTCTATATATGGTTCTCGATTGTCTCCGATTCTGAGCAAATGTTATGCAAAATTTCTCTGATTCTGTTCATCTTGGTTGATGAGCCGCATAATATCGTAAATTTCTTGACTTTGACGTGATTCCAGGTTTTTGAGTTACAAATAGTGTTTTTCAGTAATCTATCTAATAGAAATACTGCTTCTTTCTTTCTTCACTCTTTTTTTTATTCCAATGATATTTTTCAGTGATTTTTAAGTTACAAATAGTGATGTTTCACTATTATACCTAATAGAAATACTGCTTCTTTCTTTGTTGACTCTCTTTTTTTATTCCAATTGATACTTTTCAGTGGTTTTTGAGTTACAAATAGTGATTTTTCAGTATTCCACCTAATAGAAGTACTGCTTCTTTCTTTTTTGACTTTTTTTTGTTATTCTAATTGATACTTTTCAGTGGCTTTTCAGTTACAAATATTGACGGTTTTTGAGTTACAAATAGTGATTTTTCAGTATTCCACCTCATAGAAATTGTGCTTCTTTCTTTCTTGACTCTGTTTTCTTTATTCCATGTGCCAGATATAAGCGCTTATTTTTCAATATCATATAGAATTTAGTAAAGTAAGAATATTTAAAATATTGGAACGTTTCGGCAATTATAGTTCTAATTGTTATTTCGAATTACAAATAAACTGACGGATGGGAAATAAATAAACAATCTTGAGATTCGAAACAAAGGTTTAATATATTCCTTTTTGATGGTGGAAAGCGAAAGGACACATAAGTAAACAAACATTATAAAGAGAGTTGTAGTACCCACGGCCTAATGGATAAGATTTCGGATCAGACGGTTACAGGTTCGATTCCTATCGCGGATGTTTCATTGTAAAAATTATTTCTGTTTTCCATTCTCACAGAAAATTACGCCGGACAGACAAAGAAATAAAAGATTTTAGGAATATAGCTTACTTCTTACTACGGAGATTTGTTATCAATTTTTTTTCTAGCTCATTCTTTTCTATACAATTTAGTTTCCTTATATCACATCTCCTATTTTCTGTCTCCCATTCTCTAACTCATAAATATTACCAAGCAATTCGTTTTCGAGATCTATATTTAAAAATAATTTATTCAAGTGGCTTCTTAGCTCTCCTAATTTAGTGTAAACTCTGTCTTTCCACTTACTTCTCTTCGTTTCTTGACTTCTGAATTCCGATGATTACTTAGTTCCAGTTTTAATTTAATTAATAATTTATCTGCCTTACAAAAGTTTGATAATACATAATAGATATGAGTGTGACTTCCCTGTGCCTTAAGGGTATTCCCGTTAGTTACTAATTTTATTAACCACCACAATAAAAGAGGGATATTCATAGGCGACTTAAATACAATCTTTCTCAATAGAAGTGACAAAACAATCATAGATATTATAACTTCACTGAATTGCTACTCTTTCTTCCGTCTCATAGATTCTCCAACTCGTCACTATGTTTCTCATTCATCTCACATTTTTTTAGATCAAAACTTTACTAACTTTCTTGTACAATCTAAAGGTATCCTGAAAGTTTTAATCATATTAGGAATCCAAAGCAGCGATGTTTCGAGTTGCATAACTCTCATCAGTTAGATTCGCCCCATATTCCGACAATTTACAAAAGGGCCAAAGGAACATAACATTGACCTCTCAATTACAAAACCATTAAATATAAATTATGAATATAAAGATTGAATAATTAATTCACACTAGCATTCCGCTTAGCTTTGTCAGGATTAATTAAAAAAATGTTAACATATAGTAATCAAATTTAAGGTACCTGAAGACAATGTACACTATAAAAAAAACATAAACGCAAATAACTAAACGAAAATTCACTCTATAATTTTTGCTATTGAATATTGGGAATCAAAGGCAGCACTGTTTCGAGTTGCATAACCGTTATCAGTTGGATTCGCCCAGCATACCCAGCTCAGTGAAAAAGGACAATTATTGTTTTATCGATTTGTCTGTTTTGTGTATTTTCTACTTCACTGAGGTGGATATACTGGGCGAATCCAACTGATGAGAGTTATGCAATTCGCAACAGTGCTGTCTTCGATCCCAGTATTAAAGACCAAAAATAGTTCAGTGAAGCTTTCGTTAGTTGAGTGCGTTTCTGTTTTCTTACAGTATATATTGTCTTCAGGCACGTTAAATTTGATTACTAAAAGCTTTAACTTCTTATTATTGTTCTTTTTTTTTCCTTACAGCTTTCAAAAAGAAAAACTTTTGCTCTGTTGTTCTACGTAGCATTTTACTTTGTCTATTTTCTGCACAGAACATGATAAAACTGCATCATATCAATTTTCCTTACGTTTAGAAAATATTGAAGTGTATTACAAAGAAGACGCTAATTACAAAGTAATTTTAATAGGCTATATTACAAAGAAATTTTATTGAATGGTTTAAGATTAATGTAAAGTTTATCAAATTCCAAATGTTTGTCTAATTAATACAACAACAATTATTATATAATAACATGATAAAATGCTACTGTATTATCGAAATCCCTTTCAGACCTTTTATTCATCTCCCATTTAATACTCGAATTAATTTATTATTATCGACATAGAGATAATAAAGCTTTAATATCAATAATCATATCAATTATTGAAATTAAAGTTGATTCTTCTAATGTTCTATTATTAAAATATTTAAATTCTAATTGACGAATTACGCATCTTTAATTTGGAATGGAAAAGTTTCACTTCATCGGTGCTTCCATCTAGCGGTCAACGTGGTTTACAATAATGACTATGCATTAGCGTCTTCGTAAAAAACTATATACAGTTACTTAATTAATAAAGGAAAAGAAAAACAGCACCTAAATGAGAGAATAAGAAGAGATTGCCTTTCTGATTTTAGATTATGGGGAGGAGTTGAGAACGGCCGTTTCGTCTTTCAATGGACTCATCAGCCCAACCCAGCCTCACCAAATCAAAAAGGCAAGCTCTTCGTGGTGAAAACCACTGTCAGCCTGGCAGTGGTCCCACCCACAATAAGTAACAAGAAAATAAATTGCTGCGTCATCCGACGCCAGCAACACCTTTTCCTACAAACTGAGTAGGCAAAAAGGATTTAATAATAAATAGAAGATTCAAAATAAGACATAATAATATTAAAAATAAGCTTAACGTGCTGCGAAACAAGTAATAAAGGAAAAGAAAAACAGCACCTGAATAAGAGAATAAAAAGAGATGGCCTTTATGATTTTAGATTATGGGGAGGAGTTGGGAACGGCCGTTTCGTCCTTCAACGGACTCACCAGCCCAACCCAGCCTCACCCTAACCAAATCAGAAAGGCAAGTTCCCAACTCCTCCCCATAATCTAAAATCAGAAAGGTAATCTCTTCTTGTTCTCTTATTCATGTGCTGTTTTTCTTTTCCTTTATTACTTGTTTCGCAGCACGTTAAGCTTATTTTTAATATTTTTTTAGTTACTTAATTGTCTACAATAATTCTGTTGTATTGGTTGCCGATTCCTTGTTTGTTTGTCTTTGTAACAAATCTATAAAATGCCTTATTGCATACTTGTACAATAGAAAAAAAAACAACCCTTTTATTTCTCTTAACTTAAACTATAAGTCATCTACATAATCTTACTTTCAATTTTCAATCTTGTTTTGATACAGAATCGCTTATAAGTAGCAACAGGTAAATACAGTATATAAAATTAAGCAACTGAAGGGAATGTAGAATCTCCATTATCAAGATAAATATTTGCTATCTTTTGAGACTTTAACCAAGCTGAAAAGAACATCACTAAATCATAAACTGTAAGCAACAAGGATTTTTGTATCAATTTAATTTTAATGATAAATTTTAACGTGTGCATTTGCTCAATTAAAAAAATGACGCCGACACACAAATGTAATTTAAAAAAAAACTTTTACACATTAAAAAAAAAAAAGTATATGGTACCAGTTTCGCTCTTTTAACGGAGCTTTCTCAACTGGGTTAATAATAGAAGTACATGTTCTTAAATACAAAATTAGGCTGTAACATGTTAACATAAAAATAACGTTGGACCAATGAGAAGAGATGAAGAGATTATTTGCGCATTCATAATGTCGGTGCCTCTTAATCTCTTCTCATTGGTCCAACGTCATTTTCATGTTAATTTGTTGCAGCCTAATTTTGTATTTAAGAACATGTAGTTCTATTATTAACCCAGTTGAGAAAGCTTCGTTAAAAGAGCGAAATTGGTAGTATGTATTTTTTTTTAATGTGTAAAAGTTTTTTTAAATTACATTGTGTGTCGGTGTCATTTTTTAATTTAATATTTTATGTTGCCATCTCTATTATAATATAGCAAAACAAATATAAAACTTGAAACATTGATCAATATTCACTGAGTGATTATTTTACTTATTATTATTAAAAGCATTCATATCATAATCTTAAGTTACTGTGTTGAATTTTGAAAAAAATCACAAAAATGTATTGAAAATAATAATTAATATTTGTAAAAATAATAATTAATGTTTTAAAAACGATATAACTGAAAACGACATTAACAGTATTGCTGGATTAGTTTTTTGCGTAGAAAGTAACGCGTTTTCGCAAAGTAAATGGCTTCGAAAAAAAGTGCTGCAATAAGAATTCGACTAATTACATTTTCTGTAAAAGACTTGCAGAACAAAACCTGATGGCAAATTCAGAAGCATTTATTCTTAAATATACTGCAACAACTTCGTTAACTTCAGTTAGTACCCCTCAGCAATTTCTTTTCTTTTTTCGTATTCCTCTTTTTTCTTTCATTAACAAAATAGCTGCGAATAGAAAAATAAAAGAGTGAAGCCGAGGGCTTTGTAATCGGAGAGCGTTTAGCACCCAATAAAATTACAATTAACGATGAATCTATTCTTTAGAAGCTAATCAGATTTGAGAACATAAAAAATGAATCGCTTGGTTTTATTATCCATTTGTTCAGTAATTTTAGTCGGAAATGGATGTCTTAATCAAGCTGAACCCAGTAAGAGATTTGTACTTCGAAATAAAAGATGGGAAAAAGCTTCCTCTACCCAAAAAGAGCTAAGTAAATTTAATACGGAAAAACTTCATTAACTGATAACATTACCATAGAAAGACGGATAAAAAATTTAGAATGCTATTTTTTTCCCCCTTTTCGGAGGTTTTGAAAAAAAAATATATTTTAAAAAAATGCTTCAGTGACGAAACTTTGTTTAATTTATTTTCATTCTTAATAACTATCATTTTGTGTAAATTAATGGTTTTACTATTAAGCTTTTGGGATAGTATTAACTTCTGAATATAGGGATACAATCGATAATTAGTGACACAGTTTTCCAGCATTCATACATAATTAAACAAGGTATATTGACATTTTGATTGAGAAAATGGGCCTTTATATCTGAAAGTGAGATCCGGAGTTCAATTCCCGGGGATGATAGGGGATTTTTTTTTCTCGATTGCTAGTTCGGCAGACGGCCTTCACCCAGTCTTTTGTCGAATGTTTCAGGTTTCTTAATTGGGGGTTAAAGATGGCGGATCATTGTTCCAGACCCGTTGGAGCCCAAAGCTCCCATGTATTTAAAGCTCTACATGGTCTTTTTAAGTGGAACAGCTGCAGCTTTTGATGTATGAGAAAGTCGGGACCCAACAGAACTACTGAAATATTTCCAAAATCATTCTAATATCTTCACTGTAAAAGCCCTGCTCCTATTGCTTCACGTTAGTCTGCTTTTAAAACCTTTTTCCAAATAAATTGCTTTGGTTTTTAGTGACTCCGTAAGGAGCAATTATTACCTGTGTATGTGCATGTGAACATTGTTCACTGCCTAAGCTGGGAGTTGGAGCACCTTTAGTCATACCACGTTGGACTTCTAAATCTACGTGAGACAACAACTTCTGAATAGACAACAACTCTCCTGCAAGCCCATTTGTTTGATTCTGGTGTACGCAGGAGGCCAAGAAGGAAATTGCAGGGGATTCTTGAATAAATGAGGTTTACATAGCCAATCAATAATAGCGTCACTTTTAACAATGGAAGCGCTTGACAGATTACAAATTGTAGGAGGTCGCTTGATTTTGTGTTTACTATAAACCTATGAATTGACTTGCTTTTCTGAGAGCAAATTCAGAGTAAATAGGAATTTATAATTATTTAATATTCTCAAAAGGATTACAAATTTTTAAAAAATAATTTTATAACGATCGAAATAAGAAAAATGAAAAAAGCCATTAAAATCAAATGGCACAAAAATATGCTGAAAAAAATTGCTGCTCCAGAACGAAATTTATAAAAGATGATGTAAACAAGATTCTATAATAATTATTCAAAATATTAACAAAAATGCTAATGCTACAGAAAGTTTTTAAACGTATCTACGATGAAGGTTTTTATTTCGTATATTAATTTTGAGAGATCCATTTGAGAGCTATTGTGATAGCAACCAAAATCGTAGCTATTGCGTTTATCTTGTCCGTCCGCGTGTGTCCACTAACAACACCTCGCAAACGGAAGATCGGATCGACAAACTGATTTCAACATCGTGTTCAGAGGCTCAAATAACGTAGAAATGGGATATTTTCAGGCCCCCCCACACGACCCCCCCCCCCACACACACACGTTCTAGGTATTTGGCATTGTTTTTATTGGATTTCCGCTATTAGCTTAAATGTTAGAAATGAGACCATCTCCTTTCAGTTATCAGCTACAAATTGTTGATAAAGATTTCGGACTAGTATACTGAAAAAAAAAAATCTTTTTTTTTTCTATTTAGTGACTTTACAGCTATATAGTAACTACATAGGTAATGCTCTCTGATCTTGGGATCCTTAATTACACACTATCAGTTAACAACTGTTCACTCTGAGACAGACATTTTGTCGTGCCATTTTGTTTTTATTTATTTCTATTTCTATTTTAAATTCATTTATTTTATTCTGTTTCTTATTTATTATTTAACTTGGAAAAGTTTTTTATCTTGTTTAATAATTTTTTATCCGATTTTTCTCTCGGAAATGCAGTAACTAGTAGACGGTTTGACGGGCAATGAGCAGACGGCTCGTTTTATCCGTGCTTTCATCGCCAAGGGAGTGTGTGTTCAGCAAACTTTGGAATTTGTGATAATTCAATGTGCTGTTTGTGCATCAAGAATCAGCAAATCTGGCCAGATAAATAAAACTACAGTTCAGTCTGCAGGCAATCACTGATTAAAAGAGTCGGGAAAATACAGTAAGTAACTTACTCTTCATTTTTCCTGCTGATCAGATTGGCGAGACTACAACTAGTAGATATCAGCTTTGTCTAGACACTCGATCTTCTTCCGTCAACTGCATTTCTACAAACTGCAATTTTTGTATTTTATAGTGCTTTATTGTTTTAAAGACTAGCCGATCATCTTTCAATGCTTTTCTCTTGAACTAGTTACCTTTCTTATTTATCGGACTGTATGTAATTTCCCCAAGTATTTCATTTTTTTTTCTCCTTATCTATTTATTCATTTTACCCTTGTAGATTTATCCTACTTATTAAACTTGTTTATTGTAAATTATATCAGGAGTTTTGCTTGATTCTTCTTTTATTCATTTATCTGACATTGTTTTATTTTCTTTTGATTCTATTTGGGTCCAGCGGAATCAGAACAATCATCTAGAACTTCCACGTGACAACTCTTAATTTATTTTTGAAGAAATTCGAATTCCGAAAAACAGAAATGTCATGAAAAACTATTATAGTTTAAGTTTGTTTTAGTTGCTTTTGAGTTTCAGCAAAGAAAAAAATTCTCTTAAATATATAAACCCATGTAGGTTTATATAGTTCTCGTCACCCTCCTTGATCTCCTAGCATTGTTCTGACGTTGTCAGGTTTGGCTACCGCGTGGTCCGTTGCGGCCTATTCGCGGGTAATATTATTAATAATAATCCCAGGTATTTTGCTTTCCTAATTGAATAGATACTAAAACTAGTACTTTCATAACATATAAGAAAAATAATAATTCCTAGTCTCGAACACCATAACATGTTGTAAGATTATAAAGCCAATACATATAAATAATATGTGTAGTTCAGAATTGAGTAGCCTGGATGACCTTGAGATTTACAACAAATAATTGGAAATGTTCTATAGAAGAAAGGGAGATGTTCTATATTTCCTTGAGGTTACTAAATAAGATCAACTATTCAGGACTCTGGGATTCTCCACAGTCAAAGAAATCGTCTTCAACAATGTAGCATTACTTCCTCAGATTTTATTTCACTTATCAGCTCTCAGTCTGTTCACAGATTTAAGGTTCCATATGGGAGACAGTACCAGCAACAGGGTACTCCTTGAAGTTACGTGAAGTTTCTGATGTTGATTTACATACTAAATGATGGCTTTCAGGTATCGAGAAAATTGATGTTGTTTGTGAACTCTTGACTCCACCTTGAAGGGAAGGGTTCACATCTGAACATGTCAGAATCTGTTTCTTGTCCCTCAAATACAAAAACTAATAATTAAAAATTTCTCAAAGAATACTGCAATTAAAATTACAAATTAAATGTTAAACTCACAACATAATAAAATTACTATCGAGAATTTCGTTCGTTTACTCAACGAAAAAACTTTCTTAAACAATGGTGTTTCTCGCTTTCAAAAATTGTAGAATAACCTCATGAATAATATGTCCAATACGTCTCAAAAGATGTGGTGGCTGTGTAATAACGAAAATTCCGTATTTTGACGACGTTCCTGTGCTCTTTTAAACGGGTTGTTAAGGGTTTTTGGATTCTGCGGAACAGAGACTCTTATAATTAATACACTTACTCCTTTAGATGCAGTTATTTAAAAACAGCTCATCTTGACGCATGGAGCTCGTTGTTTTTAAAGTTAATAAATTGTGTAAGGGAATTCATATTCTCGCTGGCAATACCAATTGTATGCCGAATCATTATTCTTTTAATTTGATGATAAAAAATCAGTAATACACAGTAATAACTCGGGTTTCAATAGTTCTCTATAATGAAAAGGATTATAAATAGCTTTTAACGTATTCTTAATACGTTATTAATTAACGACCTGGAATATCCAGTGTTTCTTGCCTTGTTGGCGCTAATTTCAATTTTCTCTTCAAAAATGGACTGATTAGCTGCAATTCGCAATGCCTTCCGAACCGCCATTTTAAGAATACGTCATTTCACCCCCATGGGAATCTATGAAGTAAAATGTGTCACAAATCCGACATCCGAAGGTTTGCGGTAGACAGACGTTAAGAAGTTACAATTATTCCTTTTAATTAGAATGTCTAAAATAAGAGCACCAAATGGTGTAGATTTTTTCAACTTATCCCCTTTTAAATCAATTAACTTAACCGGTCATTGAAAAGTTCGTTGAAAAAACGAACGATATCTAGTCGCACTAATCATTTTATAAAGTTTTAATTTTAACTTTTAATTTGTAATTTTAATCGTTGTGTCCATTGAGAAATTTTTAAATATTGTGACTTTCGACAGACTTAACCAAGATTTTATTATTAAAACTTACATATTCATTAAATAGCACAAAGGTGTTTGTATTAGTAAGGTACCTCAGCCATGTAACGCCATGTATACCTTTAACGCCACCTATCTAATTCTTCGTAAATGTAAGAGATGGCGGTACTGCACTAAAGTAGTTTGCATTGACATGCTATCTAGTGTTGAAGTGAATTACTAGCAGACCGCCAACATTTTCGAGTGAAATTATATTTCCCCTGTTTCGTGTCGAGGACTGGTTCTGAAAGGCTGCTACTATATCAACGTAAGATAAAATATAGATTTTTTCATGTTCAGCAAAGATTAATTATATAAAACTATACATTTTCTTGATTCTTGAAGATTCTTCTTATCTTTAACTGTTATTTTTAAAATTCCGAAATTGTAGACAAACAAGTGAATCATGTGATCCATGTGCTCAGTAGCGCTTTAACGCCATGGTTGTGTTAATGGTCTACATATACAATTTTAGGTTACATACGACATTTATAAGTTACTAATATGATTCATAAAAATATAGATTTTTATCTTATTTATTATTTTGCTTTTATAATCGGAAAATGCCGAAATTAATTAATTTTTACATTTCCTCTTTTGTTTTAGTTACAGATTAGAAAGACTGCGTTAATTTCAAGTGATTTTTTATTAAATTCAAAGTCAAATTTAGTTGCTTTTTACTGTAATTTTGTACAAATAATGTTTACAATGATGGAATAATTCTTAATTTTAAATAAGTTAAGTTACTAGAAAGTAGGTGGCGTTTATTGGACCAGGTGCTCCTAATAACGCCCGTTTGCAAAGTTTTTTTATTTGAGTTCTCATACTTCTCCAGTAAAAGTTATCATATGTTTCATTATGGTATGCTTTAAACAGAAGATTAAACTTTCTTGGTCATAATTTTCGTGTTTCGATACACCTTTTTTCCAAACTTACAATAATTTCAATGTTAAGGTGGCGTTATTTGAGCAGGATACCTTACAAAGTTCTATGCAGTAGTATTTCTAATATTATTTTTAGTCTAATTTCCTAGAAAAAAAAAACCTAGTTCATTGCAGAAATTGTAATCTAAATATTGTCTTATATTAGCGGTATTTATGTATTGCCCTTTATTTTGCGTCATTTGTACGACTTTTAAAAACAATATACCGGTCGATAATAAAAAAATTACAGAAATTTTATGATGTAAAGTCGTAAGAAAAGCAGGATTTCAGTTCTTGGAAACTTCTTGTTTCAAATATAATGATGAAAATAAATCAAACTTACCAAATCCAAACAGTCTGATATCTTATCTGACAACAAAGCTTAAGAAAGTAAAGACCGATAGATCTCTCGAACTGTCAGGGAAACATCGGATATTTGTTTGTTTTTAAATACATTTTTTTCTGCAGACTTATCATACGTTTTAAATCGAAGATTATTTTACCTTTTTTCCCCTTTTTAACCAGTCTATACTCAACTTTTATTAAAAATATTCTCCATTGTGAATATATTTCTCGATGAACAATTACAGAACAATTTTCTAGATAGTTCGTTCCAGCTAAACGTTGCGCGCAGGAAAATGCATAGTGCGTTGAAAGTGCGTAGGAAAATGATATTGATGTCATAACAATAATAGAAGTTTTTCTTAATGTCATTGAGCTTTTAAATAACTATGTGTTCCACATGCAATTCTTATTCTTTTCTGAAACTAAATTCATTGACTTAGATTAAAACATCCAAGCAAGTTCATTTCGTTTAGAATCACAGCTTTCTCTTGCCAAGTGTGGCGAAAATTAATATAATTTTCTTTTCTGCTATTATCACAATAAGAAACGAAGAAAACTTCCATGTAACCACAATACTGCATTTATGGGTATTTTAGTTTAGAGTTAGTTTTAAATTATAATCTTTTTCAAAAGCAGTCTCATTTCAATATAAGATTCTACGTTGTTACTTTCCACATCCGTCTAAATGTCTAGTTTGTAGTTGCAATGTGACTAGCTTGATCTAAACAAAGAAAAAGTTATTTTGCCATGATAGTTAAGAATTATGGTTATATGAATAAGTAGTGGTCTGCTACTTTTTTTTTTATTTTTGAATATTTTATAATATTTTTCATAACAGATATCTGTTTTTGATATCAGTTAAGCTTGCCAAATTATAACTACAACACAGACTGCTTTATGTTTTTAATATACTATGGTACTTAAGATAAACTTCATTTTAATTAAAACTCTAAATAACATCCATAATTGAGGAATTTAGATTTAAGGTTTTGAAAGAGTGATAAATTGAGTCCTGACTCGTGCCGAATCATTTACCTCTCTATTCAAAGTGTACTTGCGAAAATATTGCCCGAAGTATCAAGCATGTTCTCGAAGATGTTTCGGGTTTCTCTGAAGAATTCTATAACAGTTGTACCACAATCAAACAACTGAAGAAACGGAATTATTAACGAAGTTATGAATCATCAATCCACCCTTTATCTTTGATCATGTCTTGAAGTTGACTTATGAAATTATCTGCTCTTCTGAAGTTTTTAGCATTTAATTAAGTTATACTTCCAAGAAGAGAGTTAATTAATATTACATCTAGAAACAATTATTATTCATGCAGAGTTATTAGTAATTTATGTTTTCGAAACTAGAATTGCCAATCAATATAAATTATGAAAATCTGAAAACTTAATAAGAATTTAAATATTAAAATATCCTTTTTAATTAGTAAAACACAATTTTGTTTAACTATTTAATACATATTAGTCGCAAAAATTACCAGAAATCCGTTTATTCCTGAACGACTAATTCGATCAGATCATTTACTTATATTTTTAATTTTTCTTAATGTGAAAAGAAATTTAATACATTATTATTCATCTATGAGAAGTAAGGTAGGTGACCCAAAGGTAGCCATAGTTAAGCTTTGCTGATTTTTTTATAATTTAACGGTTGCGGGAATATAAAAAAAAAATCAAGGGGTCATCACCCTGAACCTTCTCTAAACAAGACATGTTAAAACATATTTAGTTGGTTTACAGTTATTTTATTAATAAAGTTACTTCCGGGCCACCTTCGGAGCAGGTGAACCTAAGGTGGCCCACATATTTATTTTCTTAAAAATTATATTTTCTAGGGGTTGAAAGGACACTTAACACTTTATGACTAAATTCAGTATTTTATAAGCTGCTAGTTTGATTCTGTCGTCTTGTATAAGTCTTTCAATCTGAGTCAATGCTAAAAATACGCTTGAAATCTTTGATTTTGTCACCTTTTGTAAGTCCTTCACACTCCTCGTGGACATATCTTAAACATTAGGTGCACAGTCTCATGTCAATTATTTTGTGTCAGGTGATCTGGTTGGCGGACCATCTTGTGTACACATCTCAGCACATTGTTTTCACAAATAAACAGTGTCATTACCATGAAATTCTTAAACTGTGACAATACGTCCTGAATGAGTAGTGACCGAACTTTAATCAAATATATAACAACTTGCATTTAACAAAACTTTGCACGATTAAATTTATTTTATTACTTATCAGAAAGTAAGAACAACGATGCTCAAAAACAATTGTCTTCTCAGTAATGGCCGACGTCTCGTCGAAATGGCTTAGTTTTCAGTAGCCAGCGCTAGAGTGCGACATCTATCAAGTAGCATGTGCCATATACCGACTATTTTGTGTATTACTATATTATATAAGCAGATGGCCACCTTGTGCACTCTGGCCACCTTTGGGTCACCTATCTCATATCAGATATTTAAGATATTAATGTGAGAGATATAGAAATTGGGATTAGATTAATTAAAGAAATGTTTTGAGTAAATATAAATTCTGCAAAATAAGTAACAAATCATTAATGAAATGAATTTCATTTTTAGAAATCTATCACCAAACATTTATACAATACCAAATTTTATGCAAATTCATCCAGCTATTTTAGTGCCTTGTGCTTACAAACACAGAACAAATAAATAACTTAGTATCAGTTTTAATTTTTTTATTATTTTATTGGGCGTAGACCCGTGGATATACCCCACGTGTGCTTTTATCCTTCTGGATTTCTCGCACTAGCCCTATAAAGGTCAGAAACGGTGAAATTGTTGTTTTCCATTTTTAATTTTCACAATTCTTCATTGCCATAGACGGCGGAAGAAGAGAAAGAGAAGAAGACGACAAACACAGGAAAGAAAGTAAGCGTCCAAGCCGACGCGACGCATGGGATTCGAACCCAGGTGCCCGCCTCGTGGGAGACCGCCGTCTAATCCACTAGACCACGCCGGCACGGCGAGTATCAGTTTGAATATTTTTATATACAAATTGAATAATAGATTTCGTATGCCCAGTGAATGATTTCACGAGTTGCAAAATAATTTTCAGCAGTTAAACCTGAAGATTAATTTTACTTTTTCCAGCCTTTAGCTGTCAAAGATGTTAACCCTAAATGAGTCAATGTTTTTTGTATTTTTTTGTAAATCAATATTGTATTTGTTTTTAAATTCTACAGTCTTCTTCCAACCATGTTTCAAACTTTCTGTTAACCAACTACTGGAACTAACGAAATTCTTCCTGTGTTTTGTGTAGCTGGAATCCCATGACATTGCATTTAATATCCAAAACAACGTATTCTATTATTTAGAAGCCAGATTCATTGGCACAACATTTTATTTCCTTTTGAACCTTGCACCCTATTTTTAAATTTTGATCATTCTATTACGCTTCTATAAATATTTTATATTTTTTTCAGGCAATTTACCCTTAAAACATTCATAGCTGAAACGAACCGATTGTTTCGTTCCAAAAATGGTTCTATGTTAAACTTCTATTAATGAGTTTATTGTGATTTTTTTTCATATTAAAACAAGGACCAAAAGATGCGGTTACTCAGTCGGATCGTTCGTTAATTCTGCCATTGTCGAACTCATTTGTTTATTTA
This sequence comes from Thereuonema tuberculata, assembly GCA_023159025.1. Classification (NCBI taxonomy): domain Eukaryota; kingdom Metazoa; phylum Arthropoda; class Chilopoda; order Scutigeromorpha; family Scutigeridae; genus Thereuonema; species Thereuonema tuberculata. The sequence goes on along the minus strand of JAFIDM010002131.1, from coordinate 43,260,097 downwards.
ACTTATAATAATTTTACTTATTGTTTTAGACATTAATCGCATTAGTTGAAACTACAGTATAGTTAGGCAGTCATTCAATCTTTTGTTGCACGTCAATCGTGAATTCCAACTCTCGAGAAAGAGAGATATAAAATGGCTTGTCCATTAATTATCCATTAATTGTCCATTAATTAAGAGAGGGAACTCTTTAAATTTTTCACTTTTGTTGTTGCCTTCCAAAGGCGATATTTTTCTCCCAAATCTAAGAGATGAGGGAGGAAAACTATTTTAAACCTTATTTTTAAAGTTAAGTCCTATCCGACAGTTGTTTTTCATAGCTTATTAATTAATTTAAGTCCATCATGGGCTAGTTTTAATTTCCAATTTAATCTACTCCAGCATAATATGAAAGATCTTCAGTGAGGCGAATCTTCAACGATTAACAGAGGATCAACCACTTTAAGGATGGACAAAGAGATCAGCGGCCAAGGATGGGACGAAACCGCTCCATTCGATGGGTATCGGGAAATACTATCAATGGGAGCATTCGATTGATCAGCGACACTTTTGGTATGTAGATGATTTTGCTTAAGATCAACAGGTTCCGATAGTCTATACTTAATTCCATCCGGATTTAATTGATTTTACGGGTAGATTCCAGTTGAAGGTACTAGCCAATAGGAAGCGATCTTGAGATTCACTGCAAAAGGTCGAAGTACTGCTTCCGGCGAACGTTAGTGCGCAGTGATACACGATCTTTCTCGTCTTATATCATGTGGTTTTTTTTTTTTAATGTAAAATGTTTCTGCTGAGTTCTGTGATTTTTTTAATGTTTTCAACATTACAGAACAATCCTACAGCACAGTACAGGGAATGAGGATAACAAGATATCTTCGTAAATCATAATATGCATTTCAAACATTATTGTACTCTTGGGAAAAGGAATATCTTTCAAAACACATGGGATGGATTTAGGCCTAAACAGGAATCTGGTAAGCCTAATTCATTTCTTTTCTAATTTATTCAGCGTGTTTTTATGGTTTCATAAGGTTTCACCCTTCTAGCAAGAGAAAGATTTCGCTTTCGATCTAATTTATTCAGCGTGTTTTTAAGGTATAAAAAGGTTGTGCCCTTCTAGCAAGAGAAAGATTTCATGTATTCGCTTTCGATCATTGACCGGAAATTGAAACATGTGACGTCAACTTCCGCTTCCGGTTTATAAAAATAGTTCCAAATCAGCCATCTTTCTCAACTCGGAAAAAAAAAAAAAAAACCACCGCGTACCGTCAACTGGAATTTTACAGATTTTACGTTTTATTATGTTAACAGAAGAATTCGACGATTTATATATAAAGATCTAGTGAGAAAGAGAAAAGTACTGACAGGTTCTAAATAACTTTGAATTATGCCATCTGGACAGAAATTTATTAGAAAGCTAATATTATGAAATGTATAATTATAGATTACATTAGCAAATTATTTGTAAAGAACATTGTGGCGGTATGTTAAATTTGGACTTGTTTCTTGTTTAGGATCCTAGAATTCCGTAGGGCTCTAAAATAATGTTAAGTTAGTGTTAGTCGGATAGGACATTTTATTTCAATTTTTCCCCTTCTCCCTGTATCTGATTCTCAAACTGATTGCAAGTTGTTTTGAGTGGGCGAAGTTATTGTTAACTTAAGGTATTAACAAGTCTAACGTTATTTTTGTACCCTATCTGGTATAGGGGAAAGGATTATCTAAGGATTAATAAATTTATCCTAGTTTTGATTTAATTCAACTGAATTGTTGTTTTTAATTTTCCACTGCGTGTATATTTTACTTAATATCTCTGCATTTAATTTTCCCTAACAAACATTTTTTTTTCTCTCCCCCTCAGCGTCTTACGAAAAGATTCACGATTAATCTAGAAATAAATTTTAATAAATAGTAGACGCTACATAGCTCTAGCGAAGAGTAAATTTGAAATTTACTGACTAATATTGCTTTTTTACTATAATAAACGATATTAACATTTCCTTTTTTCTTTCACCAAAATTAATTCTAAGGCCTTAGCAGATACGTGTACTTCATGCAGCTTTTGCCGTAGACCAATCAAACTTGAAACTTATAATTTATTAAACGTAAACTTACATAGGAGATATTGACTTGTTGCATGTGACATGAAAAGCTGTATTTGACAGAAACTAAATTTGAATCGCCAATTTTATCCCATCATAAACATTATATTGAAGAGTATCCCACATTCTTTGAAATAACCATTGTATAACAAAGGGGATTAATTCCTTTATTTAAAAATTCCTGACAAAGTTTCTACAAAATTGTTGATTTGCCCATTTCTGCTCAAGTATAAAACTGAGAGATTAAACGAAGAGGTAATCTACTATTCTTTCTAAACAAATAATAATTTCTGCAGACATTTTAAACTGAACGCTAATAAGTAGAGAGAAGCTTGCTTTTATTATATAATTTTGATTTTTTTTTCAAGGATACAATCGACTTTGCATCTTAGTGAAATAAAATGATGTGTGACTCTGCCCGTGCCTCACTACAAAAAAAAAAAGATATTTGCTGAGTAGGTTAAGAACTCCTCCCGCGCCTTCCTCTCCAAAAAAACAAAAGATACCATATCCATGAGGAATGTTTTCAGATGGCCACTGATTTAGTGTTCTCCTCTTATATACCAAGCATCATTAGAATTGATTGTTTTATTCTAGAAAACATAAGGAACAGCATTTATATTACAGATTTTACTAAATACGGAAGTACTTTATTTTCTTTAATCTTAAAAATAACGATATTAGTCTTGTAGAAATGTTTTTTTCAAGGAAATGTGGGTGTGAAGTTAATAATTATACAGTTTCAACAAATAACATGTTTAAATGTTTTGGCAAAGAAAAACTTCAATCTTTATTTATTATATTATTTATTATTATATCTTTATTGTTTATTCTTACATAAAGATAATATTAAAAGTAGATAAAAGATCAACATACAAAAGTATATTTTTAAAAAAAATATATATAATTAAAACTTTAAATTACGTTTATTATTTGTAGGGATTCACTATAACGATTGTGAATCGGAAAATAATATAATATATATTTCAACTTGAATTTTACAGCGGTGTTTTTTTCCAATGTGAAAAGAACATAAAGTTTAATTATTGGAAAGGCTGCAATAATTGCAACAATGCCGGAGAGTAAAAGTCACAAGACGGCGGGTCATGCGCGTGTGACGAACAGAACGAGACTTGAGTCGAAGACAGATGTGAGATGAAGATGAACAATGGCGGATGAACGATGAAGCGGCGAAAGAATGGACGGAGATATGCTATGGGAAATTTTGAAGCAATAAAGAACTTATGAAGAATATAGGATCGATATAATATCGAAAGAAGAATACACGAAGGAGTAGGGATTTTCCTGGAACTAAGAAGATGAGTATTTATTCTGTTTTATAAGTTGATTCGAAAAGAAAAATATAGGCCTAAAAGCTGACCTCGTGTTCAAAAGATATTTTTTGTGCTTCAGACGTATTTATGAATTAATAAATAATTCTGTTTTATATATTTATAGCGTATAGGTAAAGAGTCCATCGCCGGAGTCAATAATTCACGATAATAATTATAAAGGATAAAGTTAAATATTTCCGATAACTGGATATAAAATCATCGAACGGATGAATGTTCGAAAATGGCGGCTTAACTAATAATCCTGTGGATAGAAGAATTATCTGGAATATAAGAAGATAATTTCTATAGAACCTAAATATCAAGGATTATGTAAGTAGAGACTTTTTATTTATATTCAAGATTCATAAATAAAGAGAAGATATCCGGAAGCAAGAATTTATAATTATGTGCTGTTCATCGTGTTCATCGTATTAACTACAAGAAGTAATAAACTGTTTATAGATTTAATGGCTAGGTGAAATAATTAAAGTGAACTTTATATAAAATAAAGGAAAGATATCATTTCTATAGTTAAAGTGAAATAAGATAAATCGCAAGGTGTAAAAGCTTATTAAATTAGAAATGTGTTTTCTAGATTCATAGCGACAGAATTAAATCGCTAGGTGAAAAGCTTATATGTTAGAAATGAGTTTTCTAGATTCATTGCGGACAGTAATATTTCACTAGGTGAATAGTCATTAAAAGATAGAAACTGTGAACATTTAAGAAGTTAAAATAGGAAGATAATTTTATAGAAAGAACTGTCAAATTACGAGTGCTGTGTGTACTATCAAGAACTTTAATCAAGAACTTATTTATGTGTGAAATACAATTAAATAGATGTGTGATTTCAAGTGTTCTGAAGACAGTGTTTATCAACTTATTTAAATAACTTTAATTATAATAATTAAAGGAAGATATATAATATATCGGTGGTTGGATATGGAAAGAAATAAGCTCTGCTGGGGTCCAATAGTACAGGTTAAGAATTTGTATTAGTGTATGATATTTATTTTCCATATAAGGTTATTCAATAAGTAAAATATATAGAATTAGCCACATTATTCAAAACAGAAACCAAAGCTGCACAAGAATAAACAATGACGTCTTTCGAGCCTAGCATCAATGGGAATCGGGAACTGCCAATTCGTTCTTCTTGGGACTCTTGGGACTGATTCGACCTAACCGGCGATAAACATAGAATGGCGTGAACATAAGTGGAAGTCACCCCCGCCCCCGACAGTGACTCTTTAAAATTAAATAACAATAAAAAATAAGTGCTATAGGGACCCAAAAGATCTTTTTCCTAATAATTGATAGGGCTAAAAGGCTTTTTGATTATAAAGAAACAAACAATAAAAAATGTAAATTAATCCAAAAGAAATTTAACGTGCATAAAAATTCTTCAAAACAGAAACCATTGCTGCACATGAATAAACAATGATTCCTTTCGGGTCTATCATCAGTAATGTGCAGCCTTGGTTTCTGTTTGGAAATGACGATTATTTATTTATTTAAATTTACTATTTCGTTTTCTGCTTTTACATTTTATTTCTCTCTTTAAATCTGCAAATAGGACGAATATTCAATTCCTATATAAATAGAGTAGCAAGCATATAAATAAAAACTTGTCCTTAAACTTCAGTGGAGACAACTTTGTAGAGACCGGAAATCGAAGATATCATTTTATTGATATTGGTGGTGGACCTTAAATGACTAAATGGATCCCTGAGCGTTGAATGCATTGAGTGTTATGTTGTTAATGAGCGAATGAAAAAGATTTCAAAAGTCGTCTTAAATTGAAGCCGAAGTTATGCCGAAATAACATACGAAATTAAAAGGATGAAATTAAATAAATTTCAAAATTATCCTGTAATCACAAAAGCTGTTTGTAATACAGAATACCTTATATAATGCTTATGTAAAGCTTATTAATTACATAACATAACCTAATTAACTAATATCTATTTCTTGTATAACTTTAAATAAATAAACTAATTGAAATCTTCTGATTTACTTAGTCTATTTTACATCTACAATAACAGGCATTTCTGTTATTAAATACCGTTTCACTATTTTCAATGCTTAATCATTGAATTATAAATAATCAAAAGAAATTAATGAATGAATTCATTTACCATATTCAAGAAAGTATATTATTTTCTATGTTTAAATTACGTAATTATCATTTTTATGTTTACAAAATATTTAACCTCTACTTTACAGAATAGTAATGTGCTGTCTCACTCCATTCAAGAATTATAGGATTTCAGATTGAAAGCGATAAAACAGACTTTTTCAATTACTTTTAAATATTGTGGAATTGTGCAAACTCAGTTTCACTAATATCAAAAGCAATCTCCTATTTATTAGCTGTGATAGTGTTTAAGTAGTTTGCAGTCTGTCGAACTGAAAGTATTTCGATAACATTAAATTCCCAAACTGGAAATGTAGTTCACTTTGAATAAGGTTGTCATTTAACCTTATTACGAATAAGTTATTCGTAATTTTTTGTTTTTACAAAATGCTATTCAATTTTTTTCATTTCAAATAAACCTTTTTATTATTATTACTTATTAACAGCCAAAAAAAATCTGAAATTAATACTCGGCCTTTTGCCTTTTACAGAATTACTGTTAAATTATATAACTTTTGATTTTGATTTTCTTTTCAATTTCATTTGTAGTTTTTAAAATTAATTGAAAAGTTTATCTTGTAAGATTCGTAGTAAAATTTGGAATAGCTTAATTTTCCTCAATTTTGTTCAAACTTTAGTTTCTTTGCTATCTATAAACCGATATCTTTATAACCGTTGCATATGGATTGATAAAAGTTTACAAACCATTGAAATTTCCTTAATTATAAGAAAATTGATGAATTTCACTCTGAAGTGTACTTGCATATGAACATCCTTCCGTTTTAGGAGCAAATGTGACTGCTCGATTTTCCTTAGCTCTATGGACCTGAGAATTTGGTGAAAGGCTGTCAAACGGGAAAGGTTAAACCTTTTGACAAATATCTCCTAAGAACCTGTTCCTTCTCTTATCTCCAGCCATTTTTCACATATTTAAACAATAACGTCTTTCATGTAACTTTCATGCAAGTAAAAATATGTTACTTTTCAATAGATAATGAATCTTATTGAAAATTATTATAAAATTATCTGTATATTATATAAAGGAGGATGTTTGTTGGTTTTTTTGTTCGCTGTACACTCCTAGATCCTTTGACGTATCTGGACCAAAATTTGCAGAAATACTGTTTAGGACCCTGTGGAAAAACGGGCTACCTTGGAACCTGGAAACAACCTTTTCCCAAAGGTTGAAAAGAGGAGAAATCCTTGAAATAGCGCCAAATATGCACCTAATGAGAACTACACAAATGTTGTTGCGCAACAATTGGAACTCAATCCATTCAAATAATAAAAAATCCCATAAACTTTAATTAAATAAGGAATATATATTGTAACGGGACGCTGCTCTTGGGGGTTATTTTAGCCTTTCAGGGGTTGTTCGGGTATTTGTTGGGCGCCAACCGAAAAGTCCGTTCGGTGAATTTTCTATCTACCCCCTCCAAAGTCGTTACATGGTACGCCCTGACTAACCCAGTCCATTCGGAGCGTGGGGGAGCCACACTTCACGTTCACGCACAAAGAAGCACAACGCATTCACCACATTAATTAAACTTAACACTTTTATTCAACACTGCAAATAATATGATGTCACTTCACTTGAGAATAACAATTTCGGCGAAGCTATGGCTTAGAACTTCTTGAAGCATAAAGTTAAGTTACGACGCACTGAAATTTCACTTACGAAGCACTAAGTAACTAAATTACGAAGCACAAATTTTACTTACGAAGCACTAAATAGCTTGTGGAATCCTGCACGGGTGTACACGTGCATTGAACACAAAATTTGCAAGCCTTATTTAGCAAATTAATTTCAGTAATTTTTCGCACAAATAAATTATAGAAATTGTAGGCTATCCACGGGTTGCCTATTCTAACTAAAGATAACTTGATTTAACACGCCCTATTTCTAACAAACGCGTCGAGAATTTGAGACGCGGCCGCCCATTCATTACCAGTGGTGGTCGACGAGGCCAGGTGCATTGCAGCAAAGGTCAGGAGAGCTAAACGGCGAGGGAACGGCAGCAAGAGAGCAAAACGGCAAGAGAGCTAACGGCAAGAGAGCTAACTTCTCCAAACACCCCTTTAAATAAGTTTGAGAGTGCCGCTATATGACGTCACACGTCCCCTTGACCATTCAGATAGCAGGATTACATATCTGCCCAAATAAGGGAGATCACCTCATTATTACCTCATATCGGGAGATAATGCGGATTAACCAATAAAATTACAATGCTTACACCAATTCCTAATATGGAATGATGACCTCATGGAAAATTCCTAAGAATAGGAAATTCCCCAAACTCAAATAAACTCGGCTGAATTAAAGCAAAAGAAAACTAATTTCTCACTTTAAAAATTAGATCTAAGCTAAGCTAAATGAATCTTAAATCCTTAAATATTTTAAAATTAATCTAAACTCCTAAATCTATCATATTAAATTCTGACATTTTAAAACTTAAAGATTTATTCCTTAAAATTCTTAAGATTTTGACTAAAATTAAATTAAAGCCTAAAATAAAATAAAATTACTAATAATGACTAAACTAACGCTAACGAAGTTTTTCCGCCATTAGCTTTACAAAACAATGTTTCGGAAAAAAAAAAATTTTTTTTTTTTTTTTTTTTTAAGTTGACATTTCTTTGACATTTGCAAAGGCATAAATAATATAACTAAAATTCTAATATTTCGAGTATTATAATAATTGACATATGAGTATTGTCACAATATATAATACAATGTTTCGACAATTTTAGTTCCAATTGCCATTTACAAGTTACAAATAAACAGACAGAACGGAAATAAATAAACAATCTGAAATTCAAAAAAAAGGTCGAATACATTATTGAAGTCCAAAGGTGACTGTGACTCTGGGGTATTTTCCACATCTTCAAAAGAGAAGTAGACGAGGCCTTTCGCATCCTATTGTTCAGGAATCGTCTTCAGGTCTTGAGAGAAAGAGTTGGGAGGCGTACAAATAGATAGTTAAGAAGGCGAACGGGAGAGAGATAGGTCAGATTGGAACGGGGAAACCTTGGTTTTGGCGGGAAGATTAGTTTGGGCGGGAAAATCGGTGGACCGAAGAGAAATCGTCGTTTCCCAACACCCCGGGTTTCTCTTTCCCGGGTTTCGGGAAGAGAAGCCATTTCCAACTTTGAAGAAGGCCTAGGCCATCATTTAAGTTGACAGAGGTGGATCCAGCTTTGAGAATATGAACACATTCTTCATATTTCTGGAAATGTACGTTGACGGTTGAGACAGAATGGTGGCTCTATCCCAGTTGAAGGAGTGTCCGGGATGCTAGCATGGGTGGTGACGGCGGTAGTTTTCCGGATATATTATTGATGGGGAGAAGGGGAAGGAAATTACAATAATATTTATAATACATGGACATGATATGATATAATTAAATTAATACAATAAAATAATCATTAAAATAATTAAAAATATTTAAATAACAGTGTGGATTCAGAAGTAAAGATTGAAAAAAAAAATAAATAAAACAGGCCAAAAATCATTAAGATGTAAATAACATCGAGTAATTGAAATGGCTCAAAATGAGATTTTAAAAAAAATTCAATAAAGCCAAAACAAATAAAAATAGGATTAAAAATAATTACAATTTTGTAACTCTTTTATATACTAGTTTGACACGTGTTTCCTTTCCCCTTCCCCCATCAATAATGAATGTATTCAACCTCTTTTTTGAATCTCAAATTACTTATTTCCGATTCGTCTGTTTATTTGTTATTTGAAAATGGCAATTGGAACAATAATTGCCGAAACGTTGCGATATTTTATATATTTCTTACTTAACCAAAATGTCTGATTTTTTTGTTATCTGAATGGATTTTTACCTTTCACACGTTAAATTTATTAAACAATTGGAACTAAAATATTGTTCTACACATTAGCGCTACATAGCAACCTGGTGTCGACCATTGAATCTAAAGCATTGTTATGGATAATAGCGTCACATATGCATCTGGTGGCGACAATGGAAACTATTACAAATATTGTTGTGCAACAGTTAGAAGTAAAGTATTGTTCTGTATTATAGCGCCATAAAGTAATCTGGTGGCAACAATTGGGACTAAACTGTTATGCGTAGTAGTGGTTCATATCCATCTGGTGGCGAGAATGGTAATTCTACAAATATTATTGTGCGTAATAGCGTCACATATGCATCTAATGGCGACAATGGGAACTACACAAGTATTGTTGTGCAACAATTGGAACTAAAAATTATTGCCACCAGATTAATCTGTGCGCTGTTATGTTGTGCATAACACTGCACAGATTAATCTGGTGGCGACAATTCGAACTAAAATATTTTTATGCATAACAGCGACGGGTATTCTGGATAGATATAGATTTGTAATGATCAAATGATTTTTTACGAACTTGGGAAGATTTGAAGTGATAGGGTTATGACGTTACGAAATTCGAATAACCTGGAACTTTGGGTGTACAGGGGAGGGCGGTGAGTGGATAGGTAAACATAGTAGAAAAATTCTTCTACTGGGTTTTCGGGTAGATATAGTTTTGTAATGAAATCAGACCTTTTGAGTTACTTTTTGTTTTATTTTTTTATACCAATCGGGAAAGTTTCGAAGTGATCTCGCAATTGCAAGATCAGTATCATCCACATCAGGATATTTGCTTTTTTGTAACCCGAGCGAAGAACGGGTCTTTTTGTTAGTTAACTATAAAAGGCTAATTTAAATCTACTGTTTGTTTCAAATTATTTGCTATATATTTTTCCGACTGGGAATAAAAATTATTAAGAGAAGCAGTAATATAGACAATTAATTCTAATCCCATTGGATTCGACTATAAACAAATGAAATAGCAAAAATTATTTTTCATTCAGTAAATAATTTATAAGTATTTTTATAACTCGATGTAAATATATTCATAAAACATTTAATTATCATTTAAATTATATCAGCAAAATAACTCCGGTTCTCATGAGATTCCAAGAAGTATTGACCTTCAATAAAATGAATATTAAATAAAGTGATCTTTCTTTAATTTTATTTAAATGGTAACACTTTACTAAACACCACTTCTCTATTTCAATCATTTTTAACGTGCAAAAAAATAAGAATTAACAATGTAGAATGCAATGTAGAATGGTGAACATTTAATAAGAATAAATTACACAATAACAGTTTCCAGGAACCGGTTAGCTCCTTGTCGTCAAATAACAATAATAAGTAATGAACTGTGTTGTTATTGTAATCTGACAAACGAGGAGCGAATCAGCTCCTCGAAACCGTTATTGTGTAATTTATTCTTATTAAATATTCACCATTCTACAGTACATTTGATCTCCATTATTAACCAGATCTCCATTTGTTTTTTTTGTTTTTTGTTTTTTCACTTTAAAAAAAAAAAAAGAACAAGACTGGATTTTTTTTAGCTACGAAAACAAATTTAAAAGATTATTAAATAATTAAAATTGTAATTATTTTAAGTATTGTTGGTTGTTTAGATTAAGCTCTAAGCATTCTAAATTAAAATAAAGGATTTTCATTTTATTTATCGATTTGGCAAATATTATTTCAGCAATCAAATTTTTTATCTGCAGTCATGTTGGAATTCATCAGTTTTGATAAAAAATGTCAGTACTTGTCTCGAAAATTTATTTATATTTTATTATATGATTTCTTAGTCTGTTTTTTTATCAATGTGACTTTATTTATGAAATTACTTGCTTATTATTTGTATCGAAAAGTATATTTGCAGGTTATTATAAATATGATTAAGAATGAAACGTCATTCTGCGAATTTTAAAAGAAAAGGAAAATTCAATAATCCTGAAGTTGCTATTCCTTTAAATAATAATCAGAATCTTGTTTACAATTGATAAAATATCAAAATATTAATTAACGATTCTAACAGATTTAAGGAAAGGTACAAAATCTTTCTTAGCTAAAAAAAAATATTTTTTTTACAGCATGATAGAATATTATATATATATTACATAAATATTAAACATCGAATTTAATGCTAGTACAACGTTGACTACTTACATTATTAAAGTTAAAGTACCCACTCTAGGCTGACACCGGCCTTTGGGAGCGCGGGAGGTTAGGCTCCCGGCGTAAATAAGCCAACGGGACGAAGTTGGGGTCGGGGGACTCCCGGGAAAGAAACCCGGTACCCATTATTAGGTTTACAAGAACACTTACTTTAATCTCAGAGAAACACTATCATCTTATGTATGAAACATTGTTTCCATCGTTTCGTGACCAAGGGCCTCCGTTGAGCTCGGGTAGTCAGCCTGATGCCTGGTACCTGATGCCTGATGTCTGGTACCCATTTTACACAGGGATGGGTGTATTTCAGGACCCGTCTCGAGGAGAATTCAGAGTGAAAAATTCCTAATCTCAGCCAAGGTCTAACATTGACTGGCTCCTCCAGTCCGCAGTGAGTTGCCATACCGTTTAACTGCAGAGCCCACTGTTTTCTTACATAAGTTTCTAAATATCCACCGAGATGTAAGAAAACAATTAAATGACTTTACACCAACAATGGAATAAATATTTCTTCCAGTACACTGAACAATTTAGAAACTAAAAATGGCTTCGAGCAAGGAAATTTTGATTCTAATAGAGTAATGAAGAGCTTGTTTGATATTATTCTTTTACTTTCACCGTACGTAAGTTATTTAAAAATATTGTAATCATACAACACCTGCAAATACATGTATGTTTCGAAGTACAGTTAAAATTTTACTGAAGTTTTTTTTAAATCTTTTTAGCTTAGAAGTATTATTAGACATAAAAAACCAACTTACTAACATGAAACTTTATATTTGAGAGTTGAGTACTATTGTGCAGTCCTGATTAGATTTTGGTGCTTGTAGTCCTTCTTTCTGAGCCCTTTACAACAAACGCAAAATACTATGTTCTTAAATAGATTAGATTAAATGAAAGTGGATGGCATGGCTGCCGAGCACGTCGACCTGAAAGATCTTTTATACTATCCCACGAACAGAAGGACAGACGGAGAGAAAGACTGAGAAAGGATGGTGTGAGAAATGCAGGGGAAACGGGAGAACCCCGGGAAAACCTGCTCAGCGCGGATCGCCACCATCAACGAAACCCACATTAGAACCGAACCCGGGACTCAGAAGTGAGAGGCCAGTGTCTTAGCGACATCGCCAACCGCGCGGCCATGTTCTTAAATAACTGAAGAATAATGATCATTTTGAACATCACTACCAGAACAGTTGAGCCTAGAGACCTTGTGATATGCGACTATCAGGTCCTAGATCCCGAATATATATGTCAATGAAATGCTTCTTCCAGCAATATATATATATATATAAGCACGGCAAGATCGTTGAAACCGGTGGCAACGAGATTCGCGTGTCCACCACGGTAAAAAAGGGGAAAAACTGGAGATGTCCAGACGAAGAAGACTCAATTTGGTACGACCAAACGAAAGTTCCACGAAAATTTAACCCATCTGTTCAAATAAGCTGGCGCCCAACTCCTACATTCGGGTTTGATATCAAACAATAACTACACGTAGCTAAGAATTCATTGTTTGTTCTTACATTTAATTTAATTTAATTTATCATACAGATGTTTTTTGTTCAAGTATTATTAAAATAAAATGTTTTTTCTCGAAAATTACTGCTCAAATACCCCTATCCTAATCACATTCTGCCAACTTACCCCTAGGGGTATGCCATCAACCCCGCACCCGGGGTTAGTTGGCATAGTTGTAAGCTTTTAAGAAAAGTGTTTTTGGGGTTACCTAAACACGGATTTAATTAATGGTTCCCACGTAATTTTGTAGTCAAAACATTAAGCTATCCGCCGCATTCACCAGAATCCCCTTAAGTATTGCACAAAAAAATAGAAAAATCAAAAATCAAAGAGATGTTATTTACATCTCTTTAGTTTGGAGAAAGCGTTGCCGTTTGATTACTTCAATTCATTAATTGAAGCCTTAGTTATTGTCTGATGTTAGATATAATAACCAATAATAAATGTTTTGGGTTTATTGGATGGCAGTCAATAAATGGCTTTGTAATATCCTATAAAAGTTTAATCCCGAAACTTGATTGGTAGTAAATTAAGCGGATAATTTATAATTGATAAATGATGTTTGAATATTTAACATTGTGATATACAAAATTTCAGTCATTTGAAGTATTTGAAAGAGATCCATTGAATTTAGGAATATATTGAACAAAGTTTTCATTTAAAATTTGGAACACACATTTTGAAGCTGCCAGAAGAGAAACATACTTACCTTCCTCAATTCTTCTCATTCCATCAGATATCTCATTCGATTTCAAACGATTGCAATTCCCAGTCAAGTTGCATTTGCGGTGATAATCAGCGAATTGATGGAGAATTGCTGAAGTTTGCAGAGACCCATTCGCAAAATCCATATTTGAGGCAAACTCAACTTAAGGCATGGAGAATAGAAAGAAAAAGAAAATATTTTTAATGGCTTCCTAAGGGAAACTATTTAGTTTTTTAGGGATATGTGTGGAAATTTTTTCTTACCCGTCCTTCTGTTCTCAAATCTTCATTTAAGGTAATTTTCCTGGTGTATTAAAAAAGTTTAATTTTAAGAACTTCAAATATTAATGTTTTAGAAAATAAAATTCGTTTAAGAAAGTAGATTAATTTCTAATTATTGCATATAATTTGTTTCAAGCAGCATTTGAAGATTTTAATCGACAAGAAAATTTTCAAGCTTTTAAAAATAAATATATTAATTAAATACTAAAGAATTTGACAAAAAACGTAAACATTAATGCTTAAAGTTCAAATCTTATAGTATACATACATATAGTGTAATTCTCAAATGTGTAATAAGAAAAAACAACAGTAAAATATTTCAGTTATTATTATTATTTGTTTACCCTTCAATATTACATAATCGATATTACATAATTTGTGGGCGAAGTGATTTCTTTTCTTTATAATAAAATGATTTTACTTCCATTAATTAAGGTAAAATGAATGTGAATGATCAAATGAAAATTAGGAGAAGCTTATTTTCTTAAAGCTTGAAATAAGCTAGATTTTCAAATAGTGAAACCTGCTTGAAATAATAGGCGAATAATTATGAACTAAAGATGTAAATCGTGGCATTCAGTTGAAGATAGTAACTGAAAATTACGCCAAGACCGCATTCTACTTTGTTAAAAATCCCCGAGAAAAACATATCAACAAAAAGAAATAAAAATTTCAAAGATAAAATTTTAAATTCAAACTTAAACTCATTACCTTCTTGTCAATCTATGACTTCCGAAATACTGAGGCTTTCTGAGTAATTTATGAATGAAAAAGATTATATAATCGTGAAGGGTCATCAAAAAAAATAATGATGATATATCAATAGAAATATCAATAAGATAATATTAATATCAATAAGCATATTCACTTTGTTCTGTTAATAGATTTGAAAAACAAATTCTGTATCCTAAAGAAACGAATAAAGATATATTAAATAGACCTCTAACAATTTAAGGTATTTGTCAAATTTAAAGCAGTTAAAAAATTCACTTTTTTCTAAGAATAAGTTTTACTAATTGCCATTATTAGTTCTTTTAAATTCACTTTTATTTAGAGACTTCATTTTTTAAATGAAATTCATATATCAATTTTTTAAATTATTATATTTTAAGTATTTATTTGACATTAAAGTTTTTTTCTGAGATTTTAAAGTCGTATACTTCAAATAACAAAAGACAACCTTAAAACTTAAAAAGTTTTCTAAACTTCAATAAAAAAAATGAAGAAAAACAAAGAAGAATAGTTCTTAGCATTATCTGTAAGTAGTCTACTGTACTTTTCCAAATCCTCTTAGTATAGAAGCAAAATATAAGAATCTGTTTGCCAGTGCCAAAGCAATCAAGCAGCTATGTTTCCACAGGGATGGATGTATCCCCTAGAATGCGGTTATTTCGCGATTTGGAATTACAGAGCTCCGCCTGAGCTCAACCAACGGAGCAATTGCTTCTTGATCTTTTTTGTTTTTCAAGATAAAGAAGGGAGTAGCAAAGAAATGGATGACACTGATTGCTGATCAGTTGACGCTTACTGCGAATTGTTCTTCTGTTCAACTGAAGTTCAACGAGTTCAAATATTGCTAAGTTTTTGATTCTAAGGTTACTCAAATAAATATAAATTAAATTATAAATTAAATATTGAGTGTAATTTAAATGAACAGTTTACTATTTTGATTTTGCATAATTATAATTTATTATATTTCTATTTTTTTATCCTTATAGAATTTGTCTCACAGGGATGAAAATAAAATTATATTTTCAAATGCCTCAAAGTATAAAGTAAGTTTGAGATTTTTTTATTGTATAATTATTATCGTCTTTGGTTTTGAATTAATCATAGCTAACGATAATATTTTTAATTTGTTACAAAGAAATATCAACCTAATATTGTCTCACTATACATTACTTATTTTTCAAGTTCGGATTTTTTCGTGTGAATGTCGAACGTCTAATTAGTCAATGGTTGTCATTTATTTTGTTAAAACTAATTTTCCGGGACAACAACAGAAGATATTTTTTTATTAGTCAATCTAAGATTCTTCCCCGGGACTATTGAAGAATCCTATCGAGCATAGAAATGATTATAAAAGAAATCTTGTAAAAGAATAATTATAAAAAAATATTTTTTTTGGTTTTTTCCTTGAATTATTCTCTGATTCTGAATTACGCAATTTTATCCCAGATTACCAAAAACTTTTTCCTATTAACATATATTAAATTATGTTTTTATCATTTTAATTTATTACAATGTTGCATATATTTTTTTAAATATTATTGTTATATTTTTAGGAGGCTATTCGGAATAGTAAGTTGCAATTACTTCATAAAAGCAATAATTTACAGAGCCAGAAATATTTAAAGCAATAAAATTGTCTGGATTCCAATAAATTTACCAATAAATATCTACGAACAGTTTTATGTTAGAAACACATTAGGAAAACATAAGTATCTTAAAAAAAGTAATCACTTCTGAAAGATTTAGAAATTACTCAAAATAATGTTGTAAAAATAACATAATAGATGTTCCACATTTAACCAAATTTGCAATATTTTTGTATTCGAGTTAGAAAAGGTGCGAAAAATTACCTGAGGGCCCTTATAGAATTTCAAAAAAGTGTTTGGTATATTATTGTTGTTACTTATGAAAATATTGTTTAATTTCTTCGTAATGGATTTGCAAGCTGGTCATTAGGAGAACAAAACATGACATTGTTTCAAAGAGACAAACGAAGATGAAAATATAGACCTCTAAATAACTAGTGATTATACCACCCAAAAAACAACCACAACTTGCGATACGAAACTCAGTTAAAAATCTCATTGATAGAAGTGATTTGTACTCACTTTTTATTTTTTTGTTATAATCAATAAATCAACATGAGGTTTGAATTAGGTTTGTTCCCTTTCTCATTTCGTTTACTGATGTTTTACAGGTTTCACTTAGTCATTTTTTTAAAAATATATTTATTCTTGTATATTTTATTTACATATTTTTGTCATTCGTTTTGTAATCCATGTTTCGCTTATGTGTACATTCTATATCCATTTCTGGTTGTGCTCATCATTCAGTTTGCGAAATAAAAAAGGCAATTTTTCAGTTAAACATTTCCTCCATTAAATCTTCGTTCATTTATTTTTCTGTTGAATTCGCCATATTAATAGACGTCATTAGGCAGCGCTGAGACATTAGCGAACAATCATGTCTTGATAATTCCTGAGGGAAATTGACCCATTTGGCCTTAACGTCTTCCTCATTTCCTTGTAAACGCAAATTAAAACTGTTGATTACCAAGATGTGTCTCTTAATTCTTCCCATAGGGTTCCACCCACTTCTTTTCACCAACTTTCGCCTAACAAGATCAACAACCTTCCATTAAGGAATCTCTGCAAACCAACTCTTACCAATGTCCAATTATGACATTGCTTCTAAAAATGGGTCTGTAATTTTTTGAAGTTTTATCTAGATTTAACTCCTGTCTCGTTTTCAGAGATGAGTTTCATTTAATTTAGATCAGTTAGCTTGGAAAGAGATAAAAGTAAAATATTGTTATGCTAAGCCAAGAATTTTTAAAGACAGAAGTAAATACACAGAAAAAACGAAGCCTATGTTGTTGAGTTTCGTATTTAAAGACTCGAATTTCTATTGAAAGATAAATGGTAATTCCTTTCAAATTATCAATATTCATTTTGCAGTTCAAACAGTTCAATTTTAATTTTTAATTACAAATTTTGATTCAATTGCGCTTCTTTTGCCATCTTATGTTGTTCAATATTTCAGTCACTTCCTTCAGTCTTTGAGATTATATTCAGATAGTTATGAAATATATAAGTCAAATCTAACTTATTCTTTGATCGATGCTGAAATTTCTTTACATACATCTTTTACGAAATTGAGAATCGAAAGAGATAGTAGATTCTGAAGCCATTTTATAACCATGGCAGCACGCTTCATAAATGATTCGTCCATAGATGATGACTAGTCAGTAGGATCGTAAGTTTTCTGTGCTGATCTCTGCTATGCTTATCATCAGCCCACATCAACATCACAGGACAGTTCTTATTTCCTCTTTGATGTCAATTTTGTAAAAAATAATTAACTGAGAACATATTTTGTTTAGATTTTAAAATTAATACCTTCAATATATTCAAAATTCAGAAAAAATTTTTCTTAGTTTTTCTTGATCATCGTAAATGAGATGCCAAAGCAACATCGATGCTTGAATTTTGCAAGTCAGTCACGTGATACAGCGTGACAAATAGCATTTTTGGTGAGAGCATCTGCAACTATTCCTAATCAAATCAATTAGCAAGAATCATAACACTTCACCTCATAGAATGATTGAAATCACAGCTTTCTTTTCATTTCATTGTGATTTATTTTTCCTTCGAGTTATATTTACTTAAGGAAGAAAAAAAATCTTCACTACCATCCACCACTGACATGTAATTTTTCATCGACATTAATTTTATAAAATATAGAGGATCTGACATCATTACCTTCAGACCGCCACTTTTTCCACATTGCTAACTCATTCGCCTAAAGTACTCTTTTTTCCATTTTGTTATCAATACATTGTACGCCAGAAGGATTGTTTCGAGTTGGGAAAGTAGAAAAAAAAAATCAGGTATAATCAATCATTCTAATTTGACAGCTAAGATGGTGAAAAATATGCCGCCGAGATGATAAGTTTAAAACGTTTTTGTTGGAGAATTGCTATTGAAAATTCAATTGGGAAGATCCAATACCGCCTCAACTTCTTTTTTTCTTTCTTAATACAAAGTTTGTGCCATTCAAATCACCGTCGATATTCAATTTTCAGTAAACGTTGGAAATCTGTAGAAGATATCGGTCCTTTCCCGTTCCAGGAAGGAACTTATGCATAAAATATAACAGTGCAGTAAATTGTTTGCCCTCATTGACATCATTACCTCACTAAACTACAGGTTAAAACTGGATTGTTAAGAATTACTTTAACTGAGAATATTTGGCTGGTATTTACTGTGAAGTTAATGACTCTAGGGTTCACCGTGAACTAAACTAAAGAAATAATTGAAACGAAAAAAAAAATAACTGAATTGATTAATTAAAATTTGACCTGTAATACTTCATGCTTTTTGTTCACGCTTTATCATTTTTCTTAAAAAGGGAACTTTTTGTTAATGTTACGATGCAATTTTCTTATAAGAGACCACGATATTTCATGAGTAGTAAAATATTTTCTTGCTTTATTATACTGAAATACAGCTAAATGTTTACGTTTCGTAAATATTTAAAAATTGCTGAGAAAATTTTTTTTCATTCCACAATATGTTAGCCGAAATTCTAAGAAAAATAACTCCATTCCACAATTTAAAATTAAAACTTATCTTAAATTACATAAAAAAACTAGCCGCAATTAAAACTTCAATCATATTAGTAGAATTTGTACTAAACATAACTTATTGCCTAAACCTTTAAAAATTAAAACAGCTTTCTCACACAATAGTAAAATTAATAAATATACTAGGCCATCTCCCTGTCTGCCCCTGGTAAGTATGAGATAAACCATGAAGAATGGATTCCAGGCGATTATGGCAAAAAGTGATATTGTATTCATTTTTGAATGAACTCATTATTTGATAGCGCACGCCATTGTTGACGGAGGGAAACTAAAACAATGAACATTGAAATTTAAATTTTAATATAGTAAGCTACAATTAATGAGTTATTTTCTTTTTTCTCTCGCTCTGCTCTTTCATTGCGCCACTCACACACAAAGGGAGTGATAAGAAATAGTAATTCGGTTGTAGTCCACTTGGCCTATTGGAAAAGATGTTTGACTTCGGATGAAAAGATTGCAGGTTCGATTCCCGTCGTGAACGTTCTATTGTAGAAATTTTTTCACAGAAAGTTTTGAAGTTCAACAATGCTCATTTTGAATCTGTCGACTTCCTTGCAACCATGAACAATGAAAAACCATTTACAGTGTTGCACTAACATTGTGAATATTGGAAATCACAACAATTGCGCCTTTTGTATTTGTCGACTTCCTCGCAACAATGAAACAGGAACAATTATTTTCTATTGTTGCAATGCGCCGGACAGAAAGACAGAAAAATAATAGATTTTATTAATATATAGATTCAGAAAACACAAAATAGTATGTATTTCCACCCGTATTAATAATAACCATACACGAAAGAAACAATTAATCAAAAACATTAGAATCATTTCAGCTTATTTATTTGATAATATAATTTCTACAGATTATATTACTACTTTTAGATTATGTAGTCAATAAAGGCATAAATACTTTCAAATCTACAGCTGACATGCACATTAAAAAATTATCACACCTCAGCATAATAAAATGGAGTATTTCCTATTTCCTATTTCCATAATCATAATTCCAGTACTGTTAATGAATCATCGGACAATCTTACAGAAATAAAAAACAAATCTTATTAAAAAAGAATTTTTTTAAAATTTAAATTTAAATTAAAAGGGAAATTTCATATTTAACTCACCCATGTAAAACCTGAAGTAGGAACAGGAATCACAGAAAATACACTCATTACCAAAAAAAAACGACTCACCTATAAGGAGTTGTCCGATTGTAATGAAATTTTGTATGCAAAGACATTGGGACCGCCCATGCAAATGATTAAACTTTGGTGTCCAATGAATAAATAGCGAGAGCTACAGCGCATCGGAACTGCGCACTCAGCAGGTGTATATAAGAAGCGATTCTCAATCTGATGGTCAACATTTTTGTTGCTTTGCGAGTTAGGATACCTTTCAACGACTGAAAAAATGCCTCGCTGCAGGATTCGAGCTCATTACGTGCAACTGTTAAGAGTTTGAAAGAGGTCGTATCATTGGATTGAAAGAGGCAGGTTGGGCAAATCGGAGAATCGCTCGTCGTATGGGTCGAAGTGATGCGGCGATTGGAAGATATTGGCAGGAATGGGTGGACAATGACAGATTTCAGCGTCATGAAGATAGCGGCCGACCTAGGGCCACAGCAGAGCGAGAGGATAGAGTGACTGCCAGATCAGCTGTCACAGCGCCTGAATCATCGTTATCAACCATCAGACGTGCGACCCGCACACGAGTGTCCACCATGACCATTCACAGACGGCTGAGAGAGCGACATCTACGCTCGTACCGACCGCTACTCCACCTGCCACTCACGTCTTCACACCGACGGGCCAGATTACAGTGGTGCTTGGCTCGATCCGGTTGGAATGATGCTGACTGGGGACGTATACTGTTTAGCAACGAATCCCGCTTCCAACAATGTCCTGACGATCGTCGCAGACGTGTCTGGAGACGCCCAGGGCAGCGTGCCGATCCAGCTTTCACTATTGCACGCCACACAGGTCCTCAACCAGGAGTTATGGTCTGGGGTGCCATTTCCCTTGATAGCCGGACCTCTTTGGTCGTCATTAGCGGCACACTTACAGGACAGCGGTACGTCGACGACATTCTGAGACCTAAAAGGGTACCTTCCTTTTCAGTACCCTGGCCTTATTTTTCAGCAAGATAATGCCAGACCACATACGGCACGTGTTGCTATGACCTGTCTTGCAGCTTGTGAAACACTTCCTTGGCCAGCTAGATCCCCAGATCTCTCTCCAATCGAGCATGTCTGGAATATGATGGGAAGGCGACTGCATCCACCAGGGAATGTGAGTGACCTAGCCCGACAAATGGAGCAAATTTTGCAAGAAATATCGCAGGGGACCATCAGGGAGCTTTATCACTCTATGCCACGTCGTGTGGCCGCTTGCATTCAGGGTAGAGGTGGGTCAACACCTTATTGAGCTCGTTACTTTGTAACTCTGTAACTCTGAAATAAATCATTCAATTTGTCTGAAATTTTAATCATTTACTATTCTGTATATAATCTTTCTCTCTACCAATTTTTGTCTCCATCGGACAACTCTTTCTAGGTGCGTCGTTTTTTTTGTTAATGAGTGTAGCTTCTTACGCAGTAAAATCAATGAAGAAATTAAGAAAAAAATTAGAACGAAAATTGAATCTCTGGCCTACACCAAATTCAAGAACACTATTTTAAATGTTTCTCCTGTAGAACGTAAAGCTGTAAAGATTTCAAAAACAATAACCAAATTATCATTATACAGTAGATTCCGATAAAGGGTAAGTTGTAGTTATATTAAATAAAACCGATTATCACGACATGATTAACAAACATATTACCAACAATAATATATAAAAAAATCATTTGACACAAAAAGAAAAATCATATAAAGAACGTATATTGTGTTTAATGATTTAATTTAAAGCCAACGCACAAACTAAAATACAAGATACAATAAAAGCATAATCACTTACAATTATCGATTTCGTTAGCGAGAGCTAACCTCCTCATATTTAACAATACAAAATATAAAATACAAAAAATTCAGTCTTATATAGCCGAGAGAACAATTCATTACGTATTCAGGTATGGGTGAGGTCAACTGTGAGCTTGCGTCTAGGGATGTAAGAAGTCTCGAAGTCTCGAACCAACCATTTTTATTGTCCATGATTTTGGATATTGATTGTTGATTTGAAATGAAGACTGAAAAAAGTAAAGGCTTTGCTTAATATAAATAAAATATAATTATGCTAACGAAATCGATAATTATAAGTGATTATGCTTTTATTGTATCTTGTATTTTAGTTTGTGCATTGGCTTTAAATTAAATCATTAAACAACAATAAACTTTAAGAAAAATCAGGAAAAAAACATTACAGCCATAGGGAACAAACATAATGCTAATAGAAATGACATAATTAATATTTTCGTTTTGGATAATAAGAGCCTACGAAAATTACGACTCACTCTCACAGTGCACAGAGAAAGAAATCCGGATAACCTTTTCAGACCAGACCCATTACCCATTGAACTGCGACTAAGGCGGGACATTCGGCCGCATGGTTGGCATTGTCGCTATGACACTGGCCTCTCACCTTTGAGTACCGGGGTTCGGTTCTCATGTGGGTTTCGTGATGATGGACGATCTGCGCTGTGCAGGTTTTCTCGGGGTTCTCCCATTTCCCGTGCACTTCTCCCACCATACTTTCTCAGTTTTTCTTTCCATCTATCCTCATTTCCGTAGGATTGTACAATAATCCTCGGGTCGCAGTGCTTGGCTTCTCTGCCACCCACATTAACTAAATAACATAACATAAGGTGGGACATTGCTTACAGTTGATATCTTGATATTTATTGTTTTCCTTTGTATTTACTGAATTTAAAACCTTTCACTGTGTTTTCATTTTTATACGTTTCTGTTAACTAATTTTGGCCATTTACACCTTCCATTGATCCTAAAATTGGATTTTCCTACTTGTAAAACTACATAGTGATGTATTTAAGTTATAAAGTTTTGTGATGAATTCGCCGTATTGGGCCAGTATTTTCTGGGCTACTGCACTGACATAGGCTTTCAGGATGCATGTACGAAGGTTTTGCTAAAATTGATTTCAGCAAATCTTTCTTTGTCTCTGTTTACTTTGGATGAAATCTCATAAGCGAATTAATTATCAATGCAGTGCTGATGAATTCACAACCAAATTCCTTTCTTCAAATTGGTCTTCAAAACTTATAACAGTGGCATAATTAATTGCAATCAATTGCTTCTATTGTAATTTTTTCATTATTAGTTTTTTATTAAGCATTTCATATATCATACTGCTCTCTTAAATTCTGTGCAAGATTTTATATGTTAAGAAACTAATTTATACTTTTATGCTCAGTTTAATTGGTTTGTGGCTGGCGCCAATCATGCCAAACGAATTAATTCTATCACTTTTTTGGTTAGGTTCCAGTCAAACGAGAGACTTTATTAGAATTAAACAAAGTATAAAGCAAAAAAATTACTGTCTTGTTTGGACTCGAAAGAGGGTAGGTGGCGAAAACTAGTATCTTCATTAACTTGATATATAAATGTTGAGTCTTTAAAATATAGGATTTCGTTAAGCGCAAAACAGAAAAGCACACAATGTATACATTAAATGAGTGTTGCAATTGAAAGAATATTTTTCCTACTGTTTCAATATAAACCCAGAGTTATAGAATGTTGACAAATTTGAAGACCAGATGTGGAAGCATTAATTTTAATTATAACGTGTGTCATTTAAAGAAATAAAATTCAGCCGTATAGAAATTATGTATAGCTAATTATGCTCAAGGATTCGGGAATGACTTACTCTTAATGATTTTCAATCAGCAAAAATTAAATGGTTAATGATCATTCCACCAAATTTTTATCATATACTTTATTTAAATATAAATATTGTTTTTTAAATTAAATTTACATTCAAAAAAATATTAAGATTGATAATGACGTGTGCTAACTGTTTTATATATGTGGCAAACATCTTTCTAAGTACAGCAATAAATCATTATCTAAAAGTTAAAGAAAATAATTACAGTGCTATAAGACCGTTGTTTTTACTACAGCTCTTCAACTATAGATTTAATGAAAAATGTACTACTTTCAAAACTAAGTGTAGTAATTGCCGATGTAAAATACTTTTTAGTCATAATTTTTTCCTCAATTTTTATGCATAAGTATTTTTACGTTTTTTTTTAAATTTTTTTTCTTGATGAGCTTGAGAAGTGTTAATATTCCACTTGAATATTTTTCTTCTGTGTTTGTCTTTTTATCAGTACATCAGTGCTGACAGAGCTTGACAAATTTCCTAAAAATATAAATAAGAGCTTATTTGCAGTTTAACTTATAACATGAGCGCGTTTATTTTATGTAGGTGGTGATGATATAGGTAACTGCGCGAATTCCTAGTAGTTTATTCATTCACTATTAAATTTTATCTAATAAAAACAGCATTAATTGATGATTAAGTAAGTGAAATATATAAATTTACAATGTACAGATAGAATAACCAACAAATACTAGAAAAATGAGTATTAAAAATAAAAATAAATCATTTACATGAATGATTTAATTCTTTTCTTTAAAAGTGATTTTCTAAACGTACGAAGTTGCAAAATGATGAGTCTGTCAAAATGGCTAGATATGATGCAAATATTTTAAAAATGAGAAGAAACTCATTTTTGCAAAATTTATTACATGCAATTAAGAATGACTATGGTTAATTTATTGAAATGAGGTAAATAATAGTTTCCTTTGGTGTTTGTTATGTTTATTTATTGTTCGAAATATATTAATTTTATTAATATATTAATTTTGTACATGGACTGGTACAGAAAGTTTTTAAATGTTCAGAAATAGGTAAAAAAAAATACTACTATTTTAGAAGGTAAAATTGGATATTTCTTATCAGCTAGATGCAAAGAAAACTTAAGTTTAATATTGTAATCTAATGACAAGTTTTTAATCCTCAAAAAAATTTTACTGTTGTCTTCTCTTAGAATTAACAGGAGGATATTGTTATTTTCAGGAAGTATTTTCTTTTATAATTTGTTTACAAAACAACTTGCAGTTTCCATTGATTGATCTAATTTTGTTTGTGTTAAGTGCAAGTTCCTCTTTCTCTCTAATTACCAGTGCATCTACGCATTTCCTTTTAATTGTATTTTCTTCTCTTATTAATGAATCTTGTTTCTAATTAGCTTCATGTTCGTATTCAATTACAATTTTTGTCAATTCTACTCATTTTGTTAATTTAAGTCTGTTCGCTTTCAATATTACGTTTGCAATACTTTAATTTCTAATATTAATTAAGATAAAAATAATGCTAAGGAGATTAAGGACAATAATAATAAGTAGACAATTATTGAAAGTTTATAAGTTAGAATGTCAACAACAAAATCTGTATATTTCATTAAAAAACGTAAAAACATAATTCTATCAATTCTTCTTTCTTCAACTATATTTCGTCTTCTTTTACAGATGACGTCATCAGGTTATTAATTCGAAGACAAGAAAATTCCTTCCCTTTTCCTCTACAGAATTCGTTAATTTTTAAGTAATACTTTTTCACTGCGACAATACATTAAATCCCCATACATAATATCTCTGTTAAAATAATAAAAGTGTTAAGTGCACGTTCCTCTTTGTCTCTAATTACTCGTGCATCTACGCATTTCGTTTTAATTATATTTTCTTCTCTTATTAATGAATCCAGTTTCAAATTAGTTTCATGTTCGGATTCAATTATAATTTTGTCAATTCTATTCATTTTGTTATTTTAAGTCTACTCGCTTTCAATATTGCGTTTTCAATATTACGTCATCACGTGTTGTTAGGAATGCGATTGCAGAGCGCATCTCTAATGATCGTGTAATAAGCAACCTTATTAATGTTGTAATTTTGGGAAATTCCTAAACCATATAATCATGTTCTGAAATTGTTATTAGTTTTGAGTGTTATTTGTTCAATGAACTGTACTAGAAACATTATGTTCCCACTGGGGCTTAGTTTTAAATCAGCTGATTTTTTTTCAGTTTAAATTTTTTTTTCATAAAGCCTATTTAAAAGGGAAAACCTTTTTACATCAATGCTTAATGAGGATTACATTTTCTTAAATAGAAACGAACTTACTTCTTTTGCCAAAAGATAAGTGTTTTAGTTACTCAGGTGTGTTGTTTAAAAATACTTTTCAAATTTTAAGAATTTTTGTTTTCCGTTTCGAAGCTCGACCATTTCATTTCAGTTTCTTTGCTACATCAATTATATATCAGCGTTAATGGAAAATAAATCAAACTTTAAAAGTTAAGATAAACAACAACTCGTATGAGTAAATTTGATAACAAATCAATACACTTCCTTCTGTTTAAAATCAAATTTTAGTATATGAAACAAATTCTACTCATTCCTCCGCTAATTCAAACAAAAAACGCTTGATCTCGTACAAACAAGCTCTAAAAAGATGTTTTGTCGTTGTTTCACGTAGTAAACACTATGAATTTTTTTTTTTTTGTTTGGAAATTTAAAATTATTATTTTTTGGGATTCAAAAAGGTTGGTTTTATAGACAAAATATGTCTTTAACAAGTTAAGTATTATCAAATCAAAATCATGAAGGGGAAGCTTTTAAAAGATTGTTTGAAGTAATATGAAAAGACCTGCAGGTTTTATAAAAATTACAAGATTTCGAAATAATTTGTTTTTAAATTTTACTACGATTCTCGTAAGAACTTATTAGTAATTAGTTTCAATCTAATGTAACTTCTGGCAGTTGCGCTATTGGTTTGTGAAATCACCAACTATAGGATAGGATTGAATTGTAATATGTTGTATTTTGCTTTGCTTTTTATGTCTTGCTTTGTATTCTGCTTGAGCAATGGCCGGCAAATTAGTCCAAGATATTTAATTATCTCCATTTATCTGGAATTATCTTTATTTACTGACTTCATAATTACATCTTTATTATTGTTTCCCATGACTAGGACCAACGAAGGACCACGTGCTAGCCTAATCTGACAACGTCAGGATGAGGCTAGGAAATTCGGGAATGGTGACGAGAATTCATAGAGAGTAAGTCCCAGGCAGATACGGACGAACCACAGAAGAAGAAAGAAACAACCAAGCCATGGCCGGGATTCGAATCGGGTTACGGCACAACGGCCACACGGCCGTCTAGACCGCTCGGCCAAGCCGGGACGGCAATTATATCTTTATAATTAAGAGTGTGATTTTTTGGGGGGGGTTTGTTTCGCAAAAGATTCACAACATCCTGAACTATAAATGCGTCATTTGTCTTTTCAAACAAAAGATCGTTCAATTGAAGCACAAACTTAAAAATTAATTTTATTCATTCCTTAAAAATCCAACTTTCCTCATATTCTTCTCCTGCACATGTATTAAATCTTTCCGTTTTTATTGTCAGTAAAGCATTGATCGTTACATATAACGTGGATTAACATATTTTCCTGATAGGCAGGATAAAATATAGTAATTGATATTCATCCTAAGGAATTTGCCATTAAAGCATGAAGCTCCCAGAACTATTCTTAAAAGTGTAACAGTCAAAAATCAATAATTTTGAGGTTGTAAAAATTTATAATTCTAATCTTATTTGGCCTCTTAATGTCTTGTTTCATTATACTGTCAAGTAAAAAATTAAGTAGAGAGAAAAAAGTCACAACTGGACAAGTGAATATGCCTTCGCACACTGAGCCAACATCAATGGGAATTCTGAACAGTTGCTTCATTCTTATTAGGAATCATCAGCAGAATATACCCTTGATGTTTGGCTCAGTTGCGCGAAAGCTAAGCTAAAAGCATTTTCGGTTCCGGAAATGGGCCGCCGAGATATAAAACAAACAAATAAAAATTAATTCTATGAAATCTACACTATTAATCCTTTTCACTGAAAGGCACTAAGAGATTTAATTACATAAAGGAAACATCATAAGTTCAATGAAAAGCAAATTTTTTTTTATTTGATTGTTTTTTATCTCGGAGGCCCATGTCCGGGACCGAGAATGCTATTAGCTTAGCTTTCGCGCAACTGAGCCAAACATCAACGGTAAATTCTGCTGATGATTCCTAATAAGAATGAAACAGCTGCTTAGAAGCTGTTTAGAATTCCCGTTGATGTTGGCTCAGTGTGTGAAGGCACAAATGTGCCTACTTGTCCAGTTGTGATTTTTTCTCTCTACTTATATATTATTATCGACATTAAATTTGCTTTTCATTGAACTTACGATGTTTCCTTTTTGTAATTAAATTCCTTAGTCCTTTCACTGAAAGGACAAGGGATTAATACTGTGGATTTCACAGAATTATGTGTTATTTGATTGTTTTTTTATCTCGGCGGCCCGCCGAGATAAAATTCCGAGATATTCCGCGACCGAGAATGCTTTTAGCTTAGCCTCCGCGCAACTGAGCCAAACATCAAGGGTAAATTCTGCTGATGATTCCCAATAAGGATGAAACAGCTGTTCAGAGTTCCCGTTGATGTTAGCTCAGTGTGCGAAGGCATATTTACTTATCCAGTTGTGATTTTTTCTCTCTACTTAATAATTTAAGTAGCTGTTAACTTTTTGGCTAAATTAGTCTTTTTCTAAAGATAAAATATAAACGGTATTAAAAACATTAGCAATATTCTTTAAATTTTTTCTTCAAAAAAGCTATTTAATTAAGCCAAGAAGTTATCAGCTACTCAACTGTACGACGAAAAACGATATCAGTAAGTTAATATTTATTTATATCATAGTGCTAGCCATATTTGGTTCAATTTTTAGCCAGTTCCATTTGTTGCTTTCCATTTGCAGGAATTACAGTTAAAATACCACACCTTATTCCTGTGTGGCCCTTGGGTTCGAGGGAAGTAAAGTTCATGGTGTTTTCTAGTCTTCTGCTGATTTATGTAGCATTAAGGTTTCTCATAGAATAGAAGTTTCAAAGAAATGAAATTTTAAAGACATTCAGTAGTAAACTTTAAATAGTAGTATACATATCTGATAATTCTAATTTTCTGTTTTAAATCCATATTTCTTTCTTATCTCCTTTCTATTTATTGTTATATTAACAAATAAACATATATTATGAGATATATTTATTAAACAAATTTTCAGAAAGTCTTTTCTTCTTTCCTTTTTCAAGCTTTTTCTAAACAACGAAATGATTTTGTAGATCTCACATATCATGTACACTCTCCTGGACATACTTTAAAACAACAATCCCTTACTGATTATTAATAATATTACTTCTGACAATGAGTTGTTCCTGACTATCACACTGTTATTATTTCTAACTCTTCTATTTATTTAAACTTAAATTTACAATTTCAATTCTTCAAATATTTGAAGAATCTTTTATTAACTATCCATAATTTTATCTTATCCCTTGCCAAATTTACCAGTACATTATCAACATGCACTCCTTCATTACGATTAAGGTTACTAGCTTTAGTGTTTCTTATAGTTATACTTCCTCTTATTTTACATGTTTTTGAATCTTTTTCTATATATAAAAAATTTAATCTAATTATTGATGCAATGACCTAAGTCACAGCAGTGCTCAGCCAATTCTGACTTGTCCCCTTGTTTCTTCTTAATGTAATACACATGTTCTAGAACCCTCTCCCGAATCGTACGTTTGCTTTCTCCATCATAAAAATTGCCACAATTCAAACATTCTATTTTATAAATTCCCATATCCTATTTTTTTCTCACTTTTATTTAATTTGTAAAAAAAGATATTTTTCAATTTATTTATATATTCAAAAGCTATTTCAATATCATATTTTTTACAAATCCTTTTTAATTCAAAACTGTTTTTATTCAAATATGGAACTATTAATCTTTCTTTCTTATTCCTGTCTAATTATTTAATTTTTGTCATATTCCTTTAAGGCCTTATCAATGAAAATTTCTCCATAGCCATTTTTCTTCAATATAATTTTCATTTTATCTAACTCATTTTTGAATTCCTTATCTGAACTTGTGGTTCTAAAAATTCTGTTAGTAAAGTTGTCAACTATATTCTTTTTTTTATGTGAACATCTTGACCCGACATAAAATTTACAATATGGTCACTTTGTGATTCTTTCCTGTAATGTTTCAATAGTTTATTACGTTTTTTTATCAAACAAACATCCAAGAAGATTAATTTATTATTAAACTCTT
Organism: Thereuonema tuberculata; assembly: GCA_023159025.1. Taxonomy (NCBI): domain Eukaryota; kingdom Metazoa; phylum Arthropoda; class Chilopoda; order Scutigeromorpha; family Scutigeridae; genus Thereuonema; species Thereuonema tuberculata. The sequence continues at coordinate 43,229,432 of JAFIDM010002131.1, read as the reverse complement.
TTTCCATTTTAAAATTGATATCTACATTTCTTTCATTATTATCCTTAAAAATATTTGGAATTGGCGAATTCTAATTTTAATTTCTAAAAAAGCTCGTTTTCAAAAGTATATATTTGAGTAAACCTTCAATATCCTGTGTTACGGTGCAGTGTTCAAAACTAAACTTACACCATTTTTACCATTTTTAGGCTATACGTATAAAGCTTATATAAAGGATAAAGATATAAAGTAAATTTTTGACAGGCAAATTATATTATTCTATCAAAGTTATGAGTTAATATTCATCTGATTTAATTTTGACTTAAACGTGAGGACCGGATTCCTTAGTGGAGGAAAAGACTTCTGTCATTAATTCTGAAACCACTAGAATGTCTGTGGAGAGCTGCAGGTGACTGAAAAAGTAGGGAAAGAGGGAAAGTATTTACCAAGACTCAAGCATTTCGCATTTCAGGCGGAATTTCGCAGACAAGTGGCGAAAACTTCTATTGGTGATATCACAACTAATTTCTCCAACAACAATCAAAGTACTAATAAAGGGTTATTTTTCGTTATTTTTCAAATAAAGTTTTATGTTTCTTATTGTTTTGAAAATTGAGACGGTTAATGTAATAAAGGGCTCTGAAACTAAGCTAAGTAATTAAAAAAATTTTCTGTTTTCATTCTTTAAATAAATTACTTTCGAATTTCAGTTGATTGTGATTTGTTAATTTTCAAATCTCTCTTTCTAAACTGAATTGTGAAAGGCTCACAGAGCGGGCCGAAACGTCATGTTATCTTAGATTTTTTAATCATAATTGTTTTTTTAGAGTTATTGTGACCTTTTAGCGACTTTTTGACAAATACTAATAAACTTTCTAATATAGATTAGTATCCTCACAAATACTAATTACATTTACAAAATAAAGAAATTAATAAGTAAAAGATATACTGCTGGCCATTCAAAGTGCAACACTGCGAAACACAAGACCTATCAAAGCCATATTATTTTACTGCTAACTTATGATACAAGGGTGAAATGATTACAATTACAGCTCGGTGATACTTGCTGAACGTAAATAAATCAGTATCTCGTGTAGCCACTATGAACGGCAATAATGTCTGCTACACGACCCGATATAGTGAGGAAGAGACGCTGGATGTACGTTTGGAGTATTTCAGTCCATGTGGTTTCGATCTGATGCCAAAGTATATCTGCTGAAGCCGCAGGTGGTTTGTGGCGTGCCAATGGTTGGGCTATCATGGACGAGACGTATTCACTAGGCGACAGATCCGGTGAACGCGCGGACCAGGAAAGAAGCTGAATATGTTGGCAATTGTTGGAATTGTTGGAAGTTGCGTGCCACATGCTGTCGCGCATTGGCCAGTTGGGAAGGGGCTTGAAGCAAGCCCTGAAGATAAGAACAAGAACAGGTTCCAACAACTCAAAATCGTAACGATGGTTATATAACTTATATGTATAAGGAATGAGTACCAAGCGCGAGCGGGACTGGAATCCAATAGCACCCCATACCGTAACATCAGGTGCCGGACCGGTATGGTGATGTATAATGAAGAAATCACTCAGTCGGTGCTGCAGACAGAAGCGGGATTCGTCGGAAAGACGATGCCATACGATACCAGAATTCCAGTCGCAGACGTATGTGATGTACAGTCAAAGATGCTACCCATGATCTACGCATCATGCAAATTTCAGGTCGATCGGATGCGTTCTTCCTGTTGCACTTTTAATGATCAGCAGCGTAGTTCAGATCTATTTCATTTGTTAAAGGCTTAAGATCGATTTTGTGTGTTGATGAATACCTGACTAGAAAGCGTAAATTTAAAGTACTATGAATCAGCCTATTTAAATTAATAACAATAATAATAATAATACTAATAATAATAATAATACTTAATCGCCGTATTGTCTTAGCTGGGGAAACCCATGGTTTGAAGCTTTTTCGATATAATAATAATAATATTAAGTGATTTTAAAATGAAATTTCAGTCTAGACTTTGTTAACAAACTAGGCAAGTTATCCTCTATCTACAGATTTTACGAATAGCACCATTACACTCCTACACTAATTTGCGAACTTAATGGCATTATAAATCATATATTTCAAATACATTAAATTATTAATAATAGTAAATATTTAAAAATATTTATCTCTGATAAACAAATCACATTCACTTGGTGTCCAAAGGGACACAGGCGTTTGTCAATGAGTTTTAAATTGGATCTCAATCCTAGGCCTGCGTTTCTTCCAGACGGGCCTGAGGCTTCACGCAACCGTCTGCAAAAAAAAAAAAGAAGTACTTTCCCGGGTATAATCGCAATTGACTTTCACCCATTTAATTTATATGAAAATGAATTATATTCTTTTTTTTATTTTTTATGAAGAAAATTGAAAAAAATACCGATATTTTTTATTAACTTATCATCAATTAAAGTAAATTCTCAAATTATAAATATATATTTTTTTGTAAAGGCTTTCCCAAGTGTATTTGCTCCAGGATAAAAAAAAAATGTCAGTTATTAGAAAACTAAAAATTATTAATCAAAATAGAAAGTATACAGGGAGATTAATAGTCAAATTCGGTGTAAAGAAAAGTAAAATAGGGCATGGAATTCCAGATCGTACTTGCGATTCTGAATCAGATGATAGGGTCCCGATTTTAATTTTTTTTCTGCCCCGATGAAAAGAAATGATCTAGTTAGCACCCTTCACAATCGGGAAGAGCAAGGAAAGGGAAGCGAGATTAGAATAAGCTAAGTTAAATCCGGAAATCCATGCCCTATTTTACTTTTTTTTTACAGCGAATTTGACAGAAAAATATTTAGGTCTATTTTTCCAGTGCTTTATGAATCACCCTGTATATAATTCTGAAAAAAAAAACAGATTGTCCACAGCAGGTTTGGAAAGAATTTTTCAGGTTACATTGTTACGTTTCAGAAATTTATTCTAAAATAATACAATGAAATATCAAAATTTATTTTGTAAAAGACACTAAAGATTTCATTAACAGTTCATCATCATCATTATTTTAAGCCATTTTCAATCCACTGCAGCATGAAGGTCTCCAAGTTTTCTCCAGTTCCTTCGGTTGAAAGCTTTTCTCTTCCAGTCGAAACTAACCAAAACTTTCAATTTCTTCCACCTTTCTACCTGTGGACACTTATTCGGTCTCCTTTCATTTCTCGGAATCCAGTTTAGAATTTCTATTGACCATTTATTATCATTTCGTCTTGCTACATGACCAGCCCTTTCCATTTGAGTTTCTTTATTGTGATAATAATATCAGACAATATGGTTTGCTATCTCATCCATACATTTCTTTTAAGGCCTCGTTGCATAATTCCATCTTCCGATGCTTCTTTGAGTTGTCTGCAGTCTCTGGATTACTTTTCTGGTCAACGTTCATGTCTCCGCTCCCTATATTAGAACTGGTAATACAAATTGATTAAACACTTTTTCTCTTTTTCTTTAAGCAAAGTGGCATTACAGCTTTCATTATTACAGTATTTCGGCCAAAGACATTATATGCAAGTTTTACTCTAAGATTAATTTCTGGCATAATGCTTCCCCCCCGTACTAATTCCTTGCCCAATATATACGTAGCTGCTAACCTCCTCTAATTCAAAATTACCAACTTTAATTGATTGTCTATTAGTAAATCTAATAAACATAATCCTTTTTTTCTTTCGAGTTTAGCTTTAAGCTTACTTTTAAACTTTCATTGCCAAGTTCTTGAATCATCAATTCCATCTTTCCCTAGGACATATTAGTATCGTCCTCTGCAAAGCGAAGATGGCATAAATAATCATCATTAATATTGATGCCTCTTTTTTCCCTGTCTAATTTTTTGAACACTTCCTGAAGTACTGCTGTAAAGAATTTAGGAGATATAGTATCTTCCTGTCTGACACTTTTTCCTATGGTAAACAAGGATGATTCTGTGATGCAAATTGAATATGTTTAGCTTTGGAAAACAGTTCTTAAGCACATTACTGAGGACATCGGGAAATACAATTGTGAGCTCAAAAGAAAATAATTAGAGGAAAATAAAAGCCTGAAATCTGTTAAAGGTCTTTTATGCACCGGTAAGAATTTCATATCAGCTCTGAAAAATGAAATCGTGAGGAACTAATGAAGTGTGTAGAAACTTTTTTAGCAATTTAAATGGACACTAGCCGGGTACCGTCGCTTTGCTCCGGAACCCTTGCATATACAGCATTAAATTTTTTTTTATTTATTTAGTAAATTATTATTGAGATCGGAGAATATATGACTTCCCAGCAAGTTGTGACTTTCTCCGCTTAATTAAGTGTATTGCGGGTTGGCGCCACACACCTGGGGTTGCCGCCACACACTTCATGATCAGTTTGCCAAATTATTCCCTATCCCGTGGGAATTTCGAAAAATCCGCCAATTAATATAGTTGGACAGTTGTTTGATATATTTTCATATTTTATGAATAGATTATCTAATTCTTCAGTAAATTTACCTTTAGTAATTTGTAATTTTACATTTTGCTTATTTCTTGATCTCGACAATGCAACGTATAATTGTCCATGAAAAAAAAAACAGGCTCATACAAAATTCTTGACCATGTGATTTGTTAATTGTCATGGCGAATGCAGGAATTATTGGAAATTGTCTACGTTTGACAATGAAAGGAAAATTTGAATCGCTTGATTTCAAGTCAATTCTTGGAATTGTTACTAATTCATTTTTGTGGGATTCATTGATGATTTTTATACAAATAAAATGCTGATGACATCCCATCACAATTAGTCTTGTTCCATTATACAAACCCTTCTTCAGATTTAAATTTCTTATCAACATGACAACTATTCCAACATTTTTACCTGCCTTCACAAACTTCTCACAAATAGCCAACATGAAATTTTTCACATTTTTGCATCTATCTTGTAAACGCAGAAACGTTTGTGAATGACTGATAAATCGTTCTCAATATAATGTTCTCTTCCAATTTTTATACTTTTCGTTTAAATTGAGAAAAAAATCAAAATTTGACCCTTTCTTAGGCGACATCTTGGAAACCAAAAAAGATTTTCGAAAGATTTTTGTAGCGTTTTTTGTCTTAAAAAGATCTACATTTTATACATTTGCATGACCTATATATCTCTTATAGTTTGGTCACAAAATTGGACAAACTTATTTTTATGACAGACACTTTTATAATATAAGATAATGAATTTTTAAAGGTGAAATGCATGTAAAAAGTTTCTGTTTCTGAAGTTCCAATTACAATTATAATATGATACTTTTTCAGTCGATTATTTGACTTCTACTGAAAGCTTATAAAGTTAAAGATTATTCAGTATAAAAAATAAAATTATTTTGTTTATCCACCTAAAGTCTTTTACTTACAGACATAATTTAAGTTCACATGAAAAATGGGCTAGTATTTTTAGCATGTAAAAATTATGTTCTGTCTGCAAATATATTTATCGTACTGGCTATTTTTTTTCGGATGTAATTCATTGTTTTTATTGATCCCTGTTGGAGCAATCGATCATAAAACAAGGGATAACTTACAACATGTACTAACAATGTTATTGATTCAAAAAAGGAGAAAAGAGATTCCTTTGAATTTCGTGTTTTCTTCGGAAACCTTATCAATTTGAAAAGAAATTTGAACTGTAAATCACCGTTGTATCAATATATTCCCCATAAATAAAAAAGTCTGATAGCACTGAAAGAAGAATCTTCTTCTATGTATTCTTGAAAGTTCCTTTTTTTTTTCTACTGAGAATCTGAGTTTAACTAAACATATGACATTTTATGATCGACATTTCAAAAAGTATCATAATACCAAAGAAATGAAAACTTGTTCTTTTGAAACCACTTAATTATCTTTAAGTCTATCGTTCATTACCATTAAGTTTAGATTTGTCTGATTTTATACTGAATCATTGAAGATTTAAAATTGTGAAGCAACTAATCATTTAATTCATGAAGAAAGTGTCAATACTGGTGAATACTCTTGTATCTAATAATATTTCTTGTTATGGAAATGTGTTACTAAAATTTATTTCTAAGATTTATTTATCAATAATCGTAACTGGTAGTGTTTGCATTAGCTAGCAGTGTCAAAAGCTGAGTAGTTAGAGGCAATTAATCAATGTCAGTTTTATTGTGCTAGATTGACTAGACGCTAATAAAGTTGTGCTTTCAAATAAATTGTATTACAAAGAGATAAAATAATAACACACATTAATGTTGGTTTTCTTAATATATGACATCCGAGTAAAGTAATATGTCATAACTTTCTGATTTAATTAAATAACGTTATTTGCGGTATTTAACTTTATTTTGGCATAATGTTGTCAAACTCAACTGATATTGTTCATTAAAAAGTGAGGAAACTAAATAAAATTTTTAGTAAATTAAAATAGTTTTGTAATATTTTTATAAATTATAATAGTTTTGTAAATTTAACAATTTACCTATCTAAGCGTCCCTTACCATAAAGACTACTTATGTTTAAAAAATTAAGAAATTTTCACTTTGATGATGGAAAGACATTAAGATTCGTTCAGACAGAACATACAATCTTTGAATTGACAGATTAATACATGACTTTTAATGCTGTAGTGGGTTCAATAAAAATTTCAGAAAATCATTCTTCAATTCAAGCAATGACTAAAGCGTTGAAGTAGAAAACCAATTGCAAGTAACGCATTAATGAACATAATGGAACTTTCATTAATGAGAGGGAAAATTAACCTTAATTGTGCAGTTGTAGACCCTCAAGGAATTAATAGATTCGTTTAATTAATCTCTTAGGAGTAATCAATCACTCCAAAGATTTTCATAATTTACTTTTTTTACAAAGTCAAACAACACGTATGCTTTCAGAAATCATTTGTCTGTCATTGTAGATGAATGACCTTTATAAATTTATCAGTACGAAATTCGTTTTAATGTTTCATAAGAGAAATGTTAAGAACGAAGAATATATCAACTAGAACTACTTTAGAATCAACTTAATAGTTTTTGATAAACAATTAGGGAAACAAATAAATCAACAGAACCAAATAAATTTTTAATCAACATGAAAACGCCAACATTCATGTATCCGCAGAAGTGTTTGATAAATAAAAAACAACAACATTCAAAAAAGTACACAATTACACTATATTCGGCCTGACACTTACCTGACACCAACGCCCTTATTCAACAACTAAAGTGCATCTTCAACAGCTATGTACCAGATCAGAACAAAAAGTAGCCGTTTTACGGGATTCGAACTCAAGCGATTATCCATATACTTACTATGGACTTATTATGAATGAATTGTTCAGAAATTGAAGACTATATTTAATTACATTTACTATAATATTGATTAAAACAAGAGATAATATATAGTCATACATTAATTAAATAAAATCTTAAGTACTCATTACACTAAGCTCTTGAAGATGACTGAGTTGTAAGTAGCAACTACTATGAAACTTTTATTTACATTTATTTAAGTAATATTTGGTTTCATATTTTGTCTTTAACTGCAAAATAACTAAAGTTTTCCCATAAGCCAATAAAAAAAAAATCTAACCTAAACAAATTTGATTTTACTGAATCCAATTCTCTAATGATATATTTAATTAATAAATTTAACGTGCTGTGAATAGTATAAACAAAGCAATAAAAATCAAAAACAGCACAAGACTAAACAAATTGCCATTCTGAATCAATTATCGGGGGGAATTGGGGACGGCCCGTTTCGTCCTTCCTGGGACTCCTCAGCCCAATCCGCCAACCCCGACAAAATATATTTAATGATATATTTAATGTAGGAAAATCCATTTAATCAGATTTACATAAAAATTCTTTATAATAATTTTCAAAGAAAGTGCGTTTGTATTCAATGGATTGGTTTCAATCCGTAACAACAGTCATTTTCATGCCATTAAAGGACCTCAGCGATTACGAAATTAGGGGTGGTGGGGTTCTACTACGCCCATTTTTATGAAATCACTCTCACATTGCACCTAGAAACATAAGCAGACTTGAGAGTATTAATCTTGATAATGATAATGCAGTGGAGCATAAGAAGTCATTAAAATGTGTAATAGCTGAAGCAATTTCGTAGAAGGTCAATTGGATTAGCTGTTCTTAAGCAGTGCTCGCGTTATTCTGATGAGAGACGGAAAGTCTTACTTTTGGCAGGATTTGGGGTTTAAAAGGTGTCTTGTAAATGACTGCAGAAGATGAATGAGAACAGAATTAAGATTGAGGTAGATAATTATGATTAAGATGTTTACAAAATGCCAGGGTTGTAATGAAATTTACAGTAAGAGGAAAAATTTAAATTGGCCTTTTCTAAATTGGAATTTCAATGCTTCTTTTTATCTCAACAACAATGTTATTCGTACATTGCTCAAATACCAGATATATGCTGTGCTTTAGATCTGACTTAAAATGTTTTTTTTTTCTTTTTTTTTATTATGCTAGGTATGTATTTACATTTTTCTTTACGTATGTGGTACTTAATGTTATTTTGTAATATTCCTAAGGCTTCGTTTGTGCTTTTTATTTTGAGTTTTCATTATTCTTTTCTTTTTCTATTATTTTTTTAATATCTAAAGAATTTTTGTAAATTTAATTTGGAAGGGAAACAATATTTATGCTTCGATTGAAAGTCATTCTGTTTAGATATATATTAAGTACATTCATATAAAGTCATAGGTTAAATTACATCATTAAATCAATTTAGAACTAATTTAATCAATATTATGATTTTTAAAAGTGTCTCTTAAGAATATGTACATTAGTTTACAATGTATTATTTTCAAATTCTTTTGAATCAACTAGAGCTTTTAAAAATTTTCAAAAGGGCTGCTAGAACTTATTCAAAAAATATCAATTTCAATTTCTTAAATAAGCTAATTTGTTAATGAAGCATATGCACTTTAAATTTCAGAAATGAAAAAGAACTTAATTTCTGAAATTTATTATTCTGAAAGTGATGATTTCTATATATCTAGCAACTCAAAAAAAAAAATTCTCTCGGAATGAAGTATGACAAGCTTAAGTTATTGATACTTTATTACTATTTCTAGAATTCAATTTACACTGATTCTTAATCTGAGAGAAATAACCAATCCACTATGTCTACTTCTCAATTATTGTTTGCATTGGCAATCAATTAACGACGTAATGAACTGAATAAATAAGCATAAATAATAGATTATTGTAAATTCTTAGGACTTTTTTATTTTTTCATCTTTTTTTATATTATTTTTTATTTTTTTTTTCATTTATTATTTTTTTGAAAAGAAAGTAGAAACAAAGAAAAGTATGATGATACTTTTGAAAGAGAAGCTACACAGTGTATAAATTAATCCATATCACTAACTTCTACGGCGTATTGGGGACTCTTCATGTATCACGTTTTGTTAAGGAACTCATGCCCGGAAACATACCGTTTGCCTGTTATAGGCACTGTCATCCCATTTGGATACTGTATATACTGTATTTCGTTTTCCGTCATATACAGCAGGAGGATATTTTTGTTTTTTAACATAATTTTTTCGTTTTTTTTTTTATTTCGTTTTCGTATTTCGTTTTGTTTTTTGTTTGTTTTTTTCAAAAAAAGATTATGGTTTAATTCTTCAGTTATATTTTAACTGGCTGCAGCAGTGTTAGTTTTGTACACCATTTAAAAATATTTATAGGATTTGATAGATTTAGTAATTTAGTCATTACTTTATTGTAATCCAGTACTTCTAATATAAAAATAATATATCTAGAATCAGTTCTATCAGCAAGAAATGATCCATTCGGTGTTATAGACAAATTCACTTAGATATTGAGCAATTAGAGGGAAAAGAAGTTGTCATATCGCCTGTATTACGTGTTTCTTCAATGCAGTTGTCGCCTCCTTTTCTTCCATAGATAAGATGTCTTGATATTATTGAGAAGAACATCCTACTCTCAATCATATCAGTTTATTTTCGTTGCAAAGTCATTTATTAATTCTTTCTGGAATCAGTAAAACCCTTAAGACTCCTGACTGTATAGAGTCACCAATCGCTAAAATCCTTGCTAAGATAAACAATAATTATCATTTATTAATGTTATTATTAATGTTTTCAGTAACTATGAAACACGAAATCATACTTATAAAATGTACAGACGGAAAAATATGACTACTTAATACTTTAGTAAATTCAACCTGAGCGATTTCAGTTGCAGATGAAAAACTGTACTAAACATTAGATCTGAAAAACTTGTGTATTTAACAAATTTAACTTCGATAATTTCTATTAAGTAATATCGAAGGTTTTTTTTAATTATGGAATTTTTTTTTTATGTTACCTATATCCTTTTGTTTCTCTTCTACCAAAAGAATTTCAATACAACTTCAAATTTATTGCAATATTAAAATTTTATTTATTGATATTAAGTTAGCATTAGCCCTAAAGTTTTAGATGAAAGTTTTTTAAATACAGACAGATTTAATTCTACTCTTGCTACCAAAAAAAAACCATTTTCATGTTTTACATAAATTATCACTAAAACTTTGCTTCAAAATTTAAAGAGACATTTCGATGCTTTGGCAACTTTATCTATCATTATCTTTATGGTCTCCCTGGTTTTGACTATTAGGAAAATTTTTAACGGAACGATTGGCAGCCATCGCTTCCACACGACTACCGAACTAAATATGTTGCTCTTAGCGTTGGCATAAAGCAGACTCATTTGTAGGACATTATCTAACCCGAAAAGCTATCAAACCGTTTGGGTGATTACTTGGATGTAATGTAAATATCTGTTTGTCGACATTCTTGGTTATATTCCAATTATCTTCGTTATCTTCAGAATATCTTTGTAGCAAAAAATGTCTTCAGATGCTTTTATTCATGTCAACTTAAAAAAACAAAGTCTTCTTACAATATGATTCTTCAACTAAAATTTTGTATAGAACATTTTTAGATTCTGATCTTTTCAAAATGTGGACTCGGAAAACTTGACAACTACTTTAATTAAGACATAAAAAATACTTCAATACTCAAGAAATCAAAAATTCATTTTTATTATTATTATTCATTAAATATATTTCAAAAATTAGATTAAGAAAAAGAGTCAGTATTCGCTAATTATAATGAATGAATTAAAATAGTTCTGAAATATTATTTTGGTGAATTAGAATAATTTTATGTATATAAAAAAGAAAAGGTAAACTTTATCATGTAATTTTAATAAATAGTCATTGAATTTTTAAATAGTATAGATTTTAAGAAAATAGACAAATAAAATTAAAATTCTTCCGAACTGAAAAAGTCACATACATTAACGTAAATAAACTGAAAATTAATAATAATACAATATTAATAATAATATTATAGAAAAAATTTTTTTAATTTCTAATCCTATTTTACCATTACGTGTTTATCATCTTTTTTCTTTTTTATTTGATATCTTATATTGTTTAGATATCAATGTTATATTACAGTATAAAAATATGTAACACATTTACAGCATATCATATGACGCTGTATGAATTTGGCTCTTTTTCAAGTAAAAATAAAATTATTCTTAAAAATAATTTTTTCATGAATGTTAAGCAGTTGTTGTTGACTTGTGATATATTGAATGGAATGCTTCTGCCATATTTGGATAGAATGATTCTGCCATATTGCTATATTAGATAGAGTGTACTAGAGGGTTTCTTTTTTGTTAAATATTCTGCACGTTAAATTAGTTATCTAAAGTATATTAATTTTAAATTCATTTTTCCCGGGATGAATATATTTAAAATTTTCAGCTGTATGAATACTACAGGACATAAGTATTTGGAATTTGTAGCAATTACAGATTACATGAATCAGTTTATTTGGGTGAAATCTCAATCGTATCAGATTTGAATTGTTGATGTTACTAAACTTTGAATTAAGAATACATTTTATGGCCATTAATTTGATATAGTTTTTGACAAGTTTGACAATAGCAAAGTAAATTTTTTTAATGACAAAAGTTTCAAGAGTATAACTAACAAAAGAATATCTTTTTAAGATTTTTTAACATTTAAATTATAATGATAAAGGTCTACACATAAAATTCAAAACAGCATGATTTTTCTAAATAAATTTTGCTGTTCTTACTGCGAACTTCCGAATAAGCGAACTAGATCAATAGCTTACTGTTAACTTACATCAAGCTAAGTATCTTATGAACTGTAGGCTTTTTTTGTGTTGAGAATTTATGTCCACCATTTTTCTCTACTGTGGTGATCAATTTAATTTTGCAATATTTAGTGGTATTGCTAATTATTAACTTGAATTTGTTAATTGTTAAATAAATATTAATAGATCCAGTGCAATGTTACAAAGACCTGTCAAGCAATAAACCAAGAAGGCACCAAAGGTAAACAAAAGATTTCGCCTCTGAGCTTTCAATAGCGGGAGTGTGAAACGGCGTTTTGTCCTCTTTATGGACTCATGAGCCACACACTCAGATCGCGAAACCAAATAAAGGAATCCACCCACGCACCCGCCAGTGGGTTCCCAATAAAATAAAAGAAAAAAAAAGAAAAACAAAAGGATGAGGGTTTGGGTGTCTGATGAGTCGATAAAGAGGACGAAACGTCCGTCTCAGACTCCCACTGTTGATAGTTCAGAGGCGAAATCTTTTGTTTACCTTTGGTGCCTTCTTGGTTAATTGATTGGTTGGTTGGTTGGTTGGTGTTTAATGGCGCAAAAGCAGCTGCGGCTAAGCTGCGCCAAGAAAGGTAAAAAAGAAAAGAAAATGGAATGAAGACTAACTACATGTATCTAGCTAAAAAGGACAAAAACAAGAAAAGAACAGGTAGTGCGCAAAGCAAGATAACAGGATATAGGTAAAATGATAGGTATTTAGAAGAAAAGTAAAAAATCTGAGAATTACAATAGAGTGGCAAGGCCACATTGATGAATGAAGTTTAAAACTGATGAAATGGGTAAAAGATCATTATCATTTAAAAGCAATGAAATATGAAAAGGAACATGAAATTTAAAAAGAGGATAAAAGCACTGACGACGATGTTGAGTAAAAGCAGGACACTCAATTAAAATATGATGGACGGTTAAAACAACGTTGCACGTAGAACACTGGGGAGGTGGACGATTGAGCAATAAGTAGCTATGTGTCAGTCTTGTATGGCCGATCCTCAGACGCACCAGAAGAACATCCTTCTGGCGAGTTGGAAACAGTCGAGTGGCAGGAGAGGATAACGAAGGACTGACAAGACGAAGTTTATTGCCGTGAAGAGCATCCCATTCGTGTTGCCAGGCAGATCGGAGACGAGAACGTACAAGTGCGTAGATGTCAGAGGCCGGAGTGGAGATCCGTCGCAAGGGTAAACTAGCAGCAGACTTTGCGAGAGAATCAGCGTGGTCATTGCCGACAATGCCGACGTGGCCTGGGATCCAGCAGAAAATTATAGTGCAACGGTGAAAACGCTGTAAAAAATCTAAAATGGATAAAACAAAAGGGTGACCCTTCAGGGTGTGACTGCACAGTGCCCGCAAAGCGCTCTCAGAATCACTGTAGATAAGTGTGTGCGTAAACTTCTCCTGCAAAGCATACTGTAAAGCTAGGAAGATGGCATAAAGCTCAGCAGAAAACACACATGCCTCAGAAGGAAGATGAACAGCAAGAAAGTAGCAGTGTAAAAAGCAGCTCCAACATAATCTGCACCTTTAGATCCGTCGGTATAGAAGATGTTGAAATCAGAGTGACGGGACAAATGATCTTGATGCAGAGACTGAAAGACTGTCGAGGGAGTGTTGATTTTCGCAAAAGTACGAAGAGAGAAATCACACTTGGGTAGAGGATATTTCCAATGCGCGGATGGTGAAGTAGATAGAGTGGCAATGTGAAGGTCAGTGAGCTGTAGTGTAGTGAGCCAAGTCGTCACCCGATGACCAAACGGTGGTATAATGGAAGGACGATTGGTGAAAAGACGTCGTTGACGGGGACGACACACACATTGATGAGCAGGATTATTTGAAAGTGAAGAAATACGGGCGAAATATTGGAGAGACAAAACTTGTCGACGAAAGCGCAGGGACGGTTCCAGAGCCTCTGCATACAGGCTGGGAATCGGTGAAGTACGGAAAGCACCGAGGCAGAAGCGGAGGGCTTGATGGTGTACAGGATCAAGTGTCCGAAGGACAGACGGTCGCGCAGAGCCATAGACAATGCAGCCATAATCCAATTTGGATCGAATAAGGGCTCGGTAAATGCTCAACAAGGCCAAGCGATCACCACCCCATTTGGAATGCGAAAGCACTTTGATACAATTTAGTTTTAAAAGACACCGTTTCCGAAGGTCAAGTATGTGATCCTTAAAAGTCAATTTCTTATCAAAAATGAGGCCTAAAAATTTATGCTGAGACACACATGGAAGTGAGACGCCACCAAGAGTCAGCTGCGGATCAGGAAAAATTCCCTGACGTCGAGTGAAATGGACACACACAGTCTTGGATTGTGAGAAAGTAAAACCATTAGAAATACTCCAAGTCTGCAACTGATGTAAAGCTAACTGCAGTTGTCGTTCAATCAGATGTAAATTAACAGAACTGCAAGAGATCTGTAAGTCGTCAACATATAAAGAGTGGTGAACCGACGAAGGCAAAACAGAAATGATGCCATTAATCTTTACAGAAAAAAGGGTAACACTCAAGACACAGCCCTGAGGTACTCCGAGTTCTTGAGTATAACATGTAGAGAGCGTAGATCCTAGACATACTTGAAAGGTACGATTCGCAAGAAAATTGCGAATGAAAATAGGCATGTGACCACGAAGGCCGTAATGATGAAGATCTTGTAAAATGCCAAATTTCCAGGTGCGATCGTATGCCTTCTCCAAGTCAAAGAAAATGGAGACGAGGTGTTCTCTATTAACAAATGCAGTGCGAATAGCATCTTCCAAACGTACAAGATGGTCAACCGTTGAGCGATGCTGCCGGAAACCACACTGTGTGGTAGCGAGAAGTTTATTGGCTTCAAGATACCATTGAAGGCGGCGATTTACCATTCGTTCAAGCATCTTACATAAGCAGCTAGTGAGGGCAATGGGGCGATAATTATTTGGATCAAAGGCGTCTTTACCAGGTTTGGCAAAAGGAATGACTGTAGCTCGTCGCCAACTATCAGGAAATAAATGTTCCAACCAGATTTTATTAAAGATGGACAGAAGAACATTCAACGACGAAACGGATAAGTGTCGCAACATCACATAATGAATTCCGTCAGGGCCGCAGGCAGTATTTTTGCTGGTGTCTAGTGCAAACAATAATTCCTGTAAACTAAAAGGGAGATTGTATGGTTCTCTGTTGGAAGAAGAAAACTTTAAAGGAATAGCTTCAGCACGGTCTTTAATCGTTTGAAAAGTAGGAGATAAAAGTGCAGGGCTGGAATTCCGTGCAAAAGCACGTCCAAGGGCTTCAGCTTGTGCGGAGATAGTAGCTATTTCTTTTCCATCTTCTTTCAGTATGTGCATAGATTGAGATCTGTACTTTCCGTGCATCTTACGAATGTTATCCCAAAGGGTCTTTGAAGACAAAGTACAAGTCAGTGATGAAACAAAACGTTGCCACGACTCTTTTTGACTAATTCGACGGATACGACGAGCAGAAGCACGTGCCCGTTTGAAAGCTAAAAGATTGGCCGAAGTGGGATAACGGCGGAAAATATTCCAAGCTTTCTGCTTAATTTTCTGTTGAGACGTACAGTCACGAGTCCACCACGGTTTGGGATGCAGAGGGAATCGTCCAGATGTTTGTGGAATTGTTGCTTTGGCAGCACAAATAATGGTATGAGTGACCTCGTCAATAAGTTGATCAATGGTAGCTGAAAGATCAATGGCCTCCAGATTACAGCGGCTAGTAAAAGTTATCCAATCAGCAGAGTCAAATTTCCAGCGATGACGACAGGGTGATGAAACAGCTGAACGAGGGAGCTCTTTGAGAATGATTGGGAAATGGTCACTGCCACCAGGGTCGTTGATAACATCCCATGAGAAATGGGGGAAGAGTGACGCAGAACCTATAGCTAAATCAATAGCAGAGAAAGATATTGGCGAGGATGTGAAATGAGTTGCGGCGCCTGTATTAAAGATACAAAGATTACGCCGAACTAAAACATCTTCAATAACAGCACCTCTAGGATTGGTACAGATCCCCAGACAGGAGAATGAGCGTTGAAATCTCCAACTAAGAGAAACGGAGTCGGTAATTGATCTAGAAGCTGAGCAATGTCTGTAAGCGAAACAGGGGCTGTGGGGGACAGATATAAGCTACAGATAGTGAAAAGGCGACTGGTGGAAAGGCGAGCAGCAATAGCTTCCAAAGAATTCGTAAGTGGGACATGAGAGGATGGAGTATCATGTCGAATAAAGAGACAAACGCCTCCGCCGCTTCTATCGGTTCGCTGTTTACTCAGCATGGAATATCCTGGAAGAGAAACTGTGTCGTTTCCTGTAAGAAAAGTTTCCTGGAGACACATACAGACTGGATGATTTGTAGAAAGGAGGGCTTTAACATCGTTCAGGTTGGAGCGAAGTCCTCGACAATTCCAATACAGTAAGGCCATTAAAAGATAAAAAAGGGTAAAAGCCTAAAAATCAAGGTGGAGGTGCTGGTGGTGCCCTAAAGTTTGGGTGTTTGGAGGAGTCCTCCAGATCGTCTTCATAAAACCGTCTAGGAGAGAAATGTCTCCGACGGCCACGAGAAGGTGAACGTGAACGTGAACTAGTGCGATGAAAAGGTCGGTGTGGAAATACAGATGGTCGTTTCTGAGTGAAGTTGAGACCGGCAGGGATATTAGAAGTACTTGAAGAAACTGGCAAAGATAAGATGGTGGATTGTGACGTAGATTGAGTTGATTGTGACGGAACTGTTGTGGTAGGAGTAGCAATGTTTTGAAATATGGCTGAAAAGGACTCGCGAGGAGGACAAGTGATGTCTGTTTGACAGGAGATTGAAGCTGTCTGTTTGGATTTACTGCAAACGAAAAAGTCTTTTGGGCTGGCACAGCAAGAAGCATCCTCCGAGCCTCGGGATAAGAAAGAGAATGTTTAACTCTGATAGTCTGAATCTCCTTCTCCTCCTTCCAACGAGAGGAGAGCATGAAGGATGGTCTCCAGAACAATTGACACACTTGAGAGGCGAAGTGCACGGTGTAGACTCGTGGGATGGCTCACCACACTTAGGGCAGATGGACTTGCCACGACAAGCTGCAGAGCCATGACCATAACGTTGGCACTTGAAGCAGCGCAAAGGGTTCGGGATGTAAGGACGTACAGGACAGCGAAGATAGCCAGCTGTAACACTCGTGGGCACTCGAAGCAAAGCCTTCGAGAAGGTCAGCATCACATAGCCCGTCCAGATCTGGTTCGCGGATCACGCCGCGACTGGAGTTTAAAGTCTTGTGCTTTGTGACAGATACCGGAGTATCTGCCAGAGTTGTCAAATTAAGAAGTTGGTCCACAGCTTTTGAAGAAGGCAGCTGGATTAACAAATCGCCAGACTGAAGTTTCTTGACTGACTTGATATTTGAAGTTACGTCTGAAAGTGCTTTGGAGATGAGAAAAGGGGACAGATTTAGACAAAGGTGTCTCAGGGGTTAAGGAATGCATAATTAGAAAGGTCTGAGTGATAATAGAAGAAGAGCGAACATCGACGGTGTGGGTATTGCTTCCCAATAAAGGAAAAAAATTAGAATCCATACACAAAAAATTTAGCTCGGGAAAGTAAACAGTCACCAGGCAGCTATCCCCATATCTGCCTGGAAGGCACTGCCGAAGCAGTTTAAATACTGTGATTTGTTGCCAGGCAATCTTTTTTTATCCACAGGGATCGTTCATGACACTAAAATAACCCCGTAGTGCCACACATCCATCGGCACGATGCCTTCCACCTTGGATTCGGGGGCGGGCGTTTAGGACCCACGGAGAGTAGCTCATGGAAAAGAGAACCCTCCATGGGTGGTCCCCTCACCACGTACAGGAACCCGCACCGAGGGGGGTTAATTGATTATTTTATAACAGGGACGTTAAATTTTTGTTGTAAAGACCTGTTATTGGTAGAAGTTGTTAAGTGATGTTACTGAAATCAAGAGTAACACTAAATTTATGTTCCAGAATTATCATCTTTTTATCCACATATCAGTTACTAGATTCACACAAAAGAAAAATGGTTCTGACCCGTTATAGTGGTTTTCTTGATTTACATACTGATATATGATTAGAGGTACACCCAGTAAAGAAAGTATAAACTCACCCAAGTATTTCAAATAACTTTTTATTACAGGATTTGCTTACTTCCCTTTTTTTTCATAGTCTATTTAACAGCAATAAATCCATGTACCATTTAAACATCTCAAACATTTTGAATAATTTTTAAATTAAAAAATAAAAATCACTTTTCAACTGTAAAGGAAATATAAACTTTAAACGTAATATTTCGAAAATTACTGAAATTAATAATGTGTTGGTCCTCCTTTCTTCTCTATAATTTCTATCATTCTGTCAGGCGTTGTCCCAATTATTATTTTTCAAATCGGACATCTTTAATTGGAACCATGCATTCCAAATTGCAACCTTCAGATCATTCCAGTGATGATACTGTTTGTTTCGGCCATATACAATGTTTGCCATCCAATCCCACACATTTTCAATTGGGTTTACGTGAGGGCAATGAAATGACATCAATTTTCTCTTTTTTATACCACGCTTTGGTGGATTTTGACGCAAGTATAGAATTGTCTTGTTGATATTGGCAATTTGGCCCTCCTAAAGAGGTCCAAATGGTATTAAATGGTCGTACATAAGGTTCTGATATAATTTAGAGTCCATCTTGCCTTCCACAAACACTATATCTACCTTACCTCCTGCCCCAAATGCTTCCCACACCATCAATCTTCTCCCCCCCCCCCCCCCCCTGTTGTCTGCTTAATCTTATCTTCGACGGAGTGCGTACATCAGAAAAAACTATTTCGTTCCACCTTTCATGCCATTTTGCTGTTTTCTTAGCCTAGTCAAGACAGCTGGAACGATGAGTGGCAGGAAGCTTGGGTTTAGCTTTTAGTTTTTCAAACTTCGTGTGATTATTTGATGTTAAACTTTTCCATACAGTTTGGTGAGATAGTCTCTGGCAACACACGAGCAATTTCACGGGTGGACATCTCATCAGACGCAGCAAGATCTTGAATTCTCCGGTGGTCCCGAGGTGTGAGTTTTGGAACTTTATCTGGTTCCATAACTATCACCTTTCTTGATGAAATTTTGAATAATAGTCTGTGGATGATTTAATTCTGAGGCTATTAACCTTGTTGACTTTTTTTTGACCAAGGAGAAAATGAATTTTTCGTATTTCTTTGTCAGTTAATGAACATCCACGTCACATGATAAAGTAGTGGCGTATGTTGCTACGAAAATGAATACATTATATACTTTAGCCACTTTTAGTTATCTTTAAGCAATTTTGGGATATTCCAATCACTTTGCAATTGTCAAAATCAAAACATTCCTTAGCGAGTTTATATTTTCTTTAAATTAAAAAATAAAATCAATTTTCAATTGTAAAAACTACTCAAAATGTTTGAGATATTTAAATGGTACATGAATAAATTTCTTTTAAATAGACTCAGAAAAAAAAATGGAAGTAAACAAATCATGTAATGAAAAGTTGTTTGAAATACTTGGGTGAGTTTATAAATTGTTTACAGGGTATAGCAAGATCTGTATAAAATCAAAACTGTCAGAACTTTAAAAGCTATGTTTCTTCTTCAGAAAGAATTACTAGTATACTTGAAGATTTGGTATGCTTAAGTCTATTGAAAAATCACAGTTTAAAATTATTTTATATCATCGATAACAAAAGGTGGATTATAATTATAGTATATGTTTGAGATAATAGAATATGTCTAGATAATATATAATATAATCTTTCTGATTTATTGAACTTTAATAGGAAGTAAATAAATGTTATGATTCTTGTTTTAAATCTCATTTCAGGCGTTTGATAAGTTCATTGAATAGAATGAAATTAAAACTATAACTGAAAAATGTATACTTTTTAACTTATTTCACAGGAGGTTTTTATAATTTTCCAATTAAGTTTATCATTTTCAGCTAAATAGCAAATTTAATCTTTTGACAGTGTAGGTTTCCTGGTTACAATGATGCTTCCCTGGAGAGTTCAATATCATCTTGTGCAAGATCTTGGAGATAAGTAGCCTTTCATACCTAGCAATAATTTTCCAAACGCGACTATTAAAAGCTCTTATCCTTTCAACGCTAAATGAAATTAGAAATCGAAAGTTTCTTTCAAAAAAGATAAAAACCATGTATAAACTAAGTTTTAATACAGTTTTAAATTAAATAAAAAATATCATCTATAAATATGGTTTTATTTTTTGAAAATAGGAAATTTTCAATTTCATAAATAGTCAAATAATTGTTGCAATATTTACAAAAAAACCTCTTATTTTTTTAAATTTTTTTTATAATTTTTTCTCCTTTTACGTTGGTCGACAATTTGATGTTCCTTAAGTACCTAGGTGTGAATGCTTAGGAAAATTATTTTCCCCTCAGCTTTCTGACCCTGAATATTAGAGAAGCATCTGGACAAGTCTTCATCAGTCTTTTTCTGAATTTTCAGTTTTGATGTACCACAAACTCATTTTCCGTACTGTCTCTTCTTTACTGTCAAGGCTTTTAATAGTAGATTTTCCGAGGGCAAGTGAGGGAGAAGGAAGAAGATTAAATTTACCGCATTTAATTGATTGACAACGAAAATTATTATCTTTTGAATGCCTCACCATTAAATTAAAAAGACATTACTAGTGTATAAATATGAAGCTTCATTGAGCGATTGAACTGATAGTTTAGTTTAAAAAAATAATACAAATGAGTCTTCACATAACGATAGTCATATTTTTCAAGCATTAGTAATCATTACTTATCACTTATATCATAACAATTAATTAATTCATAAACTTATAAACGTTTGATATCAAACAATATTTTTATGCAATCTGAATGTTTGTGTACATGTTTGTGCTTATGTAAGTCTCTGCTAAGGTTTCTATTTTTTCTTTAACTTTAGACGACGTACTTTTTAGTTGTAAGTAGTTTAAGAGAGTTTTCATTACATTAGTGCCTTATTGTTGCAGTGTAAGTACTAAAATTTATAATTCCATTCTCTTATAAATTCGTTTATCTGTTTTTTCCGATTAAAGATTTTTGGAAAAAAATAAATAAGTTGTAGAGCATCACTGAATGAGTAGGAAATGACATTTTACAGAAAAGAATAGTGCAAATGGAAGACGGTAGAAGTCGCGAGCCTCCGCCTCTGTGTGCCATATGCAAATCCTCGCCACCCTTCGTAATAACTCATGCTTTGCAGTCTAAAAAGAATCATCGATTACCGAATATTCGTAAATGAGTAGATAGTATCCTGTAAAAAAGATCATGGCATATTATTCGAATGAAGGGTATAGTGAGACGGTACTGCTTTACTGCGAATTGGTCGGAATTCCAGGGAAGCTGCTCGGCAATGAGGTTTACAATTTCTAACTGCTCCACAGCCGACAAACTCGACCATCAGTCGTGCTGTTCAAAGGCTCAGAGAGACTGGCAATGCTGCAGCGGAATAGATATGCATGTGCAACCTGTTCATTTAGAGACATATCGTATATCTTGTCTAGCCCACACAGTACGAGACAAGTTACTTTGGCATGTGGCTTGTCATCATTCTATGTGTGGGAAATTTTACAGCAGCATAAGCCAGCAGCGGTCCAGCACTTCCTGGCAGACATCATCGGAGAAAAGGTAATCGGTTTTGGTGGTCATGTAAAGTGGCGTCCACTATTACCCGACCTAACTTCAATGAAACAGAAAGTGTACACAGTGGAAGCGACGACTCTCCAAGATCTGCGATGTAGATCCTGCTGCCCTGGTGAACGTTAAGAGGAAGTTCCTTCCGGCATACAACTGTGTATGGCAATAGACGATGGACATATTGAATATGCTTTAAGTAAAACTGGAGGTTATATGTGTACCGCTTTTGCATTAAATGTAGACATCCCGACAACTTAGCAGCTACAGCCTTCTATTTGAACGATTCTTTTCTGTAAAATGTCATTTCTTAGTAATTCGGTGATGCTCTTCAACTTTCTCATTTATTTATTTTTTCCGTATTTCTCATATACCAGCACCTAAGTTCCGTAACTCTAGCTATCTTCGTTCAAAATTATTTGGCTGACTTAGGAGTCTCCCGTGCACAATGATTAGACGTATATTTTACAAAAAAATACATCACGTTGAACTAGATGGTTTTAATCATTTAATATTAATATAAGACAAACGTTCTTACATGCTTCGCTATAAGAAGCATCAATTGTCAAAGAACATCACAAGTAATAAAATTTTAATACATTTACGTCGACGATCTTTAAAAAAAATCATAATTACACATTTCAAAGACTACATACGTTTACGATTTAAATTTTTTTTGTTAAAAATTTAAACAAGTGATTACAATTTTGTGCTAAAGCACAAATGGGCGACCCATAATAATAAAAAAAATTAAAAATATTAATAAAAAAAGGAAGTACATTAACATAAGGAAAAATAAAAAAAAGTTACGAAAATAATAAAAAAAAATCCGGAAATTGACGGTATAATATTATATAAGAGATATAATACGTAGATATACGGATTCGAATCGACTCGAATTGAGTCCGAAACCTTCACCGTTAAGCTGTAGCTAACCACTGAAAAGAGATTTCATTTGTAACGTATTTCATTTGTAAACGTAAATAATTTGTAACGTATAAATTAATAGCGGAAATCCAATGAAAACAATGCCAAATATCTCAAACATAGGGGGGGGGGGGGGTCTGAAAATTCCCTGTTCCTACATTTTGGGGGCCTCTGAACATAATGGTGAAATCCGTTTGTGGATCCGACCTTCCGTTCGGAAGTTGTTAGGGGTGGACAGACACGGACGGACAGGACAAACCCAATACCTATCTGTCGCTATCATAACAGCTCCCAAATGGGTCATTTAAAATACTTAGAAAACGGAACCCGGTTTTATTAAAATATTTTTAAAATTTTTAACAAAAAGAATTAAGTCAAAAATGGTTATGCAAAAACTGGTTTTGCTTATTTCAACAGATTAATCGTAGAACATGAAAACGGAATTTCTATAAAAAAAATTATATTTATCTGATATAACACCAGAAAATTATACAAGTAATCAATTTGTTTTTTTTTTTAACATTTTCTTTTTTATTTTTATTACTTTTTGAGTTGTTTTGTAATTTTCTTTAAAGTTCTGGAAATTCAGAGAGAAAGGACAATTATTTAATAATAATAAATTAATTGAATTCTAAATCTCAAGCGTCTGAACCCTATAATTAGAAGCAATCCTATTCATAATTAAAAGCCTTAAATAAAATATTATGAATCAAGATCTCTTATGTACTAATGGGTGTATTGAGTAATAATCAAAAAGACGTCCTGTTAACTTAAGTTTTTTATGTACACGAAATTCAACAAAACCATACCACAAATATCGACACTGAATATCTAAAAGCAAATAATTTAATGACAACTCTTTTATAAACCTAATTATTAAAACTGAAAATGATATTGGATAAATAAAAGTTTTAGACCCAAAATAATTTCAGGATGAAATAAATTAGTTTCTAATAAAAGTTGATCTATAGGCCGACAGATGGTTCTTGATGATCACATTTGCACGAGAATAACGAAAATCGCGAGATCTGGCCGTTAGCCTCTTTAGCAGGTCTCAAGGAATGTAGTTTTTTGAATGTTTGTCACTAGGAAAATGCTAGAGAAAAAATGTTAAAGTTGGATTTTTACTTTCAGCGAAGAGACGATGGATGCAGCGGCGAATAAGGCATCGGTCAAAAATCATGTACATCAGTAATGGGGCTTGTTCGTGGTCGCTTCTTTCCCGGAGTCGATAAGCCTTCTTTCTCGCCATTTTGTGAGAAGACATGGATAGTGGCTATTCTCGCATCAATCACGTGAAATCGCGAAAATTCGGGATCATCAAGAACCGAGTGTCGGCCTATACTAATAATTTAACAATAAATTCACAAGTTCTATTAATAACATCATGAAGAAAATTTAAGTTTTTATTTTTTTATATTTTTGTTATTCTTTCAATGAATGATTCAATGGCAATTCTTTTCTTTTTAGAAAAATCTAAAATAGGTATTTTCAACCTCATCTAAATGGGGACATTTCTGAAGATGAACAAACAGCAGTCCAAAACGTTTTTTGTATAAGATGAAATTTCAAGTTTAATTGACATCTTCTACATTCTGGATCTTAAAAACACTCATATAATTTTTAGATAACAACAAATTAAGTAATTAAAGCCTTCTGTTTGAACCTATTTTCTATTGATGCTTTAGATATAATTAAAATATTTTGAATCCTGGGAAAAAATTGAAATTTCTGATTTATTTGCGTCGTTTACACTCGAAACAAATTGAAACTGTAAAAGTAAAAATTATAATCATAGCTAACATTTAAAATCGTTACAAAATAATCAATAAACTTTTATTTTAAAGCGATTTCAATTGCTCTAATGAGAATTCTCATTACGTTAACATGATAAACAAATATTGATCGCTGGATAAATGTTAAAATCGCAATTGTAATTGAAAATGAAGTTTTGAGTTTGAGTTTCTTTACGAAATTGATTAGATGTCATATTGTAATAATTTTTTTATTAACTATATATTCTAATTTAACTGTTTGAAATATTCCTATTTATTCATTGTACATTCTTAATTATCTTACTGTTTATAATCATTACATTTTTGTGGTGAATATTTGTAGCCAATGATTCGGTAAAATTAGACTGAAATCGACTATTAGTAAGATCTGGCAGTAACTCCTTTATTTACATGTTGCAGGGGTTTAAATAGGCTATTTATAGAGCTGTGATTGGTAGCTTTGCTTTGATTGGATGATTTAAATTGACTGACTTTTAACTGTCTTTTTAAATAATAAAGAATCAGGGATAAGAAGCAGTCAATAGAAAATTTTAATAAAAATAATAGAATTAAATAAGAAACAGTAAACATTAGAATACTTATAATCAAATAAATGCTGATAAAGATTATTACAATTATAAACAGTAAGATAAATCAGAATATGCAATAAATAAATAAGCCTATTACAAACAGATAAATGAAATGTAATAAAAAATCACTACAATATCTACATGTAGTTGAAATTTTGTCAACGGTTTCTAATAATATAACAATAATTTGTTATACATGAAGCAATGATTCTTATCAATCTTATTGCATCTATCCCTTGGAAGCAACAAGAGGACTTCAAATCAGATAACTGGGAAATCTCGGATTATTTGAAAACTTTGTTCTTTTATCTTGAAATGGTCATTAATTTTGTAGACCAGTGATGGCCAACCTTAAGCATACCATGCGCAAATTTTTTCACAGACGAATTCAGTTGCACCATACAACTTTAACAATTTTTCATACAATTTTAACAACCAAAAAAAAAAACGACAATCCTATTTTAACAACCAAAAAAAAAACAACGACACCAACCAAAAGGATGCAATGCGCCACGGTTTGGCCACCCCTGTTGTATTCAATTGTCTTCATTTTTAATTCTCAGAAAAGATAAATATTATTCAAAAATTTATTAAGTTTTCTGTAATTCAGTTAATGTTCAGGTTAGGATTCTGTTCTTGAAGCAAATTTGGTTTCTATTCTCTCAGCTATTGCTATAGGGTTATCATGACTTTTTTAATTCATCTCTCTTTACGGCTTAGAAATACATGTATTCTTCAACAAATATTTTCCAAATCAACATCCAATGTTTCAAACACAGATACTTGCAAGTTTTATTATGTTTCCTATGTTTTATATTATTTGCATCTGAGCTACAATAATAAACATTCATGAAAAATTTTAATGAATGCCACCGAATCTGTTACTTTGTATTATAAAATCTTTAACACGTGTTGTTTTAATTAAAAAATCTATCCAAATGAGACACACTATAATTTGTTTTAAAACATATTAAAAATTAAAAAATATATACAATACGTTAAAAATATTGGACGGTTTCAAGAAATTCAAGTTCCCCATCATCAGCAGGATCTTGCTGGTGAAGGGGAACTTGAATTCCGTGAAACCGTCCATGGATTGTTTTTAATGTATTGTATATATTTTTTAATTTTTAATAATAAGTTTTAAAACAAATTATAGTGTGTCTCAAATATATAGATTTTTTAATGAGTTTGTATTAATAATAAATGAAAATGGTTAGTAATTTTATAACGAGTATAAGCTTTAGTCAACCTAGCATCAACATTTTAAGAGTAGTTATTAATCATTCCCTATTCATATTCAAATTATGAACAACAATTTTAAATTTCATAGATAAAACTTCATTGAAGATAGATACTAATTAGTGATAACACAATTCAATAGCGATCAGTCCACATAGATTAATTGTGTAATATTCATATTAATCATCCAAATATCAACATTAATAAATTATATGAAATTATTTGACAAGGGATTACAATAGTATCCGCCATCCATTAATTTGTGTAATCTATTATAAAGAGACATAAAATATAACTTTTTTTAACCTCTTAACATATCTTTTCAAATTACATTTGTAAACTTTATATACTTCCTTTTTTCAATTCTCAGCCAACAATTTACAATTATAAAATTTCTGAAAAAGACTTCTACAAACCTGAATCCTTTAAATTATAATTTATTACCTTTTAGTCATCAATAACAATAGCTTAGTATTTTTATTACAGAGAATGATAGTTACTGCTATATATCAAGTCAGTTTTGAAGGTTAAATACTGTTTTGAATGTTTTTGATTTAGAAATTGTGGTAATTTTAATATTTTTTTAATCGTAAAAGATTTTATTTTTGCTTTAATGATGCGTGTAAAATTTGAATGTGCATCAAAAGTCAATGTATTATGTCAGCGATGATCTGTTGTTATAACGTTATTGTTGATAATAGTTGTATGATAATTATGTTACTAGATAATTGCATGGAATAATAACATTAAGGATGAAAAAAAAACTAATATACGGATGATCATTGTTAATGGTATTAAAAAAAAAGTGCCATTCCTACCGAGGATTCTTTATTCGAGGTCTTGTATTAGTTGCAAATGAGCTAAAAAAACTCCCAATGTTTATAGTTTGAGATCCTGCCAATTTATGAACAAGTTTAATACTACAATATGACTTGATCTAATCTCCATTGTAACGCTGTTCGTTCTTTTCCGAAAAGTCAAATGTGAAGACAACAGTGAAATACTATTATCAAGTCGAAAACAGTTAATTTTCAGTTTCTGCAGTTATGTTCAGAACTGCTTTTAAGTTTACATAGCTGTGCGGAGAATCAGTGGCGTCACTAGGGGGGTGCGGACCGCACCGGGTGACACCATCACAAGGGGCGACACCAAAATGCTTTTACAGTTTTTTTTTTTTTTCTTGGTTGAACAGATATTTTTACAAGGCTATGAGCTACCGCACTGGATGACACCAACCGTAGTGACGCCTCTGCGAAGAATATAAAACCATGGGAATAAAAATGGATGACAGGTGGGAAAATATCCTGAACGAATGACTATGTTTAACATCCATTTTTCCATTTCATCAACGATCGCTACGGTAAAAGACTGTATTTATGCTGAATTCCTAACACAGATGAGAACATCAGTTTGATTCCAAATCAGGTGTATAGCTGTCTTCAATGCAGCATAGGCCTTCACCGACGGAATACAACACTAGTTATCAACCGAAGATTTCAGTTTAGTGTAAATATTTTGTAATGAAATCTTTATAGGGCAAAAATTTTCGAACTTTTTGATAAAATTTATTCTGTTAGCTTTATACAGTTATCTTATGTTTTCTTATTTAGTGCTTTATTTTAAGTTTACTTTAAATGTAGTTAAATAGATTTATACGGATAACTCAACTTTTCTTATTCTAACGATACTTAAATTCATCTCTGTTTATTTAAATAAATAAGAAATTGTTTGTTATTGAGTATCCCAATTTACAAACAGAAAGCTTTACTTTTTCACTTCATTTGGTCTTCACCTGAAAAAGTATTCTATAAAAATTAGAAAACGTAAAATTCATCAATCAACTTAAGATAAACAGAAAAAATAAATTTCACATATTACATAATCTTTTTCGCTTTTAAACAATGATTGTCTGAGATGCTTTTTGAGCATTTTTATTTTATTTTATTATAAATAATTGCAAGAGTTTTTAGTCGATTGGTTGGCATACGCATATTTACATTCTTCTCCTTCTCTTAATTTTTTGAGGCAATCTTTGGACTTCGTTTTTTTAATAGGACCTGAGCTAAGAATAACAGTAGACCCAGACATCGTAATTGGTGTACCTACGGCTCTTTTCAATATAAATAATGTTATAATTTATTTACTTTCCAGTATCTTGTAATTCTTGAAAATTTAGAAACCAGTATTTCTACAAATTAATTTTTCTTTAAATGCATTGTTATTCGAGAACTAAAAAGACTATTGCCTAAAAATTAAAAAGTGATTAAGTCATCTAGAGGGCTAATCAGTAGGAACTAATCAACTGTCAGAAATATTCGCCTTTACATGGACCTTACATACCTAGCAAACTAATTCTATAAAATCTTCATAAAATTTTGTGATTTTCTGGTAAACCACTACATCATTACAATACTTGATTTTTTTCGACAAAAAGATATGTAAAACCTTTGTCTTTGTCTAATACATATCCAGTACGCCACATGTCAACTATTATTTTTCATTTTACAAAATATCATCTTAATATCAACAAAATTTAGATGAATATAATTAAATAAAAGAACTTTCGCGGTAGAAATTAAAAATCCACGAGTCTAGACATTGACTGTAATTGAGTCTTAATGAGAAATTTAGGAACACATCATTAAACAATAATAGGGAAAAGAAATACAAACGATTAAGGAACGACAGTAAAAGGTTCGCTTCCTCTCATTAAGCAAAACGAAGTTAATTTATCTGAATTGAAAAGAATGTTAATTTACAATTCTCTGCCAGAATTAGTGAATAGCAATTATTACTAATCTGATTTGTGCAGTCATTGCATTGCTAAATATTCCATAAATTTTTAATTGCATTCAGATTATTATTTCCTGTGCAAGTGTCCTTCAATGGATATTTTCAATTTTGTAATTTATTTATGAAAGAAATAGAGAACTTTCAGAGAACTTTGCTTCAAGCAAATTTTAGACTAACGAAGTTTTGCTAAAAGCTTTTCTCGTCGTTCCTCTTCTATATTATAATACAAAGCAGAAAACAACTTCATTAACGTGATAGAACAGTTTAAAAAATTGAAAGGTAACATTTTCAGATCAGTGCATTTGAATGCTCAAACAAAAAGCTTTAAAAATGCAATGTAAATTTTAATGCTGAGGAAGTTTTACATCAGAAAGAATTTATAGCCACCGTATAAAATTGTCAGAATAAAAAACACAAGTGTAAACACAAACAATATTGAGATACAAAATTGAAAATGTTTGTTTTTTTAAGTAAACTGGTCTTACTTTCCGCCAATACCAAAAATATCAAAAAAATAATAGAAGCAGTTTCTTAAAAATTAAAATACATAATAGAATTAAATAGCAGTAAAGTACAAGGTTTTATAGTAAGCAAAAATAGTAGTGTTTAATTCAATATTCGAATTTTTGATAAAATAAACAATACAAATTTCTTGTTTCTAAATTCCATCATCTTAGAGTTTTTAGCAAGAAATAAGTTCAGTAAAACTCTTTGAACTACTTCCAAAATATATCTTTCATTTCTTATATTTTAAATGTAACGTTTTGAAAAACAGAGTTTTTACTAATTACAAGGTCATGATTTTTAGTGTTAGTTGATTAGCTCCTCTACAAAACATATGCTGGAAAAGTAAAAGTTATTTAAGCTTACCTTGAATGGAATTTCAGAAATATAGAGAACTATATAAATCCTCTAACTTAATGAAGAGTTGGATATCATAAAAATGTTCTATACGACTTATAATAACTATTTCATAATAATAAAAATCATTGGCAAGATAAATAATCAATATTTTATGATTTGTTTACCAAAGTTCGACTTGGTAAAACATGCAGCTGTCATAAAAATCAGCTCAAATTATTTGATTCACTACACCTGTTTTACAGTGATTGCTGAATTCTTCTATTTCAATACCAACTAGATAAACTAATTATAATTAACTCATGCCCCATCTTCAAAAATAGGTGAGAACTGTGTTCTTAATATTGGTTTAAATCATATTCTTCCGAAATAATCTAATCTGGTAGATTTTAAACTTATAAGAATTCACTCAATTGATAATCCTAATTAAAATCCTACTAATCTCATAAATGGTAAAAACCAAAAAACCAAAATGGTAAAACAATTACACTATAATCTGCAAATACTAATCATGATAAAACTCTTCCTATAAAAATTCCTTCTAATATTAAATTTATTATAGGTAATCCTATCAATATATTTACATCCCCCAATCCATGATTACCCTTAAATTTTTCAATCTCCACTTACAACATATCCAACTAAACGAAAGGAATATCTGACAGTTATTCCTGTTGCTAAAACGCATGCTATAAGCATAAATGATTTAAAATTTGATATCATACACATCTCCAAAATTATATCCTTAGAATAAAATCCCGCTAAAAAGGGCATCCCACATAAAGCCAAATTACCCACATTAAAACAAGAACACAAATAGGGCTGGGTCATTCTCAATCCACCCATTATACGAATATCCTGCGTATCGCCCATGCTATTCTACCTTGCTAAAAGAAATTACATTTAATTTCATCACATTATTTTTTTGCTGTTTTTACCTACGAAAGTATGCTGTACTTACTTCAGACCATTTTGAATTTCATTTCCACCTATGATAAATGTTTGTCAGGAGTCAAAGTTACGACTTTCTACATGAAAAAATTCTGAATTTCTTTTACACAAAATGAATTGACAAACCCTTGCTTGGAAACGAATCCCTAACGATATATCTTTGCCTTTTGACAATAAAACACGGAATTTAGAATCCAATCCAATCCTTAGGAGTTTGTGTAGAATTTCAATGTGTTTTTTTAATGTTTAATACTTCCAGTATGGTCACTATTCAATACAATATATCCTTAATTGCCATTCTTTTTCTCTTTAACATATAGATTCATATGTTAGCTTATTGCTCTTGTTCACTTGTTAGCACGATTTCTAAACTCAAAATTCTAGTAGTATTCCAAATATTGGAGTATGAAGTCCAAGCCTCAGAATGAAAATCATACCAGTTCTGTATATTTGAAATATTTATCTCCAATAGCAGATATTTTCCTTATTCGTTTGCTTTTTGTTGAATCTCAAAATAACAGACAATACACTTAAGCCTCATTTTTTGTTGTAGATCTGCAAAAATTAAGACTTATTTGTCTAGAAATGAAAGCAGAGCTGTAGAGTCAACTGATAACTAACTGATAAGTTATACAAAAATGAAAATTACCTGGGTACAGTTTTTCGAAAAATATCATTTACTAAAGATACTCAAAATTGTTCCCTTTCTATCACCTGAAGAATAGCTACGGTATTACTTTTCAATGTAAAATGCATTCATGGGGCCTACTTTCGGAAAATAGAAGGAAGATAAGTAGTCAAACACCTACTGTCGTTGGTCCTAGAAGTTTTTTCGGCGACAATTATATTTACTTTTCTGTTCTTTTATGCTACTTTTGAAAAACAAAATACAAAAAACAGATCGTTAAAGCAGGCTATTAGAGTCAGTAATTTTAAGACTAAAGTGTTGTGCAATCTAAAATGTGTTTTTTAATTACAATGATTTCATAAGAAACACAGTATGTAATCTATATTACTAAAATCTTTTATTTCTCTGTCTGTCTGTCTGTCTGTCCGGAGAAGTTTTCTGTGAGAATGAAAAATAGAAAGAATTTTTTTCAATGAAACATCCGCGACAGGAATCGAACCTGCAGCCTTCTGATCCGAAGTCAGACATCTTATCCATTAGGCCATGGGAACTACAACTCTTTTCATATTGCTTTTTTGACATATCTGTCAATAACTGAACTGACTGACTGAACTGACTGAAAAGTAACAATTGTAATTAAAAAGTCAAAAAAGAAAGAAGCAGTACTTTATTAGGTAGAATACTTAGAAATCACTATTTGTAACTTTAAAACCACTGAAAAGTATCAATTGGAATGAAAAAAAAGAGTCAAGAAATTAAGCAGTATTTCCATTAAGTAGAATACTGAAAAATCACTATTTGTAACTCAAAAACTACTGAAAAGTATCACTTGGAATAAAAAAGGAGAGTCAAGAAAGAAAGAAGCAGTATTTCTATTAAGCAGAATACTGAAAAATCACTACTTGTACCTCAAAAGCCACTGAAAAGTGTATCTATATTACTAAAATCGTTTATTTCTGGTGCAATTATTGTAATTTACAAAAATAGAAATAATTTCTACAAGTTATCTACTGGAATCCAACATGCAACCTTCTGATCCGAAGTTAGACGTCTTAGGCATTAGACCACAAGGATTACATTCTAATTTCTATAAAAAATAAAAATATATCACAGATATATGATTCACACTCTGATTCTAAAAGAAGTCGTGGATTGAGAGAATATAGACATCAAAAATTAAAATAAAAAAAAAATAAAAATTTAGCTTTATTTTACTTGATGTAATTTGTGTGTGTGATTTTTTTTAATAAATAATAAATTGTTTTCCGTTACATACGCGAGGCTTCCGGAGCGAAGCGACGGGTAGCCGACTAGTTTAGTTCAAAAATTATTATAATTCTTATTCAGTTACCCAAAACATAATCCAATCTCATAGGAGATCGTAGGTTCAATTTTAGTGGTCATTCTATTTATTTATGTGCAGTCTTTGGTTTTCATTTATAAATAAATTTCCTGCACATTAAATTGTTTTCTTGTGAGTATTGTGTGTTTTTGGTCTGAATTTTCTTTATTAAGAAATGCCTTTTGAATCCTAACGATCGTTAGGGTAAGGTTTTTTTTTTTTTTCTGGTGCACTTTCGCACTTATTTTTACTTGTTCGTGTTTGTTTGGGAGTCCCTTCGAGAGTGAGGGTGACTTCCATTTCTGTTCCACGGATCGGGCTGATGAGGTCCAATAAGGATGAAACGGTCGTTTTCGATATTCTGTTGACAAACTCAAAGGCGTGATTTTGTTTATTTATGTGCAGTCGTTGGTTTTCATTTATTAAGAAATTATATAATTTTTGTGTTGTGAACTACAACTATAATTCTTATATTTCTGAAACATGAAATTAATATGTTAATTCGAATCTTTGGAAAAATACATAATAGTAATTTAGTTTTAAAGATTAAGCAACTTTTCTTTATATTTGAAATTTTCATATTGTACTGATATCTTTTTAAGAAAAACTTTTAAAATAGTTGGAGTATTATGAATTAAATTGATCATTGTTTTCAGCAGCGCTTAGATTTGGCTTGAATAAGGATTCTCGCTGCCAAACAATTCTGGTTATTAGGCTTCCGGAGTGTTTTAAAGTAGTCTGCCAACTCAGCTGATGGACCTGTTTGTGTCTGGTTCAATGGCTATGAAGGACAATTGGAAGAAATAGTCGTTAATCTTTAAAAGAATTGGATTGGTGTTAAAAATAAGTTTCTTTTACAGTAAGCAAGAAATTTTTTTTTTCTTATCATATGGGTGCATTCTTATCATTTATTTCTGCGATTATAAATTTTGGTAGCTTTCTGTATCGTGTGGTAAGGAACAAAGATAGAGGAATGGACAAGATTGATTCAACAGTTAACAGAGTTTTGTGGATTTTTTCTTGCTTCACACCGTCCGAAGTCAAATGATTTGAAGGTCGATTGCGGAAGAACGTTGAACTAGCCCTTCTACCTCAATTAGCCCACACTACTAGAGATTGGTAGAGGTTTTTACGTCTGCCTTGTCCTAAGTGGTAATGAAGATAAAAGCTACTTAACCTGTAGATAGCTTGAATTTTCTAATAAGGAATAAGGAAATAAGGAATTTTCAAAATAAGGAGCCGTTCAAATATTAGGTAAGCACATTTTTAGTCATTTGAGACCTTCGTTCCCCCTTGGAAGTTAAAATAAGCGGATACCCCCCCCCCTCTCTCCGCTCTGCTTACGTAAGATTTGCTAATCATTAACAGTAAATACCACGAATAATAAAGTTAAACAGTTAAAAATTAAATTGAAATTTCACCGCGTTCATGTTTTTTCTGTGTTACGTAAGAATTGCTTTGATCCTCCTTCCTCCTTGTCAACAAAATAAGCAACGCTGGAACCCTCCTCCGCCTTGAATGCTCACGTAATATTTGAACGGCCCCTAAGTAATGGAAGCTATTTATTCTTTTGGAGAAGACGTATAAATATTTTATTTTCCATGGGAATACCCCAAAATTGTCTGCAAAATGAAATTGCTATGAGATACTTAACTTCATGTATATTATAGATTCCTGAAAGTAATCTTTTATATTTAGATTACGAGATTATGAAGCAAAATTTAACTCTGCAATACGTTTAAACAGATTTTGAACTTTTATTGCAGGCTGATTGCTAGCAATACCATCAAGCATAACTCTTCTTAATTCAATTAATGAGATACGTTAATTTCTTTATGTAGCAATACCTAAAACAATAGTGGAAGGGAACATCAAGTACAAATTTCTGCAAACATTCAGTACTTTGTTGTATAAAAGATTTACTTTGATTATACTAATAGTTTTAACTAATTCTATCCCACCAGGTTTCTCTTTGCAAGTAATTTATTAAGAAAGAACCTGTATATCAAGAATGACCTGAACTCTATAACACATTGAAATCTACATCCGAAATATTTGTTGTCATCAAAAGTTTCAAATGAAGTCATACATCTTGAGTATACATTGGTAAGATGTAAGATTTAGTTCTTTATAGTTTAATATTAAATTCTGTAAATAAGCTGTATTCCAAACGTAGTCCGTGGTATGTAAATGATTGTGCTAATTTCTAGTGTATTTTAAAGAACTTTTATCATACTGAAAACTAACAACATAATGCACTCGCTAAATTGTACTCATCGATAACATTAACAAATCCTTTTGTTGTCTTAGTCTGCTGTTTCTCAAACAATGCAGAACCATAAATAGACGAATTTAATTTATTTTTCTATGTTTATTCAATAACAGTCCTTAACATATATTTTAAAAGTTAATCTTTTATTTAATGTGTTCCAGTAAGATCGATTTTCATTTTCAGTTGACTAAAATCATTTTCTGTTTCTTTTTTCCACTACTTTTCTAAATTAGGAAAATATGAAAATTTTGATTTCCCAAAAATAAAAGTAAGTTAATTTCTAATAACTATTAGGAATTTTAATTTGCGTCGATTGTATATAATTTAGAATACACTTTTATAATAAAATTGTTTCTTCCCAGTAATTTGTGGGCCACGCTGTTGAAGTTACTTGACATTGGTCTCACTCTCAGTTCTGAGTACCGGGCTTCGTTTATCAAGTGGGTTTCATGGTGGAGGATGATCCGCGCTGGACAGATTTTCTCGGGATTCTCCCATTACCCCCTACACTAATTTCACTATTCTTTATCATTTTCTCTTTCTGTCCTTCGTTCCGTGGACCCTTCCCTGCCAACCATGATAAGCACAATCTAATTTAACCTTAGTAATTGAATTTCACTAATAAATTATTCAAAATGGCTCGAAGATAAATAAATATAAATTTTATTTTATAATAAAAATCCAAAAGAATGCTTAAGCGTTGAATCAGCACTTTCTGAAGGAACCAAGGTGAATGATATTTATTTCATTTGGTAGGGAACCAAATTTGAAGTAGAAATGTGCTTTGATGAAAGCAGAACCTTTAATACCAACTGTTTCAACTTCGTGAAATTGAGAACAAACAGTATTGCCTAATTACTGGCCACCTGAAGAGAGGTTACCTGCAATGTATATTTTTAACAACACTTTATGGCCCATTTCGAGTTGGCCACTTTGTTATAGATTACTTCTCCATGTCAAGGAAGACCTCTATTGGGAAAAATAAAAGCAGTTCATCGATTGCAACATTACGTCGAGTTTCTCGTTTCTGTTGCTCGAATCATTGTGGAATAAGGGTTTTTACGGTGGTGGGAGGATGGCAACCCTCCCGAGAAACGTAAAAATTGGCCGTGGCACGGGCCACTGCTCCGACTTCGACATTTGCGCACTCGTGCGAGGCGAGTTGGGTGCACGTGGTCACTTGGCAAAGACAACTTCGGGAGTCAGCAACGCTATTTTTTTTTTTTTTGGCTAAACGCCACTCTTTTTGAGCGTTGTATTTGTTTTTTTTTTATTTTGCAAACGACAGTAGTTTAGATTCTAAAGCAATGAGAGAATTAGCGAAGAATATACAACTTCATTCTTCTTAATCTTATAATGCAACGTTATGATTATAAGAAAAACAAGACTGAAATTTATGTTAAACGACTCCTAAGAAAAATAAAGACTTAAAGAAGAGGTCGACTCCAGCGTCAAATTTCTGTACAACAAAAGTAAAGAGAACTAATTGCTATGCATTTCTGCAGACATAAATTAACCCACAAATGAAAATCGTAAAATAATAGAAAGTATTACGACTAGAAAAGGATATACAACACAAAAAATTATACATTTGGTGAAACTATAGAATTCCTTTTAATTTCTTTCAAAGAGAAGATAATTCATTATTTAAAGGTTTAAAATGTAAATTAGTGACCTTTGTCGACAAGCGTATTCATTAACGTTTTGTCATCGCGATAACTCAAAAACTACTTTCTGTGAAACTTTCTGTGATATTTTAGAGGAATATTTAGATTAATTAATGTGTAGGATTCTTATTGGTTTTAGAGAAATTTCATAATGATCTAGGGACAGGAAAATTGAGAATATCATTAAAACTTGATAATCGCGATAAGTAAAACTCACTTACCGTAGAAAACTGAAACTTTAGTTGTTTCTGTTGATTTTGAGTGAAATTGGTCCCAAGACTACCAATACCTATAAACGATGAATAACACATAAGAAATGATGAAATCTTATTAAAGTTCTCATTTAGTGTAAGTCTTTGGATATTACTATGCTATGTTCGGAACTTCCACTGTAATTGTAATTTATTTTCTTAATTCGGCAGTTTTTCAGAACAGAAAAAGGTTTTCAATTTAATTTATCCTATTTCCTCATTGAAATAGGTCGTCAAAAAGTGAACTTGGTTTAAGAAATAAGTTAATTGAGATTTCCTTAAAAGATACCAGCAATTCATTTGTGCGTCATTCGAAGAAATATGTTGTTGTTATATGTAATTATCATTTTAAAAGCACTATCCAAAAAAATAGCCTATACAATATTTCAGCTGAAAACAAATCAGAGAGATAAAATGCTTTTAAAGGCTTATTTAATTCTAAAAAACCTAATGCTACCTAGTAATGAAAATAATGTTTTATTTCTCTTTTCGATTTTATAATTAAAGGAAGCTCTGATTAATATTAAAAAGAATGAAAACAACCTAGGCTTTGTGTGATGAAAATTTAACATAATGGTATACATGTCGATTTTTTTAAATCTTATTTTACATGAAGTGAGAATAGTTTATTAACTTATTTTGACCTATGGATTTTTAATTATATGGTTGCTCTACGTGTCCGCTATCTTCTCTTAATCAATAGCCGCGCAGATATCTGTTCCGGTCCATCTATTCCTATTTGTAAGCTTATTGACATTTGTTGATCATTTTATAATATATCTCTATTTATTATCTAGGTTATATGAATGTCTTTTTATATATACAATAAGATTTTTGTACAGAAGGACAATCAGGATAATAGAGGTTACATAATAATAAAAAAGCATGGATAATGCATTTTTTTTTTTTTGGTATTTCATAATAATATTTTTATATATGAACTAATAGAACAGGTAATCTATCATTCGCATCATTATAACAAAGTAATTTATTGTAAAACTTCATTTATTATAATTAAATACAGATGTGTACGTATGGAATACATTAACATACAGATTCTGATCTTAACAGTGATATAAATTACGAAGCATTATAAAATTACTTTACTAGATAAAACCCCAAATCATTAACTAGAATGAGGACCAAGCGTACAAAACCTTCATTTCAATTACAATCGGGAATGGATACTTCTTTAACTTAAATTGAAATCGATAATCGACAAGTGGGTAATCAAATAGAAATTATTCTTTATGCTTACGCGATATTCTAAAATGATTTTAATCATAATGCTATTATTGAAATTAGTTAGATTGTACTATATTATATTATATTATAGATTGTATATAATAATTGTATTAATAATTGTATAGATTGTATATTATTATTATATTATTAGATTGTACTATATTATATTAGATTGTACTATATTTAATTACAAATAATGTATAGAAGCTGGTTTTCCGTCTCTAATTTTGCGATCATTGGAATTAGTTATTATTGAAATTATGATTTGAAATTGGTTTCAAGTTATGTTAAAATAAGGTACAAAAATTTAATACAACTACAAAACACTTAATCATCACTTTGAATTAGCCAAGCTGAATTACAATCATTATACCTCTACTTGATGTTATTAGTTTCAAGAAAACCAAATAATTTTTATTCGTCGTTAATAATAATAGATAAATTAACAATGTAATTCTTTGATATTACGTAAGGTAATTCGCTTACATTAGGAAAACATTTAGGAATAGTAGAAGAATGTATTGTCATTTTAAGGAAAGACTTCATAATTCCTTTTTTTGTCGGGTGATTTAAAACACAAAAAGTTGTAAAGTAGATAAATTGATCAACTAAAATAGCCTAGGAATGACTCTTTTCTCTTTAATATTCAAGATATAGTGGATAATTTTAATGTTGACTTTCCAAATAGCAAGTTAAAAAGATAACTTAAAAGGTTAAAAACTATCTATGTTCTTGGAATTTTCAAGTGAACATATTGTATTTTTCAGTTGCTCTTATACTTGGAAAATCCCAACTATTGATATAAGATAAGTAGCAAAACAAAATATGTTCCATTAGAATATGTAAATAATTTGTAATACTGCTTAAACGAAAAAGTTATCTGCTTTAAAACCAACAAAATCATCAAAATCCATGTAAATAAACATCGAACTTCATATATTGTTGTTCCGCGTTGCATACTAGTCCTCTTTCAATATTTAAAATTGTTCTAAATTGTTTTTAATTGTGTAATTTATTCGTAAACAAAGAGAACACTTAATTCCAAATGGTCGCTTATGTGTTTTAGCTATTTACATTGGAATACTCATTCGATGTGTTTTGCCCCAAGGAATCCTCTTTAAGAATAACAAAGATCACGATACGAATAGGAGAAACGAGAAAAAAAGGACAAGAGAAACGGAAATGAGAAGACTAGATATAGTAAAGGAAGCCATGAATAACTCTCAGCCAGTGTTGTAATTTTTTCCAGAACTAAATGCATTATTGTCTTCCATTCTTTGCTGTATTATTATTATTTTTTTCGGCTTCGTAACTTATTGACCGCCTTTTGCTTCCTTTTGTTTGTTCTTGAAGAGCCATTGCCTTACAAAGAATTTCCCCAAAACCTCAGAGCTAGTGCAAACCTTCACTGATGCATTTCTCTTGCATGAGTTTCCAGCCGCTCAGCCTTTGTTAGTTATGGCTTGTTCGCGGAGACAATAGTC
Source organism: Thereuonema tuberculata (assembly GCA_023159025.1). Classification (NCBI taxonomy): domain Eukaryota; kingdom Metazoa; phylum Arthropoda; class Chilopoda; order Scutigeromorpha; family Scutigeridae; genus Thereuonema; species Thereuonema tuberculata. The sequence goes on along the minus strand of JAFIDM010002131.1, from coordinate 43,189,567 downwards.
GTATCTAAAGAGGAAGATGCCTTTGTTTTATGGATGGAAGTCAATCCCTTCCGTGCTCTTTTAATCTAAGTTTATCAAAGTTTCCGCAACGGAATTCGATCTTTGGGTATTACTAAGTTTGATTAGAAAACAAAGTTGAGTTATATTAAACTGAAGTATCTATTTTAAGAGTAGGAAACAGTTCATTTTTACCTTGAAGTTTTCCCAGAATATAAAATTTTCAATAGCTATTTGAGATATAGACAAAAATATGAAAACTCCAAAAGACAAAAATACAATAATTTTACAGAAAATGAATTGTAATTTTTGTTTTGTTTTAAAAATAAGTTAATTCAAGTCTTTTATATAAGTTAAAAACATTGAAGTAGATGATAATAATAGTTTTATAAATAATTTGAAAAATATATAAGGAGATTTATGTTTTATATGCTGTGCAAACTAGATACAGATTATAATTTATGTATCAATATCTTTAGATAGAATTTTGTACAAGTAAATTAAGCATATTTGCATCAAAAGTTAATTTAATCTCATTTTGGAATTTGATGTCTGCAATTAACATTTGTGAAACGTAAATTGTAATGAATATCTAAGCTAAATGCAACAATTTTACAATATAGTGTGTAAATCCTACGTTAATATCCTAAGGATATTGAAGCAAATACGGATTTTAAGATAATGTTATCTGAATATCAAATTTCACAGAATAAAGTTAAAGAGAATGAAAGAGAAACTTCTTACAGTATTTAAAGATATTGTGTGTTAATTTTAGTTGTAATCTTAGTTTTCTACAATTTAGTCCTAATAATAGAAACATACGATTATATTAGTTTTTCAACGTCTACATTAAATAACATTATTTTATATTTCCGCAATTTCTTTATATGTGTAAAGAGTATTTTTTTGTCTAGACATAACATATGTCGCATTAAGATAATGCTGGCGGAGAAGAGATGACATTGAAATGGAGTCCCAGGAAGGACGAAACGGGCCGTCCCCAATTCCCCCCAATAATTGATTCAGAATGGCAATTTGTTTAGTCTTGTGCTGTTTCTGATTTTTATTGCTTTGTTTTTACTATTCACAGCACGTTAAATTTATTATTTAAAAAATTTTAATTGCCTGAAAAAAAAAAGTTAAAAACCACGCGAACACACACACAAAAACAGTCTTATAAGCCTCATTTTCTCATTAGGAAAATTAAAAATAATAAAAAAACTAAATTCAATCCGCTTTACTTAAGTGATTAAATCTCATTACTTTTGAGTATATCAGAGTATGCGGAAATAGTGCATTACTAAGCAATAGCCTACTATCAGTTTTTAAGCATTTCTAATACTTCTCTAAGAATTTTTGCATCTTACCCGACACGGACCCACACAGCAAAAAATCTGAAATATAAAAGTTGGATAAAATTCATTAAATATATTTGCAAAATATATGTATTTAAAGTTTCAAGAAGATCCACTTATTGGTTCAAATGCTCTTGGGGAAGAGGAAGACACTTACTTGTTGTATATTCATTTTCTAAGGCTGAAAAAACATTTCATACCTTAATTATGATTTTGCAAGTGTTTAATTTTCTTTAGAAATGTCCGCAATGACCATTCTACCTATATATCATAAATTGTATCTAGTTTTATTTTAAAAGTAACGTTTAAAGTATGTCCTAAGACATTCTAATTTCATCTGGTGCTATAGTAGATTTCAGAAATGTAATATGTAAGCTTACTGCAAATAATAGTTCAAATTAGATAATAAAAAATTATATTTTTCGTTAAAATTTGAATTGGAAAGTATTGTTTATAAACATCAAAATTTATCAATTAATATCAATTTATCAATTTTGAATCGCTTTGGATTATCTTGAAGTTTGGGCTTGCATATTTTAGAACATTCTAAAAATATTTTATACTAGCAGAACGACACGTTCTTCGCCTGGGTTACAAAAAACAAATGTTCTGATGTGGATGATAATGAAATCACTTCCAAACTTTCCCGGTTGGTACAAATAAATAAACAAAAACTCAAAAGGTCTGATCTCATTACAAATCTATATCTATCCCGAAAATCCCGTCGCTATTATGCCCAACAATATTTTAGTTCCAGTTGTTGCACCATAATATTTGTGTAGTTCGCATTATCGCCATCACGTACATATGTGTCGCTATTATTCACAACAATAGTTTAGTTCCAATTGTTGCACAACAACCACCAAGCTCCAATTGTCGCATAACAATATTCGTGTGGATTTCACTCCTTTCACCCCGTGTGTTGCTTTTACGTCCAACAGAAGGCGCTGTTTTTCATAAAAAGCATGTTTTTACCTATCCCAGGTATGACATCTATATAATAGATATATAAAATCACGCATGTATTCGAATGCAATGGTGTGTCAAAATTTCAAAGCAATCGGTGAAGAACTTTCGGAGATTTACGATTTTGAACAAACGAATATTTATATTTTTATTTATATAGACTAGCAAAACGACCCGTTATTCGCTCGGGTTACAAAAAACAAATGTCCTAATGTGGATGATAAAGAAATTGCAATTGCGAGATCACTGGGAACTTTCCCGGTTGGTACAAAAAAAACAAACAAAAAAAAGTACAAAAAACATCAACAACTCAAAAGGTCTGATCTCATTACAAGTCTATATCTATCCCGAAAACCTGGTAGAAGTATCTTTGAACCATGTTTGCCCATCCACTCACCGTCCTACTTAGTGAACACTATTTGAATTTTGTAACTCATAACTTAATCACTTCAAACCTTTTCTAGTTCGTGAAAAATCATCTGATCATTACAAATCTGTATCTAACCCGAAAACCCCGTCGCTATTATGCACAACAATATTTTAGTTGCAATTGTTGCACAACACTATTTGTACAGTTACCATTGTTGCCATCGGGTGCATATGTAGCGCTGTTGTGCAGAACAATATTTTAGCTCCAATTACTGCATAACAATATTTGTGTAGTTCTCATTGTCAAGAAAACAAATCCTAAGACCAAACAACAGTAACGGAAGCAAACTTTCAGCTTTATAACTTAAAGCAACGCTTTTTATCCAATCTCGGGGGAATTTCGAAACATTTTGAAAAAAAATTTTAGTGATTACATTTATCTACTTACATGCCAAATTTGAAGTTTCTACTAATTAGGGGAAGGTGTTGTACCTTTGACCAGTTTTCACTAAATTAATTTTCTAATTTTTTGTACTCAAGTAAATTCTTACCTGAATGGATATATGTGATCTTCATTCATCCTGCCATCAACTGCATGTGTTTTATAAATTATATTTTGAGTATAAGTATTTTATTTTTATTTTACAAAAAAACTATACCTTGTGATCAAAGGTACAACTACGTGTTGTATCTTTGACCGAAGGGTATTGTACCTTTGACCAGGTGGCAGTAGAAACTGACAGTTGGTTACAAATTATTTAATTAACATTTTTATTCAGAAATGTATACATTTGGCAAATGTATGCAGTTCAAAATAGAATAATAAAACATGAAAAAAATTCTAATGGCTTAAGTAGCCTACTTATGCCCGTTTACTCTACATTATACAATGAAAATTCAACTCCAAAAGATAGGACATTCTTTTAGTCGAGCTGGCTGTGCCGCCAGCTGTGGTTGGATTTGGTAGCCTGGCCACAATATCTTGTAGTTCTACGTCGTATAGCTGATTATTTTCTTGGATGAATTTTGCCATCTTTGGTAGTGTTTTCAAATATTTAACTTAAAATAATCACATGCTGCTTCCTTTATTTAGGCCACAAAGTATTTCTTGGTCAGCTTGACAAGGACATAATTTTCTTCAACTAAATCTTCTTTTTCAAAGTTTAATTCCTTCTCCAGCTCATGGCATTCATCTGAAAGATCGAAAAACACTTTCCTCTGATGAATATTCAACATCAGACTCAAAGTCGTGGACAAACAATCGATTGTTTACTATTTTTCGATAAGATTTGGTAAAAAAATAAAAACTTGGAAACAATATTTAAATTTCCATCTTACATAATGCTAAAATGACTGTAAGTAAAAACATTTACATATTATTAAGTAAGCCGTGCTGGCGTGGTCGTGCGGTCTCGGCGGCGGCCAGCCGTGGCGACCAGTGCGCCAGTATCTGGGTTCGAATCCCGGCAGTGGCATGGCTGTTTCAATTTCCTTTCCTGTGTTGCCCAGCCTCTTCTTCACTTTCTCTTCGGTCTGACGTCATTCCTTAATGGCGTCCTGGGGGCAGGCAACGGGAAACCACCCCCAGTATCTTTCCTCAGGTGTTTCTAGGAGATCCATGTGAGACCTCCATAGAACTGGACCTGTCTTCGGACAGAAAACTATGGATGGATTATTAAGTAATGTTGTACCTTTCACCTGGTCAGAGGAACAACACCCTGCTGTGGTCAAAGGTACAACATCAGTCGAACTTACATTTCACGCCATGATACAATTTTTAGGTTAATCAAGTCATATTAAAAGTCCTAACAATGAATCTATAGGCATAGATATATTACTCATTCTTGTTAAAATAGCAATCAAAAGAAAACAAACAATGTTATTAAAGAAAGATTCACTTGCAAAATACTTACTTTTCGGTGATGGAATTATAAAAATATTTTTTACTCCTGGCAAGTCAAAGATCTAACTGCTACTGAAGGTTTAAAGGCGCAAATAGTGGGAATGTTACACATTAAACGGAAAAGCTTTTAAAGTATGCTCATAGATGCCATCACAATCAAGGGTGGTCAAAGGTACAATCGGTCAAAGGTACAACACCTTCCCCTATAGTTACGGAAATAATTACAGCAATAAGAAAACTTTAAAACGAAAATAAACCTTCGTTATTCACGAACCCTTGGGAATTTCAAAAAATTCTGAAAAATGGTTGTAGTGATTATAATTACCTATTATATGCCAAATTTGAAGTCTCTATTAATTATAGTTACGGAAATAAGAAAACTTTAAATTGACAATAAGCCCTCGTTATTCCCGAACCCGTTTGAATTTTGCAAAATCCGACCTTATTGCTTGTTTACAAGGGAAGCTCTGTGCAAAATTTCAGCTTTCTAGATCCAACGGTTTGGGCTGGGCGTTGATCAGTCGGACAGTGAATGAATGAGTGAGTCCGGTCTTGTCTTTTTATATAGTTAGATTTGAAAATTTTTCAAAATGGGTACTTGTTGAGAAATTTGTTCAGATAAAAACAAAAATACCCACAGAACGACAAAAATATTCATAGAAAACATTGGTATCTAAACATTTGATTTCTATTCTGATTCTCTTAAATTTCAATTCAATAAATTTCAAAATTTCAAAATTTCAAAATGCATACCAAAAACACAGCACAATTTTAAAACAAACCAAAAAAATAAAACAACAGTATAAAAATAACATTAATTAAAATAGCCAATGGTAAATTTTGTTTAAGCAGTGAAAACTAGAATTTATTAGAAATCGTGTGGTGAATCATTTCGTATTGCACCCTGGTTGTTTACTTTCCCTTGTTGTTTACTTACCCTTGTTGTTGTTTATTTCTATGTTTTCTTCAAATACCAGTGATTTAAATGTTTTTTTTTTGGTTTTTTTTTTTTTTTTTAATGTGAGACGTTGGGAACAAATAATGAATAATTGGAAGATTGACTTAAGATTCCCAACAAAATCTACATTTCTGTTTAATTATATTTAGTTTGGGCTTCCATTGAACCTAAAAGATCTGTTTTTAAATAAAGCAATAGATATTCAATTAAACACTGCAAATATTTGCAATTTGTTTTACAAAAATTTAAAACCAACGCATGCGCGCTGAAAGGGAGATCAGGTGTCTATAAAGGTGCCAATTACTTTGATAAAGGCTGAACTGAACGATACGACAACTTAAATTGAGAAATAAGTCACTAGGGAATAAGAAACTCATTTCATCGCGTTGAACAAATTATGAGAACAAACTTCTTATTAAGTGAACTGAAGTATTTCCATTAATAACATTTAAGCAGTTCCAGGATTTTTTTTTTGTTATCTGAAACGGAAAGCAAAGACAAATCGATAAAAACTAGATTAAAGAGAATGGATGCTAAATACAATTACAGTTTGTAAAGACAAAACAACCTTTCCTAAAGAATTTGTTTCTAAAAAAAAAAGTATTACCGTATTTCGCGTCTCGGAATTCTAATTTAATCTTGGATTTCAAAAGGTTTAACACAATAAAGACAGAAAATGGATTACATAAATTTAAACCTCGTTTAAAGAGTTTATTGTGTTAGTTGGATAAAAAAAAAAAAAAAAAAGAGTTCTAATAAAAAAATAATTGAATTAGTTGCTTTGTTAGTTCCTATAGATTTTTTATAGGAAAAAGCTGAAATAGACGATTCAACTCTAAAAAAACCAGTCTTTCTGGTTCAAGACTTCTTAAATGTAGAGTATTTTTCTACAACAGAAGATATTAGCACTCACTCTTTGCTTGAACTTAATCTATGCTGTTAATGCCGTGATTGAAGAAAAAAGATCGAAGTATTTTAGCGTATTCAAATTTATTGTATTCGTGGCATTAATTGTAGAGATATTCATGAGAAAATTTATAATAGTGAAGTAAACATTAGAATGAAATCAATAAATCTTTCGGTGAAGGACATTTATTTAGTTTTTATTTAAAAAAATATATTAATAACAACAACTGGAAATAAATAAAATAAATTGTTCTCGAAAGGCTACGTTTTTTGTTAAAATCTCTTTCTCATCTTGGAAATTATTTTTGTTGCGCTTTAAATAAGCGCGAGCACACAATCGACTGATAGCGCCATTTGCCGTTTACGGCAAAAAAGCTCAAAATTGTCATTTGTTTTTATTACCAGTTTGCGATGATGATTTATATAATTTCCTTGCTATTTGAACAATTATAGGCCAAGCTTTATTAAATTGGGTCTTACCTTCCATTCTATAATGAAGAATAAAGAGGGAAATATTGTCACATATTTTCAATGTAGGTGATGCAATAAATTAGTATATATTTTTAAGTTATATATAATACTGAAATTAAAAAAGGCCCAAGAATGTCGTTCTTTGATATTTGAATTTTCATTACACATACAAATTTTTAGACAATAACAATATTGGAAGCAAGATTAACAAATAAATATATTCTTTATTATTAATCTTTCTTTAACGTGCGGAATGAACTATCTAAGAACACAATTGACACGCACAATTTACGCAAAGGATTCGCACACAACAAGTGCGAAACGGTCCGTCCCAGTCTCTTCACGATGACAGCTCGGGGTGCGAATCTTTTGCGTAAATTGTGCGTGTCAATTGTGTTCTTAGATAAATATATTCTTTATTAGAAAGAATATTTAGTCCATTGATCTATATTTAATAATAATAATAATAATAATTATTAACTATTGAAGTTTTCTCTATTTGTAACATAATTTTTTACTATAATGACATTTACCAAAGTGTGAGATAAATATGACATTCTTCAGAATTCAATTAATGCTTTTGAAATTTGAGAGGAATGAATGTTTTCAGAAGTCTATCATTTTTCGTTGACAGGCAAAAAATGCATTAAAGAATTAAGTTTGCTGTCTAACAAACACTAACAGTCAAACATTCTAACATTCCAAATAATGTAGTTTTTTAATGAAAAAAAATGGAGGTAGTTGCATAATGGAGATGCATGTTATATAATAAAACTAGAACTTTTGAACTAGAAACATTTCAATTACAATAAAGTTGTAATTGCCACAGCAATTTTACCATTTTTTTAATTAGAATCATGCAAAAGCCCTTTTGATTATTGATGAACAAATGTCACTTTACCTCATTTGCAGTTTGACATTTGACAACAGGATCTAACGAGTTATTTATTCATGAGAACATCCGAAATATATGTATTAAGTAAATAATGAAGATTTTCATTAGATTGAAATAATCTTTCATTTATATTCCAGAAATTTTTAGCTAAATATAATTTCTAATTGGTATCTGAATGTATATATGTATGTACGACATATTACATGAGATAATCCGTAAGGAATGGGAATTTTTGCCATACTAATTCACGTATTTCTTAAGTACACTTCTTTTTGAGTATTTTTAAAATACTCCTTCCCATAATCTAAAATCAGAAAGGCAATTCCTCATTTTGTTCATGTGCTGTTTTCTTTTTCTTGTCATTTTTTACCTATTATCCCAGCACGTTAAACTTTCTTTATTACAATTTCTTTGAACCTTATGTTATTATTTATTTCCCTTCAGCCTAAACATTCTTAGGAGAAGGTTTGTGCTGGCTTCGAGAGAAGCAGCAATTTGTTTTTCTTGTCTTTTGTGGTTTGTGGAGTCACTGTCAGGCCGGCAGTGGCTTACACTAACCAGGTCTTGCCTTTCTGATTCGGTTAGGGGAAGGCGGGAATTGGGCTGATGAGTCCGCAGAAGGACGAAACGGCCGTTTCCAATTTCCTTCCCATAATCTAAAATCAGAAAGGCAATTCCTCATTTTGTTCATGTGCCGTTTTCTTTTTCTTGTCATTTTTTATTTTTAATTTTCTTTTAATCTTTGGCTCTGGAACTACATTCTTTATATCCGCCACATTTATCTTTGAATCCGAAATGGCAAACTTTATCTCTTTACATCAGAACAATCAATGCAGACAAATAGCAATTAATACAGTGTAATCCAATTATTAATTTTGCGTACCTATTGCATTATCAGATTATTCTTTCCACGTTATTATCAACTTCTCCTAATGTCGGACGTTTCATACTGTTCACCTTTTACTATCTGGTTCAACGAACGGAAAACTTGTCAAGATAACTTCGAGAAGATTGAAGAATTGAATTATTAGATTTATTGCTTTTGCTGCGGTTAAGTGCAGAACGCATAGTAATAAGCAGAAATGCAACAAGAAAATTAGGGGAAGCCAATGTAAAATCATGAATTGATTTTTTTTACATTTCATTTAAAAATATTTCCTTGCAATGAATACATACAAGTGACATATGTATATGTACAATAGACTTATTTCTGATGTAGTCTGCAACAGTTCTTAAAATCACTGCTCTCAAGATAATAAAAAATCCTTTATGGGTATCAACTCGATACTTATTACTAAAACAAGCTCTCAAAAGTAATTCTTTGAATGCTAATTATATAATAATATGCACGCTTCTTGATAATGATTATTACTGCAAATAATATATATATATATACATATGATTATTTTAAATAATATCTACAAAGTTCACACACACGCGAGAGTTCACATCATACGCACTTCGATTCAATATCAAGTATGAATGGCCTTTCTCAATTTCAGGCTTTCTCTTCCCTTGTGTGTTTACATAAATCATTCAATAATGCAACTCACCTATCTTGTATGATTTCTCACTACCTATAATAAATGGTTTCTTTCACCCTTTGATGAATGCACTCTATCTTTATAATCTCTATAAAGATATTTAATAATAATTAATCTTAGGCTTTTCTATATTAATTAAAGGGTGAATTAATCTATTCACCCTTGTGTGAATATATGTACTTTAATAATTGCGCTTCCTAATAAACTGTCAGTGTCCGATGTACTCTGTCGGTATCTTCGTCTCAGTAACGGCGTCGCACCCTCCAAAATGGAAGTAAGAAAATATTTAATTACTTACAGTTTGTCGACACTGTTGGGCTTTTCACCTTGGCGAAGTTTCTGCGTTGACAACCATAAGTTGAGATTCCGCCTATCTATTTCGATGCACACTTGAGCTTAGTTACAGATGAACACTTCACTTTCCGTTGAATTTCAAATATGGCGCTTATTTATCACACATCGGATTTCTTCTTCCCATAATGCTTTGCGGAAAAGTTCATCTGCTCCGGAACTAATGACGCTTGTTATCCATATATCAAAAGGAATTCTTCTAAATCCAAATTCGTAAATATTAGAAAACTTCAGGTTGAATTAAATACACTTTTATATTTAATTCTTAGAGAGTTCTGGCTACAATATTTACTCGTAGTAATTTAGTTACTTATTAGCGTCAATGTCAACTGCTTTCTAAATATCCACTATTTCGTATTATACGAATAATAATTGGGACGGGAAATGCTTCCTTCATTAATTGAAATAGTCTTGTATTAATCTTCTAATATTTCACTTAATTCTTTCGAAAGTTCTTCGAATAAGAATCGCACCAACGCACCTTGATACGAAATGGCTCAGTCCAAGTTACACTTCGCTTTATTTGAACTTGTTGAGTTTTGCCTACCTTGGTCTTTACTTATGACAACGGTATTCCTTATTATTCTTAATAGTTGTTGCTTCGTCTATCGTAGTTAGACCGGGATATCGTCTGAGGTTGATATCTAAATAAATCTCCATTGGTCTCGTGCGACCAAATAAATTAGTCTTCTTATGGCAAATGGATTAGTTGTCTTTAACTCTTCCACGGCGTTGAATTCACATTCCAACGAAGTTAAAATTCAACTTAATTGAATTAATTTAATATATAGTCCTGGATTATTATTCACTGGATTATCCGTGCTCAGCCCTACATTATTAATCAGTTCTAAACTGATTCTTAAAACTGTTGTTGATTCTCAACCGAATCTATTAACTTTAAGTTACTTAATCATACTTTTTCCTTCTCGCATTTCTCGTCAATTCAATACAACTCGTTCGAACTTCCTGAACTTGTTCGAACTCACACAAGTCGTCAACCTTCAATCAACTTAAACTCAACCAATTGTCGACCTTAACTTAACCTATTCAGCCAGACTATATCTCTGTTTTATGACCTTTCGTTTCGTTACGCAGTATCTTCATTTCCATATTCAAATGAGGACTACTCACATTCATATGAAGGGAGGGAGATATAAGAAAAAAAAATAATCTTAAAGAAAAAAAAATTTCTTTTCAAGCATTTTAAAACTTTTTTTTCCTTTTCCTTTTACTATAACTAAGTTAAATTATTCTAATAGAAATAATTTAATATCCTAGCAGCTTTTTTATTGTTTGTAGATTATATTGTATCTCTCATTATTGAATTGTATTATTTAATGATTCAGTAGCTTCTTCACGCGTTTCTTTGCCTCCTTATAAATCTTCAAAGGCTAGAACATTGTAATTTGTGTTTAATAAAAAATCAAAATCACTTTAATCTGTAGTGTCGTATTTTCTAAATCAGAAATTTTTCTAGCATTTACAGATAAGTTTTTGAATTATGTCAATTCTGAATTATTTTTTATCTGATTGGAAAAAGACCTTAGTAGTATTTTGAAATCATATAAAATATATGAACTAATAGTATATTTGTAGGAAATGTATTTTATTATTGTGCAATAAGAACTTTATTTTAGAGTGACTTGTTATTGTTGTTAACATTAAAAATGTGAGAGAATAATACCATTGTTTGAAGCGATGAGATGCTTGGACTGCTTTGTTATGATTGTATAGTATTGTTTACGGCTCGAGGGAGCGGTTTTGTATTATTGAAGATTGGAGGATGGAATGGCGATATTGATCTGATCCGCTGAGTTATAATTCTTTTCTGTTTTTGATTCTAGATATAAGAATCTTACAGGATTGAAATGGACCAATATTATCCTCTTCAATGAATAGACAGGAGTCGATTATGATATGTTTCCTGGAGAATACCATGGAAGATAAGAATGTTCTGATAAGGGATAAGTTACCTTGAGAATTGAACATTGCCCTTGAGATATATTTTACGTTCGTATTGTATTGAATAATATTTTGATATTACCTAGAAAAACGGTGATACTAATATGTACAATTTCGTTTCAGCAACATAATCAAATAGATTAATGGTCTTGAGTTCGGGAACTTGGAACCAGAGTAAACAGATTAATGGAACGGAAGGAGATAGGAGATATTAGCGAGCAAATACTGAAGACAACGTATAGGTAATCGAGGAACGTATGTTGACTCCACAGTTGTGATATATAAATATAGAAGAATTTCCAAGTAAGTGAAGTTTATTTTATGTAACACAGAGAACATGAGAGTTATCATATTTCTGGAAGAAACACAGCGATGCTTAGGATTTAATAGTCAAAGCGGATAAATAATAATAACTTCCAAGGACTACTTTATTCGAGTAATTGATAAAGCGGACTAATAAAAAGATTCAAAGATAAACAATTGAACTAAACATGATAGATGATTATTCACGATGAATAGTGATAGGGTTAAAGTACTTGTATATGAAACTTCATTAAAAGATTATGAAGGTATATAAAAGTCATCAGAGTCTATTTCGATAAAGTTTGAAGGCATTGTGAACATATAATTCAAGATAAAAGTTAAAACTTATAGAAAGCAAGAAATAACTTTTATTAAGAGTTGATCTGAACTAAAATCTAGTGTTAGATTGCAAATAGTGTAACTTACACATAAGGTGATAAAACCAAACGTGTATTAGTGCAAGTGTGCGGATATATTCCAGTGATAGACAATTATATATTATTTTTTCACATAGGGTGAAAAGACTTACAGTAGTTTATAACTAAACTAGAAGAACTCTAATCGACATTAGAAGCCTTTTATAAAGAACTTCTGAATCTTCATAAAGATTTTATCTTAATTCTTTGTATAATGTATTTCAAATAAGAAAGTTTTATAAACAATGTTATTAATGAATGTGTTTGGACAATAATTTATACCTAACTGGTATCTACATGGAATAAATTATTATTAAGCTCTCAATTAACATCTACATTACAAGTTCGCATCCTGCTAGATATTTATAATATCATAAACTTATTTCTATTATCAAAATAATACTTCAATATTTAATAATAATAAATAACTGAAATTGATCGAAATTTTTAAAATTTTGTAAAAATTCTGTTGTTATTTGAATTCATAACAAAATATTTTTTTGTCATTAGACATGTGTAGCCTATATATCCTTGTATCATATATATTAAAATTATAAATATTATTTGATTGTATAATTAACAATAAATGATAAACGATTCTGCTTTACTTAGAACGATTTAGTATGTAAAGCAATTTGTTACTTAAGTTTATAAATGCTTTGTAATGCCGTTTGTTTTATCCTTTGGCAGAACTGGGAACCTATTAACTTCAGAGTCATAATGAAAACAAATATTGAAATTCAACTGACTGTGTGAAATGAATTTTTTGGATGTTGCAAAGATAAAAAAAATAAAACCTGACTCAAAATGATAACATTGAATACAAATATGACTGAAGGTGTGGAAATGAAATATCACTTTTTTCTCTACCTCAGATGTGTTTCTTTATTATTTTTACTGATGAGATTTTCTCTCTTATTCTTTTTTTATTCTTTTTATTTCATAACAATCATTACTTTTTTAATAACACTCTCGTATTAACGTTAATTCTATTGTTAATATTCTCTTTAATAATGCTTTAGTAAAATATTATACTTTATATTAAATGATATTATTGATATATTATTTTTTGTTTATGTTATTATTCATATATTTCATTCATTAACTTCATTGTAGCAATGGAGAATTTGAAGTTCTGAAGCACTGTTTAATTAGTTTTAATTTATGTAGTAAGTAACATTTGCACTGAAGCAGAGCTGCAAGTGACATCAATGCCCAATTTATTTCTTTTAATCATCTCTACTTTAATCTATCACTGAATTAATTTTATTAGAATTATCCGCCATCAACAACAAATTACTAAATACGATATCAATCTGTAATTGTCATATTTTGATATTTTAATGTAAAAAATAGTTCTAAAATGAAAGCTATAAAGCGGATCAATAAAAGATTGAATGGTTGGGCTACTTCATAAAATGTAACAATATTTTATTGTTAATGTAAGTACATCAAAGATGATTACAAGAAAACATTTAGAAATTAGGCTAAAAAAAATTATTAAACTCAATAATTAAAAAAAAAATATGTTTGTTAAAAATAACTGAGATAATAATGATTCTATTTTTAAAATCTATCCTTAGATAAAAGAAACCGCAATAATCCTGATAGTTTTCTAAAATTTTAAAATGAGATTATCTGTTTATATAAAAAAAAATCCTTGTTTCTCTGGTAAGGAATTTCGTATAAACTTATTGGTGTTACTCATTAGAGTGGGCGCGGTAGTTGAGTGGGTAAGGGCGCTTGGCTGGGGGTTGGAGGTGGCTGGTTCGATTCCCGGCCTCGGCGGAGAGCGGAAATTTTTCCATTCTCCTCCAAACGGGTCCTAGGGCCTACCCAGCCCTCTGTAGAATGGGTACCGGGTTTCCTTCCCGGGAGTTAAAGGCTGGCGGCCATCGGGCTGACCTCCCGACCTCAACGTAGTCCGGTTGGTCATGAAACGCCTGGAGCCTTACCTCCCGCGAGCCCTTGGGCCTGCATAGGTCAGTTGTGGTGACCCTTTAACCTTTATTGCTGTTGAAGTACAAACAATAAAGATGTCCTGTCAGCGATGGTAATCAGATGGGAAGAACTTTTCGATGACAGGTTTTTGGTGAAAGAAAAAAAAAATGCGAATGGGACAATACCAAAGGACTGTACAGCATAAAACTGCACAGAATGCGCTTGTAATACAAAAGCTAAAGAACTGAAAAAAAAATGAAAAGAAAGCTATTATAAAATCAAAATTTTCAAAGCATTGCATTACCGTATTAGCATTATTCTAAATAGTATCTTAAGATTATTAATTTCGTATTTACATGTCCTTGTAAAATAATTCCTTTTCTTTCAGCAGTTACAAACCTTAGACTTAATATTTTTTTAAATCCTTTTCTAAAAAATAGAAATTAATACATTTTTTGCTTATTTTCTAGAAAATTAAACTAATACAATAAGTTGTGTGTATGAAAGAATTTCTGAACCGTAGATGAATCTTTTTGAACTTTAATCCGACAACAAACGATCACACTTTTGTATATGAAAATTTTTTTATTTGAAAATTTGTCGAGAAGTTAGGATGTGAGGAGGACAAAATGCATTAAAAGCAAAGAATCATAAATACAAAAATAATGCTTCTTATCAATTTTTTGAATCTTAATTAATCCACCATGTTGCAATTTTCATACGATTAAAGTGAATTTTATTTAAAGAATTCAGTAAGTAATTAAAGGATTCTTATTTCTTTTCGAAAATGGAAAAGTACTGGTTGCAGTTAGCAAATTTTATAATATAAAATAAATATAGACTTCATGGGAGGACAGTTTTGACATTTTTAAATAAAACCGAAAACAAAACATTAATAAAGTAAAAATTCTCGATTCTTTTAAGGAAAGTAAATTTCAAACACATACTGGAGCTTCTTGTTTAATTTAAAATGCGATGCAAAGTAGCATTTTGAAGGAACCTCAACAAGATTAATAAATAATAGCTATTATCTGAATTGTGTAACTAAAAACACTAATTTTTCTAATTTTAAGTAAACAAAGAAATAAACTTCAAATTCGAAATAGAAATATCATTGATTCTTCCTAGTTTTCTTTGCAAACATTAATTTCCTGAAAATTAAAATATATTTTAAGGAACCTGATTGAACAAGCAGAAAAAAATACTCACCATTCATGTAGATGAATAAACCGTCTTTCAGAAAAGAATAAACTCAGTTTAGTTTTTATCAATTATCAAGTGATAATCAATTATTTGCAATTTTTTTGCAGAATTATACAGACATTGCATTCTAATAAGTTCTGCTCTATTTTCATAATGATTGTTTGCATTATATCATCGATTTTTCAAAATTTTTAATAGGTGAAATAAACAGTAAAAGAAAAATAATATTAATTCTTAATGGCAAAATTTAACGTGAATGGTACAAATATAGCAATAAAAATAAGCATAAAAGCGCACACATTTAAAGGATTCACTGAACTATTTCTGGAAATTTTGTACTGGGAACCCAAGAGAGACTGTTGCGAGATGCATACCTCTCATCAGTTGGATTCGCCCAGTACTCATTTCCCAGTACAAACTTAACAAAAATAGTTCAGTGAATCCTTTAAATATTTGCGTTTTATATTTATTTTTATTGTTATATTTGTACCACGCACGTTAAATTTTGCCATTATGTATATGTCTATGTTACAAATAATCTTTCCCAAGCTAAGTGATCTGCTAGCGGAGATAAATTTATTGTCCTTTTTATTCTTAATTTGTTTTTTGATGTTTTTTAACTTAAGGGCTTTGTTTAATCTTGTCTTTTGTTTATCTTTCTTTGGATTTCACTGAACTATGAGTATTGGGAGAATCAACTGATGAGAGGTATGCACCTCGAAACACTGTCTTGGGTTTCCATACAAATTTTCCAAAAATAGTTCAATGAATCCTTTAAATATGTGCATTTTTGTGCTTATTTTTATTGTAATCTCTTTATAGAATGTGTAGAATGAATGTCGTAAAAATGCATAAAAGGCTATGTATAAATAAAGGTATAGAAAATATATATTCCATCAACATGATGTGGTCATGTTTATTTTGTATATTATTCAGCACCTGCAGTATTACAAAGATGAGGCACAAACGGTAATGAGTCAAATGTCAAATCAGGGACAGTGGCAAAAAACAAAGAAATGAAATGGAAGATTTCATATGTAGTAGACGAAATGTTCTATCCAACCTATGTAGCAAGATGAATTTGAACAACAGAAGAACGCCAGAAATTCCAATCTTATTCATGCATTCTACGAAGGGCCGTGGGCATCCCAACGTATGCTTTCATCCTTGCGGATCTGTCGCAATAATCCCACAATGGTCAAAATTATAAAATAAATTACATTCACAATTTTCACACCATTCAATGCCAGCAGAAGAGAAACAGAAGAAGAAACAGACAGACACAAGAAAGAAAGTAAATATCCAAGCCGAAGCCGAGATTCGAACCCAAGTGTCGACGCATCTGCCTCGTGGAAGACCGCCGTCTAATCCACTAGACCACGGTAATTGCTACCAAAGAAACACGATCAAGAAAACATGCATTAAGTAAAGAGTCGTAATTAAAGTTGGCAGGTTTCAAATGCAGAACACATCTTTCAAACAGTAGAAGTAAAAAAACGGAGAAATTTTAAGCCTACGTATTTTATATTTCAATATATTTTCATCAATATTTATGGTTATTTGTGAATAAAAATGTAACATTAGTTTGTGATGAAAGTTTATAGCTATTGTATACATATAAATTCCTTTATTAGCTATTTTTCAAATGAAATAGTCTGAATATTTTTTTCTACTTTTAAGTATGCTTCCTTTAGTTTAAACTATTTGGTTTTGATTTTATTCGCAATTTTTTTGTGTGTTATGAATGACTCCACTATTCATTTCTTTTATTTATATCACATTCACTATTCATTTCTTTTATTTATATCACATTTGGATAAGACTATGATTGTTGTTTATTAATGATTTTAAGATTTACTAATTGTCTGTTGAAAAGTGGACAACTCTAAATTAATAGCAAAATCAGCCTTCAATTGTTTAATTCGTTCAGAAACTGCAAACATGGTTTTCTTTATAATCACTGCAAATAATTTTTTAAAAAGCCTGGAAAATGTATGCCTTAATTTCGTTAAGTCTCCTAATTGTGTTAAACTGTTTTGGCATCCAATCCAATTCTCTGTCCCCGATGTAAACAGCTTCCCTTCTACTTATGCAATTAACCGAAATGCTGAGTCCTGCAAGTATACTAAATGAAGACTTGCTAAACGCAATGAATGGAAAGAAGACTTAATAGAATTTTTATCTTTAACCGAGTAATTGTACAATTGATATTATATTTGTAACTTAGAATTTCAAAGTCAATTAGTTTTACGTAAGCACTTTCGCTTGATTGAAAATATAGTTTAAGTAAAAAAAAAAAAAGCTTAATAAGAGTAAAGTTTAATTAAGTTATAATATTTCAATTAAATTAATACTGCAAGTTTTACCTAAGAAATTAAACTGTTGCAGTTTTTCAATATTATCAATTTATCAATAGTATCAATTTAATAGGCTATTTTTTTATTTTGTTTTATATATATATTGATATACTATATGCTCACAAATTCAGGAAATGTTGCGAAATGAATATAATACACCCAAAAACAGAGGCATTTGAGTTTATGTATTAAAGAAAACATCATCAGAGAAGCAAATGACACAAAAACGGAAGTTCTCTGAATATGCAGATGAAGTACAGAATCCATTTATCGGGATTGAGCAGGATGTAACACATGGACGGGAGTTAAATGCGCATGCCAAACGTGCGCATTCAGTAAGGTGTACGGTCACCTGAGACTACTACAACACACTGACAGCGATGAGGCATGGAGAGGATCAAATTGTCCAGCAGTTCCTGTGGGATTCGTGGCCACCGTACCAAGACAACTTCCAGCAGAGGAAGTATTATGGGCAGGGCCCCCACAAAGCGGGGTGTCAGTTGGTCCCTCAGCACCGGGACCGAGCCATGAAAGGGGCCCGGGCTGAGGTAAGTAAAATACGCTGCATATTACTATTGGATAGAGATTGAAAAAGTAGATGTTGATGTTAAATTAATTTACTCTAAAAATAATGCTAATAACTGTATGGTATATTTAAAATAGAGAAATACGAAATCGTACGGCATTTTGACGATATTTTCTCGCTAAAAATCTATGATTTTGATGATAATGTGGGAGAGGGCCCATTACTGCATGTGGTACCTGGGCCCTGAATTTGATGAGAAGGGCCTGGTTATGGGAGGTGTTTGCTGACTGGCAACACATTTTCTAGTGTATCCCAGGCCTGTTCGATGGGATTCAGCTCAGGAGAACGTGAAGGCCAGTCCATGTACTCTATTCCAGCCTCTTGCAGCATGTTGTTGACGAGTTACGCACGGTGGGGGCGTGCATTATCATCCATAAAAAGAAAGTTGGCCCTAACTGCTCCAGCGTACGGTATCACTGTAGGCTGTAGAATTTCAGTCCGATTTCTTACATCATTGACCATTCCATTTCTAATAACATGGAGGTCGGTACGACCACCAATGCTGAGGTCTGCCCACACCATGATTCCACCTCCACCAAAGGAATGTCTTTCATGCTCGAAACGTGAATTCTCCCGTGTTCCACGTTCACGACAGATCAGGGCACGACGATTGTCAGGCTGCAGGCTGAATCTTGACTCTTCACTGAAGAGAACCGTGGACCACTCTTGACGTGTCCAATGAAGATGCATTTCCGCCGACCTTCTGCGGGTTTTGCGATGTTTAGCAGTTACCGGAATGCACACCATTGGTCGCCGGGCCTACAGTCCACCGTGATGGAGTCGATTTCGCACGGTGTAGACACCCGTCGCGTCGTCCTGTAGCAGCGAGAAATTGTCCTCGCAGCTCGCATTGCTTCGGCGGTTCTTTCGTGCTATTAGCGTTAGTAGTGAACATCTCTTGCAGTGGTGGCACATGGGCGGCCCTGCCCTAGTCTTCTTCGAACTGCGCCAGTCTCTGCTAAGCGCTAAGATTCCAGAGTCTGCTAATCATGCTTTGAGAGTTCCAATCGCTGCTGCCACTTTCATCTGTGTTTGGTCAGTTTCAAGCACCCTATGACTCTCCAAGCTTCAGATTCGGGTAAATCATGTTGCAGGGGCATTTTCAGGTGACACTCAACGATTCTGCCACTTGTTGTTGATGCAGGAAAGTGGAGACAATCCAGCAGCGCCTGTCTCTTTATACAGGGTTGTGCGCAAACATGCAAATTAAGGTTTTGCATCACAATTACATATTCAGACAACGCCATATCTTGGTTGTTCATCTTCCTTTCTTGTCCTTCGCGTACAAGATCCAATTATAGTAAAAGATTGAAACTCGTTAGACGTTATGTCATGCAGATTTTCCAAGTTCAATCTTATTGCGCTCAATCTTTACTTTACTTTACTTTATCTTTACTTCAGCTCAACGAAGGGAATTACATAATTAATATTATTAGTGGTAAGATTATATAGTATTTCGAAAGGAAAAAAAGATTTATACTTAAATATATTAATTTTATGTATCATAAATACATCAGACAGTTCTTTAAAAACAGATAATTTCAAGATTTCCCTACACTGATCTTGTGAGCATGGAATTTTAGGATTCTAGATAATGAAGAAGTCAAGAATTATTCGAAAGAAACATAAGATATTCAGAAATAGTATGTCTTCGGATTCATTTTCTTAATTTCTCAAATTGAAGTTCTTCACATAAACGATGATATCAAATTAATTACAAAAATTCAAAACCTTAAAAATCGTTTCTCTGATCCACAGAATTAAAGTGTCCAATATCATTCAATATCGTTCGAAAAACTTTCTTTAAATATTTCTGGCGTATTCTAATGTTTAATGAGATTAAAAAATAGAAATTAATTCTGCTTAATAGAAATTGTAATAGATTTCAGTATAAATATTGTTATTATTAAAATTAGTCTGATTTCAGTAGAAATTTTAATTGTGTTTTGATATAAATATTGTTTTCATTCGAACGAGTAAAAAATATATGGTGCTTTGAATTAAGAATTCTTAATAGCAAAAGCAGAGCAAAAGCAGCGAAATTTCAAAGATGTGAAGTGTTTCAATTCTTCATTCTTATTGTTTGGAATCTCGGCCAACATCTTCGAAGCAAACCATTCCTATTATGTAATTGCCGCTGCTTTACTCTATGACTAAGACATCCCATCGAAAAGTCGGTAGCAATTTCAAGATAAATATTCGAAGCTGGTCACGTCCTTTAACAAAGACACTGGAATACTGATTAAAATCCTATTTTTGCAGACTTTGTTTTACTTCTAGTCTGTGGCTTTGATGGATTAGAAGACCAGAATGATCAATGAATAAAATGAGTTTGTAAGCACTTTTTCATGATATCTAATAGAAATAACATAAAGAATTCGTAAAAAGAATTTTTCTAAAATTAAGAAATCATTATTTTCACAGTCTCAAAGTAAAGCAATTGCTTCTTAAGATCGACAATAAAGAATTAAATGTAAGCTAATAATATTACCGACATGTATTAACAAACATTAAGTTATTAACCTTTACTCCAGACATGGCAATCTCGGAACTTTTACTTTTTAGTGATCATCCCCCAGGATCATTCACTTAACTTTTCATTAATTTCAAAGAAAGTGGGATTATCAAAAAACAAATGAAGCCATTCCAAATTTGAAGGTTTAAAATCGTTTTGAAGTTCAAGAAGTTGAAAAAAGTTAATCTTATTTAATCTTTAATAAAATATTTTATTATTAAATGATCACATTTTATCTCTAAAAAACAAACACATTTTTTGCTTTTTTTACTTAATCTTCTCTTCTAAAGACATGTTATCTTTTTATAGCGATGGTACATCTAAAACACAGTTAGAAACGATGTATGTTAGTTAATGATCGGTTATTCTAGCTTGTCACTAACTGTGATATAAGATTCAATTATGTTATATTGCCCTATGTAAAATACGATTCCTTATTACCATTTGTAACTTTAAATTCTAAAAATGGGCTGATTATATTTTTCTCCATTTTTCTTTTTATCCTTTCAGTATTTTTTTTATTTCAGATAAGTTAATAAAAAACTTATGTCCCCCACCCCCACAAAATTAAAAAAAAAATTGATATGGAAAAAACAGAGTATCTGACGAAATATCCCTTTAACTACTATAGAACTTGAAAATGCTAATATAAAAACAGTGGAAGAATACAAATATCTCGGTTATATTATGCATCTGGATGGAACTTGCAGATTGACAAAAGAATTGCGTAGGGCAGAAGAACCATTTCAATGCTTAAAGCAGTTCTCTGGAGTAGCAATATCCTCCCAAGAACGAAGAAATTACATTTTTAGTACATTGGTACAGAGTATTATAAAAAACGATGCAGAAATATCGACAGTAAGTAAATTCACCAAGACAGACTTCTATCTACCGAAATGGATTTCTGAAGTAGATCAGCGACAAAATCTCGAAAAGAAAACATTCCTAATGTGATTATTCGAGAAATAATGGCGGCCATCTGATTAATGGAAGAAATGATCGAAGGAAGATTCCCCTGTGGAATGTAGGTGGTAGAAGGAAAAGAGGCAGATCAAAATAGAAATAGTTAGACCACATAATTGCTAGTCTCACATACCGTAATTTAAATGATGCTATGATCCTGGACAGAAAGCAATGGAAAGATGTTATGGATAAAATCTAGGGAAAAACCCTGATAACCGGAAAAAATCCAGAGATGATGATGTGAAAAGTAACTTTATTACAAAGTATCTTTCTCACTGCTGTAATATTAAATTTTAGTAAATATTAAAAAAAATCTCTGATCATCACAGAAATTAAAGCGGCTTCTTCTTTTCTTCTTACAAAGAATCATTTAACAGTTACAAATGAAAATGCACTAAAGAGGTTTATTGCTGAAGTTTAAATTAACTAGGATATTAGTTAGTAGATAATAGCATAAAAAATTACAGGCTTTCTAGGTAATTCCAATATCATTGCTAACCGTCAGTTAAAACTGTAAAATGAATTCGTCATCATTTTATCCAGACTGAATAAGAACAAATGTTTCAGTGTAGATGTATATGTCGTGGAATGGAATGAACTCATAAGAAACATTTGTTAAATTTGTAAAAATGTTTATCTTTTTTTTTTGGAAAATTAAAAACAGGAAATAATCTAACTTAACCTATTCATTGTATGCCTCTACTCTGTTTTCTACGGTGGTTGATATAATACTGACTGTTAAAAATATTTATGTTTACAATTTTGTATGCATCTCAGAACATATCTGTTTCAAAGTAACACGTTGCTCATCATAGGTATTTCAAAACATCTTAATTTTCTCCGTGACATTGACATAGTGCCATTCGACTCTTTAGAATAAAATCAGGGATGGAGTGCAATCTGAGCTATTCCAGTTCAAAGGAGATGATATCTGGAAACCATGATTCCTGAGATGCTTAAAAGAGATGAAACCAATTCATCCTTTGCTTAATTTTCTCGAACACATTATAGTAAAGGAATTACAGATTAAAAGTGTCTGATGAATTAACAAAGAATGAAATCTCCAGAAGAAGTACACAAAGTCTACTTGCTTTTGATCACCAAATTCGAGAATATTCCATGAATGCACCTAAATATCCAATCAGAGGTTAAGATTGTATTTCCTCGCTTCTTTATAGAAATTTCTATTCTTTATAGATATAGAAATTGATTCACCATCATCATTTAAGAAATTGGACATGGAAAATAGAAAACTACAAAAAGATGGAGGCCAGCAAAAAATTTTCAGCTAGGGAAGGGGGAAATATTTTGACAAGGTACTTAAAAGTATAAATTATACAAAATAGCTGAAGCAGAAAAGATAACCGAAATAATTCTTAATATAAAGAAATATTAAAAAATATTTATTTTTTTACTACAAGAAATAAACTACATCACTTACATTAAAACTAAAACTTTCAGGAGAGAACGGACAAAACTTTATCCCTCAAATACTTCCTATATTCAGTAACAACTTCGCCATTCTGAATGCTTTATTTTTCAATATACACAATAGTCGTTTTTTATTTGACCGCGAACTTCTTACAATGCTAGTTTAACATAATTTATTTCGCTCCTCGAGTTGCCGTTGTGTACAATAATAAGACCACAATGACTAGATTTGATTGTGATGGCACTGTAGATGTAATCTAATAAGACATAAAACATTCAAACAAATACTAAAGGAAATTATAGCTATAAAAGAAGAAGTATCATCATTATTAGTATTGAAGCAATAGGCCTATTAATAAACTATGCAATTCATAAATGATCGCTAGGGCGAGTATAATATTTCTAACGTAGTAGAAAACAAGATGTCAGAAAGCCTTCTATTTTGTATTCAGTCTGTCAGTGAGCAAATAAGATGGTAATTAAAAGTTCGTAATTTCTCGCCTACCGGGATTATGAGCAAACGAGATACGAAGTTTTTGTAATTGATCAATAGATAGCATCTGTTTGACTTGGAGTTATAAGGCTTTAGCAGAACACGGACAACGTTATTTAATGCCGGTTAATGAAAAAAAGCGGGTTTAACTTGTAAATAGAGTTGAGAGGTTTTGATCGCCGGCACACGGCATAACTTAGTGTCTTTTTTCTATCAACTGCAAAGACCAAGAAAAAGAAATGACAGATTTCAACAAAGCAGTAGTGAAAGTGATGTAAGGATTACACGCCATGCCTGTGAAGCAGCCAGCAGAAATTAAAAGAGAATTTGTAATGAAGTAGAGATATTGACGTAATGTTGTTTTCGTTTTTGTATCAATCAATTTAGCATAAACAGGAATGACTGACAAATCATCAAAAGAATAAAAAAAATGTATTTGATCTCTTAAATATTCATCATGCTATGTGCCGAATTTAGACTTGGAGCTATATAAAGCTAGGACCTCTTTCTAAAACAGTTACACCAGAGGGTCACAGAAAGGGTCACAGAGGATTAAAACAGGATCTTAGGTTGCCACAAAAAAGTTAAAACAATATATATGCCTTTCAATTATCCGATTCTAAAGGTCAAAAACTGCTGAAATTTTGTATGGTCCTTCGGATTATTAGACCCTAAGCTATAGCTTATTTAGCTTCTGTTTAAAAATTCACTGCTTTTATGCTGCTACTCCAGTAACTTTACACTACAGAAACTAATTCCAAATAAACTTAAGACTTCAACTTCACACGTAAACCACAGTCTCTAATTTAATCAATCACTGATATGCACAAGTGGAAGAAAAAAATCAAAAGTATCAAACAATAATAGAAAAAAAAACAACAATGGATGAGACCAAATTATTTACAAGTGACATTCTGGAATACTGCGCTTCCGATGTAATAGTAGACAATTATGAAGACAATTATGAAGAGAATTACGGTATTTTCTTCATAGCTTTACTGTATTTATAAATAACTAAGTCTTCAAATGTCTATAGTAATGACATTTTACTTGCTTCAACTTCTGAGGAAATTACAAAAGAACAAAAATTTGAAACGACTAAGACGACCTTAGTATATATAAAGTTAATTTTTGAAGTAACTTTTTTTTTTATATTTTCATTTTTTAATTTGAAAATAAAACACGATAGATATATTTACATTCATTAATATTATCTGTGCTACGTCACTTCCGACTGTACACTATTAGATCGACTGTAATACCATTAGGTGAAATGTATTGCCACTCCGATTCCATTACCATTAATTTGAATTATATGAATGTAATTCCTATAGGTTTATAAAAATTATTATATTACTGCTGTTACGGTCTTTTCTTTTTTCTTATTTTATTTTTCCTTCTCCTACTTTTTCATTGAAACAATGTCGTGTTGTTATGTCACTTTGTTAATGTGGAGCCACCTTTGCCTTGTTATTGTTTTCTCGCATTCTCCACCATGTTTTATTATCTCTTCTCCTCTCTGTGTTTTCCAACTAAACTTGAAATGGAAAGTGTTCCACATTAAAACTCTTTATTTATCAATTTTTTATATATTCTTATTTCCTACCACCCTTATGTTAACTTTATAATTGTTATCTGTAAATGATTGTATAGATTATTAAATGTAACTGTTTTTATTTGGAACAATTTATATGCTGGTGAGAAGGTATGGCCATTTTGTATCGTTTCTGAAAAACGATTTTCTCTCAGACTCTTCTTAAAACAGTGACACAAACTATATGTGAGACTATATCTTGATCACTATCTTTGTAGATGTAGGCTTCCGATTGCATTAAAACAAGTACTCTGTTTTGTATACTAAAATACAGGGTGATCCGTAACACTGCCAAACGGTTATTTAAAAAAAAATACTATTAAAACAATTTTTAGGAAGAATTTAAGTGTTATAATTTTTTATACTAAAAAATCTTCTCCTTTATGCTAACTTACTTAGTACAAAGTGACTAATTTCTCAGTTTTGTTGTTAAACGGTTTTCTATACAATGAATCACGACTACTTTTACCTTCAGCACAGAACTATACATTGATTTCGAAGTAGGAAAAGCATTAGAAATTTTATTCTTTAACTAGCCGGGTACTAGCTCCGGAATCCTTGCATACATAGCATTAAAAAAAAAAAACTTTACTTATTTAGCAAATTAATATTGAGATCGGAGAATATACGACTTCTCAGCCCGTTGTGACCTTCTCCGCTTAACTCAAGTGTATTGCGGGTTGGCGCCACATACCTGGGGTTGCGCCACACGCATGTTTGCATGTATCTTGCAGACGCAGAACGTTTATGAATGACTGATG
This sequence comes from Thereuonema tuberculata, assembly GCA_023159025.1. NCBI lineage: Eukaryota > Metazoa > Arthropoda > Chilopoda > Scutigeromorpha > Scutigeridae > Thereuonema > Thereuonema tuberculata. The sequence goes on along the minus strand of JAFIDM010002131.1, from coordinate 43,163,327 downwards.
TATCGTTCGATAGAACTTTCAAATACCAACATTTTCTCAATAAAACGTTCTCTTCCAACTTTTATACTTTTCGTTTAAATTGAGAAAAAGTCAAAATTTGACCCTTTAAAAGGCGCCATCTTGGAAACCAAAAACTTTTTTCGAAAGATTTTTGTAGCATTTTGTTTATCTTAAAAAGATCTATATTTTATCCATTTGCATCATCAATCTATCTTTTGTAGTTTGGTCACAAAATTGGAAAAACCAAAAGTCTTATGACAATGACAGACAGAATAACGCTTTTATAATATAAGACTAGTCTATATGATAATTCGACAAGATAATTAAAAAGTATATTAAAATCATTAATAATTAACGATAGGCTTTTCTTTAGCTTATCAATTAAATTGTAATGTTTTCAGTTATTTTTCAATATACACTTGCATTGGCAATAAAAATATAATTTTTAAATTACGAACCACTCATATTAAATAGTTCATAGCAAAAAACGAGAATCCATCCAAATGCAATCGTCTGATAGACTTCTTAAGTTGCAATGAGTCTTACAATGTACAGCACCACTATTCAGTTCCAACTGTTTCTGTCAAATAGTCAGAATTCAAAAATCCTGTAATTATTAGTTCACGTCTAATGTATAGCCACGATTAACAAAGAATAAAACCGGTTTCTCAGAGGCAACAGTACTGAAAAGGCAAACAATATTGGGAAAGACTCTAGCATATCCATTTCATTCATAAATATTTGTGGTTAATCGAATCGTCCGCGGATGACGTATATATAACCGCAGATATTAAGTAGTTGCTTGTGCAACTCCGATGACTGCTTATCAGGACTTAAGCGACTTCGAAAGACGTATAGATGTAGGGTATTGGGAGATGGGTCACTCTATCTCGGAAATTACGATGAAGTTCGGATTCACGTGTTCAACAATTTCAAGGGCGTACCAGGAATACACAAAATCAGGGAAAACATCCAGAGTGCGAGCCGATGTGTTCGGAAAAAAGTCTTGATGAACATGGACAATGGACTCTGTCACGGATAGACCATGTGCAACATCCGGACCATGTGCAACATTGCCGCAAATAACAACGCAATTCAATGTTAGGGCTACTACTAGCATCAGCGTTGGAATTATGCAACATTTGTTATGTAATGTGGTGTTCCGGTGGCGATCCGGCCCGTCCAAGTTCCATTGTTTACCAGTGCATTGTCTGCACCTCGCTTGAGCTCGGGAACCACTGCGCTCTATACGACTGAAAATTGTATCCTGGTCCGAAGAATCATGATTACAACTGTTACAACGGTTGTTACAGCTGATGGGTCACTCCCGAAGTGGCAAAATCCCATTGCGGCACCAGATTCCGCATGCCTTCCGCATACAAGGGACAATACAGGGCGGCGATGGCTCTCCTACCGTATAGGGTGTGTTCAGATGATACGCATTAGGACCCTCATTCGTCTGCAGACCTCTATGACCGATATCCTGTATGTCATTTGCACCTTTCATGTATATATCCGAAGGGTGCTGACTCTTTTAACAAAACATTGCGCAACTGCATAAGACCACAGTCACCCGATTAGGGCTGGAGAAGCATTCCTCTGAGTTTGTCGGTTCCAAGTCGGTTGCTGCTGTCATCCAAGCGCGAGGATGATCTACGCAATATTAGACAGGTATCTCAGTTTTTTTTTTGGCTCTTAAATGCTAGCGATTCAAACATAGTGGATTTTCATAACCAAATAGCAGAAATTAGCAGAAAAGGCATACCTGCAGAGCGTGAACATCATTTTCAGGAGTAGAATGCGGAGAAACAGGTTTGTTGCTGTGATAAGTGACGGATTATGTCAGATTTTGACCCTTATCATGGGCAGAGAGTTAAAGAAAATTAATTTTTTTAATCTTCCGCCCCTTCGAAAGCGACTGGTCAATGGACAGAATAATACGTGTACAATGGTGCCAAGAACAACGTGATTGAGCATTACAGAAGTGAAAACATGATGTGATGCAATGGGGCCTGTTACAATTATAAATTCAAAGCTTGATCATCGTCTTCTGAGAAGTAGAATACGGTGAAAGAGCCCGCTACGACAACTGATGGATGATTTCTACGAAGGTTAGAATTCATCAGTTTTCATCACGCTCAGAGATCAAGCGCAGAGAGTTGAAGAACATTTATCTTGTAAATCGTCTGTCCCTTCGTTGCTGTCAAGAACGACGTGATTTGGACATGACAGACGTGTAAGAGGGACGAGATCCGAGCAAGCTTGTTATAAAGCGTTTTGAATTGATGGATGATTTAGAAATCACATGAATCACTGGATCGAGTTTGCTTTGTGAACTTTGTGATACAATGTGTACATGTACATGTAATCGTTGTGTAGGGATGTTGGCCTAGACTGGATCCATGATGAAAAAGAGTAGAATGTCATTCAGGAAATATTTGTAAATCGAAGCCGATCAATTGCATCTAAAATATTGTACTTTGTGCCAGAATTGTGCAAGAATAAATTGCTGAGCACAAAGGGAATTCCTATCATCTTTCCTGGCATCTAAAATCATGAGATCTTAATTTCATCGAACATTCATGGAACATGCTGTTGCCATTCGTAATTAACGAAGCCCTTCTCCTAATTTCCTGGCCAATAAGTAATTCAAATTATATTCTTTAAAATTTTTAAAAGAAATAAATTTACATTTAATATTAGTCAAATTGCATATTTTAACATTTGAGAACCAATTGTTTAGTCATGACAAGTCATCAGTCAAGTTGAGATTTCAAAAGTTCAATTGATTACATTAAGTTTTCGTGCCTTATTAATATTTAAGCTGTTTCATACTCTTAACATAATATACTGCTGGCCATTAATAGTGCAACACCAGGAAGAACGCATCCGATCGTCCCGAAATTTGCATAACGCGTAGATCATGGGAGCATATGTTCATGTAGCAGCGCGCCACATTTGCAAATATGCGAGCCAATATTGCCTCCTGGAAGCAGTATAAGAGAGGAGCCGCTGTTCAGTATTGGAATTGTTTGCTTGCCGTTCTTTCGCACATACTTTTTCACTATATCTCGTCGAAGAATACGGCAGCCATACCACCAGATTTGCGACTTTGATCGGATAACTGTGGCATATCGAGAATGCGGATTATCTTTCCGAGGAAGTGGTGCTTTTGTTGGACGAAAAGCGGTCACATTGATGGAAATATAGAATCGGTGGGTCGAAGAGAGAAGAACTCGTCAACGTGAAGGATCTCCACGACCCCTTCACACTACCAAACGAGACGACAAGCATCTTTGGATCGTAAAGTCACATCAGAAACCTTAGCTGAAGTGTTAAAGTTGACGTTGTTTGCAGCATCCGAAAATTTTTTCAAGGCACCCATTGCTTCGGGTACCTTTGACTGTACAGTACAGGAATGATTAATGCTGCAATGATTTCTAAAATGTTGTGGATGGAGGTACTAAGGGTATGAAATCGTTTTATTTCCTATGAATCCCGCTTATGTTTGCAGCGCCACGATTGTTCGATCCGTGTCTGTCGATACCGCGGTGAAAGACTGAGTGAGCCCAGCATTGCCTTACCGATCCGGAACATGGCATTATTGTATGGAATGCCATTGGGTTCCAGTCCCTCTCGCGCCTAAAACGCACTCCCGGTACATTGAATAGCCATTCAATCCATTCTCGAGGTGTTGGAGCCTATTGTCGTCCTTTAGTTTCATTGCATGCCTGGGATCACTACTCAAAAGGACAATGCGGGACAGCGCGTGGCACGCAACGTCCAACAACCAAGGCCACTATGTCCACCCTCTTCCATGGCCCGCGCGTCAACTGAATCTGTCGCCTACTGAACACGTCTGGTCCATGATCGCACAGACCACCCGCGGTTACAGCAGATGACCTTTGGTATCAAGTGGACTAAGATACCCCAAACGCACATCCAACGTCTCTTCCTCCCTATACTGGGCCGTGTAGCAGACATTTCTGCCGTCCACGGTAGCTATACGAGATGCTGATTTCCTAATGTTCCGCAAGTCGACGGATATGTAACTGTAATCATTTCACCATTGTTTCATAAGTTATCTTTAAAATAAATATGGCTTTGATAGCTCTTGTCTTTCGTAGTGCTGCACTTTTAATTTCGAGTAGTGTATTTGATGATCTGCTGTTGAAGAAAACAAAATGATTAGGTAAAGTTCCCATATTTCTTTAGTAGATCTTTTCTCATAAAGCCTTTACTATTAAATATTTCTAACATCACACCAAAGTTAAAATGTAAAACTACATTTAATAAGAAAAAAAGCAAATTTTCGAAAAGATTACACGTCTTTTCTTTTTTTTTTTTCTTTTCGAAAATTTGCTTTTTTTCATATTAAATGTATTTTTACATTTTCACTTTGGTGTGATGTTTGAAAATGATTAGGTATTTTAATTTCAGAGTCCGCGGCAGAGATAAGAAAATTCTTTAATCTTAATATCCCTTTCAGTAATAATCTCTATCTTTGAAATGACAAATATCCAGACTTTAGAAATAAAGAATAAATATATTGTTCAGTATAAGTTACAATGTTTCAATTAATCACGAAGTACATTCTATGCTCTTTACTTTAAAGAACGTAACGTCAATAAAATTCAGTGTAGAATTATATAACTTAATATATATGATTAACTTCAATTTTAATATGAAATTGTGTTTCAATTTTGTATAATTACGTGATAGTGAATATCAACTACTAAAAACAATGACTGTTCAAATAATTGTCGTCCACAGTTACCAACAATAAATTTTAAAATCACCAAAACTTGGTGTTTAATTACAATGAAGCATGTTTCATCATGAAAGTGTAAAACAGTTTTATTAACGATTTATAAACTGAGAAGAGTTCATTGCAATCCGGGATGAACAGAACCCAAAACTAACCTATTTACAAAATCACGCCTGAAGGAAACAGTGGTTATGATGCTTAGCTACTAACTTTCAAGATAGATGATACTACCAGTATTTTAAGAGCAGTATTTTAAGTAATGTCTTTAGCAGAGATTAAATTGACTGTGTCAACTACTGGTCGCTAATTTGCACCCATAAAAATGTAACAGAATATTATTTCATTGGCTTCTACAATTGATGAACTGAAGTTAATAATTCCTACCCACTGTAATCAACATACTTAAACAATTCATTTTAATCAACATACTTAATTTGTCTTTTATTTTAGTCAACGTATTTAATATGTTTCAGTTTATTTCATGATTGTAGATTCGCCCTTAGCGTGTTTAATTACTATGCAATCATTTACTACGAATCATCCTTTGTTTATTCAACCTTGTTTTTTACAGAATGAAATTATAAAGTTCTCAGAATTGCAAATGTCTTACCAATCAACCAAGGAACTTGTAATATACTATTAAATCAGACAATAAACAAGAAATCTAAGATAAAAGAATATATTAAAAGTACTGAACATTTAGATTTTAAGCAGTACTGAAAAAGGTATTACACTGAAGGCACAATATCACTGTTTTATTTTATATTACAAAATCTAAATTATAAAATGCGAAATTATAAAATCTTGCGCAATTCAGAGATTATCTTGATAATTTTTTGAAATCACTTTTGTTTACCTTATATCTGTGGCATTTACACAAAAAGTCAAATATTTACTTTTAATATACGATTAGATCTAACGCTTTGTTACCACTATTTGCTTTATTCAATTTTAAAGTCATTCTAATTTCTCCGAAAACATCACTACAATTAACTTTCCTAAATATCTTAACTAATGAGTTTTCAAGATAATTATTAAATTTTTCTAAATGAAAGTTGGTTTAGTATTTTAAGAAAACATAAGTGGTTTTTATTGGAAAAGAGGAAAGAGTAAAAGCAGAACTCTCTTACAGATAAAGAGAAAGGTAAAGAGATCAAGAAGAACAAAAAAGGGAAAAATCTTTTTTTTTTTTATCATCACTACTCAAGTTTAAAAGCCTAGAGGATATGAAAAGTCCCAGAAATAATTATTGTACGTAAAGCAGAAAGAAGAACAGCAGCAAGCGAGGCATATGGCTACAGTTTTATTGGTGCACTCGGGTTATTTGTGCCACAGATGCAGTGCGTCTCAGGGGCTGCAGAAGCTAATGAAAGGTAGATGAGGACCGGCGACTCTAGAGACAGAGAAGATAGAAGCACGTGCTCTGAATAAACAGTCATCTGTCCCCCATCAGAGCCACCCGAATTAAAGCCCACGCGCACAAAGAAAATTATGGACGGAAAGAAAGGAAGAAAAAAATTGCACGAAAATAAAGCAAGCTTTGTTTCGACAATTCCTTCCCCATCAATTGAAGCAGCGCCGATTGTGGTTTTTTTCAACTGCTTTAAAACAGAAATTCTTCTCTAGTAGACTACTGCAAACGTAACGAGAAACAGTGATAGAGAACATCTCTGTTAGTAATAGTAGTGTTAAAAAAATAACTTAATAACTGACAAATAAGAAACCAATTGAGATGTGTTGCTGTAGGATATATCATTTGTGAAATTTAGGGAGCACTTTAAATATTGTCTTTAGAAAATGCTATCATGTTTTTATTTAATTTTAAGTTTGAAAGTTGTATGTGTGGCATAATATAATTTGTCTTATTTGAATTATTAGCAATAAACTGCACCTCCCTTAGGGTATTAAGAAAACATTTATGAATCTTCAACGTAGGGATTTCGAATCTCTTCGGATTTTTCTGAAGTAAGGCTTTTAAAGCATTAATGTGTTAAAGCTGTTGGCCCCGAATTAAGAGTGCGAACTTTCTAATTACTTTTTATCATGGAGTAAATGTGGTTTGGTTGATCTTGCAGAAATTTCGGTTGCTAAAATGTCCCAGACTCCCATAACTTCAGCTCAATTTAAATAAGTGATTATTACAACTATTAGCCTACAAGGAAAACCGAAAAAAGAAATCTTGTCGAAATTTCATCCTTAAAGATTTTTGATGTAATAAGAATTGAAAATTTGCAAAGAATGTTAGAATTCTCAATGAATTTTTGATTTTTTTTTAAAAAGATACTTTAGTCAACAAATAATTAAAATATCAAAAAAATCCGAATTAGAACTTCAAGATTGGCCATTAAGTCTTTTCTATCTTGATTTTTATTCGGAAAAATTACCAAATCAGCAACATTATCCAATTTGTGAATCTTTTGAAAGAAAAGAAAATTTAATCCTCTATTTATTTTTATTCTGCACATGTTTTTAATCAATAACTACTCATGACCCTAACGATATTCTATTATTCAGTATTTTTTTCAATTAAATCAGTTTATTTTGCACTGAAATTGTAGTCGTGAAATCTAAGGAAATCTCAATTCAATTGTTTCATTGTCCAGTTGTCGAAATTCTGCAAATGCAGAACGTCGGACACAAGCATTGACTTCTCTCAAAATTTCACAATGAGTATATACTTCTTTCCATTGTTGTTTCCTCTAAATTAGAAGTTGATCAGCCAATAGCTGTAAATTAGAGGCGGCATTGATCAATACTTGGACGACGTAATTTGATATATCTTATTTATTTTTGCACAATGCTTGTTGAGATGCTCTTATGATTGACTTTTAGATATAGTAACACAGTCGTGGTGGGGGTCAGGAGATACATTTCGTAATCGAGGTACGAATGACCGAAATGGATGTTTCCTTTCTTTCCTATACATCTTTTTCTTTTTGAAATTTTGTGGTCATTTGTGAATCTAGCGTATGAACAACAGAGCTAGTTGATCAGTTCCTATCGGGGTGTAGTCATTGCCCTTTTAAATCAACATTTCCATTTCAGTACAGTGTGTTTTGAAATGCTGAGTTCGGTGCTTTCATTGTGGCCTTCCTATTACAAAAAATTATATATTATAAAAGCGTTATTTTGTCTGTCATAAGACTTTACGTTTTTCCAATTCTGTGACTAAACTATAAGAGATAGAGTGGTCATGTAGATGGATAAAATGTAGATCTTTGTAAGGCAAACAAAATGCTAAAAAAGTCTTTCGAAAAAAGTTTTTGGTTTCCAAGATGGCGCCTTTTAAAGGATCAAATTTTGACTTTTTCTCAATTTAAACGAAAAGTATAAAAGATGGAAGAGAACATTATATTGAGAAAATGTTGGTATTTGAAAGTTCTATCGAACGATATATCACTTATTCACAAACGCTTCAGCGTTTGCAAGATACATGCAAAAATGTGAATTTTCGGTGTGTGACGCCGACCCGCAATAGATCCGAGTTATTCGGAGAAGCCACAACGGGCTGGGAAGTTATATATTCTCCGACGATCGCAACATTAATTTGCTAAATAAATATTTTTTTTTTAAGCTATATATGCAAGGGTTCAGGAGCGAAGCGACGGTACCCGGCTATTATTATTATAATATATAAAAACGTATGTTAAAAAACGTTATTCTATCTGTCATTACGTAAGCAAAATGCTAAATTACAAATTACTAAAATGTTACTAAAATAGAGAATCTATTCATAAAAAATGAAAATATATTAAACAACTGTCCAACTATACTGATTAGCGACGTAAATGTAGATATTTTCAAAATGAATAAAAACAATGTAGTACAGAAATACGTAAAACTTATGTGCAATAATGGTTTCAAAAATCGTCTTTACGGAACAACAAGAAACTGTACAATTCATGGAAATACGAAAACAAATATAGATCATATTTTCATAAATAAACATGATATCAAAACACCAGGAATAATATGTAAAGAACGAATCGGATAACAGTTGAAAATGAGAAAATAACAGATCCAAATATAATCTATAAAGAACTAATCAATGATGTTAACAAAACAAAATTCATGAAAATCTACATATATAAAAACAAAAGTCCTGACTCACTCACTGACTGACTCATCAACGCCCACCCCAAACCCTTGGACCTAGAAAGCTGAAATTTTGCACAGAGGTTTCCTTTAGGATGTAGACAATGAATAAGGCCGGATTTTTCGAAATTCTTAGGGGATAGGGAATAATCTTGCAAACTGACGATGAAGTGAACGGCGGCAACCCCAGGTGTGTGGCGCCAACCCGCAATACACCTGAGTTAAGTGGAGAAGGGCACAACGGGCTGGGAAGTCGTATATTCTCCGATCTCAATATTAATTTGCGAAATAAATAAAGTTTTTTTTTTAATGTTGTAGATGCAAGGGTTCCGGAGCGAAGCGACGGTACCCGGCTAGTTCCTATTATAAAAATTGAACCGTATAGAAACAGAAATCGAACTTTTATCATCATTAAATTATTTCAAAAGTTATTATAGAATTTTGTATATTGACTTGTCGCATCAGACTATGTAAAGAATAAAATCAAAATATCTTTTTTATACAATGCAATTCAGAAAAAACATATTGCAAGAATAACTCATGTAGGCATAAAATCCATTACAAACAACATTTAAAGATTTCAAATTTATAATAAGAGCAACGAACTGAAGATTTGTCCTATTAGATTACCAAAGACCCCCTAAAAATTGAATTCTACTAGACAATGCATTGTTTAAATACATTTGTTAATAAATTTACAATTTTCATAACTCTCTTTTTATTTATTTCAACTTTAACTTATGTATTCAGTTATTCTGTTAAAATACCAAATACAATGACGTCGTAAATATGTGAATATCCAAGTGTTGATGTAATTGTTTTTTTCTGAAAATCAAATTGTTAGTCATTGATTACGACAAAAATTCCAGCTTTGAAAAGCGGTAATTTTTATCCTATAAGACAGATGGTTTATTTTTACATTTTTTTTTAATTTTGTAAACAAAAACAATGATGAACTTATCACTTTAGAGATTAATTTTGGAAAATTTATTCTACCATTTATTTATTCATTACTTTTCCCAGCAAAGTAATGAAATAATGTCCGTCTTCATAAAATAACCTGGCCGATAACTGCAGCTTCTCTTTTTACAAAAACTGGACGCTTCTCTTTTATTATTAGAGCTTTCCGAGCATTTCTGAGCATACACAGATCTTTTTACTGTGTAGAATGCAAGGTTGGACAGTAGTCTTTGTCCCCGTCTGAAGATTGTTTACTGGCAGTAGAAACTTCTCCTATTACTTGTACGGAAGACGTGCATTGAAAGTCATATAATACTGCTGATGATAGCGAAATATACTGTAGACGACGCCTTCGAGCTGGAGATCTTACTGACTCCGTTTTTCAGTCGGGAAGGATGTGATACTCAGTCGAATCCCTTAGTCTATCTCTTAGTCGAAACCCTTAGTCCTGACTAGCTCGCTGAAATATTATGACAAATAAACACCCAGAAATTCAGCACGCAAAGTCCTATGTTCGTTGAAGGTTGCTTCCCTCCTTTTTCTTTTCGTTTTTTATGGTTGCTTCCTTGGAACAAAGAATAAATAAATCAATATTTTTCTGGCTTTTATGAAAACATTCCTAAAATTTTGTCACACCATTCAAAAAAATTAATTTTATAATAAATCCCTTTTTAACAAAGAAGGAATTCCGATTTCTGATTGTATTATAAATATTATCCATTCGTTAGTGAAAATATATTAGAAATGCATATATTAAAGAAATCATCAATGTAGATTATAAATTTCCTTAATAAAGAAGAGAGATATTGTTACCAGGCGTTTTGTCCGCTCCCCCTTTAGCGCAGTCGACTCGACCTTCCCTGCATACCTCGGCCGAGTCGACCTGTCCTCAGCCTCGTTTGCGGCGTTCTGCGCCTATAAAACAAGGCGCAGAACGCCTGAACAGCATCTCGTCTCAGCGGCAGGAACCGCAAAGGTCTCCAGTTGGAGCAGAGTGTAGCAGAACGTCGTGGGGCAGAAGCCCATCTAGATCTCCACTTGAAGGATAGAGAAGCATCTCGTCGTGGGCAACCGCCCAACAAGGAGTGTATCCCATTGGAGTAGCAGATAGAAATTCGTCGTCGGGCAGGAGCCCATCCGGATCTCCACTTGGAGGAGAGTGCATCATCTCGTCTTGGGGCAGCCGCCCATCCAGGTCTCTTTTGAGAAGAGAACACAGCATCTCGTCGGTGGCAGAGAGCTACAGAGGGTCTCCAATAGGAGGAGAACATAGGACTTCGTCTTGGGACAGCAGCCCATTCTGGTCTCCAGTAGGAGTAGAGAGTTCGAGTCCGTCTCAGTGGCAGGAGCCGCAAGGGTACCCAGTTGGAGCAGTTGGTACGAGAACGTTTTGGGGCAACCGCCCAGAAGGAAGGATCCAACTGAGGAGATCGAGCAGCGGAACGACTGCGGGTGTCAGCCCAGATAGAGGGTCTCTGTGGATCAGCGAAGAGAGCGGATCATCTAGGGACAACCGCCCATTCCAAGGATATCCGTTGGAAGGCGAAGAAGCGTCCTTACCGAAGGTCGGAACCGTATCGTCTGCGTGACGTGTAGCTTACTGAAGATTCCCAACCGGGAGAAGGCAGCATCATTTGGCGCCAGTCCGAGAGACTGCGTCCCATTGTGTATTCTGAAGAGGTCCCGCCAGTATTCCCAACCGGGACGGAGAAGACTACTCTTGCGAATCCTGTTACTACCGAAGCGGTACCAGTAACATTGGTCGGCAACGGGATAAGTCAACCCTTTTGCCGTGTGAAGAAGTCCATTCACCGCAGCATCACGAAGAGGCCCGGTCATCACCCGAAGGCAACGGAAAAGTCATCCTTTGCCCTGAAGAGTCACCCCTTCGCCCCAGAGGACCGAAGAGGTTCGGCGTTAGGCCTTATACGTCGGGGATCGACTACCGTGACCGCCCTTAAGAAGCCCAGTCATCCTGGTCCTGTCCGGACTTCCCGTTAACGGAAGGAATACTACGCAGTCGACATCCCATTGGATTGAAGATTCGATATTCTCTTCCGTTATTTACTGTAATTATTCTAACCGTGTTAATAAAAGTCTCTGTTATTTTAGAACCTTTTGTGTTCTTGTCGCATTCCGTTACCCCGCTACCGTCCGTTTGTGCCCGACACAAAATGCGGTAGCAATATAAGTTTTTATAAAGTTCAGCTAATTTTAACGATAGCTCCTGTATTATGTTTAGTGGTTCACTTAATCTAACAACTACATTACGTTATTATTATTTACATCTATTGTTATGTTGTTCACTGATCGCTAAGTATTCAACCTTTACCTGAAGCGAAGTTGTCTTATTAGTCTCTGATATTATAAGCAGAAATCCTAAATTTATCGCTTGTCTCCAACGAATTTAAAATTCCAAACAGCAACATTAATAAGACTGAAGCTCTTATCCAAAAGCAGAAAAAGTTGAGAACGGCTAACGTAGAAAAAGTAGAAAAGAGAGTGGGAGAAATTCCAGCGAATTCTGGAAAGCAGAAGCACATTTCGATGCATGTTATTTTCTTTTTTAATTTCATAATTGATTTGGAAAATACACTGCAGAAGATCCGTTGTGGATTCCGATGTTTCCAAAGTGCACTATTATCGAACAAAAAACCCCTCACCATTATGTCTGATTAATAGTAAGACATCAATCTAAGCAGAACAGAGAAAATAAGATGTGATTTACTGCGAACAATTGCCTATTAAAGTACTTCATAAATTAACTTAATTTTATGATTTGTTTCTAATATAGAACGTATACAGTAGCTAACTTTCATCATTTGAAATTCATTCATGCAAGTTCCATTTAACCTTTCTCTCTGCAGATGACATAAGTGGACCACTTAAAGATTATTAGATAGGATTAAACTTAACCTGTTGGATTCTAGGCAGACGATGATGAATGTATCGAATTAATGAAAATTCCCAAACATAAAGTTGATTACAATCAGTTTCAATATCAATGTAGCACATGTTGAAAAAAAAATACAAAAAAAAAATCCTTCTTGAAGTTTTCAGAAGTTTTAAGTAGGCTTAGGATATTTGAAGAACATAATGGAAAAAATATAAAATTTTCTTTTTCCAAATATATTAATATTGGTAGTCTGTAGTTCATTTCAAACTAAGTAACTTGATCAGTAAATACAAGAACCTAGTAATATCGTTTTCAATATTTTTTGAAATGAATAGATAATTCACTTTTTGGGATTCTATTGTTGTTAGATATTAACATATCTTGTTGAGAAATTAATTTACTCGATAGTTCTTTCAAAAGTACCTAAATGAATAAAAGAAAAAATGAAAAACGAATGACTGCAGATAAATAAACAAATCACGTCTTTGAGTTGTCAACAGAAGGAATCGGGAACGCACGTTTCGTCCTTATTTCGATCTCATCAGCTCGATCCACCCTTTTTTGATGACAAACCCAAAAAGCACGAAAATGGAAGTCATCTTCTCTCCAACAAGAGACTCCGGAACAAAATACACAATTGAAAATAAGTGCGAAAGTGCACATGAAAAATCTTTAGCCTAACGATCGCTTCCTTCCTTCCTTAGGTGCCTTCTCCCACAGGGAGGTTGGCGATCAGCATGTACCACAGATCTCTATCTCTTGAAACATGTATGATGTCCTGAGCATTAAGTCCAGTCCACTCACGCAGGTCATCCATCCATCTTCTTCTTCTTCTCCCAACGCTTCTCTTCCCTTCTATCTTTCCCTCAAGTGTCAATTTAGGTATCTCATATTTGACATCTCTCTGTATGTGCCCACAATAGGCAAGTTTTCTTTGGTGTATAAGTTTGATGATAATTCTAGTTAACAAGATGAAGTACTCTTTCATTTGATGTCCTGCTGGTCCAACTTATCTTTAACATTCTTCTCAATGACCACATTTCAAATGCCTCTAATCTTTGTTTAATTCCCTTTTTGAGAGTCCATGATTCACATCCGTATAAAAGAATTGGCCAAATATAACATTTCCACACCCTTTATAACGATCGCTAGGATTCAAAATTTATTATTAAGAAAATTCAAACCTAAGCGGCAATGTAATTACTAAAATCAAGTTTAAAATACAGGAAAATTATTAAGAAATGAAAAACCAAAGACTGCACAAAAATAAATCCTTTGAATTTGTCAACAGAGGGAAGTGGCCGTTTCGTCCTTATTAGGATTCAGCCCGATCACCCTCCCTTGATTATAAGCATAAAATCCCGATTCCTCTGAAAACTTGAAATAATTCAGTGATTTAATGTGGAGCAGAAATTTTTCAATACATTCGATGTTATTTTTTTGTTTATTAATTATTTATTATTGATTAATGTCTAACAGATGGATGTTGATGATCACGTTTGCGCGAGAATTACGAAAAACACGAGATCTTGCCATTAGCCTCTTCAGCAGGTCTCAAGGAATTTAGTATTTTTAATGTCTGTCACTAGGAAAATGCTACATAATGAATTTATTGTTTGTTTATTGACTGTTTTCAATTTATTAAAACTATATTAAAATATAGTAAAAGTCTCATGCATTTCCCCGTATTATAATTCATTTAAATATTTCAATATTTTGTGAGAAGACATGGATAGAGACTATTCTCGCGTAAATTACGTGAAATCACGAAAATACGGGATCATCAACATCCATCTGCTAGACATTATGAACTAATTTATTATACTTTGGAATTTTGTTTATTTTTTTTGTGTGCCGATATCTATTTCCAATTTTCTATCCGAATTAAAGAAAAGTATATAAATTACGTAATAGACCTGAATTACAGAATATGAAGGAATTCTCTTGCGCTACTTAAAAGAAAAATGAATTATGGAAATCCTAGGTATTCCCATTCTTTCTAACATACAACTAACTTCTGTAGATTAAGGGAGATAAATGAAAATTTCTGAACTTATTTAATTTCAAAAAACATTCTTAATTTGAAAATGCTTTAAGGTATTAAACGGCTACTCTGTTCATTTACATCATAAATTCTCTACAAAATATTCTCATTAACTTCATTTTCTATTACTATCAGTAATGAAATTAAATTACAGTGATCTTTATTATTGTTTTTTTTCGACGAATTACAGATTCATTTCACAGCATCAATAACTGTAAAGTATTCACAGCAAAGTACAGAACATTAGTTCAGAGATTCCTATTCCAAATAATTTATTTCGATTTATTTCATAAATTAGATTATGTTCCTACGGAAACATTGATTTTTTTTTTTTTTGATTGGTATTCCGAAAGCAGTGATTTGTTTTTTTGATATTGGAATTTTCAAATCACAATTCACTGTCCGGCTCTTATATATATATATATATATAGATAGATAAATATATAGTTAATGATAACGCCAAAAACACAAATGATACAAGCTATCAGAGGAATGAAAAAGGAAACAAATAATAAAATTGAAAAAATGGGGTATAAAAGAGGAATCTACACTGATTAGCGCATCTAGAAGCATCAGTCAAAATGGCACCAGCAATGAGAATGACGATGGAAAAAACTGAAACTGAAGAAACTGAAACTGAACTGTTTATTCAGCTAAAACATTGCAGGTCAGTAGTCCCTTTAGTATTGCGTCGTACAGCCGTAACCTGGACTCAGAGAAATCAAATGCTCTATCCATAGCTATTTTAACTGCGGCTGCAGGTCTCTGATACCTGTTGATGGTTGAAGCTGCCGTCCCATCTGGTTCCACACATGTTGAATGGGAAAGAAGTCTGGAGACCTGGCAGGCCAAGGACGGGTGACAGAGAAACCATGCTGTCTGTGGGCGAACATTATGTTGTTGGAAAATGGACCGCTACAGCTGCTCCATGAAGAGAACCACATGAGGCAGAAGAATCTTTTGAAAGTCGCGGTGTGAATCGTGAGATGGCTCTGGCATCTTGACTCCACCAGTTCTGTCGCTCATTAACTATATCCGAATTTGTGCTGTGCCCAGTACTTGTCCATACTCGAGTTTGATGGTTATCGGCATCCAGACAAAATCTGGATAAATACAATTAGCTTAAGAATGACAAGTAAACACGGAGACCAATATCTATACGGCAGATTTTTGGTCTCCCACATAACATAAAAAAGCATTCAATAAAAAAAAAAATCAAAACAAGAAAAAGGAAAAAAAAAAAGAAAGAAAAATAGAAAATTTCGAATTCCTTAATAAACACAAATATAAAAAGCTGAAGAAAAAATTCCGGGCTACCATCTAGAAGCAGTATGAATCAGTCGGCAGGGGCCTACCCCAAACAGCCCCATGGACCGCCAAGGGCCCTATCCCTGAGGCCGGGTACAGTTCGGACCCCACCCTTCCCATTGACCCACCAAAGAGGGCAGCCCAAAATAAATCAAGAATCACTTTAAACAATAAAAAAAAATTCCACATTATGACATTAAAATTAATAAATACTTAGCATATAATAATAAGCCAATAATGGCTTATTATTATTCTTGTGGAAGAATCCACAAGATCATATTAGACATTTGGGAAACCGAACAGATCCCTGTGGAATGGAAATGCGCAATCATCCACCCACTACACAAGAAAGGGGACAAAACGGATCCGAATAACTACAGGGGTATCTCACTCTTGCCAGTCACTTACAAAATTCTCTCAAAAGTCCTCTTGAATAGACTAGAAGAACAAGCTGACCCACAGATAGGAGAATATCAGGCTGGTTTCCGCAAGGGACGCTCTTGCATAGAACAGATCTGGAATCTTAAAACGATTCTCCAGATGAGAAACACCAGAAACACGGTGGTCACTTTTGTGGACTTTAAGAAAGCCTACGACTCCATAGACAGAGAGATCCTCTTCAAAACATTGGAAGAATTCGGCATCGACAGAAAAAAAGAGCAATCATCCAACAGACGTTAACTAACACAACCTCCAAGGTTAAATACTTAGGGGAAATCTCGGATCCATTTGAAATCCATACTGGAGTGCGACAGGGTGACGGGCTCTCGCCGTTGCTCTTTAATATCCTTCTTGAGAAAATTATCAGAACATGGGAAAAAGAAGTCAAAGGAATCCAAATTGGCATAAAAAAGAGAACAGATTCCATGTGAAATGCTTAGCATTTGCGGATGATCTCGCAATCCTCACAAATAATAGAAAAGAGGCCACAAACGCCGTAGAAAAACTATACGAAATTGCACGAAAAACTGGCTTGCAAATTTCATATGAGAAAACGCAATATATAGAAAGAGTGCCACAAGACAAATTACCTATTGAAACAACCCACGGGAAAATTATACAAGTACCGCATTTTAAATACCTAGGAGAAATTATCCAACCATCCGGGATCAACCTAAGGGCCAATGAGGAAAGAATAAGAAAACTACAAAGAGCATACAAACTCACGTGGAACTATTACAACAAAAAGTCCATATCCATTAACGCAAAATTAAGACACTACAACACTGTCGTACTTCCTGAGGCACTATATGCTGTTGAAACGACACAAATTGGTGGACAAGCGAAAATCAAATAAATAGAGAAACAAGAAAGAAAAATTCTCAGGAAAATCTTGGGACCGGTACAGGAACAGGGAATCTGGATGAAGAGACCAGCATCAGAAATTTATAAACACACTAATAGGATTATGGATACATTCAGGAAAAGAAGAATGCAGTTCTATGGACATATTCACAGGATGAACGAAGACAGAATTTCAAGACGGATTCTTGAGGTCATCAACTCAGGTAGGGGAAAAACGAAATGGATAAAAGAAGTCGAGGAGGATCTCAGACAGACACAAATGACAATAGATGATGCAGAAGATAGAAAGAAATTCAGGAACACTATCAAAAAACATACATTTGACACCACAACACAGAAGAGGCGGGGATGTAAATGGACAGCGGAGCGTAAGAAACAACACAGTGAACATATGAAGAAAATTTGGGCACATAGAAAACACAAACAATCATCATAGAGGAATTCAAGTTCAAACGCTCTCTTTAAATGGGAATTATCGTAAATAATAATAATAAGCCAATAATTACTAAAAACATATTAAAATACCAAAAAAAGATAAAAATAAAGATATTTACATTAAAAAAGAGAGAAAGGAAGAGATCAAGATATGATTATTAAAGACGCATATTTTGAACGAATGTAGAATAAAGCTTCAGAATTCCTGAATAGACACAGGGATTTTTACTGATGCTGCTACGTATCTCTGGATGGTGGACAGGGACACCCTTGGGTCAGTTCGTGACTGTCGGACGATGACACGATCTTCTCTTCTGTTAGTTTGCCTAGGTCTTCCAGTGCCTTTTCTGAGCGTGTGTGTTCCCTCACGTCTCTCAACACCGTCGTACAGGATAGTCGGAACTGTCCAGGTAGCGGACGATGCGACGGAAGTAGAAGCCTGCCTCCCGTAATCGAGCGATACGACTCTGCGAAATTCTGTCATTTGTTCAAAACTGAATCGTAAGCGTCGTCGAGGCGTACTGAGGGCTTGACCTGCACCCCACAACCAAACTTATTTTAAAGCCCATGATGGCCGTTCACATGATCACAGCCGTAGCGACACTAACGCCTCTGGTGGCAGTTCTCAGCAGGCAATCCCAGCCGAATTGCAAACAATCGCGCAACTAGCTGTGACGGTGCTGCATCCCTAGTTTCGCCGTTCCTGGATCATTCGTTCATGATAATTGTTTCGGCAACGGCTGTACATTCCCGGCAAGTTACTGCATATCAAGTTGGGGAAACATAAATTTAGCTTAATACATTAAGAAGTAAGTTACATAAACTAAATGAACAAAAATTATCATTAGATGTCACAACATCTACGATATGTTTCGGATTTCCCTTAAAATAGAATATTATTTTTTATTAAACTATCATTTTTTAAACCATATATTTTTTTATTACAATACCATAATGCATTTAAAGAAAATAGAATTTAAATTTTTTTACAGCACTGTGTCAGCGACCCTCCCTCTCCCAAGCGAAAGTGTAGAGATGTGAGAGTTCATTTTGTACGTCTGTCACCACGTATACAGCCAAACTTTAAGTCGAGCAGACATGAGTCGTATTTCATTGGAATACTTACAACTTATAGAGATAGAGAAAAATATAATTTCTGGTGCACTTTTTTTTATTATAGGCAATGGTAGCAAACAAGTTTATAGGGTATCCATAAAATCACCAAATAAAAAAAAAATATGAAGATAGAAATATCTTTGAAGTAAATATATTTATTCATTTAAAAAAAATATATAAAAATATATAAAATATGTAAAAGAATAATATTACAAAATATAAGTGGAAAATGGGTCTTTATATATAAAGAATGACTGTTTAATTTCTAAGATTGATTTACGATTAAAAATTAAACAATTCTGCTTGCTTTTTTTAAATATCAAATTTGCTTTTATGAACAGATTAGGAGTAGAAATAACTCGTTGTGAAATAGAGGCAAAATTCTTTTTGAAGTAAGCAAAAATTAATAAATTGATCATTTTACTTACTTAAACTTTTACTTATCCAGAGGTTGCTTTAAGTTGTGTAAATTGATGTTGCAAGCAAAGATGAGTCAAAACTTAATGAATAATAAGGCTAAAGTAAATATCTGAATATTACCTGGAATCTTATGAAGAATGATAGACATTATCCTTATATATTTTCAAAAGAATATATCGAAAAATGATATGATTATATTGTTTTGATAATGAATGCTGGTAACATATTCATGAATATTATAAAAGTGAATCATGCGGAAATTCATTAAGGAATAACAACTCATAGTGTTGAGAAGTGTCCATTGTTATACGAAAACATGAAAAACAATGGGAGTGAGTAAAACCTGTATGTAGATAATACAGCAATAGTGTACAGCAATAATCTGGAATTCCAAGAAGCGAAGCGTTACCTTCTATTCAACTCTAATACAGTGAGTTTACTTCAATGTGCAACAGAAATGGTACAACAGAAATTGTATCTGTAAAAACATCTTGATAGAGCTGGATAAAGATAAGTAGTTTCCAAACCCATTGATATTTACTATGATAATCAGCCAACTATTAAATTAAAATAGAACGAATGCATTCAGTTCAGAAACAAATATATCAAGCTAACAAGAAAAAAATGTGAAAGATGTTTGCACTGATGGAAAGCCGGCAGATATATTCACCAAGGTATTACCATTGGATAAGACACGTTAAGTTCATCCCCTGATGAGGTTTAGTGTAAATAAGTGAAACAGTGCAATATACCAAGTGAAACATTTATGGTTAATATCAGAGACACACACACACACATATATAACTGATAATGGCCTCTGTCGTCTTTGCAATAATCGCGAAGAGACTATTAATCACCTAAGTTGTGAATGCACAGACATTGCACACACAGAATACAAAAAGAGGCATGATGACGTCGCCAGCAAGGTGCACTGGGCACTTTGCAAAAAACATGGCTTCCCGACCTCAGATAAACCCTGGCAACACACAGTTGAAAAAGTCCTAAACAATGGCCAGGTCAAGATCTTGAGGGACTTTCGAATACAGACAGATCATCACATTACAGCTAATATCCCTGATATCACTGTGGTTGAACAAGAACATACCACCTTGATAGATATCGCCATCCCTGGAGACTGCCGAGTACAAGAGAAAGAGCAAGAGGAGATAGAGAAATACAGGACTCTGGCGCTAGAAACTTCCTGACTTTGGCACAAATACACAACGGTGCTGCCTATAGTCATCGGCGCGCTCGGCACAATCTCTCCCAAATTTACGGACTATTACGACAGACTAGGAACAACAGCAATAACATCAGCTGAGCTACAAAAAACCGCCATCATTGGCACAGCAAGTATTTTACGTCGATACCTAGGCAACACTTAGGCCCCTGGTTGAGGCCCTGGTTGCCTAGGGAAATGCCAGTGATAAACGTGAACTTTTTGTATTGTTTGTGTGAACGTTTACACTGTATAACTTTTTTAAAAGTGTAAAATTTGTTATATATATATATACATATATATACAGTCTATATGTAGGGGAGACCGGGGCAGAGCGGTCCACTTTTTTTTGTTGAATTTTTTTTTTTGTTAAGAGATTTTCCATTGCATTTATTTTTGTCAGAATCGGGAACTATTCAAGAATGTAAATATTTGATTTCATTTCATTATATTCATAAATAAAATTGGTATTAATTCGCAAAGCAAAAATGGTAGAGTGGTCCAACCTGCCCCGACCACGGGGCAGGCTGGACCACCCGATGGGGCACGTTGGTCCGTGTAAGAATAACAACATTTGAAGTAAGATTTTTATTGAAAATAAAATAACATGTCATTTAGGATATCATGAAATAAAGTTTAACTTAATATAGACTACCTAAGGTATTACATATTCAAGTGAAAATTTAAAATAATCATTATGCAGTTGAAAGTCGTAAATGAATAATATCAAATAGGTTTACATTGAATTAATTAATCACTTTCACTAGAGGAATCTTCTTTGCAGTTGAGGCATTCGTAAAATAAACCCCAAATATCACTGTCTACGCAGGAACTATGGGCCCATCTCTTGCACTGGGTACATTGAATCCACTCCTGCCATAGTTTGCTTTTTTTAAAGTTCTTCAAACACGAGAGGCACACAGCATCTTCATCATCTTCATCATCACTAATCATCTGTAATTGTTTCCTCTTTATCCCTTTGCCTTTGCTTCTATTTGTTTTTTGTTTATGTTGCTTTAGAGACTGTTGGCATGGTCTTGTTTTTCGTTGCTACTCTTTCTTTTCTTTCTTTAGCTTTTCATTGCTCTTCTTGAAGAGCTTTTTTTACTGGCGTATCCTTCAGTGTTGCCGTTGACCTTTTTTTGTTCTGTGTTAAGATTATTAAGATTATATTGTTATGTATGCCATTTTTTAATGCTTTCTAATATAACGAAGTGTGTATGAAATTTATATGTAATTTAGAGTTTCACTTACTGAAAATTGTGTTAGTTCACTTAGGGATGTAATTGTGTGTGTTTTAGAATACGCTCCCACTCCTGAAATGTTTAGACTGATTGGGTGTACTTTTTGCCCGTGTGTTTCAGATTCATCAACTAATCTGGTTTTTCCCGCCAGAGTGTACTTAACTTTTCTCCTTTTGTTCCCACGAGAAAACGAAACAGAAAAAAACCACGTGATCACTCAATCAACGCTCAACTGTTTTTTCGAAGGTTTTCTTTTTCTTTCGCACATATTGTTTTCTAAATAAGCTCAAACCATTAAAATAATATTTAACCATGAAATATCACAATAATAATATACAAGACTTTGCCAAATACAAAAATTCAAATACATAATTACAACAATACAATTATTAAAAATCAAAATATATTCCCTCAGAGACCAAGATTTGAATCGTGTCCTATTGCCAATTCCACAACGTGACAGTTTGCATAGTTTTTAATTAGAATTTAATAACAGTTAAATGTGTAAATTGGCTATTTTCGAAGATTAAGATGCCTTCGCACGAAGTCTTCCCCTATTACGGTACTTGCTGAGAGGAATTACTAAAGGGGTAATATCCTTTAATAATATAGGCTACACACAATATATAATAGCCTACGCAAAAAAAAGTATATAAAAAAATATAATATGTAGTAATGTAATACAATATAATATAATAGACCTAATAAATATATAATATAGAAAAAAAATGTAATGTATAGTGCTAAAATATTTTCTTGTAAAAACAGCGGGGCAGAGTGGACGACTGGTCCAATGTGCCCCGTGTCGTTCGGTCCACTCTGCCCCATCGCCTTTTTGGCGTTTCCTCAAGTTGTAACTATCGACTACTTTAAGTATTCAATTCATACTACAGCTTAAAATGATGTTTAGATTACCACTTTCAATATGAATATTACGGTTATGTTATTCAATGCATCGCTGAACGGCAATATTAAAGTAAAAACAACACTAAACATTTACTTACCTGGACAAAAACAAAACAATCGATCACCTCACTGTCACCAATAAGCCGAATTCCCTATTTTTTTTGTGGTAGCAGCGCCACAATGGCACCAACCTTCTTTCCGATTTTTGGCACATTCTATCGAATACACGATTTACTAAAGTCCACGGTCCACTCTACCCCTAGGTCCACTTGGCCCCGGTCTCCCCTACAATATATAGGAATTCTATGATATAGATTATCGGATATATGGTCAGGTCTTAAATACCGTAATCTCATATAACATCACTTTTGTCTGTGATTTCAGTGCCAGACTGATTCAATTTCAAGAATTTTTCTTTCTTTTCCCGACAAAATTCTTACTTTCAAGAAAGAAAAATGTATAGGAGGGAAAAAAAGTAAAGAAAGACTTTTTAGGAGCTAATATGGATGGCTCTCAAAAACTGAGACCGCTAGTTATCGGAAAATTTCAAAAGCCACGTTGCTTTAAAAACCTTTGAATTATGATGGAAACAAAAAAGCATGGATGAATGCTAACGTAATAGAGAAAACTCTACGGCGTTTCGATAGTCACTTTTTGAAAAATAAAAGAAAAGTTGCTTTCATCGCAGACAATTGCCCTGCTCATATCAACATACCTCAGTTGAAATCAATTGAGCTTGTTTTCTTACCCCCAAATATTACCAATGTTTGAACCTTTGGATCAGGGAGTCATTCAAAATCTGAAAATGAACTACAGGAAGCTCCTTCTGAAAGACTTGATTTCAGCAATTGATGAGAAAAAAAAATTTCACGTGTCTTTGTTAGATGCAATTTTTTATATTCATAAAAGTTGGAGCTTGGTGTCAAACACATGCATTTCAAATTGCTTTCGACATGCTGGTTTTCAATTTTCTACAAATAGTGTGGATGAAATAACAGATGAAGATAATGAAGACGATATTCCTTTAGCTGTGCTAATACAAGATCTCAGAAATGCGGCTGTGCTGTAGAAGGGGAAAGTGAATACGTGAGAATTGACGATGAAATTGCTACCATTTCTTAAGCTTCGATTTCCGAAATTATTTCGCAAGTTTTAGATTCCAATGCATTAGAAAGTGAAGATAACGACAGTGATGCTGAAAGTGAAGCGGTGATACAAGCAGAAGCGCTCAGAGCATTAAATGTTGTAAGACATTTTTTTATGAGCCATGACGGAGATGAAGAACATTTTCAGAAACTACAACTACAGAAGAATATATCGTGAAATGATGTGGTAATATTGCTTTAATAATGACTACTAGTAATAATTTCATGAATAATACAGAACTGAATCATGCGGAAATTTATTAAGAATAACAACGCATAGTGCCTGTGCAGTTTCAATTGTTTTACGAAAACATATGAAAAACAATGGAGTGTGTAACATGTTATATAACACCTGATGAAATCGTTGTATTATTATTGTGCTAAAAAGTAATAAGAAACGTCCGAATGAAGTTGCAAGACCAAGATATTTGTGAAATGATATTAAGTTTTAAGTATTTTTATCAAATATCAATAAGGCTCCGTTCACGTTGATTTAAAGTGAAAACTTTTCTCTCATTATATTTTGAAAAGAAATTATTGTTAAGATGTTAGTCCAAAGTTTTCCCAAGTGTTCGATTTTAATTCCACCAGAATTTCCAGTGTGAATTCATCTCAATCCAGGTAAAGTATTAAGAATTACAAGTTGCATAGATATCAGTGAGAGATAAGAGATCGTATTAATTTCCTTGATTGATTCCACAAGTGAATAATCTATATAGAAGATGTTCTGTGCCTTATCTGGGGTTAGATAAACTGATTTTTTACAGAATATTTGACTTTAGTATTGCTGAAGAATATTTCATTTTGCAATTGTATATACAGAGAAATATAATGTGATTAAGTCTCAGACAATTTCGACTTGTTTTAATTGTGAAAATTCCCTAATTCGTTTTTTTTATACAAGTTGTACTAAAATGCAATATAATGTTCTCCATCTTCTCCTTCAATAACGATATTTCGAATAACCTAACCGGTTATTCTTCATCGGGTTGAAAAAATAAATATAATATTTCTTACTACAGAATTACATTGGAATAAGGTAAACAACCATGAAGAATACAGTAAATAGTCTATTTAAATTAAATAAGAAAACATCAAATGAGGATTTTTTTTTTAGTATGGATATCATTTATCAGTTGCAAAGTAAATTTCATTACTATGGAAGTAATCAACCCAATGTATCAGATTGGGCGTATCATGCAATAAAATTCAATCATAACCCAGACCCCATTGCCAAAGTAGTTTACAAATGTAATAATAAATCAGATATGCTAATTATTGAATCCTGTTTCAGAAATTCAAATAAGTGCTTTAATAAAGACGAAACTTTAAAGGTTTCTGGAATATCACTTAGGATTTTTAAAAAGTATTTAATAAAGAAAAACTAAAATGAATTGATTTATAAAACCTAAGTATGCCATCTCATATCTATTAGTTAAGTTTGTGTTTTTGATTATAGTTATTCATTGTAATATCAAATATCTTAATTGCTTGATTGATTGCTAATTAATAATTATGTTGTAAATTATATACCATTTCATGTTTAACATTTTCCAATTGTAATTTCATACTTATTGTTTATGGTTGTTTACCTTATTCCAATGTAATCCTGTAGTAAGAAATATTATATTTCTTTTTTCAATCCGATGAAGAATAACCGGTTAGGTTATTCGAAATATCGTTATTTAAGGAGTAAAGAAGATGAAGAACATTATATTGCGTTTTTATATATAAGCAAATTATATATAAGCTAATAGATAAGCAAATTTTATAACAAGTTCTTTTATATCTAATTCTATTCTTACCCAAATCTGTAAGAATTTGAAATCTTCAATTCATTGCAGTTCATTGAGTTGTCAAATAATTCTGTTTTGTTTTATTTTATTTTTTTCTTAAATTCTTTGGTAGGAATTAAGATTAATTCATGCGTTCATTAATTAACCAACAAGAATAGAGAGATTTGTGCAAAATTTTATCTAACTGAAGACATAGAATAATAGTCCATGTCTGAATAAGTATCACTGTGAACTTAATACCTTGAATTTACATTAAACTCAAGTTATTGTTTTAATTATTCTTACAATATCTATTAAATTATGCATTCTGGAAATTTCATAGTTCGAATACCAATTTCAACATGATAACAGTAAATATAACTTAAAGTTTTAATAAAATGGAGAAATTTACCACATGTAGAGCCCATAGCACTTTGAAGAGGATAATTACGAAATAATTATTGATTTCAATAGTCTACATAATTTTCTATTAAAGGACTTTGAGAATAAGAGAAGAATATTTTAATCAACTATGTAATAATAACGTAAATTCTGTAAAGTAAATATTAGCTTATAATAAATAATAAATTATTATAAATATAATAAAAATAATAAAAAATACACATAGCTGTCTCTTGTTTACTAT
>JAFIDM010002131.1:43110240-43132045 GCA_023159025.1 Thereuonema tuberculata | reverse complement strand
ATAATAAAAATAATAAAAAATACACATAGCTGTCTCTTGTTTACTATTTTTCTTTTCATTTGCTATCCACGATTCGACATTTAAAATTTTATGGAATATCCCTAAAATTGCTGAAATTAGTTTTCTTAGTGTAATTTGTCCAAATGCTGATTTTAGAAATTTCTTGACAGATCATAATAATAATTAAGCACTATGTTCCAAGTATATCTTCTAAATTCTCTTTTAGAATGATGGTCATCAAAATTCCAAAAATATGTTTTGATTTTATTATATAACAATCTTCGCATGTGGATCGAGTAAAGTAGATTTCTTTTATATATATATACCAGATTGTGGATCTTGCAGTCTAATAAATATCAAATTCAACTATTTTTGTCATTACTATGGCAATTTGATAACAAGCTAATTACTCTCGAGAGAGCCATTCCTTTGCAGCGAGTCTTCTGCTTCATGTAAACTGTAATTTGAAATTCGAAGACTATTATTTTCTTCCGGCGATCACTCGAAGGCCGCATGTGAAATTTGACTAAAGATAATAATAGATGCAGAGTGGAATGACACGTGTCCCAGAGAATCATGTCGGCAAAGTAAGTGCTCTCCAATCAGTGTTTCCTTTCTTCGAGAAAGGAAGATCAACTGACTTGTTTACAAAGCAGCGGATTTCTGGGGATTATTTTTAATGGAAAATGTTTAACGCTTTTGGGAAAAAGTTTTTCTGCTCATTTTGTGGTATCTGGTTTCGCCATTTAAGTCTTCAAATAGCAACTATCTCTAAACAGAAGATCTGAATTATGATGTAGCTTTTAACTCAAACTCGATATAGAGAATGATGAAATATACCAAGAAATGAAACAATTATTATTACTACGAGGTTCGATCACATTAAAAGGTTCCAACTTCTAGATATTAAATTTATTAGGTTTTCATAATGCCGGTGTACTGATAAATACAGCGTTGCCTTCTTGTGAGAGTCATTGATAATACTCGCGGTCTTTTCGAAATGGCGATCCGCTTTGAAAACTGGTCTCGCATTGAAACCGTAAACAAATATCATCGTGATTAAACATCAGGAAGAAACATCTTGGTCTTCGGGAATTCGGTGTGATCTTCCTTCATGACAATTCCAGACCACATGTTGCACGGAAAACATGAACACAGAATTTGCTGCATGATTTCCACATAAATTTTGGGTCATCCACTGTACAGTTCAGATTTGTTGTCCAGTGATTTTCATCTGTTCCTTGCTTTAAAAGAGCCCATGTCACAGGTCGATTCTTCACTTGCATAGTAATGCAAAAATAAATCTAAACAGCAAGACCCTGACTTTTATGTGGCTGGAATCGACAAATTGATCAAAACTTTGTCATAAATGTCTCAATCGTCAAGGTGGCTTTTTAGAAAAATATTGTTCATGTGCATTTTTAAGGGCACCATCTCATTTTTTCCAATACAAGTTTGCTTTTCGTAAACAAGCTATGTAAACTTTTTTTTCTCAAGACAAAAATTATAAACTTGGCTGGGATTCAAAATCTGGTGTACGTTTCTTAGTAGAAGAGTGCGAATGCATTTATATTCATTACGTAATTGAATTTTTAGTTTTTTTAAAGCATATGAGAAGTTTTAATTATTTTCTAAGCAATACTTCTTATCGAACAGAATTAGATTATTCTCAATAACTTTTATTTAAATGAATTAAATGTTTTACATAACTATGAATTAAATATATCAATTTTAGCTTAGTAACATTATTACGACATATTGTCAGTAGCAGTTGAGCAACAAAATCTGATTTGAATACTATAAAAAGCTTAAAAAATTCCTAGATTTCAGCAAGTTTTTTGTTAGAAATAGACATTCTAAATTGTTTCAATAATTTTACAAAATTATTTACAAAATCAATTTTCTTAGACAAGAGATTTAACGTGCGTTAATACATTTTTGCAGTAAAATAAAACAAGAACGCACATAACTAAACAAAACACAAATTCACTGAGCTATTTTTTGATATTTGTACTGGAAATCGAAGACAATACTGTTTCGAGGCTTATTGGCCTCTCATCACTTCAATCCTTATTTGTATATTGTCCTCATTTCACTTAGCTAAGTACGCTGGACGGATTGAACTGATGAGAGGCAAGGAGAGAACCATCTTATAAATTGATAAAAAAGTAAAACAATAAATAAAAATGAAAGTAAAAGAATAAATAATTATTATGAAACTGATTCATATTGGAATATGAAAAGAAAACATAAGTAATTACAAAGGAATTAACTTTTACATGTTTTTTTGAACATTCACTTACATTAATTAATACATGATTATTATAATTTCCTATAAGAATTAAATCCAATTAAATTTATGATTTTAACTTTATAGTGACTCATGATTAAAACAAATTAAGTAAAAAAAAATTTACAAATAAAACAGTAAACAGCCATTCCGGCATGGCTGAGAGGTCCAGACGGCGGTCCGAGATCGTAGCCGTTGTATCGGAACCTCGGTTCGAAGCCCGGCGTTGGCTGTTTCTTTCTTCATCTGGGTTTCATCCGTTTCCTGGGACTTACTATCTCAGGATTATTGTGGACGAGATGTGAATCTCGTCCCCCTTCTGGAATTCGTAGCCTCACCCTGACGTTGTCAGGTAGGGCTAGCCCATACTCCTTAGTTGGCTAAAGTCGATGAAAAGAAAACAGTAAACAGCCGTTTCGGCATGGCCCAGGGGTCTAGACGGCGGTCTGCCAAATATATGGGTTCGAATCCCGCTGTTTGCTTGGCTGTTTCTTTCTTCTTCTGTGTTTCGTTCCTTGCTCTTTTTATGTTAATTCTGTTATACATGTTCTAAATTTGTTTAACGTTTATCATGAAAAAATTTTAAAAAAATATTATAGAATTTCATAAAAAAAACTAACTAACTAACTAAATAATTAAATAAAAATTAACTTCTCAATATTGCCACTTTTCAGTGAAGGAATCTATTGTGATCTAAGCACGGGAAGGTCACCCTCTTTGCCATGGGCTGAAGCGACCCTTCCCATGCAGCTCCACCGAACCCATCCACAAAGGCTTTAGCAATCCCCACATTTCTGTAGTCTGGAGGAAAGCTGCATGCTTCCACATGCAGCTTCACCGAACCACTCAAAATTAAATAAGAGGATCATGGATGGATTATATGCGGGGAGTTATAAAGTGCTTTTCAAGTTTCTAGGACAGCAAGGAGGATACACCAAGTAGCCTTGCTTCTTGTGTAAATGGGACAGCAGAAAAAGAGAACACTGTATTTAAAAAAATGGGATAACAGGGGGTGTATTAGAAATTGGAAACAAAAATATAGTTCGGAGAACTTTGGTTTATTCAACCAGAGTCCTCCTGCCTCTACATCATATTTGATTGAGAAAACAATTTGTAAAGACTGGGCCGAAAGAAGACGAGTTTTTAAATATAGTACAACAAATTATTAGGACTCTCAAAAGCGAAGCTGAAAGAAGGTGTTTTCGTCGGTCCAGATGTTAGAAAACTTTTGAAAGATGAAGTGTTTGAAACGAACATCAAAACAATTGAAAAGAGGCATGGAAAGCATTTAAAGAAGTTGTAATCAAATTTCTTATGAACTACAAAGACCCCAATTTTAAGTATATTGTAGAAAACATGCTGACATAATTGAAGAAATTAGCCTGTTCCTTGAGATTGAAAATATACTTTCTGAATTCCCATTTGGACTAATTTGCCGAAACTTTTGGTGCCTAAGTCAAGAACACTGGGAATGATTCCATCAAGATATCATGGAAATGGAACAACGATAACAGGATAGATGGCATGTCAACAAGATGAAATTGCGGACTGTAATTGAATGCTGTGCAGGGAATAGCCACATGCTGTTTATAATAGAAAACATACCAAAAGGACTATTTTGAAGGGAAAAGAAAAAGAGATTACAAGGACTTACAAATTCAAGTAGGTGTTGAGATTACTTCATTCAACTATACTTTGGTAATTAACATTCGTTTTGTCTTTTTTTAAATATTTCTCTTTCAAGCAAAATACTTAAAAATCGACAATTTTTCCCAAATCACTACATTAATTTTGCAAAAAAAAAACCTTACATAATAGGGAAAAATAGAATTCATTTTTGAAACAGCACACAAAAAAACATAGAAATCAGTGAAAATATTGTAGACAATTATTAATGATTCGAATTTTGCAGGCCTGTGTAGACAATTATTAAAGACCCGAATTTTGCAGGCATGTGCTATTACTTGCCAACTAAATATATAGTTTTTAATTAATTTACAAATGCTAGTTATTACTATATTAATCTACTATCAAGTATTAAAGTTTTATATTTTTAGGAAAAGAAAGGATAGCGGACATTTAAGTCACTGATATCCTTAATAGCAATAATATAAGTTTGTGGTAACGAGGACAGTTTTTCATTTCAGGCATTATTCTGAATTCCTACAGTTGTTTAAAAAATTAAGGCTCATCTCAATCTAAGAAAATTATTTCCTTCGTAGTAACCAGTTTAGATAGATACACCAAGAAAATTTAAGAAAGACGAAATTCAGAAGAATATCCAATACATTCATAACTTTTCAGTTATTTACTGTCATTGGTTTTTGAAAAGAATATATCAGTAGCGAAATTTGTTTTTTCTGATTTTTTTTTATTTAATACAGCGTTTATTGAAAATTATTGCAGAGAGAAATTTTAAGATATGGGTTAAACTACTACAGTTAACTGTTAACTTCCTTTTTCTAAGAATTTAAATAACTTGAAATTCTTGCAAACTAAGGAACCTAAATTTTGACCATTAATTCGGTTAGTATCTACAAATCTCACTTGAAATTCTCGAAGCATTTTAAGTTCGAGAACTTCTCGTTTTTTTCCCCCTGCTTTTTTCTTTTCTTTTCTTACTTTGATTCTTCAACTACTTTTCTTTCCACTTTTTATCTGCACACTAAGAGAGATTAAAAGACTTCGACATCTAACTTAAAAGGAAAAGAAACGTAAGTGAGAGAGAAAAAAAAAATTCTTGAAATGGTCATCTTCTTTCGAGTGGAAGAATCGACTGAGAAAAAGATTCTTGTGTTTCCTTTCAATACCATTCCCAGTGATCTTTTCACCTTTTGGTATTTCATTCTTATCCAATCAATATTAGGTTTCGAGAAAAATAAACTCTATTATTCGTCAGATTTAACATTTTTCATGAAATATAAATCACTTTCCAACCATGTAGAAAAGCTTTGTAAACAGTTTAAGTGCAATTGCATTCTCAAACAAACACAGGAAG
Source organism: Thereuonema tuberculata (assembly GCA_023159025.1). Lineage (NCBI taxonomy): Eukaryota > Metazoa > Arthropoda > Chilopoda > Scutigeromorpha > Scutigeridae > Thereuonema > Thereuonema tuberculata. The sequence continues at coordinate 43,126,757 of JAFIDM010002131.1, read as the reverse complement.
ATTGAATAGAGAATTTATAAGGAGCGGCATCAAAACAGTGAGTTGAAGAAGAAACTAATAACAAAGAGATAAGATTTCATTATTATACTGTAACATCTTTTAAATGATTACAAAATAACTTCAAATTTATTTAGTGGAGAATTAGTTATTATCCTTCCGGGGTTAAAATAATTACAAAATGGAAACTATTTATGGCTATATTATATTATATTGCATTATATTATATTACAGATATTTAAAAAAAATCTGATAACTTGGAAAAGATATTTTTTTCAATAAATCTAGTCAATATTTGCAAAATAATTAGGTTATTTAATGTACTTTAACTACGAAAAAAATCTCACGGTTAAAATAATCCAAAACAAATCGAATTTATATGAAACTACAAGAAATAATTACTACAGACTTTTAAATTTCAAGAAATCAAAAACATTAAACTTTCAATTGCTTTCTGGCTAAAATAATTGAAGAGGAGATAAAAATATTATTAATTCCTAAAAGCTTCAATCTTGAAACTGTAGGCGTTCTTTATAATTTTGAACAAAAATCAAAAATGTTGCTTGTACATGGAGCAAATAATAACTGTAGATACAGAAACTGAGAATTTAGAATTAGCTATTATTTAACGAAATGGGATTTTCAGCGAAAGCAGAATTTATTTCTTAAATCTTTAAGTAATCTCAAGATAAAATTTTCCACATAAATAAGAACAAAACAAAATTAAAAAAAAAAAAAAACGCACCAACTCACACAGATTAAACACAAAGACAATTTGATTGTAATTCGACCAAATATTGATATGGACAGGAATTAGGAACAGTGAATGCGTATTCCTTTTGAGGAAGATGTCTAAACGATGAGCATTTATATTACATGGATAAATTTCTATAAAGTATCAGACCAATGACAATCCTAAAGAATAAAGACAATATACCCATAGTTACAGATGAAAGTATTTGGTATAGATTATCAATAATATCAAACCATTAGCAATTGTAATTTCAATTAACTTTATAATTAACAGGCTCTATATCGGTCGCTCTCCGGATGTTTCGTCCACTCCAGTGGATTTCCCTTTATATCCCTCCAGTGTGGAACCGTTCCTGTTATCAGCGAATAATTAAAAGAGTATTTTCCATGAAGTCTTCACCAAAACAGTTGAATAACAGCATTTCTAAGTATCTCAAGAGATAAAAGATAGTTAATGTATAAACAATAATAGTTGAGATCAAGTGTTTACTATGTGATATTCTAGAAAGAGCTGTTTCAAGCTTTTTAGCCATCATCAGCTGGCACTAGTTACCAGTAAATAATCACCAGTTAAGGTTGTTTTTAAACTTTTTAGGCGCAGTTTCATTTCTTTACTGCGCAGAGAATATTCATTAAGGCCGGCAGAATACAAGCACATGAATTTCGTTCATTATTTTTATTTACTGTATTTTTTTATTTTAATTTTGGAGATGCACCATTAGTTCTACGATAGTATGTTTAATGCATTCCTTTTTTTCTCAAATTATTAAATACATTAATTTATTTAGTTAAAATTGATCACGATGCAAACACTTCAGAAATTTGATTTTTTTTTAATTTTGCAAAAGGTTTTTCAAAGCTAATGAAATTTGTGTGCAAGCCGAAATTTTCCTTCTCGCTCTCTGTCCTTCCGATCTCTTTTCATTATTCTCTGCATTTAGCATGTGCCATTTGAAAGTTTGATGACTCTATTACCAAATAATAGTAGGTCCATCGAAAGCTTACAAATGCTAACATAATGGATCTTTTTAATTCGATTATTCCTGTTAGTCGAAAAAAAGAAATATTCTCAGCATGACCGTTCATCGAGCTTTTCGTATTGGTTTCCAGTGAAACCAATTTTGAAGAGAAATTCCGGTTGATCGCTTGCATTGTCCATAATAACGGATATTCTGATACATTTATTAAATCAATACACTGGGACACATACAATCCCAAGTATATTAAACAACATGTGAAGCCATTATTTGACAGTATTGTGCCGTACATTGATGGCTTAATTCAATACAGTCTAATAAACATTTATTAAAACGGTATAATATTGAACTTGTTGAGACAGGGTCGACTTCTATTACGAAATATATCTATAATATAAAAGAGAAATTTGTTTATAGGTGTGTTTTTGTATGTGTGTACGTTTGCAAAACGTTTAGCATACTTCCCAACATGCTACAAAATTCATTTTGGATTTTGGTTGTCTTTACATAGAAGATTCCTTAAAAACGCGGCTCAAAGAGCAAGGGAATGCCGTTAAAAAGGGTAATATGAATTATTATATGTTCAGCTCACATATACAAAACTTTGACTTATAAAATGTAGTTATTTTGCGGCGTGAACATGATGACTATCTACGGAAATTTCAAGAATTCGTATTTATTCTTATGAAGAAGCCGTAGAATAATAGATTCAAAGTGCTTGCAATTATGTTTTGCGAAGTTAAGAATACAACGAAACATCTTTTTTTTTTATCTTTGATCTAGATACTGAGCTCTCCCTCAATTATATTGATCCGAACATTAATTAATCTTGGTCTGATTTGATCTTTGCATCCTGCCCTTTGTGAACTTGTCTTTTTTCTTCACTTTCATTGGTTGTAATTGCTTTAAATTGATTTTAAATAGATCACGAGTACTTGAAAAAGTTCGCCAAAAGGACGAAAGAAACTAGTTGCGCTTTATTTTAAAAAAATAATAATTTAATGTGTGTATGTGTCTGTATTTTTTTTTTTTTATTATTTTTTAAGGACGGGGGAAATGCATACCAAGGAATTGATAAAAGTCATAAAAGACTACTACTCACTAAAACCCTACGCGCGACTTCCAAAACACCCTACACGGAACCACCGTCAGGTACTACATCGCATAGGGCAGAATGACTAAAAGTCCGACTCAGATATCATTTCGCAACTGATCAAGTCTGATTTTCTCAGCCATACGAAGTTTCCGTATAACAGTAGCAGCATAGTCAGCCACTGCCGTCCAATTAGTTTGGGATAGTCATCATGCCAACGATGTTCTCTGGAGTCACATGCTGTCGAAGGGATTTCTTCAGCTCATTTCTATATTCATGGAAGCGTGGGCAGACAAAGAAGACATGCTCCACATCCTCGTCCAAGAACTGGCAAGTCGGACATGACGCACTGTCGACAATTCCGAAGCGCCTCTGGTACGCTAGAAAACAACCATGGCCACTTAATAGCTGAGTCACTTAGTGATCCACCTCACCATGCTTTCTTTCCATCCATGTTGCAATATTAGGTATAAAATTATGAGTCCATCTTCCACTGGTCGATGAATCCCATCGTCTCTGCCATCTGTCCGTTGTCTTGATTTTTACGGCCCTCCTGATCTTGGATCGGTGAGCGTCACGACGTTCCCGAATACCACTGCATATCGCGCTTCTCTCACTTGCTAAGAGATCGATAGGCGGCATCCCTGCTATGACGCACACGGCATTATATAAAACTGTTCGAAATGCACAAGCGACCCGTAGAGCGCATTTCCGATGAACCGAAGTCATTTGACATATATATGATTTAGTCTCCATGGCATGGAACCAGATCGGAGCCGCGTAGAGCATGGTAGAGATAGCCACACTGGACAGGAGTCTTCGTCGGCTCTGCCGAGGTCCTCCGATGTTCGGCATGATCCTAGCCAAGGCGTTGACCACTCGTGCAGATTTTTCACTCACGATTCGAAGATGTTCATCGAACCGAAGCCTTGCATCAATCTGAACACCCAGATACCTGAGAGAAGGCTGCGGCAGAATGTCATGATCACCCACAGTGAGGGTAATGACCTCCCTCGCTTTCCTGCTGGTCACAAGAACCGCCTCTGTCTTGTGATCTGCTAGTTGTAATCCAACCGTTGAGAGCCACTGACGGATCCTGGCAACAGCCACATTCGATGTTAGGGTGACAACTTCCAGGTGTTTCTCGATTACAATCAATGCAACATCATCAGCGAACCCCACTACATTCACTCCCTCGGGCATTGGCCGCCTGAGTACTGCGTCATACATGATATTCCAAAGCAAAGGACCAAGTACTGATCCCTGTGGAACACCGCCAGTGATGTTGTAGGTCTTCAGTCCGACTTCGGTATTATGCATCAGGATACGATCAGTGAAGTAACTCGCAATTATTTTCCTGATGTACGCTGGATCCTTCATTGAACTCAAAGTGTTCAAGATGCAGTTCCAGTTTGCCGAATTGAACGCATTCTTCACATCCAACGTTATTATGGCACAGTACTGTTTTACTCCTCCCTTCCAGCGTTTGCCCTCAATGGCCTCTCGAGCCAAATCAACAACAACCCTTACAGCGTCTATTGTAGATCTTGATTTCCTGAAACCATACTGGTTTTCAGAGAGACCATGCGCTCCTTCACTGAATGCCTCAAGTCGATTGTAAATAATCCTCTCCAATACCTTACCTGCCGTATCCAACACGCAAATTGGCCGATAGGACGATGGGTCATTAGATGGCTTGTTACCTTTAGGCAAAAGTACGAGCCACAGCTGCTTCCACAGATTTGGAAACACACCCTCCCTTAAACAAGCACTGTAGAAGTCTAGAAAGATCTCAGGTCTACACCGGATGGCGGTTTTAAGAGCAATATTTGGAACGCTGTCTGGGCCAGGGGCTTTTGAGTCACCATTCTTTCCGCAGGCCTTTATCAACTCTTCTTTTGAGACAGATGGCACATCTTCACATTCATGAGGTGGAACTTCCAAAACTATCCCCGGTTGTTGTGGAAAAAGAGTAGACACAATCCTACCCAGCAAATTAGGGCAGGTTAGAGGTGATAAGGAGCTACTTTTTATTTTAGCCATAACCGTCTTATATGGTCTACCCCATGGGTCGCTATTAACCTCACTACAAAGTTCCTTCCAAGCACTCTGTTTACTGACTTTAATGGCCTTCTTGAGAGCACGGCTGGTTTCTATGTGCTGTTGTTTCAACTCGTCATAGTTTTCTCGTTCATGGGCTCGTTGTGCTAGTCAGCATTCCACCAATACACTGGATGGTGACGATTTCCTCTGCCACGTCTTGTCATCGATGCCTCACAAGCATCAGCGACAAGTCGCATAAGTCGTGACGCCTTGCTATCAGCTGATCCTGAAAGCACCAAGTCCTCCTCCATCATTGCGATGAAGGATTCACGGTCAAAGGACCTAACATTCCATCCTATTGGAAGTGTGGATCCCAACCTTGACGCACCAGAAGTGGAGATCTCGAAAATTATGGCTTGTGAGTATAGTGACTACACACTTCCCACGACGTAACACGAGAGGCCAAACAATCACTTATAAATGTCACGTCGATAATTGAACTATTACCATTTCTAATGAACGTTGGTATTGATCCGGTATTGAGGAGAACAACATTCAGCAAGGCGAAGACATCCAAAAGTATCTCACCTCTTCTGTTGCTTACTCGACTTCCCCATTCAATAGCCCATGCATTGAAATCACCTGCGATGACCACAGGCCACCGACCTTGGAGCTCTAATATAAGGCGATCAAGCAACAACTCAAATTCCTCTAATGGTGCACTTGGTGGAGCATAGACACTGTAAATGTACATATCTCTCACCTTTGCCCAAGTAAATCCATGCTGTTGTGCCTGTGGAATTTCCTGGATGAAATGATTCCCGCAGATCCAAATTCCTGCCCGTCCACTAGTATCAGAGAGCCATGCGCGTGATCCCTCGATGTTTCTGTATTGCTGACAGAGAATCGCAACATCAACCCTCTCCTCACGTACAGTCTGTTGCAGTATATCCTGGGCAACCGTACAATGATTGAGATTAAGCTGAATAAACTTCATCTCCTCAATTTTTCTACATCTTGTATGGCCTGTTTGTAAGCCGGACAAACATAGCTGCCAGTACGATGCTTATTGGTGCGTGTTTTAAAATCATTTTTATAATATTTTAACATATAACAACCTGTTTATTATTTTGATGATTCTGTTATCAAATTGACTGCATTATAACAAACGGACAACATAAACATTCCTCTTTACTCAGGATTCAGAACTAAATATGCTAACTTCAACACAGAATTTTAGCGGTCAGAAGTCAGAAGTACAGATTAATATTTATGCAAATCGCAAAGTAAAGGAAATCCAATGATTGTTTTTTTTTTTTTTTGGATAGACTTTTATTTGGTTAAGTTAAACTATCTAAGTTCCATATTCTCCCCTTGAATTATTTGAAACTATTAACTTGGACTTTCCGATTTGAAATGAACTGCTATATTGAAAGTATGAATTTTTTCTGAATTACCTTTTATTTTATATGAAGAAAAGTGAAAGTTACAGAAAATCCCATAACTTTTTTAATGACTAATCTGAATGAATTATCATTGAGTAAGTGTACTAAGTTTCATAAAAGACAAGACTATCAGCAAGTCAAAATGCATTGGGTTGGCCAAAAAGTTGGTTCGGTTTTTAAGTAAAAATAAAAGACACATTCGTCATTTTCACCAATACTTTTATTGAACAACGTCTTCAAAGGTATTCACCTTCTGCCATCTTTCAGACAACTTCGTAATTTCATCTTCCCACAACTTTTTATCTTTTTCAGCAAAAAAAGGTTCCAGATGCCTATGGAGTCTTACAGGGAACTGATTTTTTTTTCATTATGAGAATTTCGAAAAGACTAAAATAAATGAAAATCCGAAGGTGCAACATCTGGTGAATACGGCGGATGAATCAGAAGTTCACAGTCAAGCTGTAACAATGTTTGCGTGGTCATCTAAGAAACATGTGTTCTTGCGTACTTATTGTTTTCCATCTTCAATATTAAATTGGCGACATAAAATTCACCAATTTTGAACAGTTTTCATTTTAAATGCACGTTGATATGACATCTGTCATAATACAATCTAACCAATCTTTTAATAAAACCGAACCACCTTTTGGCCAACCCAATTTATTATTATTATTTTTTTTTTTTGGGGGGGGGGGGTATGGAAGGAGATAGGATAGGACAGGTTTTGGGTGGGTGGGAAAATTTGGAGTTCCTCAAAAAAATACGACTTGTATTATAAGTGAAATTTTGAGTCTAAAGTTAAGAAAACAATATGGCAATAATAATAAAAATATTATTGTAATAAATATTGTAATGGTTAGAAGTCGTGAAGAATTTAGACAGCTGCAGTAGATCTAATCAAACTGACCATATAGTGTAGGGAAATTAGACAAAAAAGTGGCCGAACCCGGACATTTGAAATATCAAGCTGAAAATTGGTAGAAACGTTGAGAATAGTGTTCTGATTGATATCCCAAAATTCCCAAAAAATCCATCTTGGGGAAAATCCGCCATTTTGAAAAAACTGCCCCCATCGTGGATTTGTCGAGTTTTAAGCATAGCGACTGAACCGAGTGTCTGATTGTAGGCCTATTCGTTTTTGCACCAAATTACTTAATTCAGGCTGCGCTCTCATCCAAAACACTAAAATTAATAATTATAGACCAATTTTGGTGCTTAAGAAAAAATAATATTTATTTAAATGCGACAAATGAAAATTGGTCTAAATTTATAATAAATATTATCGTAACATACAAAAAAATGAATCAAAGAAGACTTCATAACACAAGGCGTGATGTACAGGCAAAATCAGCAATACAAATACATTATGAAGGGTAAAAGTTAGGTAGCTTATTTCGTGTTGTCACTGGAGCTCGACTAGCTGTTCACTCACTGGCGAAAATCTTTCACTCACTGGTAATGCATGATCTGAAAAATTGTAACCTACATTAGCGTCGATTTAATAACAGTAAAAAGTAGTCTTTAAATTTTGCAGTTATTTACCAGTTACTATGATAACACGTCGGCCAAAGGTTCAACGTCATCATCGCTATCCGAGTCATTGTAGTCTGTACGATGTGTGCAGCCATGTCCTGCGCAGTAGCCGCACCTGCTTGTGCAAAGAAAACCGTGTCTTCTTCACCCGCGTCTCTTCTCGCAACCACAGTTACAGTTGCAGGATATGATGTTCGGTATCCGCTCCGGTGCTGGTTCTTCTTTAGTTGGAATGGGTGTCAGCTGACTTGCATGATTCATCCATCCCCACTCTGCTTCCGGCAGGCGATTTCCCATCCAAACCTAGAATTATTAGTTGACGACCGACACTGTCTCCCTTAAACAAGCTTGAACTTCTTGAAAGATCCCTTTGTGCCTTTTCAGAACGGAGCAGAAGTGGTATTACATCCACTGATTTTCCACATATTTCACATACTGGAGACCGATGTGGCTGAAATTCCCTGGACGCGCCCACACAACCCGGTGCAGGAGGAACTGTAAACTCTGCGTTCACTGGAAAGTTTGTCTTGGACGGCGCTATCTCTTCTAAAACATTGATCAATCCAGACATAGTGCCTTTCCGCATCAACATCCCTTCAAACACCGCTGGAGGCCTTGCTGCAAGTTCATATGTCAGGTACTTCTCGAGGTCAACATCGTCACGCACAACACAGCAATCGGTGAAAAAGTTGGTTAGGGTTGATTTCGACGACAGTGTCTTTGAACTTGGCCGTTTTAGATGCAATGGCAAAAGTCGTGACTTTGTTGTTTCGTTTTAAGTGGACTTTACTGAATCGTTGACCTGTGATTGATTTACTTGCTTGCAAACCACGGGAGAGAGCCTCATCACAGTTAACTGTATCGTCGGCTACTATACCGGTAGACAAGAACATTAGAAGGTTCGTTGAGTCGTTAAAAGGATGGTGGGACTGGAGCCAGTCTACCATCTTGCGAACGTCTGCCTTATCTCTCACTTGCGAAGACTCTCTTAGCTCCACATGTTGGTCGGAGGTTTCGGCGAAGACTCCACAAAATCTTTCAGTGGCGTCGATTACATTTGCAGATGAAGGCATTGCACAAACCCATCGAGCAATGACGTTATCCGTCAATCCACGTCCATGTGTGAGCCCACCCGCCGTCTTCATGTTTCTCATCAACACTTGCTCTATAGTCATATCGGTCCATATGCCTGACCAGAACTTTGCAGATCTCCTGACAGTGAAGCAGCCTTCCTTAACAAATTGCCGGAACTCCAAGGGAGTCATAACATCCTCGAGCTGAGATGTCCCGCAGAGTGGAAATACGAAATCATTCTTTGGACACACAGCAAGTGAAGAACCCAAACTCCAGAACGTTCAGCTCTGACAAACAGAAGCATGATGCCAACCATCTTAAAAGAATCGCACCCACAGCTTCGCAGTGAGCCGTCCAGATGAAAAGAGGGCTTTCAGCTTTGCTTCGAACAACTCTGCTAGCTGGACGATGTACTCTGACGACAAAACGTCATCCACCGAAGTCGTTCCAGAGTGTGGTCTGAGTGTGTTCGTTTCAAGCGATCGCTGAGAAGAGAGTCTGCGTCTTGTATATCCTGAATATCGCCAACGACAGCTGCATCAGAAGATGTGCGCGGACAGCTAGAGCGTAGGCATGGCCGTTTACCATCTCGGTCACTGTGTTCTTTACATACACCGTCTCCCACAATTCTTCCAAGCAGGAGAACTACGTATAGCCAAACACTGTGGGAGTTGAGCCATGCGCAAACTCGGCTAATTTAAAACTTGCTCATTGGCGCATCTTTTTTTTTTTTGTTGTTTTAAAACTGCAGTTAGGAGGGTTTTTATCAACAACAACACTTTTTAAACAGGCTGTTTAATGTTTAATTTGTTTCATTCTAGGTTCCAGTTTGGATGGGGAATCGCCTACCGGAAGCAGAGTGGGGATGGATGGCTCATGCAGTTCAGCTGACACCCATTCCAACTAAAGAAGAACCAGTACCGGAGCGGGTACTGAAAATCATATTCGGCAACTGTAACTGTGGTTGCGAGAAGAGATGCAGGTGCAGAAGAAACGGTTTTCCTTGCGCATGTATGTGGGGCTACTGCCCAGGACAAGGCTGCACAAAACGTATGGACTGCTCTAACTCGGATAGCGATGACGACGTTGAACCTTTGGCAGACATGTTGTCGTAGAAATGTTAAATACCTACAAAATTTAAAGAACACTGTTTTACTTGTCTTAAATTGACGCTAATATAGGTTATATTTCTTCAGATCTTGCATTACCGTCAAAGATTTTGGCCAGGCAGATTAGTGAACAGGCAGTCGAGCTCCAGTGATAACACGAAACAAACTACCTAACTTTTACCCTTCATAATGTATTTCTATTGCTGCTTATGCCTATATTTCACGCCTTGTGTTATGAAGTCTTCTTTGATTATTTTTTTTATGTTATAATAACATTTATTATAATTTTAGATCAATTTTCGTTTGTCGCATTTTCATAATTATTATTATTTCTCAAGAACCACAATTGGTCTATAATTATTAATTTTTAGTGTTTCGGAAGGTAATGCAGCCTGAATTACGTAATTTGACGCAAAAACGAATAAATTCAGACGCTCGGTTCAGTCGCTATGCTTCAAACTCGAAATATCCACGATGGGGACGGTTTTTTTTTAAAATGGCGGATTTTCCCCAAGATGGATATTTTGGGAATTTTGGGATATCAATCAGAACACTATTCTCAACATTTCTATCAATTTTCAGCTTGATATTTGAAATGTCCTGGTCAATGTCTAATTTCCCTGGACTAATAGGTCTAAGAGCTCTTTTATTACACTGAAATGAGCTGATTAAATAGGTACAATGGATAAAGGACGATTGGCTGAGACAGTAACACAAAATGACATCTGATTGGCTGTAACAATTAAAGTCAACAATCACTTAAAATTTAAACTCCAGAAATCGGTTGAGATTTAAAAATAAAGCAATTAATAAATGATATAATTATCAACTCAACGGTTGGAGATCGAACAAACATTACAACTTTGAAAATTTAAAAAAATTAAAAGATGAGAACTATTTACTAAAATAAAGACTTAAAGATAAAATAAAGATTATTCCTTATAGTATTATTTATCATAAAAAATTGGTTACTATTTTCTTTGTATGAAGTAAATCAAGAGAGTTCTTAAGTAATCAGAATAAGTAGAAGAATTACAATAGAAAATGCTAGAAACAAAATCAGATTAAATTATACAAATATTTATAAAGGAAATAATTTGATATTTTATATGTGTGGGATTATACACACATAAACATAAATACACTAAAAATTGTAACTGTATACAAATACCAAATTGATTTACCAGTTTCGCAGTAGCCAGCGCTAGGCTTTCTCATATAAGTTAACCTCCTGCCCTAAAATAATGTCGATCCAGACAAAGAAATGTTGGTGTCGCCACCTTGTATTTTGTTTTTGCGTAAATACTGTTTCCCTAGCGAGTATTGAGAAATGTTGGTGGCGCCACCTGTATTTTGTTTCTTCCTTAAATATTGTGTTTGTAGCGCTGTTGGGATGACACACAAACAAATATCCGTACAACTATACAATTTTTCCCTGTTAATAGTATGATACTAATATCCAAACAAAGCTTTAATAACCACTAAAAAATTATTTCTGAATAAAGGGGTAATAATTTAGAAATGCCTTAATATTAAAATATGATATAAAATAATTTTGGGAGACACTCATTCCATATCTAACTTTAATCAACTTGAATTTCTTCCATCTTTTTAGAAAAATGAAAGTATGAAACTGAAATTAACAACCCTGTAAAGTATGGCACAAAAGAGTAATACATATTTGAATAAGAATAAAGATAAAGAAAAAATGACACTGATCTAAAAAAAATTGCTGACAAAATGTAATAAATAAAAATTTGGAGAAAATTTTCATTCTTTTTAATATGATTTAGGTTGTAGGGTAAACCTAGGTAAAAGACTACTTTTCAAATTTGTAAATAATAAATTTAAGTTCGTCTCAAAATCACCTATAATTTAATTATAATTATTAAAGTACAGTAATATTGTAATGAACTAGTATAATAATTATATATTCCGATTATTTCACTTCTATCAACTGTTTAAATTTATCCGATAAACATTTAAATCAAATTCGAATTTTTCAAATTCTGCTTCATAAATCAACCATTATCTTTTTGATATGATTCCAATTATGCAAACATTACCCAAACACGTGACCACTGATTAATAGTAAGATCTGGCATGAACTCCTTTATTTACATGATGCAGGAGTTTAGATAGGCAATTTACAAGGCAGTACTTTATAAACTGATTGGGGGATTTAAATTATACAGTATATATGAATAATTGTCACTTAGGTTCCACACAATAAATTTTCTAAACGGCATTTTAATTTATTTACTTGCCTGTACTGGTTTAGCAGAGCATATTAAGTCTTTAAGAGTAAGGAGAAAATGAAAAGCAAAACTGATAAAAACTTAACTTGTTTTATACTCATTAAATATTTACAAGATGTGAAACAGTTGTTTCAAATAGTCTATGAATCACTGAAAGTTCACTGAAAGTTCTTTACTTTAAAACTTAAAGTTCCTTTAAATCTTTCTTAACATCAACTGTTCAATTAACAACGTTGATAAATGGCTATTTTCATCTAGTGTGATAATTACTAAAGTTTATCTTAATGTATAAACTCATTAACACGTAGAACTTTCTTATATCTCATTTGTCTTTTAACTTGTATGAGATGGCTTTAAATAAAGTTCACCGAATGTGCTACAACAGTCTTTAATAATATGAATGTTTAAGTAAACTTGATTTCTCCAATCCTTTCTTGACTAAACATTCTAGTATTATTGTCTTTACCAAAACACTCTAAACTGTTTATAATCACAACTTGACTACTTCAATCGAACAATCTTTGACCTCGTTGAAAAAAAATCTTTAAAATAAACCTCTTGCTAATAAACACAAATGTTCCAGTATAAATACTTAAATCCTTTTCAACTTTACAGTTCTTTAACTTTAGTTGATTCAGTCCAACATTTGTAATAACTCGATTTCCCTTGACTTTAATAAATCCTAGTATTAATGGTTTTACTTGAAATAAATAACTTTATTATTTCTTTAATCAACGAACAAATGTTTATGTGTTGGTAATGTTTAATCTTTAATATTCGTTAGTATACGTTCCGCTTTGTCCTAAACTCCATTTTTCTGGTGTTCGAAATTCTATCGTTGGCTCCATTTCCAAATTCTCGATGGGTGAAGTAAAATAGAAAATCTACTTACAAAAGTTCAGCAACAATCCATCAATTTCTTGTTAATCCCAGTCAAACGTCGAAGATAATACCTTGGCAATATTCCACTTGGGTCTGCAAGTCCTCATTTGCGAGATTCAATCTTTTGGGCCTAACCGTTTATTAAGAATTAATTTAATTTTACCATTAATCCTTACTTATTTAACTCTCAAGGCCGTCCGCCTTTTACTGAACACAATATGAGTTTAAAATCAAAACTAATTTATAGCACAATCGGAAGGAACTCATCCGATTCCCATTTTAAAACCTTAGCATCCTTGCTATTTCGGTTTTCATCGTAACGCCATTTTTCGATCTTCTAGGATTTACCATTAACAATTGAACGTTCGCGTTCATGCTGTGTTCAACACATCCATTGTTCTCACGTGCTTACACACAACAAAAGAACATACTCTTAACTTTCGGTTTTAATGAAAATAAAATACGATGTGAAATTTTATGTCTATGTGTCTGTTTCGATTCTTATTAATAACACTTGAGGCTAGTTTTATAGCAGCTTGATTGTCGCATAATATCATATTCCTTTTATCTTATTTATTCTTCGGTTCCTATATCCGCCTCATCTTCACTACTAGTAAACAGATGTGTCAATCTTCTTATTCGCTCCGCTTCTTTTCTTTGTGCTTCCCTGTTTGTAGTCGGGGAATTTGCGTCATCTTTATTCAATGACGTACCGTGACTTTGCTTGCGAGCTGATTTAGTTCCTCTTGATTGACTTTCTTTACATTGGTCGTATTGTCTACGTTTAAGGGATTTCTGACGATTTTCATGTTCGTGAATCTTAAAGTGGCAAGTAGGAATACCAGTCTTCTTTTGCCTTATGGTTTTTCCCGATCTAAGTTCCATGCCTTGGTCTTCACCACGATTAGATTCATCAGATCCATCTTCTGATTCTTGAACTAATCCAGTTTCCCTTTCTTCGTCTTCGGAATCACTTAATTCGTCCGTTTTAGTTTTCGGTGACGAGAAGGCTTCCACGTATTCTTCTGACGTAACCTCTTTGGTTTTCAGAATGTCCACTCCCAATGAGTTTTCATTTACGTACGCATTCCTCGTTTCTTCAATGCTACGCTTCCCAGGGATCCAAATTTTATATCCCCTCACCTTTGGAGAATATCCCACGAATATTCCTTTAATTCCTCTTTCGTGGAATTTAGATTTCCTTTTAATCTTAGGAACTTTTACATACGCCATACTTCCGAATTTCTTCAGATGTTTCACGCTGGGGCAGTATTTGTTGTCGTTCCATACCATTAAGGGAATTTTATCTTTAATTGTTTTGCAGGGTGTTCGGTTAATCAAATAGTTTGAACATTCGATAGCAAATATCCAAAAACTCAGAGGTAGCTTGGATGCAATTAAAAGAGTCCTTGCGGTGTCTAGTAAAGTGCGATTGAAGCGCTCCGCAATTCCATTACTCTGTGGACTGTAGGGACTTGACTGAGAGTGTTTAATGCCCTTTCTTCTCAGATAATCTCGGACATCATCGTTGATATATTCCCTGCCTTGATCCGACATGAGACGCTTGACTTTCTTATTCATGTGGTTCTCGATGAAGTCTATGAAGTTCTTTATCTTCTCTGGTACTTCAATCTTTGACTTGATCAAATAGACAAAACTTCTTCGGGAGAAATCGTCAACGAATGTTAATATGTATTGGGATCCATAAATATTATTGATATGTATGGGGCCACATACATCAGTGTGAAATAATTCCATGGTTTCACTTGTTCGAATCTCGTTTAACCTGTGATGATGGGCAACAGTTAACTTCCCCAACTTGCAAGATTCGCACACTGTTTTAACATTTACTGCTTTGATATCCACTCCTCGCAAAGGTTTGTCTTTCACTATTTTGCTTAACTTCTGATAAGACAAATGTCCCAACCTTTCGTGCCACAAGATATCTCTGTTGTCATCTAACTTTACATAGGCTTTGTGTTCCTTGTGTTTAACTCTTACTTTGGCATGAAATAGTCTGTTGCTGAGATATCCTTTAACAACTTTCCTTCCTTGCTTGTCAGACACCATATACTGGTTCCCTTTTATAGTTTGGATAAATCCTTTAGTAGCCAGTTGAGTGGAGGAGATAAGATTTACTCCTAACTCAGGAACATGGTAAGTATTATGCAGCGACAAAGTTACAATTCTATTGCGATTTATATAACATGATAAAGTCACAGTGCCTTTTCCTACTGCTTTGATAGGACTCATGGAAGCTCCATGGATACTGATTGGTTCAGGTAGCTTATCATAATCTTCAAAGTCCTCTTGTTTGCAGCAAATGTGGTTCGTGGTTCCACTGTCCAACAGCCAAATGTGATCTTTCATGTTGGCCAACATACATTGTGGTTCCGTTGCCACGGTCACTACGCCTGCATACTTACCGCTCTTTTGATCACCTCTCTTTTCTTTATACTCAACTTTTCCTTTCTTGGTACTGGATTTCTTCAATTTGCAATTCCTTGCAATATGACCCTGCTTGTTACAGATGAAACATTTCCGTTTATCTTGATTTCTGTCGGATTCTGATTTATAACTGCACATGTCTATTTCACTTGAGTCACTTTTCTCCTTGCGCTTTCTTTCCACATCGTGCAATATTTTGTCTACCAGGACATCAAATGTAAACTTAGGAGTATCCTCCAATAACATTAACCCTTGGGCTGTCGTATCATATTGTGGAGGTAAACCAGACAAAAGTATCCAACAGATTTCATCTTCTGGAATTGATCCACCGATCTGCTCCAGTTCTCTAACAGATAATTTAATATTCATGATCATTTCTTCAATATTGTGATTATTCTTAGAATTGGCTATTTCATAGACTTTTCCTTTTAGTCTAGTTATTTTCAATTTGTCCACTTTATTATACTTTATTTCTAGTTCATTCAATAAAATAAAAGGATCACTTTCTTCCTTAATTAGTAATTTGTACCTGTCCTGTAACAAATTTACTATGGCTCCATAAGCCTGTTCTGATTTATCTTTAATCTTTCTCTTTTCTACTCTGTCTTCAATTTTCTCTATTTTCTCCTTGGAAAGATTTGCAGCTCTCCATAAGCCATCTTTCATTAAAGAGTTTTTAATATATATTCTCCAAACGGTGTAATTCCTACCGTTAAATAAAGGGACCTTGTTCTCACTTTGAGCCATATTTGTATTTAACACGTTTATCAGTTTTAATCTTTTACCTTCTTACTCTCGTACTAACGTACATGCGCAGTGGAAGCGTAGCTACTGAGACATAACCTAAAACTGTTATATTGTGGGATTATATATATGAATAATTGTCACTTAGGTTCCACACAATA
>JAFIDM010002131.1:43089004-43109840 GCA_023159025.1 Thereuonema tuberculata | reverse complement strand
ACAACAAAAGAACATACTCTTAACTTTCGGTTTTAATGAAAATAAAAAATATAAATATTTCAAAGCCTTGATGTTAGTTTTAATTTAATTTTATCAGGGATTAAAAATTGAATTTCTCACAATATATATTAAAAAAGATAATGACAATAGATTAACTAAATATAAAACGATTACTTAGAATTATAAAAGGCTCAGCTGAACCAAAATGAATTAGAAACAATAGACCTATTTAGTTGTTGTTTAGTTTTAACTCATTTTTAATTTTTCCTTTAATATTGAATTCTAAATACTGAAAAAAAAACCTGAAAATTAAAAATTAATCAATATACCATCTCTTCGTAGAAATAAACTTGTTTACGTAACCACTAACAAAGAATTGCGAGAATGCACAAATAACATAAATTAATCCTTAAATGGTAAATGAAACAAATAAATTAATAATAGGACGCTACTCCTGGGTGGAAAACTTGTACATAATAGAGAAGAATCAGCTTTGTTTACAACACAAAAGGGATGAATTGATTGGATTAATAATTAAAATGACAACGACATGTCTGGCTGAATAACCAGAGGTATTGATTTCAAGCAGAACACAAATTCAAGCGTTGTAAAATTTAATTTATTCCTTAAGTTATTTTTTAAAGAAATATTTACTCAACAAAATATATAATTTATAAGAAAGTACAAAAAGTCAAGATTAAAAATCGAAATTAGAATTATTTTTTTTTTTTTCTAAAAAAATGAAATACTGAAGATCTTCAGATACGAAAAAAGATATTTTCAATTATCAACTTAAAAACTTTTCCTAATTTGATAATTCTATATAATAAATATTTACAAATATCAAATTATTTAGTTAATAAAAAGAGGCACAGAGTTTCAGATAGAAATTTGAAATTTTATGTAATGAAAGAATAAAGATTATATTTTCCATTTTCTATTAAATAAAAAATAATTATTAATTTAATAATTAATTAAAAAATAAAAGTTTGAAATCATAAGATAAATATTATACTTACTTAACATCTATCTTTGTGTCAAACTAAATACAAGTTTTATGACCCTAAATAAAATAAACAGGTTTGTTCTCTCTAATGTATTCATGGTGTCTTACAACGAACTTCTTCATTGCGAAATATACTAACTACGCCAGAAGCCTGATATAATTAGTAAATTATTTTATTGCTTTCAAGATGCTGTAAACGTTCTTATCAGCTGTGAATGTTCATTTTAGAACTTCAACCAAAAGCAGAAGCATTCGACAAGATAAACAACTGGTCACATGTTTTTAATCTCCATATAATCCATTTAATTCCTTCAGATTATCATTTTACAAAAACACTACTAACTGTTTTATTCACAGAAAAGAAAGAAAAGCCTTTGAATCTAGCACATTTAATCTATTGTTCTGGTACATACATACAAAAAAAAATCAGAATTTGAAACAAAAACAAAATGGGTGAAATTAGTTGCCGTTCGAGACATCTTGCTTTACAGAGCGCCGAAGATGTAGGCTATGTAGGCTCCTAAGTTTCAGTGGCCAACGCCTCTAGCTTGGATGACAAATATAGAGCTTAATTCCCCGCCCCGTTCAAACCCCGGGAATGAAACTACGGTCCCGATTTTAGAAAACGTTAGGACTTTTTAGAGAAAAAAATTATATGGTAAATTTCCTTTAATCCATCGGAAATCAAACATTGCTTCTTTAGTCTTCATTCTATTGTCTCACTCATTCAGCCACCGAGTGCACTTGAATAATATTCCTCGGCTATTTTTACTAATTTAACGAGATTTAAAATATTGAATAATTTCCTATTTCTTTACCAAATGTGAAACAACATTAGCATCTGTTTTACTGCAGAAGAGTAAATCTACAGTAGAAGAAAGTATAATGTTTTCATAATGAAAACAAACCCATTCTTTCTTCAACGATCTTTCTTCTTTCCATCTCAATTTTGATGCCAAAAAATTAACAACTTTTGAAGATTTAAATTATTAATAATATATTTGATTGATTAATTAGTAATTATTGTTAATTTTTATTAACACAATTGACATCTATTTATACTAACTTATTATTGTAACAACAATTGAATTTGTTGATGTTTCATGCCTTTGAATTTTGTTATGCTATTCTACCCACTTTTGTTTGTTAATTTATTCTAATTTTTGCTTCATCACTTGAAAAAAGGAATGTTACAATTCCTGAAAATTTGTCTTTTTTATGATGTTATGATGTGTAGAAGATTTTTTTGTAATCCCATTCTTTGATAAAAAAAAAATATAATGCGTATTCTGATGCAACAATCATTTCACAAATTTAGTTAAAACTTTTTGGTTCTAAAATAATTGAAATTCAGACCAACTTTCTTTCGAAATAACTTTTCAAAAAAAAAAAAAACTGAAAATTTAATTTTCGGAATATTTGCATTTAAAATTTCAAAAACTAAATACAACATTCAATGGAATTTTTTTATTGTATTTTTTTATGCTAGAAAAAATGGTCTGTTCAGATGGTTTTCAGCATATTTTATTTGATCTATTTCTGAAATAATTAATTTTTAAAATAGAAGACGTAGTTTTCTGAAGAAATTTAATTTACTCCAAAAAAACTATTTATTGTTACCCAATATGATCTTATAATAAACTAGTGGTTGTGAAACATACAATACCATGAAAGAATCATGCATTTGGAATCAAATTTATACCACATATTATTGATATAAGTATATCTATCACCTATAAGTAATAGATGTGCACATTTTCAGCACAAAACAACAATTATTACCTTAAAAATTAGTACTTTATGAAGTCTCCACGAGCTGCAATAACAGCTGCTATACGAAGAGGCTTTCGATGATGTCTTGCGGAATTCCTTGCCAGGCTGTTTGTCTGCGAGTTCACAGTTCAATGGTACTGATTACTGGAAGACTTTGACGAGCCAGATGCTGAGTGACGATATTCCATACATCTTCAATAGGCGACATGTCTGACGACCGTGCAGGCTAGGGAAGAAGCAGTTTCTGCCATGCTGGGATTGAGACACTTGAACATTCCTGGAAACTTGTGGTAGGGCACTGCCCTGCTGGAATATAGCGCCAGAAATGCTCTGAAGGATATGAGTTCAGCCTCTAGAACTTCCCTGATGTTACTTTTCAAAATGCCGACAATTCGTTGCAGCCGAGTTCGCTCATAGTACCGAATGGCACCCCACACCATCGCACTAGGTTGAGACAGTATGACAGCTCTATTATGAATGCTCGAACAAGGCGCTCACCACGGAATCTTCTTGTGCCTACACGGTCATCATTGTAGTCCAAGTTAACGCCCGAAAACACGACATATTGCCAATCAGTATGCCATTGTCTGTTTCAACAAGCCCATTGGAACCTGAGGCGTCGATGGTTCAGGGTCAAGGAAATTCGCCACAAATAGATGCTTGTAACCAGTCGTCTGTGCAGCAGAGGGCATCGAATTGTGGAGGCAGACAACACCACACCTGTTGCAGGCTCCACTGTTTTGTTTACACTTGAGATATCGATGAACGGTCCGTCATTGCCATGAGGAAGAGGTGTCTGTCAAGAGATGTCTGCGCAGTCATCCCGTTTAGTGGTGCACTGCCGGATTTTCAATGCACCCGATTCTCCGCGCTCCACTGCTTCCATACGCCCATCACTGTTTTGGGTTAGATCCTGAATGAGCAGCATTGTCGGGTATGAAAATCCACCTTTCCGCAGACCAATTATTCGTCCACTTTCAAACTCTGTCGTTTCTCGATATTGCACTCTGCGCCATCGACACAGTGAATCCTAGAGACACTTATACAGCTCGCTGTCAAGATTCTGTGGTTGAATTGAGTATAAAATCCTATATTTATACTCTTACCACGACTGTTCCGAGGGAGCTGCTACGCCCAGACATGCACAATCACTCTGCAATTCTAATCATTATACAGGGTTAGTCAAAATGAATAGGACAATAAGAAAACTATTTTTAGACGAATGTATGTTTATTGTAACCAAACTACAGCTACGTAAGTTTTTTCTCACCTTATCTGTCCATACGTAGCTGTAGTTTGGTTACAATAAACACACATTCGTCTAAAAATAGTTTTCTTATTGTCCTATTCATTTTGACTAACCCTGTATATCATATCATGTAGTACATATCTTATACGTTTCAAGTGATTACCTTCATTCCTTCTTGGTGTTGCAAATACAAGTTTATATATACGAGATGTAATCGAAAAATATTTTTAAAAAATGTAATTTTTGTGTTACTAGTGGCTACGAGATTTAGGAAACCAAATATTTCTTTGTATAAGAATATCTATCATGTTATTTGGTTTAGGTGGCAGCTTATGCTATTGTACTTTTTAAATATAAATTCGTTCGAACATTATTTTAGAATAATACCTTAGGTAATCAACATACATTGTACTGATATACAATAGAATCATGATAGTTTGACAGGGTTGTAGGAAGTCAGTGAGGGGATTAAAAAATGTGAATTTTTTTTTTCGTGGTAACTTTGTTTTTTAAGTAACTATTATTTCAAAATTTCGCCCATTAAACGTGGTTATGCTAGTAATGATTCATTGTTAGAAGTTTCATTTTACAAAAGAAAAAAAAATATTTTCAATGATGCCCTCACTGAATTAAACTAGACAATAGGAATAAGATTTGTAAAAAGACAAATTTTCAGTTATGATTTCATTTATTATAAGGCTGTAATTTATTATATCATTGTCAGCGAACTAATTAACTCGACAACTCAACAAAATATTACAAGGCTTCTTTAATTTTGTCGTGATTAGAAATGAAGCTTACAAAGTATGTGATTACTTGTTTATTACATGAAATTACATTTAATTAATTTTTGATTTAAATAGTTTCTGTAATTTATTACAGAAGTCTGAATTTTTATGTCATCGTCACTGTAATCTTTGTAAATATTCTGAGGAAGCTGAATTACTAAGGAACCTGAAACTCGTTGTCTACCATTTGTATGTTTTTTTTTTTTTAATTTTAATCTTTTGTTTTTATTTGAAAAATGAATTATCAGTGGATTTATTATATTTAATATTAATTATAGTTATAATATTTAAATTAAAATAATTTATTCACGAAATTGCTTTGATTTAGGTTGTCTATACCCACTTTTGTTATGGTCATGATAAAAATGGCGATAGACAGCCGGAATCAAATCAATTTATATAAGCCAGGATATTATAGAAATAGAACCATTCGCCTCAGTACTACTGGGATGTCCTTATGGCTCTTAATGTAGTATAAACTGTAATATAGAGACACTTTATTAACAGAGCCTTCACAGTATTTTAAAAACTGATATTATTTACGTAATAACTTTCATTTCACTTAAAACTGTCCAATCTAATTGAATTTGAATGAAAAATAGTTTTAAAAATTTTGCATCAAGAAATGTGAAACCTATTTAAAATTAACTTTTTTTTTAAGTTTTTTAAAATTTAAAATATTGTAATTTATATTTCAATTGAATTTCATTTAAAAATTTGAAAATTAGCATATTGATTACTTGAAATTGAAATGAATATATGCTTACACAAAAAAAAAAAAATTAACGAAAAAAATATAATTTCTGTATTATTGGAAATGTATTAGAAATCTCAAATAAATTAAGTATTTAAAGCCGGGCACAGCTGTCTCCTTCTCTTATTTTCTTTAGATTAAAAGCAAGGATGGATGCCAGGTCAGATAAACTATTGTATTTCTATTGGATTACAGTGCTGTCAGGTAAATCCAGCACGAGTGACACACAATATTAGGGTGGATTGTCTGGTTGTCCACCTCGCACAAAGTTATTTGACGAATGTTATCTTCCCTTTTTTTCCCACTCCAATTGCAACCTGAAATCCACCTCGAACGTAGGTCTCTGACACTCAGCAAGATTTATGATTTTAATACAAGCAAATCTGGACATGGATCGAAAGAAAACACAATGCTCTTTACGAGAACGAAACACTGAGAAAAGTTGATTCCATTGCACTACAAAATAACTTAAGTCTTAATTTAAAAAGAAAGAAAGAGATTCAGAAGATAGGGTTTGCTACTTTTATGAATTCAGAAATGACTTTTTGAATTACAAAAGTCATCTTTCAATGCTAATTAAAAGATGAAGTTTTAAGGTGATTGTATTACTAAATTATATATACTTTTATATACTATTATTGTATAATAATTGTTATTAACAATTATTCGTATGTTCTATGAGATTTTCTTATATATAAAAATTTAAAGTTATATTTTAATTTTATATTAATTAGAGATTATATAAAGAATAGTTCATATATATTAAAAGACTTAATATGTATATATAGCTATTGATAGACTTAAAATAAAGTCTATTAACTGGAAATTATTAGCTATTAATATAAAAACTTTAAATATATATTCTTTATTCATTCTTTGTATAATCTCTAATTGCTAGAAATAAAACATAACTTTAAATGTTTAGTATAAAAATATAGATTTCTTTAATTATAATTTTGTTATAAAACCCAATAGTAAGCCTAAGAACTGGAAGATGTTACTGGTTAAAATATGAAAATAATACAATAAATATGCAGTAAAAATAAAAAAAGAAAAAGCATAAAAAATCTAATAATGCTTTCCTAATAATCTTTTCATTTGAGGCTGGCATGACAGGTATTTTTTTTTTAATTGCCTATTAGCAAAAAATATCCGTGCTTCGGGCGAGTTACAAAAAAGAGTTGTCCTGATGTGGATGACGAAGAAAGTGTAATTGTGTAATCACTTTGAAACTTTTCCAATTGGTGAAAAAGGCACGTGATAGTTATAAATTATGTTAAAGACCTGCTACCGTCATTTCGCTCCGGAAGCCTTGGATACGTAATGTTGTTTTTATTTCTTCAAAAAAAACCCAATTACATCACACTCATGTCAAATTTTCTGTTTGCAACTAAAGCTTGTTTCGGAGATACGCATACCCTGCTGGAAATCACCCCTCCCCTCCCCCACTGTTTACACCCCTTAGGATCCGAAAATCAAAAATTCGCCGATGCGTCAACTTTAGATTTTGACAAAAAACACTCACGTGAAATTTCGTGATTCCAAGCCTAAAGAGGTTTCAGAGATACGCTTGAAGAAAGATGGTACCCCGTTTACACCCCTTAGGATCCGAATATCGAAAATTCGTCGAATACATACATTTTTGATTTTGACAAGAACACTCATATCACATTTCGTATTTCAAACTAAAGAGGTTTCAGATGTGCGTACCCTTCAAGAATGTTTGCCCCCGCCCCCTCCTCCCACCTGTTTACACCGCTTAGTCCGGGCTTTTGTTATTCATGTATTATTCTAGAATGCATGTGAACCTCTGTGCCAAATTTGGTAAAGATCCGCTGAAAAATGGCGAGATAAACAAACAAACACACTCGCGCTTATAATATAGATTTATTGTGTTAATTTTAATTTTGGAGGTGCCATATTATTTTTTGTTACCAATCTATTACCTCAGTCTCGTATACAATACATTAATTTATTCAGAAGTTACATTTATTGAAAATCGCCTCAACGGTTATCCTTCTACTAGTTACTGCATCTGGTTGCCTGTGGTTTCAAATGAAGTTATCACTCATGTGTGATCATTTATATCTTGTAATAGGCAGATAATAGTAAGTATGATTTTTTTACAAAGTCTGTTTTGTACAAAGTCTGTAGAAATGACGTTTTCGATGTAAATAGACAATTCGGCTTCTGTGTGATACGTATTTTGCCATTTTACACCCCAAAAGCTTGCCAGAATCCCACCATTAAATAATTTTTCATTTTCAACATTTCTTAAGATATTCTAAGATGTCTGTAGTTTTAGTTTTCGTCTCACTTCCTTCTGTTTCTTACAACATTTGTTCTCAATAACATTCTTCTGAGAAGTTTCTTATCCGTCTCCTGTATTTTAAATACACTCATATGAAATGCTTTTCTTTAATTATTACATTGCCAATTTCAAATTTCTAGCTTCGCCTCATAATTGCCTGTAATTATTAATACTGAAATTGAAAAGACTCTTTAATGGTTGAAAAATCAGTTTACGTCTTTTAAATATATTGTTTTAAACATATTTTTTTAATATTTTGCATAAACAAATTCCGTTTTCATATATGAATAAAATGAAGCAAATTTTGCTTCTTGCTGTTTCTTAAAGTAAAATAATCAACAATAAAACTATGAGAACATTTAGCTCTTGTAACTCTTGTAATATTTTCTTATTTGCATGAACGTTTTCGCTTGATGAACTTTTTTTGAAGCCAATTTAAATATCCATAAATTCTGGGTTGATTTTAGAACCGATGTCAATAAATATTTCATAAGTTAAACTTTAATTGTACAATCAGCTAAATTATCACTAATAACATTTAATTAGGTTGTAATCATTATATTGAATTTTTCATTCTTTCCATTAATTCAGTTAAAGGGTAGAGACATAAATTAATGATTTTTATGAATTTTAATGTTGTAGAATCTTTTCTTTTAATTTTTTTATGATTGAGAACTTAAAATTCATTTTTTTTATTTTAAAAAATTTTAATGTTCAGAAAAAAAACTCTTAACTCTTTCAAATTTACAGCTTTAAATTACATTAAAATTGTATCGTTAATAACTTTAAACATAATATAATCACTGTATTGAACATATCATTCAAATCAAATCATTCGGAGCTTATTTACATATACTTCAGCGTCAAATTATCAATTAATATGGAAATTGGGATAAATCATAAAAATAAATCATTTAAATTGGAATATTTCAATAATTTAAAAGATTCATTTACACCTTTTGAAAGTTTAATCAAATCACCTGATCAATAAATATTTATAAAAAAAATATCTGTTCCTTTTTAATAACAGTTTATGCAATGAAGATACCATGTGCTTAATTTTTAGTAATTTGGAAAACTATCATACAAGTGATGTTGTTTTAATTTTGTTAACCTTAGTTTTACCCTTGTGTTTCTATGAATATATATATATATATATATAAAATGTTTGTCCTTGTACGCATTTTCAGTCTTTGTTAGTCCTGGCTTAAGAGTGCCGAATAAGCTAGAAACAGCTGTCCTAGCAAAATTCAAAAGGTCACTTTTATAATAATGTAAATGTTATAGAGTAATTCGAAGTAAATTACTTTACAACTTTTTTTAAGGCATAAAAGTATCAAAATTGAACTGTATTATTCGAAACATTTCTTCTACGTTTGAGGAGATCTTTAAGATAATTTTAGTTAACATCAACAATAAAACAAGAACATATGCTACGACGAACAACAAATGGAATTTCTATTGAAAATTACAGTTTTGTAAGAAGTATTAAGAACTTTTTTTTTCGGAAACTTTCTTTTTTCTTTTTAATTAAATCTAATTCCATTTAGTAAAATACTGTTGCAATAGGACACTTCTGTTCTATTGTATTGTCTTTGAAATAGGCTTATTTTATATTGATATAAACCAAGTTTTTAGAGAATTTTTTTTGGTTATTTCATGTTTCTTCCCGATCAAATTAGGAATCCTCTTTATTTCAGAAAAATCTCTAAATAGAAGCAAAATTAAATGGCATTATTTTGCAAATCAAAATAATAAAAGAAAAATAATATCCAGTCTGTAAAACAGATAGATGCTAGTATATAGATACTTTCCCTGTATATCTTTTTAGACGTTTCTTGATTAAATAAATGCTTTTCCTTAATTTAAAAATAGTACAAATAATGTAAATTCACAAATGCTTTAGCAAAGAGAGTTAAAATTGTAGAATAAAACCTGCAAATGTAATAGTTGCAATTAGAATGTTATCATTGATGTTTCTTAGCTGAATTGCTGGAGAAGATAAAATATCAATACTTCTTTCATTGTAAAGTAAGTGTTTTGAATGGAGATCGAATTGCTGCAGTTGCCGAGTATTTACAATTGAATGCAGTTATATGTTAATCTATATTACTACGAGTATTTAAAATCTTTCTTTTCCGATTGTCCGGCACAGTTCAACAATTGAAACACCATTGTTTCCATTGTCCGACGCTGTAAAAACCAGGTTACACTGAAACGTTCCCGACGGGAATTAAACCTGCATTTGAGCCGCAGTCAGACGTCTATTAGGCCACGGGGACTACATTCGAATTATTTGTTCGTATCACTCCCTTTGTGTGTGCGTGGTGCAATGAGAAAACACCCAGAGAAAAAACACCCAGGGCCTAGTATAAATTGAAAACTTTCACTTTTTTATCTCCATAATTGTAAGGATTTGTAAGCACTGTAATTTTTATTGTATTGTACATGAAATTTGTTTGTTTACTTTAATCATGAAGCTAACAATAGCAAAAATTAGAAGATAAGAAAATCCCGACATTCTTGAGAAACAATGTTAATTATTCCCATTTATATTTAGATATTTTAAATTAGTTACCATGGAACTATACATAAATATTTCAGCAAAATCGCAGAAAGCTGGATACGAGTCTGTGTGTAATGCTTGAAAGTATACTCTTGAAAGTAATAAATATTATAAATTGTTGTTACAAATTAGATAATTAAATAACACCTTACCTGCAACCCAGGGGCAATTACGGCAGACAGGTTAAACCTCTAACTTGTTTATGAAGCCACAGAGTTGTATACCTGATGGGAACACAACAGACGCTGTTCTCCACTACATGGAACCAAGTTCACAAGACAAACCTTGAAAATTACGGCAGTAGTAAATATAAAGAAGGAAGAGACACGACCAAGGAAAGAGCAGACTTGTAATTTCTGCAGGTTTCTGGAAGTAAGTTTAGCTCTCCCATTAACTGCAAGTCAAAAGTAAAATGTTTGTTTAGTAGTTCTAAACATAAAAATTGAAAATTTTGAAAGGTTAAGAAAACTTTAAATTTATAGTTAGAATTCAATTTAAAAGTTAAAATATTTTTAACATATCTCATAACTAAAAAAAACTACAACCATTATCCTGATTTACTGTGTTACTACTTTCATTCATTTCAACGATAGAAAAATTTGAGATCAAATTTAAATTCATTTGAATCAGAACTTTTATTTTATTACTTAAGAAACTTGATAAACCTTATTAAATTTTAAGATAGCAATTTTTTTAATAAGTTAAACACTTAAAAGCAGTGACAGTTTTAAACCAGCACGGTTTTTCATCAAATTTCCTCTTAGTTCAAAAGGTTTTTCTATTTTTTTAAGTATGTCAAAGTTGTAAATTTTTACAGGCTTGTCGGTTCTTGAGTTTGAGTTATCCCAACAGTTATGCGACCTTCGTAGTGAAATTGAGAGTCGGATAGTCATTCCAAATCCATCTCACCATTAACTTCAGGAAAGAAATCTGGTCTTCATTTTACAGAGGGCTGGCTGAACCTTAGGATCCAACTGGAGATAAAACACTGAATGAAAAATCCGCCGGGAATTGAACACGGTTTCTTAGCCCTCCTCCATCCTTTATCACTGGACCACTGGTCTGGCCTTATAATCACCAATGATAGTTCAAATCTCACAAATAAGGATATAACATTTACTGTATTACTAATTAATAATAATTAAGACATTAAACATGGAACATTTTGTAAAATTGAAAATTTTGGAATTGGAAATAATTCACAGGAATTTAAAATTCCTAAAGTTAAGATGGTCTAAAAGCATTAAAATTAATTACATTAAAGTATTTTAAATTAACCATTAAATATCTCAATGTTTCTTCTGCCTGTTATCTTAGTAATGTATTCACAATACAAAATACCAGTTGCGCTATTTTAAAATATTAAAAATATATAAAAATGAAAGTTAATGAAGTTTTATTAAAGTGAAATTTTATTTGAAATGTATCGTTGACTGTGGCAAGATTGTCTACAGCAAGTGACTCTCTATTATCGATCGAAGATAAACTTCTCAAATATCGCAATCATTGTAATTCCCCGAGAGAACAGTAAAGTGTCAGAACATCTCTAGTCTCTGAGAAACCAATATCTCTATCCAAAATCCTTTAAACTTTCATCAATCTCAGGCGATGTGGTTTATGGCAACTGTATCAATGGCGTCTGATTTTACTGTTTCAACTTTCGCTGTTTGATCATTTAGTACCTGTTGTCATCCATCACTGTCTTTGGGCGATTGCTGAAGCTAGAAAAAGGATCAACACAAAATCTCTTCGAATGCTTGATGGAAATTTAATTTCTCATGTAATCTATTCGCAATCGGTGAGGGAACTGACTATTCCACACAAATTGCTTGGAGAATTATTGGACGATTTTTATTTCCCATGAGCGAAAACACAGACATTGGAACAGCTTGGTATCAAATCAAGGAAGAGGGATAAAAAGCGGGACACCACTTTATCCAATGAAACGGAGTCTACTGTAAACACACTTTGGTGAATTTTATCAAAGAGGTAATAGTTCTTATTTTTTTCAAGTTGCTTTCGAAATAGATCTCTAAATTAGAAGTCTGTAACGTTAAGAACATTTACAGAGTGTTGCTTTAATTTATACCTCTATTCAAATTAGTATCTATACATTATTTACTAGTTTTGTTCAGAAAACAAGTTTGTGTTATTTACTGGAATGGTGTTTATGAAAAACTGTTAGGAAAGATGTAAAGTATAATTCTGCTGTTGTTGTTATATTAAAAATAAATAATTCCATTGCACTTTTCTTCCATCCTTGCAAATTCCATAATCGTTTCTACGCATTTCTTTCTTTTCGTTCTTCATTATGGAACAGATGTATTATAGTCATTATAGTAACAGCTGTACAACCTAAATTAATTAAAATTAGGCATCCGCTGAAGATAAAATGACATCCGCTCTTCTAATTTATTAAGAATATTACTTTTTTCGATTGTAACGGGTCAACAATAAGCTGATATAAAACATAAAAAAATTGACTTCTGATGGGAATTGGCAAAGGTAAAGACATTTGTTGTTACTGCCGCATATTTCCCTGCATGTTACAGAAATGCACGCATGATGCACGGATCACTTTATCTTCCTCCCTCCTTTATTTCAGAGAAAGAAAGTCGCTGCACATTTTACAGAGGGTTGGATGAAGCCTAAAGCCCATCTGTATTAGAATCAGAGGGAAAAATCCCAGAAAAACACCAGCGCTGGGAACGTTCTCCAAACTGAAGTAGGTTCCTTCAGTCGACAGACCAGCGCTTACATCACTGGAGGTCACTCAAACACGAGGTCACCTACACACTTCATATTCGAATTTGAATATATCCGGAGTTGCTTACTATAAATCGTTCATAAATGAATGTTCCAGAGTTTCTTATACTTTTCTATTTGAAGCTATTAATTATTACTGGAAGACTCTTCATTATCAATTCTTCATCAATCTTCTCTCTAATCAGTCATCTTTCTTGTCATCTTCTCAGACGTACATATCCTCTCTTTAAAATCAATTAGTCAGTTTCCAAGCATATCTTTCGGTGTTATTGCAATCAAAGCTAATTAGATTGCTCTCACTGTAAATGATAAAATTTATTTTTCGAGATAATCACGAAACTCTTTCAAAATTGGATTACAATTTAGGCTTTCGACTTCATCAAATCATATAGATATATTGGGTGAGCAAATTCCAGTTCCAAACTTTATGCATATCGCAAATTTGTATGAAAATACGTGAAGCAGTAGTCTATGTACGTAAAGTGAAATATTCTGAGAATCAACGAATTTTCTACAAGTGATTTCGTACAACTCAAATCTAAATAGAATAAACGATTTCGTGAACCACTGTTAGCTGGCTAACAATAACATTTATACATCTTTCCGTTAGACCGAAAATATAAATTTTAATTAGTACTATTAATATATTATTAAGAACTATTTGCAAAAAACGAATGACAATCATGAGCCCTGAAACAGCTCTTCTTAAGTAATCACACTACTTATATAAATCTACCACATCACTTCTGATTGTTGGACCTAGATTAGACTTTCCAGTTGACAATATTTTGCATTCTAATTAGGAGCGAAATTTTTAATTATTTATGATTTCTTTTCTTTCTTATTTTTGACACAGAGAAACGAATATTCTCATAATTCGGAGGAATTGCTCTTTAAAAATGAAATCTCATGTGAATACTTTATTTCTTAAATCTCTTTAATAATTTGAGACAAACCTCCACATACTATAAGTACTTCATCCCAATAATATTTGTTTCCATTTTAACTATATTATAAAATTATAATTATAGTTTCATGTGCATTTAGGATTACCTTCCAATGAAAAATGCTCGAAGACCCGCAAAGTCGGAACTAATCTTTTGATTTTCGGGTTCTCCCAATATTACCTGCATTTGAGAATCAACGTGATATTAATTTAACTTATTCGCCTGTTATCTTGTTTTATCATTTATTAATAGACCAATGATTGTGTTCTCTTTCATCCAACCAATCTTCTCTTTATCTCCTTCACGATGTTAATTCCTCCTAAAACTCGATAGGATCCACTTGGCTTTTGCTTGTAAAGGGTTATTTTATATGGCTGTAATGTACTAGGCAACCGTGATTCTGCCATCAAATCCCAAAATTTAATAAGGTTCTTTTCCGCGAAACTCCAATTAGAAATTAACAGTTTTCTTTTTAAATATAAATGGAGAGTGGGCGCATAATTCCTTTATTTAATCATCTATATGAGCAGGTTTGCACGTAGCTGAGGAAGGAATCGGTGAGTGTAGAAACGATGAACATCCCCACAAGAACAGACCTGTCTCTAAAGCTTCTGCGGAAACAACGGAAAGGGAAGCTCGAAACAATTTGGAATCTTCAGGAGGCGATAAAAGGACAGGGAAGTAAAAATATTAAAATGAATTTTTAATCTTTGATTTACTAATATCTTTTTATTTTTTACTCGAAGGTCTAATATTTGTTTTGCAATTGGTCTGATAGTTCAGGGCCATTTATTTATTAAGATTGATCTCTTGCTCCGAAAAATAAAAAGTCCTATCAACAAATTCTATCAGCAAACGCATAGCTATATTTTTAAATATGCACGTGTTATTTTAGAGATTAATTCCAATCGTTTCCTGAAAAGCAACTGACGTTTTAGATTACTCATACGAAACCTTTGTCACAAGGCCGGCGGTGCAGACAAATATTTTGGAGAAACTGTTGCAGAAGTAACAACTGGCACTTTCATTTCTTCTGTGGTGTAATCTTGTTATTAAGTCGAAGTGTAGATGATCCCAATTATAACCTGTAGAAAAAGCCTACAATAGATAATTCTAGGTCTCTTGGAATGTATTTCTTCACATCATTAGGTATTAGCGATTCAAGTAATCTCACACATCACCTATTGGCCATATAGTGAAATGCAACATTAGGGATAAGTTGGAGCTTTTTTAGTCTGTAGCTTTTACAAATTCAGCTTTTCAGTTCTTAAGAAGAAAACCGACTGAAAATTCAGAGAAACTAATTGTTTTTTATTTAAAACATAAACAGATGCCGTTTTATTGCTGAAATAAATGACAATGACATTTCGATATTAAAAATCCAAACCTATTGTTCTTTCCCACCATGCGATAGCAAGCCATAACACAACGCTTACAGAATTGTGGATCTTTGTTTCGGATACTGTTTTTGGAAACTTATCATTAGAATAAATAAAAGTAATTGAATCATATTCCTGTTAGAAAGATTCACAACTGAAATAATAAATTTAATCACTTTGCACTGACATTCTTAATATTTGCTATTAATAAAAATAACAAATTCGCACGGGGAGATAACTACTAACAGTTCTAGAAATGAATTCCTTTTTGTTCCTCTTCTTCTCTTTTTAAACTCTGTATTTTGCTCTATCAGTTAATATTGTAATGATTTTTTATTAATTATATATTTTCATTTATCTGTTTATAATAGTCCCATTTATTCATTGTATGTTCATTAGTTTATTACTGTTTAGAATTGATTCCATAAGTTTAACGTGCGGAAAATAATATTGAGAATACAATCAAAAGCATACTCGCACATGAATAAGGAATCACTGATCTGGTTTTAGTTGTTTCGATACCGGGAATCCAGAACAGCTTGGATCACTGACTGTAAGATACTGGGCGAATCCAGTTGGTGAAGGTTAGGAAATCCAAAACAGCTGTTCTGGATTCCCGATATCGGTATTTTTTGAAGTTAGATAGTTAAAAATTATTTCGCTTATGTCATGATAGTAATAATTCAGGATTTAATCACAATTTCTTTATATTTTTATTCCGAGAATACAGACATGCATTCAGATACCAGTTCCTCAATATTTAATATATAGCAGACGTGGGGAAATGCGGCTCCGAGAGCCGCATGCGGCTCTTCGATGGATTAAGTGCGCCTCCCAATATCTCTTGATAGAAATATAGAATTTAATATATTATTAAATTTTATACATTATTAAATTTAAATTAGATAATAAATGTTATCTACTTATTTAGGCTTTCTTTCTTATTTTTTTAGTTTTCTTAAATATGTATTTTTTAAACTTTACATAGCAATTAAGATTTGTGTAGAAATGTAATTAAATTTCAATTTGTGTATTTTATACTATGGAACTTGACTATGGTGTAGCTCTTAACATATATGAAAATCCAGAATGTGGCTCTCGTTGACCTTATGTATGCCCATACTTGATACATAGTATGTTACCTTTATCATTGAGTCTTTTTTTCTTTCGAGAATTGCTGACAAACAGTAAAACCCCGTTATTGCGCTCATCAAGGGACCGTGACCTAAAAGCGTAATAAGCGGGACAGCGCTATATCGAGGTTTTATTGTATATAGAAAACGTCCAGGGACCGTATAAAAGGAGCGTAAAGAGCGGGATAGCGCTATAAGCGGGAGCGCTATATCGAGGTTTTACTGTAATTGTATTTTGACACCCAGATATCACATTATGGCCCATGATAAATAAATAGTGAAAACTAACACTTCAACCATGTCACTTTACCTAAGCAGTCCCTAAACGTAGCATTGAAGCACGAAAAACAACTACGTAGGTGACTTTTCAGTGGTCACTTGAATGGCTCATACATAGTAATTGGAAGATATTGTAGAATGACCAATCGTAGATATGTTATTCGGAATATTAACCCTCACTTTGACAAAACTAGGAAATTCCTCAAGACAATCCATACATGTCCACAACCTAATACAGATCTGATTATTATTGAGATACAATCACGACATTCTGATCTCATCATCTCGAACACAATGAACAAGATGACATCAGTGAACTATTGTATCTCTAGAATGTAACAATAGCCCAAAAAGTTAAGAGGAATTATTCCGAAATTTAGTGAGTTCACTAAACCTTTTTAACATTTTGAAATTTCAACTTATTACGATTACATTTTAGGAGTATAAACTTCAATTTAATTTTTTTTATATTCATTCTCGGCAATTTTCTGAACATCATGTAATAATCTGTTACCATTAAAAACTGAATTATTAGTGTTGAATTGAAAGTTCTTGGTTCCGCAGATTAACAATAAAAAAAAAAAAAAAACATTTTTAATTACTCAGAAACAGAAAAGAAAACATAGCATCAAAAAAAAATAGTAAGGCTATATCGTACAGAAACCCACTGTTGTGAAAGTTGCAAATAGTCAATTGTTATCAACAATTATCAATATTGATGCCACGCTACAGTAGTATAAATACTGCAACTTGGGCTGGAAAAGCAGGTTTCCATCGCAGGGGGGGATCTAGTGTTTCTGCCAGTCTCTTTAGGACTGCAATGAAGTTCTCCAACCTTCTGTAAAATAGTAGCTGTTTTTTGTTGTTGTAGTAGCTGACCCCTAACGCAGTAAAAAAATGATACGTTCTACATCCAATAATGTTATCTTTTTCCTCTAAATTATACCTACTGTATATATGTAAAACTAACAATACAATCAACAAACTTGTTTTTAAATCTGGATTGAGGGTTTCTTTTGTCGACCACACTTTTACACTGAAAAGAATTAGCAGAGAAGTATGAAATATTTTTATCTTAAATAATAATTTTTCTGAATATTGGCTATTTCAATGCTTAGAAACTAAAAGTTCTTCAACCATTAGGAATCAACTGTCTTCGAATATCGAAAGTTCGAAAATATCGAATATCGAAAATATTAGAATTTCATTCATGAAGAGATTCCAAATAACAAAAGTTTGAAACAAGATAATAACAATTTACTAATTAAAAGGAAGCTTTCAATAAAAGTTTTTACATACAATACAGTAGTTTTATAGCGGCCCCTATATTATAGCTTGCCTGTAAAGCATAGGCCTGTAAAACATATGTCTGCTGAATGTCACAATCTGTCAGACTCTGTAGTGGCCAAACGGTTAGAGATATTAGAATGAAACCTTCTCCATTGTGTTCAGCATCAAAAAGTAGGTGACTACATAGAAAAAATCCGACCTATAGGACCACTCCCTGACCCCCCAAGGCATGTTTCAGCGGCCCCTGTTATAGCTTGCCTGTTACAATAAAACTATCATTGATATTATAGAAATTTCTCCATAACTGCACTATAACTTTCATAAAATCTTTTAATCGTGATATTTCGCAAATTTTTTTCAAATTTGCTTCGTCGGACGTTTTTTTAAAAACTCCTTTTTTTTATACAGAATACATAACAATGATGTAGTTTACACAGAATACATAACAATGATATGGTTTACACAGAATACACAACAATGATATGGTTTACAATGCTAGAAAGCCAATGGTAATACATCAAGAATGTTACAATATTATTAAAAACAAATATGATGGGAACGAAACTTCTTCATTATGTTAGGTGTTGTACCATTATTATGGATAAAAACAAGGGGAGGTAAAAAAAACAAAAACATTATTACTTCAATACAATTTATAGGAATTTTTTAGTGTTTTTTATGCTTTTTTTAAATTTGTGTAAGGTGCAACTGTTAACCTTTAGAAATTTGTCTTTGTTTATGCAAGGGAAGGTGTTGATGATACATGATTCAATCCTGAATCTATCTTTTTCTTCTTCGATTTTGAATAGAATGCTGACTAATGGATCGGGTTGAAATTTCTATAATACAAGGTGAAATATTTTTCAGTTTTTTATCATTGATATTGTTTTAATTTCCTTAGTATTCAAAAGGCGCAATTGTTGCGTTTATTGTGATTATTGTGATTGTTGTAGAGCTGCATTATAAATGTGATTGTTGCGCATGCAAAAGACGCAATTGTTGCGATTGTTGTGATTGAAATTGAAAAAATGTCTCGTCGCGATGCTGATGCAAAAGAGAGCTTGCGTAAAGAACGGTCTCTAAACAAAAAATTCTGTTTATAAAATTGTACATATTATGGGGTGGCATTGCTTTTGACACTGCCAAAAAGCATTAATTATCTTGTATTAATTTTTAATAGATCTTTTGTGAACAGCTTAATAAATGCGAATAAATGGAAATCAAAAATATTCTCTATTTTTTGGCAATTTCGATCTTTACTGTTTGTTATTAAAAACATAAAAATACATATAAGTTAAAGTTAAAGAAGTAGATGGCAATAAATAAATTTAATACAGAGGCCCCGGGCTTTATGGATGGTTCGTCTTACGATATTTCGCTTTACATTACGATGGTGTTGGTATTATAATGCTTATATTTGCAATAGTTAGTTACAGTAATTATTAGTTTATTTACTGATTCAATGATAGTAGTGTTTTATTTACTTTTTTTGATTATATCATATTAATATTCGTCGTGATGTTTTCTACTTACTGTAAGTTCATGGGAAGGTAACCCCCATCAAAAATCGTTGAACATCTATGCAATCAAAATGTTGGCACATTTTATCAAATCATTTTATCTCACTGACAATTTCTTCAATTTTAATTTTTAATGAATTTTATTTTAAAGCTCTGTCCATATTCGGAGATCGAACGACGATTCGTGTATTAGTTCATTTTCAAAATTCAAAGCTCAAAATACAACTTTATGAGGCTAACTTTTTTTTTAACTGAAATTAAACTAAAGACATATTTGGAAATACAAGAAGCAAGGAAATACAGTTGCTGAAAGCAGCTTAATTGTTCAATATGAAAAAAAAAGCTGAAGAAGACCGAAAAGTTGCAAGAAAGATCAATGAAGCAGGAAAACACATACTGCGGCAATTTCCTGAAGAAGGAGAAGATAACGATGATGCTGTTATTTCCTCTGTTTTCCGATAATGTAATGTATGTCACTCATTAGAGGTAAGTTGTTTGCGGCTATTGCTATTCCGGAATGGCTATTTGCTGAAGATTTCCGCTCTGTTTAGGATGGGTATTTTGCTGCTTTAGAAATTTTCTTGCTATGTAGCAGCCGTTATAATTAAGATAAAATTGAACAGGGACATCAAGGGAACCTCCTCATTTCTATGAATTTAAAAACTTGAATTTAAAAACAAGAAAAGTTTTTGAATTTACTGAATAGATTTTCGACTAATAAGGAATTCACGGATAATTTCCGTGACGTTCAGTAAAAGGTATTTTTTTAGGAATAATGGATTTAATATAATTCAAAAAGGACACTCACAGACAGAAGAGAATGAGCATTTTTTCACTCGTTATTTTAAACGAGTGAAAAAATTATTATTATTTTTTAATAAGTGGTTTGAATTTGATAATAAATATACAGTAATTATTGTATGCAAATACTTGCAATGATGTTTTTAGCATTTTTTTCAAACTTATGTATCTTTTGTTACTAATATAATGTAAAATTCTCAAAAAATACTGCATTTTAAGTCAGAAACACTAATATAATGTTTTCTGTTTCTGACTAAAAATACAGTATTTTTTG
>JAFIDM010002131.1:43058418-43088994 GCA_023159025.1 Thereuonema tuberculata | reverse complement strand
CAGTTTTGTTTTTATTACAAATTCATATTAATTATGATGTTACTAATTTGTGGCACATTAAACCTCGTTTAGTGTATTAAATGTTTTTCTCATTGCCTAAATAAATTTAGCGATGAAAAAAAAAAACTTTTTTTATTTAAAGTTTGTCAACAAAACTAGCTGATATATATATTCAATATTGGCGATTTCCAAAATCATTAATGACAGCATATTGACTTTCAGATTTTTACATAAAACATATTTTTAACATATTTTAACATATTTTTCAATTTTTGGTAACTTTTCTGCTTTAATAAATTAATTAATTATAATAAAATTGGTGAAAATTGACTTTCAACAGAAAAAAATGTTCTTATTAATTTTACTAATTCATGCAAATATAAAACTTGTGTATTACTAAGTGGATAATTTAATTTTTAATTATTTTTTTGAAACTTATTAAAATATTATTACCAATCAAAATATCAATTAAAACCTTAATTAGAAGAGAGGCAATGAGGTCATAAATTTAATTAATGAAGCTAGAAAATTAATTGGATATTGTATACATAGCAAAAAAAATGAAGTAAACAGCCCTTAAGTGCTGGCAGCTATTAAGCTAGCATATCATAATTGAAAATTAAAACTAAAAACATAGTGTTCTAATAGACACTTTATTATTAATTGAAAGTATCAGTTTAAAATAGTTTTAAATCACGATATTAAATTGTCCAAATAATGCAGAGATTACTATTATAAAATATTCGTCAAACATTCATAAATTGCTGTAAGGTATGGTAGGCGTCTATATAGAAGCTGAAGGGAACTACTTTAGGGTTCCCTCATCTCTTTGCAGAAAGAGTTCGGCAGTGAAGATAACACCAAGTTGGTAAATACATATCTTTAGGATATCTTTGTACCTTTCCGTTGACAATAAGGTACGATTGATTTCTTTCGATGAATTTAAGTTTTATTCTAAAAATACATATAAAATTTAACTCCTAAATAAAGTAAATTTTAAAATTGTTCTCTCTTACTAAGACTCTATAAAGATTCCATCCGCTTAATGAAAAATATATTAAGTATAGACATATAGAGTTTCAAACGCCTTATAAAAAAGACAGGAAACGCAAAGCAAACTTCTCATTGAAATCAATGCATTGTTCAACTCGTGCATAGCTGTAAAGCTCCTTCAATGGTCGGGTCCGTGTAATGGTTTGGCGCAGTTTGTTCTACAGACCAAGAGAAGTGCCTTTGGCTAACAGTGCATAAAGGGAAAATCCGACACTTAGGGGACATTTTGGCAAGACGTCACATTCTTTGCAGAGCTTTAAAAAACAATGCAATCTATCAAGAGGAAAAGTGGAAGCATCCATTACCAAATACGCTTGAACGGCTTTCATTTTTTTCCTGTTCTCAGAAAATGGAACAGAATATTGATTTGTGTTTGCTTTCGGCAAAGTATGTACTATTTTTGTTCTCATTTCTCGAAATCCCTTAAAGGTAATCCTGTTTGTTGATTATTCTTAGAAAATTTCAATTCTGGAAAATTCATCTAATAATTAAAAACGGTAATGTTTTTTTGAAAGAAAAAGTATATAAACTGAAATTCTGCTCACATAATAACTACCAATTCTCTTTTCTATTCCACTGCAGTTATTAAAAATGATGTTTCCTTGAAAAAAAAATCAGTTGAGGAAAACAATCCTCTTGATTACATAAATACACTAGTAGAATCTGTAGAAAATCTATGTTAGGAAATATAGTTATCTAATAACTACATAGTTTTTCAATGCAGACGGATTTAACCACTTCCTAGTTGTAGGAAAACGAAATAACAGGGATACAGGAGGCGTCAATTTTTTAAATTTTTTTTATTAATATTACTTTTAACAAAAATGAACATGTTCATTTATACCTCCACATCAAGACCTTTAATTTGATATCATATTTACCCCTGTATCTCATATGGTTCCAGAGAAAAAGGGCTTACAGACTCTTTCTGTTATATTTACCAGGTATGTTTAGATAAATTTAATTCAAGTTTCCTGAATTGCAATGTTGATAACAGATTTGAAAGCTTTTCAATACATAATGCTGACTAAGTTTAAGTGATAAGAAATTAAATCAGAAATTTCGTTTATTTATACCCTGCTTTGCTTTCCGACGCTTCGCTCATACGACAGTTATTAATTTGCACCATTCCCGATATTGCGATAGTTGAGTCGCCGATAAGATACTGTTGCGACATGACATTACCTCTTTGGGGTCCAGATGGTTCAGAAATATAACACGTAATACTGCTGCTTTGTATTAATATTTAATAACTGTTGATGCTTCTATTTTGATTTAATATTACTCAATATAAAATAATTAAATAATGACAGTTAAAGTGAAACGAGAAGTCACTTTTGCACTTATACATACTTGGAGTGTAGTTCATGCATCGTTAAGTGAAAAAGATAAAAAAGAAGATAATGCTTCACAATCCCACGATTTTCGCTGAACGATAACATTCTGGAATCTAGCATGTCGTAATATCGGGACAGGGTGTAGATTTTTTTATTATTTACTAATTTGAAAACAAACAATGCTAAAAAAAATTTCAAAATTAGCAAGGTTATGTAAATTTAAGATTTAATATAAAATCAAAATGAATATAATTTTTACTTTTAACATAGAAAAAATTATTTAGACTGTAATTTGATTTCAAATTGGTAACGTAAAATATTTGGACTCCAACTATTGTACAATGCACAATATTTATCTAAACAGATTTCCAGTAAACTTGAAAGTTTTAGAACTAGTAATTATTTTACATAAGCTCCAGTAATTTTTTTTGTAGATTAAATTATTTAAGTAAACAAAAATATTTTTCTGCAATTAATTTGTTACATAAGGGTTTAGAAAATAATAGCGTTCATACTGATATATTAAAGTGAAAATTTAGATTTACTAATGTCATATATAGGGCCGTACACCAAGACTTGAAAAAGCCAGCTCTCGCTAGCGAAACTGTAGTGATATTTTTATATTTTTGTGATTAAATTATTTTTGGAATTATACAGATGTACGGCTCTATATATGACATCAAATTTCCACAGTACAAGTAAAGCTTTCCTAATGATTAGATTTACTAACACAGGAAGTTCTTTACATTTTACATTTTACCGTTTTCACTATGAAAGTCGTGAAAATACTACAAGTCGAAAGTCTCCCTTTCGTTTAATATTAATATGTTATTGATGAATGCAAATATTTTTTTTGTTCATTTTCCGAAAAATAAATGATCAAATCCTCAAATATTTACTTCAATAACCTTCATCGAATTAATTTTAAACAGATCCTCCCTCTAGACCTTAAAAGGACTTAAAAACTGATTAGCATTCTTTGTTTAAATTTTGGTAGAAATCTTGTGTTTAGGTTCTAATGATTTTCAATAGTTATGGGAATTTCCGTAACTTTCTCATGCAATTTCTCGACAATGACCCCATGAAAAATTAAGTAGTAAAATTATTAAGTAGTAAAAAAAGAAATTGTTTCTTCCTCTATTAATTAATTAATTAAATAATTAATGTGGGTTCCCAAGTAAATAAAAGTAAAATTGGTTAGTTGAACTAATAATATAAATAATTTTAGAGTTCAGTTCCTTCTAGATCTAAGTTGATATCCACAACAACCGTAGATATTAAAATTACAGGATAAACATTTGTTGAAATGTTTCAACTGTTTTGGTGATTAATATTAGTGATTGAATTCTTATGTCATCATTTAATGGAACAAACTTTACATAGGAATTAGAAAAAGTTTATTTTTGCATTTCTGGGTAGATTCTTTACCAAATTACTTTTGTTTTCACAGTCAATAAACATTTGCAGAATCAAGTTTCCGATTATATTGACATTCAAACTTTAATACTTTTATTGCTGTGTAGAAAATAAGAAAGGGATGTTGATAGGAATCTCAAAATGCAGACTTTTTCTTCATCTGTTTGTGAACAGGCAGTTCATAAAAACCTGACAAGTGAAGTTCTTTGATTGTTATCCTGTCTATTCCCGGTCTTTTCGGTGTTGGCAAGACTCCGGCTAAATCCGTAAATCAGCAGCAGGAAATATACTAGAGCGACGATTGGTTTACGCAGTTTCTACCTTGTTATCTGTATGTCGACGACATCGGTTGTCAGCAAGAGAGGCTTCTCCCTGCGGGTTGCAGGGGAGGAGGTACTGTTATCACGCGCGGCATCTTTAATACCTCCACTCGGATGTTGACGGACCCTTAAGGCCCTTTCACCAACAACCTCGGGATCGTTTTCCTCCCAATCTCTATCCTGACACGTCCTCGACAAGGAAATAAAAAAACATTGAGTGGAAGCTGAAATTTAATAGAAAGTTTCAGGACGCGCTCAAAGGTTGGCCACAAGCAATTGCCAAATAACAAGAATAACTTTCAATAAATGAATAATTTTGCTCTTCAGTAGAGCTTTACATCCCCTCGATATCTTCATTTACGATTTTTATCAACGACATAAAACTTCACGAGGAGAACATTTACGACAGAATTTGTTTCCAATTGTAAAATTTAAATTTGATCAGAAAAGATGAATCAAATTATGATATGCAAAAGCCTATAAAAGTCATGCCATTACAACAAGAATTTGGGTTATCAACAATAATCGATCCAAGAAGTAAAGTTAAAATTAAAATTATGATGTTAGATCTCTAAGCTTTAAATCAAAACTTATGTACTCATGAATTCAAAAAATGCTTTCAATTTGTCTGTAAAAATTGTAAAGGAATCCAATGCACGAAGATTTAAGTTGTAAATAACCAAATTAAACTTTTTCAATTCAATTTATTATACAAATTTCGTTTTGAATATCTCTTTATATCATTAAATTTGTAATGATTAAATATGAAAAAGTGTATGGTTTAATTTGAAAAATAAGGAAAGTTTCTTATTTTATTTACTTCCTATTTTTTAAGGATTTCAAAATTCATAACTTTTATGTAAAAAAAAAGTCGTTGAAATTGTATTGATACTCTAAAAATCTTCACATCAACACAATATCTTTAAAAACCTTTTATATCCGTGATATTTCGTACCTTTTAATCAAGAGCACTTCTTCAGACGAGGGAATAGGTTTATAAAGCTTATCCCTAACCGTCTGAAGAAGTGCTCTTGATTAAAGAGTACGAAATATCACGGATATAAAAGGTTTTTCAAGATAATGTGTTGATGTGAAGATTTTTAGAATATTTACGTGAAATTCAATTTTTTAAATATATTGATACTGTTATTACATATCCAATGAAGATTTAAATTTAAGCTAATTCCTCTAAAATATTCATTATTCTATGCTAATGATTTAGTAGATCATTTTTCGTATATGTCATTGATGAATTGTAGGAAAGCTTAAATTGACTTCTTATTGCTCTTATCGAACAACATTCTGAAGCTAATGTGAAAGTATAAAAATGTAAAGTATAAACTAAAGAACAACTTAAGTATAGGAAAAATTCCAGTAAGTAACCAGCATCTTTATTAATTAAAGCATCTTTATTTGCATATTTAGCACTTGCAGTCGCATTAACCTTATTTAAGATATTCTAGTATTGGGATATTTATCCTCAGGAAACGTGAACCTTCTCTTTTTTTATTTTTGACATCTATTGATTTGAATGGCAAGTAATGAGGTTGCTGTGACAGCTGTCAGTCCTCATTTAAGGTTGAGGTAAAGCTTTAGGCTTTGTCAACAAAACAGAATGTTCTTGACTCACTCGATCATAAAATGCAAGCTTCAACTTCTTCTAAATTGAAGTTTTTGTGATATTCCTTGATCTAAAATATGAGTTTTTTTTGCAATTCCGGTTGCTGACAATTATCGAAGACTCTTGAATCAAATTAAAGTAAATAAGTTAAAATTCAACCATACAACAAAAATTAAACTGCATTTAAAGTAGTCTTCCGTGTCTTGCTAAAAATTTATGCATTATATTTATTTCAACGTTAGAAAAAGTAGTTATTTATTTTAATATGCTAACTACATTTAATAATATTTAGCAAATATCGGGCACTCAATAAAATATTTATTGATTTTGAAAACTAAACATCTCTTATTTCTTTTGACCTAAGACAAAAAAATAGAGATCTAGAGAACTGTAGAGGAGCATTTTTATTATTCTTTTGTAATCAGTAAAAAACTTTAAAGCAAAGAAGCTAGATGAAGGAGCTGCAAAAAATTAAAATAAAAGCAACATCCTTATTGATGACCTAGCAGTTTAAAGTTGCAGAATAAAAAAATGTAATAATCAAAGTTAAAAATATCCTACTTTAAGCTTACGCAAACCTTTGCGATATCGGGCTGACGGTTCCAGGTATTTCGTTATCAACGACACAAAGTTCAAGTCGGGTAGTCATCCCGATGGCCATTTGCCTTTAACCCCCGAAAAAGAAACCCGATATCCATTTCGTAAGGGCTGAGTGGCTCCTAGGATTCTTCTGGAGAAAATTCAGCTTGGAAAAATTCGCATCCTCCACCGAAATCGGGAATGGGGATGTTTAATGTTCTTTGGTTCTAGGCTAAAAAAGTCACGTGATGAAGGGACTCACGTTTTAATCCTTCCTAATACTGCTGAATTTCGGATCTTTATTTAAGAAGATTCAAACTAGAATTCTAGTTTGAATCTTCTTGAATAAAGATCCGAAATTCAGGAGGTTTTAGGAAGGATTTAAAACGTGAGTCCCTTCATCACGTGACTTTTTTAGCCTCGAACCAAGGACCTTAAACATCCCCATTGAACCTGGTTCCTTCAGGCCGTAAGCAATTGCCT
The DNA here is from genome assembly GCA_023159025.1 of Thereuonema tuberculata. Taxonomy (NCBI): domain Eukaryota; kingdom Metazoa; phylum Arthropoda; class Chilopoda; order Scutigeromorpha; family Scutigeridae; genus Thereuonema; species Thereuonema tuberculata. The sequence continues at coordinate 43,082,185 of JAFIDM010002131.1, read as the reverse complement.
TACCACTTGGCTACCGAGTTCATAATAGTCAAAGTTAGGTGTCCGAATCCTATGTAGTCCATTCTTTTTCAATAATTGAAAATAAAGTCGATTTTGCTTATTATTTATTAATTATGTTATTGTAGTTTACATATTTATTGTTTAAAATAAAGCTATATTTATATGATAATATAATAATTTTAAATGCTAATTTAAAACTCGCCCATCATTTCTTATACTGAAGATGGTCACATTTTACAGATTTTAAAGTAGTTACCAAATCTGTTTTTTGGTTATTTTCTCGTAAACCTCAGGAACAGAAAGCCGAGACAAGTCTATTTTTTTCTAATGTATTAACGTGGAACTATAATAAATATAAAGCGACTGTTTGCACAAAAACATTAGGAACAGATTTAATAAGAAAAAAAAACTAAAACAAGTTACAAGTTTCGAAAACCTGTTGCTTCATCGGACAAGAAATACAAAAAACAAACTAAAAAAAAAATATGAATGAAAACCGCTACAGGTTTTCAAAACGTGTAACTTGTTTTTTTCTTCTTAAATTTGTTTCTATTGTTTTTGTACAAACGATCGCTTCGTAACTTTTTTTTCTATTTTGTTTATAGATGTATCAGAAAGATTTTCAATCAATTCTGCAGCATCGATTTGGACACTTCTCCTTGTTTGTATGGCTGACAAAGACTTGAATGGTACAACCAACTGTTCAATAAAGTGAATATTGAGTAAATATTAATACTTTTTAGTTCAGATGAATAAGTACTATTGCTTTTCATGGGCAAAGAATAGCATCATTTAGTACACCGGTGGTGTACTATTATGATTTCTGTCAAGACAGGCATTATAGATTATGTAAATACATACATAGAATTTTTGTCACCTACATATAGAAATCATTCATGTCACTATTGTGAGTGATTGTAGGATTTTAATTTTAGTAATTGCATTCGAGAGGCTATTCACTTTCATAGGGGTTTTTTTTTCAGCTAATTTCTCCATCAGATTAGGCACATCTCCGTTAAATGCTATGACTTCATATTAAGAGGTATCCAAATACCAATTACTCGAAAGAAGAATGACTGATATTCTGCTAGAAATTAAAGGACAGAAGATTGATGATGTCATCGTTTTGGCTCTTTTGTTTACATTGTTTCTTAAATTCTGAATTATCAGGTCTACAATAATCGTATTTAAAAATAAGATTTAAGAAGATTTAAGAATAAAATGAAATGTTTTGTAACGTCTGCCACTGGAAAATTATTACTACTACAATATTAGAAACACTAAAATATGAAATATTGGATAGAATCTAAATAACAATTTTTAATTGACTTGTCAACTTCCGAATTGGTAAATTCGAACTGACAGCTTCTTTAAAGTAATTGTGGCCACCAATAATAAATTATCTGAGACCTGACTTTCTAAACAAATAATTAAACACTGCACTTCCTTTAACTTCCACAGAAAGGTAAAAAATGGTTGATGAGAAATAATGCTACCAAAAAAATTATATTCGAAAGCCATTAACGAAATACTACTTGATCTATATAAAGTTTCTAGTACAGTATATCTTTTCATACGTTTACATACAAATGAAATTTTATTCTCTGTAATTGGGGTCTTGACCATTATACAGGGGGGGGGGGACACACTGTTAAACATTTTTCAATATTTGTTAATACAAATATTATAAAAAATTACAGATCATTATTTTATTATTTATCATTATTTAATCCATACATATCTTTATACAGTGAATTAAATTTAGAATTTTTAATTTTTTGTTGTATTAATAACCAATCATTATCAGGATTTGATTGAATTATTTATAATGTAGTGTTCTTATTAAAACTTTTAGTACTTTCTTCCAACCATTCATCTGATAATCCTATGTTATTGAAATGTTTTGTGATTTCTTCTCTCCATTTATTTTTATATTTGTTTTTCCTATCTAATTCTAAATGCTTCGAACAAAATTTTGTGTTCTATTTTCATTCATGTCATTTAATTTAACTGAATAATTTCTTGCTTATTTTAAGTATGTCAGGTCAAGTTCTTATATTTCTAATTCAGCTTTTAAGATATTGTTTGGTGTATTTCAATTTAGTTCTCTGTATTTTTTCTAGTTATCCTTTCTCTCCCATCCCCAAATTTCGCTCTCTATCCCATTGTCGGCTTTACTAATTTATTGAACATCCAAATTTGTTTTTGTAAATATCCTATCATTGCAGGTTTTATTATTTTTTTGTTGAATCTATAGCAATAATTGATCCTGTATTGTTTATTTTTTTATGTGACTTTGATGGTTATTTATTGAATGTATGCAATATACTAAGTAATTGAATTCTTTTACTATTTCCATTTCTTCGTCTTTCCAAACCATTTTTCTGCTTTTCCCCTCTTACTTCCATTCTTATTTATTAACATTTTTGTTTTTTGTATATTTTTACTTCTAATTTAAATTTCTTTAAAAAATTATCATAGTATTGATTTTTTAGAAGTAGTGATCAATTGCATTGTTAGATAATATTGCAATGTTATCAGCAAATATATAATTTTACTTTTCGAGCATTTATATTTTAAGTTTCTCGTCTATATCTTCAGTATAGATTGTGAATAATATATTGGGCTCAATTGGCAGACTTGTCTTAATCCTCCTTTTAACCAAAATGTTTCTGTATAATTTTCTTTTATTTTTTACTTGATTTCTTTGGTTCTTTATATATTATTTTTAAATTCGCTAACAGTCTACCTTTTAGTCCTAAATTCTTTAAATTCATACTTTTACATTATAGTTTCTATTTAAAGTAAGAAACGCTAAAAAAGTTGTAAGACAGATCAATCAAATTTAATATCGTTTCATATATTTATATTATACTTTCTATATAAAGTAAGAAACGCTATGAAAGTTGTAAATTCTAAGTTTACGTAAGTTGTACGTAGACAGATCAATCAAATTTAAGTGTTACATTGCAAAATTTTTATACCTAGCGTTATTGATAGAGACACCTGAAGTTCTCGTAGTTACAACAAAGCATCAACCTGGAAGCAATCTCCTCAGCAATCATCTAAGCTCGAAACAATTCCAAAGGGCAGTCTCCACTCTCTGCAATCCCTTTACGACAAAACAGAATAGGAGTGAACCAATGTGGTATTAGCCCTTAAGCAGAGTCTCACGACTCGTAAAATAACAGAAATCCATAAGGGACTCAAACAGCGAATAATGACTAGTGGTGCTGAGATGCCATCAAGCAAGTAGGAGCAATTTCAGCGAGTTAAAATTTAGCTTTGACATCAACCTGGCAGTATCGGTAACTGAAGCAAGACGTTCATCAATTATGCAGATCTCTTAACTTAAGGAAATTTTAGAGAAAATTGGAAATTAACTTAACGGATTAATCATCTCTTTAAAAATAAATTGATATCTACTTTATAGAATTAGATTATATTTATTAGATACTTCAGTTTTACTTTACTGTAATTCCTTTCCATTTAATTTAGAGAACATTGATTCCACAGAATTAGTCATCGTTGAGACCAGAACAGATGTAATTAACTTTCTAGTTTTACTATAAAAAAAATTAACTTTGAACCACCTAATAATTCCTGACAAAATATTTGTTACTTTTCACTTTACTTGGAATGTTTAACTTTAACAAGTTCTTCGAATATTGCAATTTATAAGATAAAGATGCAATGGATGCAAAATAATAGGAAAACTAATTGATCTTCCCTTTGTTTACCTTAAAAATAAAAAGAATTAATTCCTAATGGGTTCTCAGTCAAAGTAGCTTTGAATTTTTTGAGATTGCAATCTTTACTTTTGAAAACTCGAAAGAATCAGTAGGGAAAGGTAATTTTGAACAAGAAATTATTCTTGGAATGGGAAAGGCTGGATCTTCTTATCCCGCCAGTCCTACAGGAAAAATCCTTGTAGAATGATGCAAACGTGGAATCCATGGAGAGGTGAGACTTAGACTTACAGAAATGTAGCAACTGAACAGGAAACTCCCGCGACTGCTGCCTACATCACAGCGATAGCAGTGAAGCATTTTCACGGATCAGGCTTTGTCCTTCATCACAGTTCGAAGTCTTGCTTATCGAAGGTGTGGTCACTAGCAGCCAATTGCTGGGAATTCATTGGACCCTCAACCATTGATGCCTCAGGCTGAGTCTGAATCTCGAACACAAATAATGTCATGCTAATTGACATTCGGTGTTTTTAATGAGTTTTTTTGATGAGTCGTAATTCAACTTGGTGCACCACAACGATCATATTCGAATTCGCAGAATGTTGGTGAAAGCCAGCTTGCAGCGTGCATTTGGGAGCTTATTACCGGCCTAATGCCAAGTTTCATGACATGATGTGTTATTGGGGTAAATTGGTGACTCGCCTGATACAAACTCAGGGAACCCTCAGTGATCTTTTTCGAGGCAAATGGGATACCCATCTTCCAGAGTTGTCCTGATGCTATATTCCAGCAGGAAAATGATCTGGAATGATCCAAGATCTCTTCAATGCCCAGCAGATACCGTTTCTTCCCTGGCTTGTAGGTTCGCCCGATATGACCATACTGATCCGTCAAGCGCCTACGCCATCCACCACAACTCTGGACTCACATAGAAGCAGCCTGGTAGCCTATTCCCCAGTACGATATCAAAAGCCTTTTCCTTTCAATGTCGATCCTTTGAAAGAATCTGATGTTGATACTCGAGGTGACTTTACATTATACTGAATTTTGAAGCGAAACAATCTCTGCAAACTTAATCAGTTATCTACTCTAATAAGAGATTGTGTGACATTAATTTCATTTGACTAGCCATGATTCTTACTTCATATTGCAATTTTCACAAACAATGGTGTGTAAAAATTAAAGTTTTAAAGCAAGTTAAAATTCTTGAATACTGTTTTCATGCGGCTTTGAATTTATCACGAACATTAAAACGCTGTTTTGTTAATAATGATATTTTTTTATTCACTGGATTGTTTTTCTTGCATTGATTACGAAGAATTATAAAGTCTTTTAAATTTATAAAAAAGTGAAGGAAAAAAAGTGAAAAAGTGAAGGATTTATATAAAGTTTTTGGATAACACTTCTTTAACAATTTTTTTTTATTATCTTCGATAATTTTGTAAAAGAAACAGCCACAATATTAAATTCTGCTGTCAAAGAAAGTCATTTTGATTTAGATATGTTGAAGGTTGATAGAAACTAGAAAATTTTCCTTTTTGGAAATAAAAGAAGTAAAATATGAAGGAAGTTTCTAAATTTCTTTATGAATAGCTTCCAACTCTTTCAATAAGAAATTCTCAGTGACTATCTTTAACATTTCAAGACAGCAATCGAAATTATATTGTTCTTTTTCCTTCACTTTTTTCTTTCTATTTTGAACATTTTTTTCTGTGTCCAAGATTTAGCGATATGTTTTCTTTGCCTTCTTCGATCTATCTCCACTTTCATTTCCCGTCTTTTGTAAGAGTATCTGACAGTTCCTCGCGTTTGAATATTGTTGGCATCCCAGACGCGTTTGATCATTTTACACTTCGGTGTCTGTTGCTGAAGAAGAAAACTTCACAAAAAAATAAAAGAACCTGCAGCAGCAGCAGTTACCGAAGCAGCTGCTGCAAAATCCTCCTTTCGACATATGTGAGGGAGGTGTTTGTTTTCGCTAAGATCCACTGCAGAATTGAAGCTGCGATTGAAAGCGAAGAAATCACGAAAATCTAATTTTAGTAAAAACAGAGAAGTTATACTCTTTAACGTTTCCAAAAGAACAATAATGATATAATAATGTAGGAAATGAATTTCTCTTCTTCGCTAATCTACTATTTTAGATTCAAGAAATTTTTTTGATGTGGTGACTCAATTTCAAAAACTGTACAAAGATATTTTCATTTATTTGTATCTAATATTGCGAAGGATGTAGTTATTAAAATATGTAAATTATAATAAATTCTTTGTAAATCATAGAAAGTATTATGTTGGCTGCTTCTTTCTTTTTCAGACTTTAAACATTTATGACAGATTGAAATTACTGTTCATTAAGTCAAAAAATACTTTTAATTTTATCATGAAGTAGAAATTGGTGCGTAGCATCATCTTTAAAACATGGATATGGTTTTGAAATACATTGGGTATTTTTATGTTTGCTTCGTAAAAACTTTGCTATACTAACAATTGTTAGTATAAAATTATTACAAACACGAACTAACGAATGATGATAATTGAGATTTATAAAATCTTATGTTCGCTTAACTTATGTTCAAATTTTCAGTGAACCAGAGTTACGAAAGCACTTCTGTTTATTATACGCTCTCAACACATTCATAGAAATTCTCAATATTTTTGGAATGCGCTGAATATAGAATTAAATATTTCCTTTTGTTTTGGATTATTGTGGATATCTGCTCACCTAATGCTGGGCGAACACGTAGCAATTTCAGGCAATATTGTGGGACAATATTGCTCATTTTTATTGCTGACAACCGTTGTCAGTTCAGATCACGCGCGAACACGTAGTTTTTCCGAAACGAATATTGTCCTGACAATTGACGGTTACGGCGCTTCTCACTAGGCTGAGCTAAAGAGAGAGCGTGTTTCCGTACAGAATTGCTATAGTATTAAACGCCGTCCCTCTTTAGAAATCAATTACGATTCTTTCAGTATCAATTGACAAAATGTTGTTGTTGGAATTATCTGTTTTGGGCCGACCCATTTTGCTGACTTTAAGCCTTGTTTCTCAAAGAAAATGGCCGGCGTGAGTGACTGAATTTCCGATGTTCAAATTCCCGCCTCCTTCGACGTCAGCATTGTCACGTGATTTCATCCGTTCATGTGATTCGCTATTGTTCCAGCAATACGTTGCGACAACTGAAATTGTTCCTTTTTTTCCGACAATCTCAATTGTCTTGAAATGGGCAATCTTGGACAATATTGTTCATTTTTATTGCTGCGAACGGTTGTCAGCAATGAAAAGGGGCAATATTGTCCCACAATATTGCCTGAAATTGCTCCGTGTTCGCCCAGCATAAGACAACTGAAACACATGACACAATACAACATCAAAAATAATTGAAAATATTTCACGTGTGTTTCTTAACATGAAATGAGTAAATTCTGGTCACCACACACACACAGTTCTAATTTAAATACATAAATACAATTATAATAAAAAGGAAACCTTACTGTTTCGTTCCACACCTTTGTTTTATCTCCGGGCCGATACGTCTGCTGCCCAACACTCTAGAACCCTAAATGTATCCGTCCGAGTCACATGTCCATTGGCCCTCACCCCTTATTTTTGTAATATGTTTTTCATTATTCCGATTGGAAACGAGATGTACACCATCTTGAAAATACTTGCTTTTTAATATACTTGTATTTATGTATAAAAATTAGAACTGTGTGGTGGCCAGAATTTACTAATTTAACATCAAAAATAGCTTAGCATAAATATTTAATAACAAAATAATAAATGCTATTTTAAGTTACATGTTTTTTTATATAGAGTATGTATCATAGGTGATAAGTAAATGAAATAATAATACAAGATATAGCAGTATTAAAATTTATTTATTTAAATATAAATAAAAATTGGCATCAAAAATTAGTTAACATAAATTGTTAATTTTGCTCTTTCTAATATTTGATATTGAAAAGTCAATATACTTCGTATATTTTAATTTAGTAATATATTCTATCTGAATTCGTATGAACTGAAATGTTTCTAAGATTAGCTTTTATAGCTATTTTTTGTTTATGTTTATGTTGATAGTGGCTATAATTGTTTAAAATGTTGTTTGAAATGTTGCTTATAATTATAATTTTATGAATGTAAAACCATCATGGGAGAAAGGAATAGAAGAGAATAGCAAAAATTAATTTAAATTGATACTACTTTATTTCATTTCCAAAAAAATCAGAAATTACGTTCTTTACCTTAAATATTTCTGTAGAAATAGATGTGTTGGAAAAAAAAATCTGTTACTAATTTTCATAAACTAGATATTTCAATGAAGTGGTGTCAATGAATATTACAAACTAAAAAACCATAAGACCCAAAACTTATTTTTGTTTCTTAGTAAAATATTCTTTAATATTCCGATAATTTCATCATGCTTCGATTGCTCCTACAAGGCTAACGATCTTCATGCATCCAATTTAGTAGCAAGCTTTCTCTTATAATTGATTGTGAAAGAGCTCCATGTTTCTTTGGAAAGAACACTTTCTGAGAGGTATCAGATTTCAAAGTCAAGAGAGGTTAATTGCTACCGAGAAATCTTGCTGTTTGTCGCAATCAGTACTGATAATGGTAACAGAACTCTTGGCCAAGAAAAGAAATAACAAGAAATACTAAACCATCATTCGGTGATAACTTTTTTTGGGGGGGAATTCCCTGCCTTCTATACTCATGGCTCCTTATGCAGCTCTGACAACATTATATAATATGTATGTACGTACTAAGTTTTCAAGTAACCAATATAATCGTAGATATTCATAGCTGATGAAAACAAAAAAGCTTCAAAAAACTAAATAAAATAAATATATAGAGAGAGTCTTTCTCATTATAATTAAAACGCCGTAGATAAACATTGCCGTATTCACAAGGGACTGCAAATTGATGGAGTGCAATAAATTTAGAAAATTTTCATGTCCTAAAGATTTTCCAGCATTTTCAGCATTCTCATACTTTCTAGCGGTGAAGACGAGAGTACGAAGAGCATTTTTAGGGGAGAGTAGCCTAAAATCGCTATTGTTTCTGATTGTTTAAATATCACAATAATTGTAAATGCCTATATCAAGTATGAAATACTATCTAGAATTAGTCAAGAAGATAAAAATTTAATGAAAGTTTTACTGCTTTTTTAGTAATTAGTGGTTTTGTGAATAATTTGCTTCGTTATAACAAGAATAATAATTCAAATCAATAAATTTAACCAAAGTTTTAGAAAAAAGCCAAACATCTTCACTCACATTTAGTAATAAGAATGGCATAAAAGTCGAAGCTTTGCTTTGAGTAAGGTTTCCAACTCAGTTTACCTACTGGCACGATTTTGACTAAAAATCAACAGAGATATAATCCAAAAATCGATAATCTATTCAATTCAATTCATGAGATAAAACGAAAAATTCTCATTATAAATTCCATATTTATTCACGATATTTCAGAAGCGAAACACTTCTTCGAGTTAATTGAGGACAAGAAAATTTCTTTTATTTTTCCTCTAAAATTAGTTATTATAATGACGTTATTATAATAACGAATTTTAGAGGAAAAAGAAAAGAAATTTTCTTGTACTCAATTAACCCGAAGAAGTTTCTTGCTGAAAGAAATGAAATATCGTGAATAAATATGGAATTGATAAAGAGAATTTTTCTATGTCATGAAAGGGTAAAATAACGAATTTTAGAGAAAAAAGAAAAGAAATTTTCTTGTCCTGAATTAACCCGAAGAACAGAGAGTCTAAATATATTATGTATTTGTAAATTAGGAAAAAGCTTTAGACGTAGTTAATATGAAACATCATTTTAATATTTCCTATTGACCTTGTCAGTACGTTTTCAGAATAGGATTCCTTGAAATATAGAGAATTTCCAACACATCTATTAACAGCTGTCCGAAATCTATAGTTAAAAGTAAAATTATAAATCAAGCGATACCTAAATGTGTAGAATGAGCAGAAATGGACAAATGGATCACACAAGGATACCAAAATTCAGCAACTTATTGTGATGTCTAATTATTCAAAAAAAGGCAGATAAGTCAAAAATTCATTTTAAATTTTTTTAAAAAAAACCCAACAAAATTGAAAAGGTAATTTTGGATAAAGCCTGTGGAATTAGGGCTAATGTTTGTTTTTATGGACCGAAACGATTCGTAAATTCTATACGTACTAGGAATAAAACTGTTGGAAAAATCTGGTTTTCTATTGTATTTTTTAAGAAAATTATAAATTTACATGAGATTCTTTGCGGAAGCACCCCTAAAAAAAGAAAGGAAAATAGTGGTCTTTGAACTACTGCAAAATCGAGGGTCATACCGAAACGGAAACTATATTTTTTTTTCGGTTATTCTTACAAACGAAATATCCTGGAAACTATAAAACCTCAATTAGCCTAACTTACTGTGAATTAAAAGGAAAATATTTCCCTTTTTATATGTTTTATTTACAAACGAAACATCGTAGACGGTATCTTACGAATTTTCCGCCAGGTGGTTTCTTGATGGATTCTTGGTGGCCGCTCTTAAAGCGGGTACAGCTTCTTGGTTTGAAAATGTCGACATCCTCCGCCGGAGAAGGAGTTCCAAGAAAATCTCCACTTTTCTTAAAAAGTACAAAAACAAACCCATAGTCTTCCATAAATTTTATTTCTATAATGTATTTACGAATCGTATCGTTCAAAAAAAAAAGAAAGAAAATTAACCTTAATTCCACAGGTGAGATTTTAGCCACAACTATCACTTAAGACGTTAATTTTTGTCTGACGATAAGAACATAATTGAAATTTTTGATGATGAAACTCTATTTTCATTTCATAAACTTCATTTCGTTTTCTTCTTCTGCTTCTTCTTCTTTAAGTCGTTTAACAAGCGCCTGGATCCGGATTGCCACGGAGCCAGTACGCTGTTGTACGTGTTATGGCTTGGCCAGCACCTTGTGTTACCTTTTTCCACTTTACTCTGTCAAATGTCAGTTCTTTTCCATCCTTCAGATCTAGTCTATGCTTAGCCAGATCCTCTGTCACATGTGTGAACCATGTTTTCTTGGGTGCAGATTTTTGGACCTTCCAATCAGTAGGTCGTGGTGTCCAGAGTAGTTTGTGAGGTAGGCGGTTTGTACTGTTGTTGTAATGCCATAAGTTCATGTCTAGATTTTACGGGCCCCTCGACAACAGCCCAACCCTCCTCCTTTATCCAGACTTGGGACTGGCTGTGGTTACCCACAGGTGGAGTTATTTCGTTTTCTAAAATACAATAGTCTACGAACATAACAATAAAGAAAAACAGTCACGAGTTTTTGTGATACAATTCTAATGCAAACCAAAAATATTAATTTATAGAACAAATTAGTAATTTTTCAATGAAGATCCAGCTAGGAATATTTTAATTTTGAATGTACTATGTGTTATGAAATAATTATTTATCTTTGTAATAATAACTATTGCTATTGCTATCATAGTTTATTAACAAATATACACACCTTAATGCTTATCCTTAGCCTAGAATAGAAGAACTAGGAAACAAGGACGCTCACTATAAAGTCTTTAGTGCAATTTATTTACGCTCCGTATATCACCAAATCCCAATTCGAGATGAGAACAAACTTTATACTGCGTTTGAAGCAAATAGTAAACTGTATCCAAAAGAGGATTCTTTTTGGAGTTACAAATGGTGTATCCGAATTTCAATGGACTATTGACCGGATTATGACGGATTACGGGGTACTTATTCTTATCTGGATGATGTCACCGTTTGTGGAAAAGATCTAACTGAACATGATCACAATTTAGATCAGTTCCTCAGAATAGTTAGTAAGTACACTTTTAAATTAAATAAAGAAAAATCCAAATTTTCAGTCACTTGCATCAAACTTTCTGGTTATATTGTTGAAAACAACATAATCAAACCAGATCTGTCACGACTCGAACCTTTGCTACAATATCCTATTCCAGCTGATTCGAACGCATTGAAACGTGTGCTAGGAATGATTGCTCATTATTCAAAATGGGTGCCACGTTTTTCTGAACGTATGAAGTCTTTCATACAATATGTTTTTTTCCACTAAATGAACAAGCTGTAAATTCTTATTAAGGTCGTCCAGTTGCTTTTTTTTTCAAGGACACTATCGAATTCAGAGAAAAATCATTCTGCTAAAGAAAAGGAGGCATATGCGATTGTAGAATCATTGAGAAGATGCGACACTTTTTGCGTGGTCTTTATTTCAAAGTAATTACTGATCAAAAATCGATATCATTTAATTTCCAAAGTCAAGAATAAAATTAAGAATTAAAAAAAATTAAGATGGCGTTTAGAGTTATCAGAATGCTACTACAATATCATTTATAGACCAGGAAAAGACAATGCCGCAGCGGACGCTCTCTCAAGAATCTGTTCATCGACCACAAGCAACATATCTTTAAAATGACTACACACTGCCCTATGTCATCCAGGTGTTATTCGGTTACATCATTCTATTCGGTGAAAAAAAATTACCTTTCTCTGTTGTTGAAGTCAGGAAAGTAATTAATGATTGTCACGTCTGCTGTGAATGAAAACCTCGTTTTACCAAATTTAGTGGAAAGCTTATTAAACTACTTCTCCTTTTGAACATGTAAACATAGCCTTTCAAGGGCCACTACCTTCGGTATCAAGCAATCGGTATTTACTCATGGTTATTGATGAATATTCTCGATTTCCGTTTGCATTCCTTTGTAGGGATATATCTTCTCCAACTGCCGTGAGAAAATTACATCAACTATTCACTGAATTTGGAATTCCATCGTATTTACATTCAGACCGGACTGCAACTTTTATATCGGAAGAAATTAAGAATTTTTTACATTCCCTTGGAATTGGAACTAGTCGTACAACACCATATAATCCACGGGATAGTGGTAAGTGGAACGTTATAAGGATATCGTTTGGAAAACCATAACTCTTGCTACCCTTGCTAAATGTACTTCAAGATGCTTTACATTGTATCCGCTCATTTCTCTGTACTACAACTAATGAGACTCCTCACGAAAGAATGCTTAAAACACTCGAGAAGATCTCCTAATGGTTCATCACCTCCATCCTGGCTTTTGACTCCTTATGTGGCGTCAAAACAAGTAATCAAAATACGACTCTCTAGTAGATGAGGTGGATATACTAGAGCCAACCAAAATCAGGCTCTTGTTCGTTTAGGAGATGGCTGTGAACTTACTGTATCACTTCGACATCTAGCACCGCGAGGAAATAACATACCTCCAGATATTTCAGAATCAGATCAAGATACTCATAACACTACAGATATTTAAGATAGATTCTCACCATCACTGACGTCACCACAACATATATCAACATTGAGGGATACTCTTGGATCCACACCTTCCTCAATTGATATCGACTCTATTCTATCAGAGACTGAGTCATCTCTTATACCCAGTTCAGTAGAAGATTCATCATCAATAGTTCAGAGAAAACCTCAGAAGTCTCGTAAAGACCTACACGAGCCTGAAAGATGCCGAACTATTTTAAAGACTACGTTGAAATAACTAAAGGGGAGGAAAATGTAATGAAATAATTGTTTATGTTTGTGATAATAAGTATCGCTATTGGTATTTGTTACAATTGTTACCGAAACAGATCGCGTAGCAACTGATTTTGAAAAACATACTTTAAGTTTTTGTTAAGTAAAGACTAGTTTTATATATCTAAATCTACTACACTATGGTATTCATATTGATAAAATATGGGTAATAACTTATGTAAAGTTAATAACTCTGTTGTGTACTTCGCAGACATCTTTCCTAAAAAAATTTCAATAGAAAGTTTGATAAAATTCTATAAGGTCGAAGCGCAACACTGCCTCTACATGGATGTGAAAATTTTACACTCAGAATGTGCCAACTTAGAAGAATAGAAACAACAGGACCAAAGGTTCCTGTGCCTTGTTGGACCACGAACGGAATTAAGATAACGGAAAAAAGTTAAGCTAAGAGTATTAAAGCAAACACTGAACAGGTCATGTTGAAAGAATACCTTCTAGAAGAATTGTAAGATGGAGCTTCAACCGTTGCGGAAAAAGCAATGAGAAGTCCATGAAGGATATAATAGAACAATTCTAAGTAATCTTCATTTTAGACGTCTTAAGATTTACGTAAAAAAATCGTAAAATTTGAGATTCTGCACTTTTAAGTAGCTCCCAGAAGTTTCTGATTATTTTTGGAATAACCAGAACTAATTTTTTTCAGTTTATTGTTTCACTTTATTGTAGATGAACAAAAAACAACGCTTGGAATCTTTGAATATCTATTTGTCTTCTGATTTCAGGGAAAGAACAACGATCTCCAGAGAACTTATTCGGGATTTCCTGAGAGGTTCAATGTATCTTTGTAATTCTTTATCAAGATTATTTCATATCATATTACATTGTTAATGCAAACCAACACTAATTAGAGACTTTAAAAATATGTTTCTTAATTAAAATTATCTTTAAAAACTTCGAATTTCTTCTTAAACATTATAAATATAAAAACTCATAAACTTCATCTTCAGTATCAACATCTTTATCTCAATATTTCAATCTCCTAAGCGGAGATTTTCTTCGTGAGTAAATAGAAATAGAGAAAACAAACTTTTCTTTCTATTTCCAAAAACAGAATTCTTTACAATTTCAAATTATAAATTCTTTACATTTTCATAATTAATTAAAACTTTAATTTTAGCTTGAGTTTATTGTTATTTTTAACCACTTTTTCAAACATTCCAAAAGAAATTTGGCTCATTTTTAAGAATTTATTCTTATTAAAACATTTCGTTATGTTAATGAAACCTGATTCTAAATCAATCTCTCTTATTCGTCGTGAGATTCATAAATTACGTTTACTATCGGATCTGTTTTAATGAGAATAAATTCTTAAAAATGAACCACATTTCTTTTGGAATGTTTGAAAAACTTGTAAAAAAATAACAATAAAATCAAGCTAAAATTGAAGCTATAATTTGAAATTGTAAATGATCAATATGAAACTGTAAAGAATTTATAATTTTAAATTATAAGTGATCAATATGAAACTGTAAAGAATTTATAATTTCAAATTATAAGTGATCAATATGAAACTGTAAAGAATTTATAATTTGAAATTATAAGTGATCAATATGAAACTGTAAAGTATTTATAATGCATGATTGAAATAATTATAACGAGTAATACTTTTTTTGAATGTTATTACTTTGTTTTTAAGAAAGATCATGATTGTAATGAGTAATATCCTTATTTATGATTGTTATTACTTTGATTCTGTTTTTTGGAAATAGAAAGAAAAGTTTGTTTTTCTCTATTTCTACTTACTCCCGAAGAAAATCTCCGCTTAGGAGATTGAAATATTGAGATAAAGATGTTGATACTGAAAATGAAGTTTATGATACTATCTTTGTTTATTTTTTTTAATCATGCTACTTAATGATAAGTAAACTAATGAGAAAAGAATAGAATTCTTATTATTTGCATATTTATTCATTTATTTATTTTTAACTTATTGAGATGTAGAAAAGAATTCAAATTTAGAGAATTTCGTGAAACGTTAAATCGTAGCCATGAACTTGAGTATTGAACTTGATTGTCTGTTTTTTTTTTCTTGAAGAGCTTAACCAAATGAATTCTTTTTTCTCTCCGCTTTCTCCATGGGTTGTTAGTTCCATTGCAGAGTACTTGTGCTGTTGTCAGCCCATCCTCCAGTAATCGCTGTGATTGGTTACTTGGCAACTAACCCTTTTGTGAACAATTCTTGCGGAGAAGGAGTAATGAGGACAACAAGAATTGCAGGAAAGCAGCAAAGGAAACTCAGCTCATTTCGTTTTGTGCCAGAGATTGGAAATGGAATTTGAAGCAGCCATCAATTCCCAAAGCCATTTCCCATTATTTTATTTAAGAAGGTTTTTCAAAAAAATAATAGAAATTAATTGCAATGATAAAATATTAATCACCTGTAATCACTTTGGGTGTTGATGGGACATAATTAGTTTTCACTAAATGACGGTAATTATGAAATGAATTCATTAAACTGCCATTTTTACACTAGCATGCTTTAGGAATCTCATGTAGATTTATATACTCTTTCACTAATCTTACTTTCATAATCTTATTTCTTTTTGTTTATGTTGCCAATGCCTTAAAATCAATGTTTTTCACTGCAGGTAGTTCAATTTGCATTGTGACCCAGTACATGTTTGATAAATTAAAGATACAACTGTGTGCGCATTATTATGTTCATTTATTTATCATCATAATAGCCATTTTTCTTCTTCCAGGAAGAAAGCCTTCAGTTTATAATAAAGTCAACAAATCGATTATTCTAATAAAAGAATATATTTTTTTTAACCTAAATGAAGTTGAACAGTCCACTATCAGATGAAATGTGTTTTATTTTGTTATAGGCTTGATATTTTTTTAAAATGTCGGCTTTCCAAATTTACCTTTCAGCCATTTCTTTTTTCCTTTCAGAAGTCAGGATCATCGTTACGAGCCCATTTCCATATGTTTATATTATGTTTACACTTTGTTTCCATATGTAAGGTTTTTACATATTTCCTTCCTTGAGTAGTTTCTGCACCTTTTCAATAACACAAGTACACTGAAGTTGGATGAACGTTAATATCCACTTATTTTGGACAGCTGTTTTGGGATGTCACTTGTGAACACGGTCTCACCATTTTAATGTGTTTACGTATTTTAGGCGCTTATTTCTTTCTTTATAATGCGCATAGAAAATTCTTAGAGGCTGCCGGAGTGCAGCACAAGAATTTCTTACTTTATTTCCAATGTGTATTTTGTTTTTTAGTTTAGTTTTCTGGAGGTGCCATTTCCATTCCTGCTTCAATTTAATTTTTACTTTAAAGGATTTCAAATTCCAAGAAAATATAGTTTTGAACTTCGCTGGAAAGTAAGTTTTTAAATGGTAACAGAGAGTTTTTTTTTTTTTTTATTTTATTTTTAATGGTATTGATCAATAATATTGAAGTAGCTTTACATCTTCTATTTATAAACAGAGAAGTGAAGCAAGATATTTTAACTTGATTATCCATATTATTCTTTTAAATTTACTTTCTTTGTTGGGATTCTTGTTGAAATGTTGTTGAACTCTCTCTGTTTCCTTCGCAATCGTCTCACCAGTTAGCATCTTTAGAAAACAAGCAAATCTGCTTAGAATCGATCGTGACATTCGCAAAAGAGAAAGGAAAATAAACATGCTGCAAGAAAAAAAACGGAAGTGACTCCCTAGATAACTGTGATTATAGATCTCAATTAAATTTTAAGTTATCGACAGTTTGCTAAAATGGCTAAAGTATTTTTCGCTGTGAGAATCGTGTTTCGAGCCATGTTCTGACAGGGAGAGAGTCTGGAACAAGGAGAACGCGATCATCAACTATGTGAGTTCAAAACAACTATTTTGCATTAGCAAATCGATTCGATAAATTGAAGGTAACGCATTGAATTTGCATGGAGTATTTAAATCTTTATATTTGAGACGAAACAGACAAGAACACAATAAAATTAAAGCTCAGAGAAATGATAAATATTATACAAATTTGCTGCATCAAAATCATTCTTAACAGTGACAATGAAAGTATTCAGCTCTCGGCCATTGCATTATTTAATGTTCATTGCAGAACTAATTTGAACGTCGTGTTGCCTCTGTAGGAAAATTATGCCTGTGATTTGATAGGTACCACACAGTTTAATGATTGGCAAACAGGATCGGAAATAACCATTTTCTGATGGAACCTGACATTGATTGCTAGATTAATTCCGCAACCAACATGTAATATTACAGTTTCCCATTAATAACAAGATTATATCAACCTAAGTTTCGATAGTTTTTCTACTACCTAATGAAAACAGATAGAATACATAGTTAAATGGTGATAGTTGCTCTCAATTATTCTTTTATTCAAAAATTCCCAAGGATTTATTTTCGTTCAATGATGAAACAGACTATTGTTTTCTTTAAGGCCATCATAAGCTTGTCCTCGATACAATTAACATCTTTAAAAATACAAAAAAAAAGCTTTAAAAAATTAATATTAATACATAAATAAAAAAAGAAAGAAATAAGAAAAAATAAATAAATAATAAATTAATAAATTACGAATAATTAGAATAAATGAGGAAGTTTAATTTGAAGTGAAACATGAAAAAAAAAAGATAAATACTACTAAGAATGCTTTGCACCACGCCTTGTTCAAAGTAGGGATAACTGTTTCGACCTTGTCAGGATCCATCAACCAGATTTCTCCATTGATGACCAACTAAGAGTGGTGGAAAAAACTCGGTACTTTCGGAATTTACCTCATTTCTCTTATTTCACTTATGCACATAAGATCTTATTTCAGACCTAGTTAATCTAAGTTAAAAGTAAATCATTACATGGTCATTGGGTGCGCCAGAGGTTTAGGCTCCCACGATTGACGCGCAATGGGACTAGTTGAGGTCGATTGGTCAGCCCGAAGCCAGCTCACCTTATTCCCTGAGTATCAAATAGGTGGGTGAACCTTAGATTCCGCCTGGAATCTAAGGTTCCGGGAATTCAACTCGGGCTCTTAAAGTCCACAGTCCAGCGGCGACACCACTG
The DNA here is from genome assembly GCA_023159025.1 of Thereuonema tuberculata. Taxonomy (NCBI): domain Eukaryota; kingdom Metazoa; phylum Arthropoda; class Chilopoda; order Scutigeromorpha; family Scutigeridae; genus Thereuonema; species Thereuonema tuberculata. The sequence continues at coordinate 43,063,850 of JAFIDM010002131.1, read as the reverse complement.
GGCTAAGAACCCACCAAGAACTAGTAGTCTTTCCATATTTATCGCTTTTTTTTATTTAAATAAACTTCTATAGTTAACTGTTGAATAATGTTTTGATACTGTGCTGGTTCCAATGATTTACCAAATGTAATGTCAAACATGTAGAATTTTACGTTCTTTTCAATATGATTAACTTACTATGTATACATTTAATAAATTTATATAAGTCTTCGTTAAATTCTCGAAACTTGTTTAACGTATTAATTATTGAAATAATAATATGAGTTAAAGCAAATTGACAACTAAGAATCTGTTGAAACTATTTCAAATCCCAAAAAACACTCAGCTTTAAAATTCATCCCTCATTCAATTACTGAGGTTGAAAAAAACTGTAATAAGATAATATGTTAAATAATTACCCAGATATAAATTAGCCAGGTAATCAAGTACTTCAAAATTATGAGATTAATTAATTAATTGATGTATATCTGAAATTAAGAAAACAAAAGTATTCTTTAAGTTAGGCCAAGATACTAGTTCTTTAAATAGCAATTCAAATGTTACATTAATTAATCAAGAAATAATCAGTAATGGACATAAACCAATTCTTGGTACCTTTGAATTTCATCTAAAGAGAAGCAGGTCACTATGAGGCACAAATTGCAAATTTTTATGAGATTTTTTTTTTACTTTAAAGATCAATAAAAATATTAATAGAAGTAACATTCATAGAACATAATGCTTCTACTTTTAGCAAATTCTATTGAGGAATCGATTTCGATATTGTTTTTACATTTTACTACTAGAGTAATTTTGTAATATAAGTAATTATATATTAAAGCATAATTTTGAAAGTACTCATTCTCCTGTAAGATGAGAATTCAGTTTTGTTTCCGGGGATTAAAGAAAAGCGTCTCCTAGTATCGATAGTTCAACGAGACATCGGATTCCTCCATTATCCAATGAGCTAATTGAATCCTCCATTATCCCATTCCTATCTTATCTTTTATACAATATTTTTTTAGTTTACACATATAAAAAAAAACACGATTTTTCTTTAAAGAATATTTTTCTCGGAATTTTGTAAATTGGACTTCGTTCTTCTCAAGTATGGTTTTTAAAAAAGAATCAAATAAAAGTTTTAGAAATATCTACTAACCATTTTTTGGAATGGATCTTGCACTATAGTTGTTTGCTAAATGTTTTTCCAACGTTAACAATATTTTTTTTTAATTTAAAACTTCTATTTGAGAAATTAAGTGAATTATAAGTAAGCGCCATACAAATTATAGTTATTAGAACCCATAAAAGGGCAAAATAACTTTGCAATGTAATACAACGCTATTTTGCAGAACATAATTTAAGTTACAGTGCTTGCTTCTATAATTTAAATTATTTTAGAATTTGTCAATTTTTTTTTTTTTTTTGAGAAATGATAACTATGAGATAAAAACATATTCTATATTACAAATTTGAATTTCTTGTTATTTTAGTCACGAAGTAAGCCTCTTAAAGACACTAATAGATTTCTATTCCCTTTAATTTTTCCTTTGTATTACAATATTTTATTCCTTTAATACAATACTAAAAAAATTAATAGCTGTTAATTAGTGAACTTGCCACATCTTGCTTGCAATAGAACAGCAGTGTTCTAAAAAAAAGTATAATGTGGATAACAGAAAAACCTTACTTTTGTAACTTCAGATTTCTGTGAACGTTATTAGCTGGCCAACATTGAAAATGATAAATATTTCTGTATTATTTCTCAACTAATTCGATACAACAATAAATAGTGCTAATTAAAATAAATTATGATTAACTAATAAAAACAAACATGCATCAAAATCCGCCAATGATCCAAGATATGAAGAGTGATTACACACATTTGAATTGAAATTAAATTAAAAAATTACATTAAATTTTGACGAAAATAAGGCTAGTTATTGCAAAAATTGAAAAAAAATATTTATCTAATTTTAATTTTTTTTGAGGAGATGGCTGAATTTCAGTTCTGCAGTTATTATTTTTTACATTGGTAAATATATATGTACTATATGACCAAAAGTATCAGGACATCCTTCCGACGAAGTGGATCGGGCAGTTTAGGAGGTTTGATGCGTCATTGGAAGCTATAAAACCGTTGGTGATGGCTTGGGCGGTCGTAATTCTGCGTTCCCGATAAAAGAGTAAGTCAGGCGAGGTGGACATGCTGCACGTGCCGAAATCAACTGTGAGTGATGTAATTGTAAAATGGAGACCTCGAGGCAGTGAAACGAAAGTTGCACGAAGTGGTAGACCGAGAAGACTGACTGACCATAGCTGTCGAACCCTGAAGACAATAGGAAAGCAAAATCGCAAGTCTCCGTTGGTAGTGATGATGAAGGAGTTCAAACAAGCGTCGGGCGTTATTGCTAGCACAAGGACTGTTCGCCGATAGAAAAAACTACTTGGGTTTCGACGGCCGTGCGACCGCTCACAGGCCGAACATCTCCGCCGTTAATGCGAAGCGTCGGTTGCAATGGTACAGAGCTTACCTCCAATGGATTGTGAAGTTCTGTGGAGTGATGAATCTCTCTGTACGATTTGGCAGTCTGATGAACACATAAGGGTTTGGCGGATGCCCGGCGAACGCTTCTTCTCCGACTGCATTGTGCCAGTTGTTAAGTTCGGTGGCGGCAGCATAATGGTGTGGGGATGTTTTTCATGGTTCGGCGTGGGTCCCTTAGTTCCTGTGACGGGCAACATGAACTCTGCGATGTATTGGGCCATTCTGGAGAATGCTGCCCTCCCAACTCTGTGGCCACAGTTTGGGGAAGGCCCGTTTCTCTTCCAGCAGAATAACTGTCCCGTACACACATCGAAGCTTGTGCGGCTGTAGTTTGACGACGACATGGGTGTTACACAACTTGACTGGCCATCTGAGAGCCCGATCTCAACCCCACTGAACATCTGTGGGACGAACAATAATCGTATAAATGATATCGTATTAATATGTGCCTCAGGAACCTCCGCGTTCCGACCAAGGGGTGTCCGGATATTTTTGGCCATATAGTATACAAAGAAATAATATTAAAATTTATATATATTATAAATATATATCCCTAGATGGGCTATAGACGGTTTGTAGCCTTAGATGAATTTGGACAGACACAAGAAATAATCATTGAATAAACGACCAAGTTTCCAGACAAATAGAAGAAGACTGAACGAGAATATCAAGAGGATATTTACACCTTGTAAATTTCATTAACTTAAGAACTGTTTGAAAATCTGAATTTCATGTTTATGTTGTATTCATGCGATAATTGTACATATTTTAAATTCACTAAAGTTTATTTACAGTTTCTTCCGAATCGCCAAAATTTAATGTTACTTTTAAAGTTCTCATTAATCTGTGCCACTGTTATTTAGTGAATGTATTCCATTATTTGGATAAGATGAGCCTATTCGGTGACACAGGATAATTTTCACAAACATATATTAAGTTGAAATCAACACTGCTAAGTTGAGAGTAAAAATTTTCTGGAGCAACATAAAACAACAAATTTATATGAATTGTTTTTTCATTTTTGTATAGCTTTTTTCCAATAATAAGTTTATTTTTTTTATTCATAAATAAAACAAAAACGTGATCATATATAATTGATACATGATCCAAGAGTATCAAAATTTTATCATTTATAAGTAGTAATGCGAATTTTTTATGTTTGCTTATTATAAATAATATAAAACAAATACGGATATGACTCAGTTTGTGTCTTTCAGAAATTCACAACAATTCCATAGGTACTTCCATAATTTAATTCCATTGATGATTAAATTATTATTTTGCCATTAAAAATAACACTTTCGGTGTTATTATTGGTTTCTTGAAGATTTTGGATTGTCGACTATTCACGGTGTCTAAATGATTGGAGTGGTTTCATGAGCTTATAATGGCCTGACTCATAGAGCTCTGCTGATCGAGTTTAGTATAAGACAAAATCTTCAAAGTTTTGTTTGAATTGCCCGGCAGGCATATATTTCCGCCTCCAACCACGAGAGCGCTGCAGTTGCAAAATGGCGACGAACAATGAAAAAACATTGTTGTCCTCGAATTCCATGCAAGTAAATCTGTCACAACGATCCAGCGTCATTTTAGAACGAAGTTCCATAAAGATCCACCCAGCGCCAACTCTATTCGATGGTATGAACAATTTACAAATATGGGATGCGTTTTTTTTAAAGTTCTACACTCACTGATGGGATGCCTTTGTAAATGGAAATCAACGGGTGGGTCCTCAGGTTGCATGAAGAAACAGTTGAGCACGTACGGGTCACTTTCGTGCTTAGCCCACGAGAATTAACTCGCAGAGCAAACAGGGAATTGAGCATCCACGATCGAACACTTGAAAAGTCTTACGGCAACAGAAGCAGAAGCTTTACCGTCTGCAATTGTTGCAAGCATTGTTGCCCAATGATAATATGCGGGCTTCGAGTTTTGTGAACGATTTCAAGAGCTTATGGAAGAGGATGAGTTCTGTGATAAACTCGTTATCAGTGATGAGGCAGCAGTTTTCCTGAATGGCAATGTGAATAGACACAATGTGTGAATCTGGGGAACCAACAATCCCCATGCTAACGTGGAGCAAGTTCGGGGATCTCCAAAAATCAATGTTTTCTGTGCGGTCTCAAAATTTAAAATTTATGGTCCCTTTTTCTTTATCGAGAAATCCATTACAGGACACATTTTTCTGGATATGCTGGAAAATTAGCTCATTCCACAGCTGAAGACAGACAGAATGGACTTCATCTTCCAACAACATAGTGCTCCGCCACATTTCCATCATGACATTTGTGACTTCGTGAAATGTACACTGCGAAACTGATGGATTGGTGGTACCGGGAATGATAATCACGCACTGCTGCCTTGGCCTCCATACTCCCTGACTTAACCCCTTGTGACTTTTTTTATTGGGTGTGTGAAGCAACAGCGGCTCATCTGCCAGAACTGCGGACTTGCATCTGCAATGTTTTTGCTGGAATTGACAAGGACATGATACATCGAGTGCGGAACGAAATTGATTGCAGAGTTGATATGTGCAGAGTCACTTTAAAATGGAACAAAACTTGAAGAATTTCTCTACGTCTCTGCACTATTTTTTTACATGTTAATTACTACACGCACAGTGCAATCATGATACCACTCCAATCATTTTTAGACATCCTATATTTTAAGCTATATCAATCATCACCAATAATTAATTCATACATATTTCCTATATGAAATTCTTTCAGAATGTAAGATTTTGTTTTAAAATTCTCTTTTTCAATTTAGGACGTATCGCAAATCATAGAAAACTGAATCAGCCCAAGAGAAATAGTTTGATACAAAATATTTCTGGCGCATGACTCATCCAAGACCAGTAAATCCGACTGATCTCCCCATTTTTGGATCTCATGTCTAAAATGGA
>JAFIDM010002131.1:43036761-43049675 GCA_023159025.1 Thereuonema tuberculata | reverse complement strand
CAATGCATTGCCGTCGCCTTGACCACTAGCCTTGTTCCTGAATGGCTATAAATACCATAAGGCAGCACCACAAAATGTTTAATATACATCGTAATTAATACTCTCCTGACTTCTGCTACTTTTTATTGATACATTATATATTTGCTTTAATCTTACTTAAAACATACCTTTTTTTTTTTATTTCCATTAAACGTTTCCTGTGGGATGACTAGGATTTTTTCCCCCAACCGGCTCTAGGACAAAGGTCCCATGACATCTGGTATGGCTTATATATATATTAGTTAGTATATGTTAGCATATGTTAGTATAGACTTTTCTGTCTTACAATGACTCCCAGAATTTTAGGTTGAAGTTGCATATTTCTTCTTTCTTTAGGTTAAAAAATCAATATCTATATATTTTATATGTGTATAAAATATTTGTAGATAGTTTTTTAGAAAAAGACAAAGACAAATAAAAGTTTTAAAAGACAGTGTTAATGAGCGAACTTATTTTTCTTCATAATAATGAGTTTTCTTAATAATAAGAAATTAAAAATTAAATTTATATGCATTGTAAAGAAAATCAGGTCATCTTCAATCAGTAATACTACACTAATAATCTTTCCAAAATACTATATATTATTTAAACTTGTATAGACTCTTTTACATACTATCTCTACTCAAGAATTTCGATAAAAATTCTCTTTGCATTAAATGGAAGTTCCACTTAATATCTTTTAATATAAAGCCATCCCTTACTCAATAATGGCATGGTATCTCTGATGAAGTTATTTTTCTGTATCTATTTTATTGTCTGTAATGTCAAATTTTTTTATTGAAAAACTGCACAAAAGCGTGGACAGCTTTTAAAAAGTGATCACTTTTAAGAAAATGCATTGTATAAAATAACTTCAGTTTAAATTTTTCTTAATTTTTAAAATAAAGTTTGCCCATTTTTTCATTCTTAATAAATAATAGCATGGGTTATTATTATTCTTTTATGGAATGAATAAATCAATAATCAGATCAAGATTACTTCTTCAATATCAATCATCGAAAGAACTATTACTTTCATAACAAGCAGCAGCATATAATTGATTTCTAATCTGGCTATTATGATTTTTTTTAGGCAGAAACTGAAAAATAAATGCCTGTAATTATTTGCTACTGTTAATATGGGAGAAAAAGGAGGTCAAAATAGTATCGAATTATTAAAAATCTTTTAACAGTGCACAACTATCTTCCCCACCTTGCTGTAGTGTAGGCTCACCCCGCTAGCTGGAGCTCGTGTATGCGAGTCGATGCAAAAGGCAGCATTCACCACGTGTGCCAGTCGCAGTTCTCGTTCCGTCCGCGTAGGACGTTGAGCTCGAGAGCTCCAGTGAACGCGTTTTCCCTGCTTGCGATTCGATCCAGTCGTTATCGTTCACGGTGGGGGTTTGTCTTTTTAACACGGATTATTCGTCAGCTACCAGAAACGGTCCAGTTCATCTAACAAGGTCGTCCTCTGGCCCTGGATCGCCCAAGGCGGCCTTCCTCCGCCCTTTTACACCTTCTCGGCAGGCACTCCTCCTTCGCACCTCGGATGCTCCGATCTGCCATGGCCTGGCACCTGCTTGTGGTCCTATTCACCACGGTCACCATTAAAGGTAAGACATTCGAAAGATAGTTTTGATGCAGTCTTTCAATAAGTGAAAACACCCAGAATCAAAGACGAGGAGGTGAAAGACAACCAACTTAATCCAACTGTTGGAGAATTTATTACTTTACTTTTCTTTTGGAGAATTCGCTGATTGTTTAATGCGAATTCTTTCTTGTTGAGGGTTAAATACTCATTAAAGGGGTAATATCTAAGAAAAGACTTATAGATTATTGTTTATCAGATAAAGTTGATTATATATTTCCGAAATACTTTGGTTTTCATAAGATTTTCAATTAATCTTCGCTAAGTGACCATTATTGATATTAACAACTCCTCGAAAAACAATATACGTTCAGATATTTCTTATATTTTCAGAGAAATGTTTATAACAAATTTAATTCAATTCAGTTATATTCTTGTTTCATTTTTAAGAGTATAAAAGTTTTTGTTTCTTTTATAATTAAAACAAATGTTTAGGGATTTCCGCAGACGAAGCTTCAGAGTCTTACAAAATTTAATTTATATTTGAGTAAAAACAGAACATTCTTCAATTAAAAAAAAGTCAAGAAGCCCCCGAAAAATTAAGAAATATGATATTTCTTCTATCGTTGAAGTTGCTGGTAGCTAGGAGATCTCTTAAAGACAACGACATTGAAGTTAATACTACAAAGGATAAAAAAAACTATACTTTGATAATGTAAAGTATGGTTTAATATTAAAAAGTATAAATAATTCAAATTCCACACAACTATTAAACAAAAAAAAGTTAGTTTTGTTAATGAAGTGACTACAGTTGATGCATAAAAAAAGAGATGCAATATCATTTTGAAACTAAGCAAAACAGTACGAATTATCCGAATACTTATGCTATATTTCATTTTTAAAATATCTTGTTTTTGACCGCAATAGTTGTTCTACTACATTGAGATTATTTGAAGTTATATAAAATCAAATGTACTTACTATTTCAATCATTACATTGCAAATATTGACTATTCAGTCAATAGATGATTTGTTGCTTTTTCACAAAAACGTGGACGGACTGAACGTAAATGCAGGGACATAAACAACAGTTTCCAACATTGTGATAACCTTCCCGATAGTGCAATAATTCATCTAGCTACTGCATCACACTGAGTTTGTGAAGGCCGATACGCTAATGCCATCGTCCAAAGTTTATTACGGGAATTTTGGACCGCACAACTCTCTGTAGAGATTTGTGAATAGTCATAAAAAAAAAAAAACAGAAATCAGGAAAGAATTGATCCACAAACTAGACATAAAAACTCGTAGGTCGGAAAGTCTCATGGTTTGACTTTTGATATAATGTATAGTTGTGAGTAAATTACAGTCAAGAAGCATTTTTTGCGTTTTTTGGTTTTCATTTTGAAGATTACCTATTCTGAATCTCTTTATAAAATATATGCAATAATATTATTTTCGATCTCAGTGGATCTAATCAGGTTTAGATTATTGCTCCGATTTTAATCTATTTTAGACCTATTTTGAGGATTAAGGGATCCTAACAAGGTGACGATGAATAGATGGAATATGGATTTTCTTTTTACAAAAGAATTGGACTTTAGAAACACATTCGGCTACGACTACTAACTGATACGGTTTGTAAGGTTAAGCGGCCTGTGATCGAGTCATCTACCTTTGGCTACTGTCTTACTTATTCGGCTTCGGTATCGAAAACAAAAAACATACGTCCTATTGAATGTAGATATAAAAGTATAACTATGATACTAAGAGGCGAAATACAGTGAAGTCTCACTTATACGAAACATTCAGTAATACGAAGAATTTCTCATTCCCCGGCAAAAACCCCTTAATCCTATATGTAATTCACTTGTACGAAATATTCACTTTACACCAATAATTTTTGGTTCCCCCTCATATTCATATAAGTGAAACTTCACTGTATTATGAATATCGATAATGAAACTGATGAAATGATTGAAGAAATTTAGAGTTCGAAAACAAGAAACAACATAAAGAAAGTCAATAAGTGACAAATAAACAATACTTTCTTTATAAATCTCGCAAAGACACTTTTGTTCAAATGCATAATAGAAGCCAAATTGAAAGAGATAAAATGATATCAGGAAAGAATTAAGAAAGATTGATAGTGTTTCAGAGAGTGAAACAACAAAAAACTCCAAAAATTCTATACTGTTTATTACATCGATCATTTCCATATTAAATAGCCTAAAACATTTGGAACTTCTTGCATAAATCTGTTTCCCTCTCTTCTATATCTTAATCAGATACGTGGCGAGGGTGTTCATTAAAAATCAGGAGAAGAATTAGGCTTACTCAGACAAAGAGTTGAGCTTTATGAAAAGAATTTTGCATTTTTTGGAATATTTATACAGGGAAATACTAAGTTTCGGCAAAGAAAGTATATTTATTTGCTTGCTTTACTTAGTTTTCTTTGTTTCCTTGAAAAGTAAATTAAAAGTATGGACAATTAAAATCATGCTTTCGTTATCAGACAAAAATAAAATTGAAATATTTATGAATAAATAAAGGCGTAATTTCCAGAGACGTGAAATAGATTTTGGAATTACATCTGTATTATTTGCTTTTAACATTCTTTTAAATCTTCTTACTGAATATTTTCGTTATTAACTGAATTTTTTTCTACTTATTATAGGCAAGTCCATTTTCTTAAAATACGCAGAACGTATATATTACGTGAAACGAAGCCGTCAGTTTTAAGGGATTTTGAGTAATATTTTAAGTTTTATACAGATGTCGATTAAAAATATATTAAGACATTAAATTTACAGACGGAAGTTATAGCTCGGCTTCCTTTACCAGTGAAGTCCATAAAAAGCAGCCGACCCACGGCTTTCGAAATGTATAATTTAATGTATTAATATAATTGTTTATAAAAGAAAGTTACTTCTAATTGAAAGCAATGTTTTTTCATTGATTTGAATTGTCTCCATAACTTCAATGACTTTCCACGTCAATCTGAAACATTTTCCTAAAAGGGTAGAAAGTCAGAAATCTATGTGTTTCTATCGGAAAAGAAAAGAGAAATAACCGAAAGTTTTCCATATTGCATCCCCATCTCTAGATACTATTATATTGTAAATATATTGACTATAAAATTACGATCAGATGAATATAACGGATTAAGAGTAAATAACCATTTGGGTTTGATATTCTACATAAATACTGTTCAACTTCACTAATTAAAATTTATTTAAATAAAAAAAGTCTCTCAGTATTACAATAACTGGAATGCTTAACTTCATAAAACTTTTGAGGGTTGTTATTCAAGCAGTATCTCGAGAATATAGCGTTTTTACGATGATTTACAACAACTACAGTCAGTCTGAGATTTCTCTAGATCATTTCTAATTGGTGGGTTAACAATGACGTTGGTACATGCTTTTTTACTACATTTTACATTCCTCTTAGATCACAGAATCAATTTACCTTACTTACCACATTACTTCATTATGGCTAATTAATACAGACAAATCATACATTAGTATGATTGTTAGCCGCATAACATTTATCCAAAGTTGTCTGAAACAAAAGATTAATCTAAATTCGCCGCATTAATACCGTATTAAATTAGGGGACCAGTGGAAAAGAGGCAACCGTACATTTATACGGATTTTGATTTTTTGCCACAATCAAGTTGTTCCTGCCGTCTGGTATTTATTCCATTAACTATCAGCTACAAAATCTACCATCTAATTTCACTGCCAGTTTCTATAATTAGTAGACACCAACTCTTAACAAATAATTATTTCTTCTTTCCAATAAAATTTAATTTTGTGGATAAATATCCTTTTTCACTGATCTCTTCAATTGTAAAGCTATTTTTTTTGGTTAAGAAATTACTGGAAATTATAATACTACAATTCATGAACCATTTTTAGTATAACCAATATTAATTACCAACATTAATTTTTTTAAAAATTGCCTTAGGCTCCAACATGTCGCATCAACCATGGAAAAGTGCTCTACAGATTTTTACCTTTAAAAAAAAAAACCTTATTTTGCACAAACAAACCTTGCACCAAGATGCGCATTATTAATAATCAAAGCATTTACTTACTTTTTTTTACAAAACAAAATTTTCGTGATACATGAACACTTTTTTATTTTAACTATTGCAGTTGGATCCTAGAGACTCCGATCAATTTCTCTCGCTTCGTAATCAGCGAGTCCAAGGACTGCATTAAAATTTTGTTTTCCGACAGCCTGATAGAAGTTCTACTTCAAGATAAACTAATTACTTATGAAATATTATTTCTAAGGCGTCCGCATTTGATTCTGATGAATAAATTTATCAGAAATAAAATTCCTGTCTTTCTCTGTCAAAAAAGTTATTCTTCAAAGAAGTCTACTAATTACAAATCTATAATTTATTCATCCATTCTTTAAAATCAATGAACTTTCCTAATACTGGTCAAAATTGAAATATTAATATTTAAGTTTTTAAAAATAGTAAGACTCTCTTGTATGGCATCTTCTACAAAAGAAGAATATTTAAAAAAAAATAGCGTTTGGTAGCAATAATGATGTTGATTTTTCTTTTCTTCTTTCATCTTTAACTTTTTAGAGTACTATTTATTAACTGAAAATATTTGTAATTGCCTGAGCGTGTGCAGTCTTACTTTTCTATTTGAACATATTTCTTCTTTTTTAGTCTTCTTATCTATAAGTAGGCCGTGCTGGCGTGGTCGTGTGGTCTCGGCGGCGGCCAGCCGTGGCGTCCAGTGCGCCAGTTCCTGGGTTCGAATCCCGGCAAGGGCATGGCTGTTTCAATTTCCTTTCCTATGTTGTCCAGCCTCTTCTTCACTTTCTCTCTGGTCGGACGTCATTCCTTTATGGCGTCCTGGGGGAAGGCAACGGGAAACCACCCCCAGTATCTGTTCGCTAGTTTATCTACGGCTTCTCCTAGGGGTTCGCCCTTCGGGGGTCACTAGGTTCCGTAAACCGCGTAACTTCGTATATACGAAGATCGCACATCATGATGATGATGATGATCTATAAGTATCAGAAGACTAATTTTCCCGATTTGTCTGTTCGTCTGTGAACAAGTATTATTAAAATCTTATTAAATTATCATTAAGCAAAACAATCACATTTATAGTAATAAAATTACGAAGAAGAAAAGAACAGCACATGAATAAATAAATTGCATTTATAATAATAAGGAAAGTAAAGCACTAATTCAGCATAAATTAAACAAATAGGTTAAGGGTAGATATGGAGTAATGGAATTCTAAGGAGCAATGAAATTTTGAGGTGTTATGGTTTAACTTTGAGATAGCATTATTGTATTTTCTTTCATGTGTCAGAAGACGTTGCGAAGCATTGTGACTGATTTACTAATCCTATCACTACCTTGTTTATCTGTATCTTTTTATCCGCTTGTCTGCTTGTCTGTCTGTATGCATCTCATGCCAAAATTGTGGGACGGATTTCCTTGACACTTCATATGTTGCTTATTTAGGATCCAATTCAAAACAGGAAGATTCTTTTTCGCCCCCACCGCTGTCGCTTTTCAAAACTGATAATCCTCTGATATCCCTCACTAAACGGCGGGATTTCTATGAAAATTGGATGTTCCTTTATGGCAAACAGTACGATCCCCACTATTCGACGGATAGCTGAGGATATAACTCGTATGAGAAATTAATTGTGTATTTATCTGGATTTCTTCAGTTGTTAATTTTATCATGTACATTAACTGATCCCATAAAGAATAGTTCTTACAAAACTTCAAATAGAGTTTGTCTTTTTTCTTTTATTTGAAGTTCAAATAATTTTATTTGTATAAATAGGAAGCAACCTAATTTAAAAATAAATAAAAGTAACTTTTTAATTTTTAATATTTTTAAGAGAAATCGTCTATTGAATATATAAATACAGTGGAACCCCGCTATTCGTACACAATCCGTTCCAGGAGGCAGTTCGAATGGGATTTGTACGAATGGCGAATCATTTTTTCACATAAGATATAATATAAATTGGATTAATTCGTTCCAAAACCCAGAGGTGATTGCTTATTTAAACCTTTGTAATAATACTTTAAGCGTAAAATACATAAAAACTATGAAAACAATAAATATATAGGCGTCTCTTATTGTGTTTTTCTTTTTCAGTTTAGACGATATGATTGATTTCGCCATGCCAAACTGAGTTGCCAGGTCAGAGACACGAGTTCCTCTTTCAAACTTCGCAACGAGTTCTTTTTTCAATTCAATTGTCGTTCTCACTGCTTTCCTTTTAGGCTTAGTTAGTTGAATCAGTAATCTTTTTTGGACCCATGGCTGCACTATTTTCAATAAAAATAACAATAAAATATCACAAAGTTTCATGAAGCTTGCGTGGATGATGCGTAGCGTACGGAAGCTAGCAGGAGACTGAACTGAAGCGACCGCATGGGGCGGCCAGTAACAAGGTCCTGCTGTCCGAATCGCGAGCAAGCGTACGAATGGCGAGTTCAATTTTACTTGAAAAAGTTGGACGAATAACGAGTTGTACGAATAGCGAGGCGGACGAATGGCGGGGTTCCACTGTTTACATTTCTTACACATTTTCAATAAGTAAACCACACTGAACTGTATACGAAAATAGTCTTTATATATATAATGTAATAGATTTTTGTTTATTTGTTGTTTTTATTTCTATTTTTTTTTAATTTCCAAAAAGAGAAAAATGGTATATTTAAGATATCATATTAATATACCGTTTTAAGGATATCTGAAACATGTCAATACTTTTTTAATTTTTAAATTTTTTCATATTTAAAGAGTGAGTTACTGGTCATTTTTTGTATGTATTCTTAGCCGCACATAAAATTGTTTTAATAGTTTCATATTACTTGTTGCGTTTTTTAATTAGTAAAACAATTATATATGCTGGGTGATTTTTTTTTCCAAAAGCAATAAGGTTACGAGTGGTTGAGCTTTGATAGACTTTAACTGAAAATTGTATTTGGAGTCTTTTCTGCAGTACAACAATGTAATGTAAGGTAACAACCAAGACTCAGAAAACCACGAAACACAACAATGGAAGCAAAACTTTACATTAGAAATATAGTGAATATTTTTTAAGAAATACGTATGACGTCAGAACTTCATAAAATCTATTATATGATAAGTTATAAGGTACGGCTATCTTACACTTTTCGACTGTCCGCTTATCTGGTCATTTTTTTCTAGGCAAATCTATCTGACAACTCCTTTATGTCATGTAAGATAGCATAGAAAGCAGCTTCTCCTTTAAGAGACGATGTCTTACAGCCAAGTTTCCGAGCATAGTAAAGAAAAAGAATTTGTTATTCTTTTGATAAACGTCTCATTGATTTCAATGATATTTGGACATATTAGTTTGGAGATCGTAACCGGATGTTGTAATCAAAGAAAACCGGAAAATAGATAGTGCTGTTGAGGAATGATCACTTTTTCGTAGGAGTCCGTGAGGCTAGGAAATTTGACTTTGTCTAATCGTTTCTCAACGACACGACCGATATCCGGTTTTCTTTGTCTAAAACTGCCTGTCCTTAATTCTTCAATTGTGTTCTAAGTTAAATAAGTTGTAGAACGTGAATTTTAACAACACTATTTACAATTGTTATTGATTTTTAATTTCAAAACTTATTTTCTCATTAAAAACATAATATTAATTTAGTAATTATTAAAAGCACAATTATTACAATTAATAATCAAATGTAATGATGTATTTAATAAACTTCATATAAAACAATAAGTTTTAACCCTGCACATAAATGTAGCATAAGCATATATAGTATATATATATATATAGTATATATAATTATGTATATGTGTGTGTGTATATTAACGCTTTTTGTACGTGAATTAATTACGCTTTTCAGCTTTTGTACAGATTACGAAATTACCACCTTCATTATTATTTTAACTACAGTCTCCCGCGAAAATATCTAATTTTTCAACCTAAGTCTCGCGAGTAATCATTTTGAATGTTATTATTATACCCCAGCAAGAACAACATAAAAACTTTACCTATGTTATCTTTTCAATAAAACCATGCCGGAATATCAGTATTTTAACTCAACTGATCGAGCAATAAGATAAGATCTTATCTTTGCCTGAAGATCTGTCCAAACTAAATTCTAGATAATGTTATTGTGGAAATATCCCTGCATTTTCATGTTCAGGAAATTAAAAACATATGTTTAAGCATATGCTTTTGAAGTATTAGTTCCACGACCATTATTCAGATATAGGAGACTTTGCTGAAGGGAAAATCGCACTCACAAAGACGGAGGTGAAATAACTTATCTGAGAATCCATTCCCGTCCTGATGATTTAAATTGTGATAGAAATTCGACAAGCGTTTAACCTTATTTGCAACTAATGAATTCTAATATGTATATAAATGTTTCACAAATAATTATGAAAATCTTAAAAGCATACAATATTGTTTTATAATGCATTCCAAAGTTGCACGGAACTCCAACTTTTAACAATCATCATAAAAAAAGTTGTTAAATAGTAAAAGTAAAGAATATTATGTAAAGTACATCATTCAATTTCGGTAAAGAAAATGATAATAGATCAACTAAATGAAGCAACAATAATTAAAAACCTTAAAAATGTCTATTTTCACATAACTACAAATTTAATCTCTGTATTTCAACAAGAAACAAACAGTTGTGAAACTTTAAAATTGAAATTGACATTTAAATAAAAAAAAAATCGTAAAAACTTAATGATTTAAGTAATTCAAGAAGATGTGTTTGCATCCAAAGACAATGAAATACTGCATTAGAAAAGAGATTACCCTATTACTTCAGAGCAAATGATTTTTTTTTTGTAAATCCTAAATTCTTCGTCTATTAAATGAAATTTCTACAGTATAGATCTACAGGTTTCGTTAGGCACTAAGAACCTACTCAACTTTCTAAGAAATAATTTTTTTGTCTCTGATCCAAAGTAATTATTTCGTAGAAAGTTGAGTAGACAGACGATGAGACGAATATTGTTAATTTGATTTGAAATTGCAGTGCCGTCAGCCAATAAGGCTTCAGAATTCACATTAAAAATCTAAAAGAGGGGAGATCCGGTAGTTCAATGGTTCAGGCCCAGGACTGCGGACTGGAGGACACCGGGTATAATTCCAGGCGGTGGTCGCATGTTTTTCCACGGTAATTTTTTCTGCAAACGGACCGTATTGTCAACCAATTCTCTGGTAAATGGATTTCTTTTTCGAATGGGCTAAATGGATTAAATGGTTGATTGTTAAAGGCGGAAGGGCTTGGGGCTGATCTTCCGACCTCAACTAGTACCGCTCGTCGAGAATCAGTGGGAACCTAAACTTCTCGCTCACCTCAGGGTCTCTATGGCTTGTTGTGGTTCTTTTTTTAAAATCTAAAATAAACTGTACTTTAGGTGTACTTATGCATTTTGCATGAATTAACTAATTACTTTTAAGTTCCAGCTCTCAGGAAACAATAAAAATGTTATTCGAAAAATAATCTTAAATAATCATCCTTAAAGCATTTCTAAGTCGTAGAAAAATAGTATATACGCCCATCAACAGTGTAATAAAAGAATGGTTGACTTGAGTCACCGTATTTTAAAAGATTGCTGAAATATTCAAAGAAATAAAAACAATCAATTCAGAACTGATATGCTAATTATAGAAATCGACAAAACTATACTAGAATTTGACATTCGAACATAGTTTCACAGTGTTTTCAGAAAATGAAAACGTTCCAATATCCGGCTACAGGGTTTCAGTGTCCAACACTGAGAGTGCTGTAACGTTAGAGATTAACAGTAATGGAATTGTTGTGTGTATAATAACCGAATTGGTTGCTAGAGCACTTTTGAAGAAATAAAATAATTTAAAAAAAAATATTACTTTGAAAACAGTGAATGAAGATTTAATTATATTTGTATTTATCTATTTATCTTTAAGTTTCTTGGACGCTTATTATCTACTAAGAATAGAAATGGATCCTGCTTTCATTTCGGCACCTCACAACTCCTTGGAGAAAATAATCATCCACACACACACAGACACCTTCTCTCGCCTTCTTGATTTTTCCTTTGATCTCGTGCATTCCTACGAAACCCGCTTCAACTTGCTCAAAAAACAGTTGGTGAATATTCATTAGATGCAAATGAAGCGTAGGTGGCTTCTATTTTTTTTTCTTTCAATTAAGCAATTTCCTCAGGTTTGTGCAATGGAGGCTAGAAACACGCACTGCATGCAATAATAATAATAAAATAATCGAATACAGTTCTTTTATTCAGCCTTTTAGCCGCAACTACTTTTATTGCTGACAAACATCTGCTTCTCTGTAACGTACACTCTGTATTTGCTTTTAACTCGGCGGAAAAATGATACTCTTGAAGACACGGAAAGTGCATGGCCTGGATGACTCAACGGTGAGTATTGATTCGTAATCGCTCACTCTTTCAAATATTGGACGGGGTTTTAATGTGGAAAGAAATCCAATAACTGTACAAAACTCGTGCTTGGTACCTCTTGTAAGTACTTCATTGAAGCGAAAGTTCAGTAAATATTATTCTTCAATAAATTATGCAAAAAGACAAAAAAAAAAAAAGAACAACGACTAATCAAACAATTTTCAATTACAATTCCTTTATTTTTCTACATCCGCATTGCAACTAGATCCTGCGAGATATTACAGTTTTTTATAATTCAGATGCATATTAAAGACTTTTACAATGGTTAAAACAAAAGAGTCGTAAAATGTACATGTAATTGGAAATACTTATGTCAAGGGCGTATATAAGGGAAAGGGGGCGAGGGGGCCCGGGCCCCCCCTCCCCCCCACCCCGAAATAATGAAGGTTTGTCCCCCCAACGTTTTTTTTTTTTTGGTTGAACAGATAGACTTTCATCGTTTCTTTTTTTTGGTTGAATTGATTTTTTGACCCGGGGCCCCCCCCCCCCGAAATAATGAAGTTATGTCCTCCCAACGTTTTTTTTGGTTGCACAGATAGTTTTCCATGGGGTGTCTACTTAAAATTACTTAACTTAACCTTACATTAATCTTGGGCCCCCAAAAAAATATATTCTATATTCGCCACTGACTTGTGTACTTATGTCCGTCCGTTTGTTTGTGATGACTCAAAACTATAGTCTCCAAATTTGAGAGTTTAGAGATAAGTGTAGAATTTTACAAGAAAAACTCCTATTGATTTTGGTGAAAAAAAAAAGGAAGCACACGGAACTATTTAGTATAAACCGTTACCGTAAGTCAATGAATAACTGGAACTTTTCTTTAATATTTTGC
>JAFIDM010002131.1:42967465-43036125 GCA_023159025.1 Thereuonema tuberculata | reverse complement strand
TATTTTTTCATTAATTCAGTCACTAGTTATATGAAATGTTTTGATATAAGCGGAATAAAGAAGTTATGAAAATGTTTTACTTTTCTTGATAGAGTATTACGGTTCTTTTGTACGTGGAAGTAGAACATTTAAGTTACAATTGTCACATACAATTTATCAATTTAGGGAATTTAAATATTTATTATTTAACAGTGAACTGCACTAAGAAACAAATTAATTAACTTAAGTCTTTGCAGCCACAAGGTCTTCTGAGATATTAAATTGCTTCATTAATAAACTTTAAATTCATTAATCCTTTCAGTAATTATCAGTACGTTTCCTAGCTGTTGCAGAAAAGTAAAAAACTTTTAAAATTAGCTGCATTATGATTAATTTGTAATTCAAATTAGTTGAATGTCGATATCAAAAGCAAATTTGCACAATGTTTTATAAAATAAAATTAAAAGTATTAATTTATACATTCAATATTGATTCCTGACCATTATGCAAAAATTAATCGAAAATTACAATAGTTTAGTTTTATTTGGTTGTTTTATCTCGAAAATTGATTACAAAATAGGAAAATATACGTAAATAAAAATCCACTTTATTAGTAGATACTAAAAAATAAGAAATATTAATATAAAAAAAAATAGAAACCGACTGAACATTGGGATAAATAGATCACTATAAATAAATTGTTTTTTTTCACTTTGAAATAATTAGCACTTATTAACAGCTTTCCTTTATTTCTAAGAAACTATTTGATTGTTATGAATGAAAACAAGGTCACGTTTTAAATTAATTATGTATGGAATTAATCCACAGTGAATTAATGATTGTTGGCCGCAAGAGTAATTTTGCTTATTGTCAAAAATTTTATTGATTACCTGTTTCTGTTTGTATTTATTTCTGTTGTCATAGTCTGCATGAAGGTTTCGCAGCTCGAGCCAAAGTCATCAATTTGAACTTACAATTGATGAATTCATTATGCAATAATTACGTCATGTTTATGAGATGCTTTGGAGAAAGATACAGAGTCAACATTGTTAATTGAACATTTTTAATAGTTCAGGAATTCTGTCAGTCAGAATATAAATATCTGCTAATGATAATATTTCGGCTATCTCAAAATTTATATGCTGTATCATATTCATGTACTGATATGCGTATTTGTAGATGACGCTTTGTAAAGGTGATGCTTCTGAATGAAGTTTTTTTCCAGAAAGAAAATGGCAGTTCGGCAAAAATAAGATAGCAGATTTGATATTGACTTAATTAATTTATAATATCTATTTATGAAATTTTTATGAAACTTAAAAAGAATTTTATTTTCTGTGTTCAATATCATTTGAAGAATGTTATACTATTTTATGACATTTTTAGTTTTTTTTTTTTTTATTATCAATCTTTTAGAATTTAACTTTTATTAGTTTATTGAACGTAATTGGTCAGTATCTCTAATTAGCTTCTGAAAATTTATCACAAAATCAAAAAAAATTTTATAAATTAATAAAAGTAAATTAACAATCGAACATTAAAAAAAAAAAATTCTGTTAAGTTATATTTTTGTAAACAATGACTACAAATGGATGGTGTTTTGCATTATTTTACCAAGCGCCAAAATTCGATTTTGAGATATTCGCATAATCTCAAAAGGCTATGTATTACTTCACATTTTTTATGGAATGAAGAGTGTTATATATCAAAACGGACATACTTTTACAGGATAATTCTGAGCAATAACAAAATTAATAATGTCGTTAGTCACATAACGCAAATCTTATTCGTTAAGATTAGTCGATTGGCGTTTATTCAAAATCAATTTTCCGGCGAATTATATTGAGGCAGCAAGCAGCAACAATTTTGTATAGAGAGTTTACATCTTTTCTCTAGTAGATGGAGCAGTAGTCTAAAAAAGTCTAATTTGGCGCTTGGTCAAATGATGCATAATAGCATCCAGATGCACTTTAAAAGAATGCATAATTACAAAGAAAAAACAGCATGAAAGAATACATACATATGAGTTTTGCATCTTATAAGAGTTATAATAAGTTTTTATATTGAAGTTAAGAGCGAAATTAAAACAGGTGCAGGTTATCTGTTTATCTTTGTATGTCGTATGGTATGAAACAGTGCAAAATACGACAAAAGTGTCAAAGACGAAATGAAGCATAAGATATTCCATACCAGGGGTTCTGAAACTTTTCGAATATTGTACCACTTAAATAAACTGCTAAAAATTCATATACCACCATATGCATATTTTGTAATTCGAACTTTGCGCAAGCGAGGGTATGGTAAAAGGACAAACAGAATAAAAAAAACAATATTGTCAAAAAAAATCATAGTTTTTTTTTTGTTACTTACAAAAAAATCCTAAAAATTAGTCAATCTATCGTTTTGCTATCACAATGCACCATTAGTAGTACAAGTACCTCAGATTGAGAATCCGTGCTCTACACTATGAATTACTATGTATAGATTTGATTGATAGAAATTGCACAAGTCTGTATTTAGGACATTAGATACTAATACAGTAATTCCCATAAATCGAGCTTGTTCCTTAACAATGAATTAATTCTGAATGTGGATAAACCTCTCTCTCATTTCCACTGGTAGATGCATTCTATTCAAATGATTTCCTCTGCATTGTATTTAACTGATAGAAAAAAATTGTTTTAATCAATTTCCTGCCAGTTTCTGTCACACGTATTTTTATTGATACTTATACATTTTGTTTTGAATGTCCGCACTGTCTTGCAGTAATTAGAATAAAGGGTAGACAGAATTTGAAGGATAAAGTCACATTTTCCATTAAATTTGGAAAATACTCCGATTTATCATTATTTAAAAGTTTACTATTACCAAAAGTTATTAGAAACCACTTGAAATTAAATATGATGGGGTGGTCGATAACATTTGTTTCATTTGCACTCTTTACAATTAGCAGACTCCTATTAAACAAATCAAACAGGATATCAGTTACTGATGAAATTAGGTAGCATTCGCTAAAGTTTCAGTGGAAATAATATTGTAGTTTAATAATTACGTTTAGTTTTCAATTTCAAGTTAATTATTCAAGTAGTTATTAAATAAAGTTAATTATTAGTTTCGAATCCACAAAAAAAAATCCCTCTTAATCAACATTCACTGATTGTTAAAAATCAATCGGATTTTTAAAGGAGTACTGAAGGT
Source organism: Thereuonema tuberculata (assembly GCA_023159025.1). Taxonomy (NCBI): domain Eukaryota; kingdom Metazoa; phylum Arthropoda; class Chilopoda; order Scutigeromorpha; family Scutigeridae; genus Thereuonema; species Thereuonema tuberculata. The sequence goes on along the minus strand of JAFIDM010002131.1, from coordinate 43,032,948 downwards.
TCTCCAATCAATTATTTACATAAATCAGAAAACAAACATATTTAAAAATATAAGGTACATGGGCCAAATAAGGCCCGATCGCAAATAAGGCCCATCCTTCGTTTTATTAATAGAACGTTGACAATTTACCAACATTAGTTATGTTTCAGACGGGTCCTGGCTTCTAGCGGCTACACCAAAACTTAAGTCCGTTGAAGTGGATAATTTCACCATGTTTGTTTCAATTGAACAGTCGCCCGAAGCTTTTGTTGTTACTATTTCAACTTAATTTGATAAATCGCCTGCATTTTTTGACAACTTAATATACAGAAACATATACAGAAACACTCTTGCAGTAAAAATATAAAAAATCTTTAAATTGATCATTTCTAAGAATTCAAAAAAATGTTCCTTAACAATGAATTAATTCGGAATGTGGATAAACCTCTCTTCCACTTCCACTGGTAGATGCATTTTACGTTAGGTGGGCCTTATTTGGCCCATATACCTTAATTATAAGTTTCCAATTAGAGTTTCTGCATGAAAAATGTTAATTGATTTTTTGCCTATATATTTGTTTCTTCATTCCATTTTTTTTGTTTTGTTTTCCAAAATTAAGTAGAGTTGAAATTGCATACTAACATTTCTTATTAAGAATTCCGTTTTCTACAATACTGTTGATTTATTGTTATTTTGTTTTTGACAGAATACTATGGATGGATGGACATTCCTTTATTTCAAACATTTTCAACATTCAACATTTTGCTTCTTCTATCGCAAGGTGCCTGAATGTCTTTAGCACTTCAAAACTATAGGTACTTTCAGAAATGGCACTTTAAACTAGATGCATTGCATTTTACTTTCCCAAGACTAAAGATCCAAATTTATTAAGGCAATTTTGTGGGCAGATCCAATTTCAATCTTCTTTCTAAGTTATTTTGGTTCCAGTTTCAGATAATACTTTAATTTCTTTACTCTATAACTTTCGCTTTAACTATTATTCCAGAGACATTTTTATACTTTCATAGAAATATGTAACTTCACAGCATAATAATTGCCTAATAACTGAATGATGTGAAAAAGTGACCTTATATTAAATAATCCAAGTGTATGAAAGAATATCGTAATTTTATCAAGAAAACAGGATTGAATAGTGAAAGTGTGGTTCAAGCAAAGTAGCTTCAAGACATTATCCTTTTCCACACCTAAATCTAAAGATCACTTTAAATAATTAGATTTGTCAATCCTGCACTTTTGACTTAATTCCAGTCTCGCACCACTTGATTCCGACCTAATTAGAAGATGCATTTGTTAATTTTGTTGAATTTCTCTGGAAGAAAGTAATTAGACTGGTGCAGGCAACTGTTGCCATATATTTTCTGCAAACGCACTCCACATCGTCTTGTGTGCCAAAAACAAAAGTCGACTGATCTTAACGCTGATGTGTTGGCAGCACAAGGCGGTCTGGGTTGGCCGGGAAGACGCCGTCGTAAAGAACAACATTAGACTGCTCAAAAGGCATTTGAATGGATCGACCGCTTAATGAACAAACACTTAACATACAACGATTTTGTAAAAATTAGAAAAAAAAAAATGTTTTCTTTCAAAACAGGAATGTTCATTGACTACGAAACAATTGCTTCTCATTATAAATAAACAAAAGTAAAAATCAACTTTATCAACTCCTTGCCCTACTTCTTGGCTTTGTAGAAAAGAGGCATTTGTGAATAAAAATAAAAAAAATAAAGAGTCAAGGATATCATCTAAATAAATTACTCTCGGAGCCAGTGAGAAAAGGATTTTTTAAACGTCTGTTTGGAACTCTTTACTCTTTAAAGTTTCCCATTTTCTCTCAGACAGGATAAAGATAAACTTAATGATAATAGACACATAGATTCTTCTTTCTAAAATTAACAAAAAATTAAAGCAAAGTATTGGTAAATTGGTAATAATTATTTAAAAGCCCATAACAACTGTGTTTCATTCTTCTTACCTTAGAAGTTATTATAACAGTATTTAATATAAATAAATCAATATATCTATAACACAGTTATAGATATTGTGGATATTATTATTTGTATCCGGAAGGTTCAAATAAAAATCTCATAATAAGTTCTTAGCTGAATTATAATTTATCAAATTATAAGAACTTTTTTTTTAGTTTTATCCACAAATGTTGTGGATTCCAAGAAATTTACCAAATGTTGTTCCAACCCACATTTACGAAATTCCTATAGGCTTATTATTGTTTTGCTGGTAACAGTTCTAAGAATATTATTTTTAGTATTCCAACTTTTTTTTCTATCTCTTTTCTATTTTGATCAAGCTTTTTGAAGAATCTTTTAGCGATTAATCTTCCTGTAATCAACGTCGAACATGGATTGTTGATTTCCAGAAGCCAGGAATATCGAACTAACGATTTTCGTTGGATTAAATCAGAAAACAAATTCTATCTGAAAATCATCTGAAAATCATTCAATTCAAACTTGCCAATTACAGTTTGGAGATTTTTAGATATGGCTATTATGTTATATATTGATGATAATCTACACCGTTATTACAAATGAACTGTTAATAATTGAATTGTTAAGTGCATATTTTTATTTAAATACAATAGCATTTTGATTAAGAATTTGTCATTCTTAAATATTCTCAAATTTCATTGGTAGTATATATAGTTTGGTCATATTTTCTTAAAAATTCTGAAAATAATTATTTATTTATTTCAATATCTGAATCAGTTCAATCATAGACATCTAATTCGAGATTCTGGATGCAGTTAACTTTTTGGGGGAAGGAATTCTATCTCGGGAGTTTTTAGTAATCCCTACTCTATTCTTGATTCCAGTTCAATTTTCGATGAAAGTCTTTCCAATTCTTAGCTCTCGTTCCCTCTTTTGCAAACCACAAATAGAGAGAAGAGCTTCCGAACGCCTCACAATCAGTTTTTTTACTTTCTACTAGAAAATATCTCAGCAAAGGACCATATTTACAATTCTCCTCATGCAAATTCTAATCTTTTCATTCCATAGCATATGGCTCATGCTTCTAAAACGCTGATATCGCATGTATAGCAAAGACAGATATACCTATTATTTTTTCAAAAATGAAAAAAATGGTTGGTACTTGTTTTTTGTATCTATGTACCAATTTGTATAAATACATTTGATAAACTTTTTGGATACCAGTCTATCTTGATTAATTGAAGTTTTCGGTTGAAAACTTTCAGTATTGAAGTGAAATAAAATTATCATGTCACTGTGTTGATTTATGTAAATAACTTCAAACTTCAATAGAGAATTTTCAATTTCTAGTGAAAGCTGCCTATTTGATATCATTGGGTCTTGCTTGATTCGGTAATTACGCTCTAAAATGATTTCTTACTTTCATATTATACTAAGTATACATTTATGATATAAGACTTTAAGGATATATTTGATTGACTTAGAGATAAAAAGTTGTTGTTTTTTAACTGTCGCTAATAAATGAATGAACTAAACAATCAATCTTATAACGAACAAAAGATAAATTTAAAGGGAATAATAAATATGATTTTATTTTGCTTATTTAATCATTATTTACAAATAGATTCATTACTTACATTTAGCTCTCTTTTACTTAAACTGCCTAATATATGGTACATTTTTTTTTAATTTAAATTTTAACAGCGACGTTATCTTTGGTAATGTTTACAACATTGTTTCTGTAATTTGATTCAAATATAAAAATGTGAAAAAAGTCCCCTAAATGTATAATCGCACTATATTAATAAATGAAAACCTCACTGGCACAGTCGAGGGTCAATTTTAGCATTTTGTAGTATAAGTAGTCTTTATTGCTTATAATATTGTTGTCTTAGAAACTTACAATTCGAGAAAAAATAAGTTCTTTTTGCTAATAAAATAGTAGCATTTATTTTGCTCAAGAAATGGTTAAGAATCAAAATGAAATAGCAATGGATAACTTTTTATTTTCCTATTAGTTAATTCGAAACGTCGACTTGGAACAAAATACGCATGACTGTCCTCTTACAAATGTTGTTTTAATGTTATGTGTAGATTCTATTTAATTAGAAATCTATCCACATAATATGAACAGAAGCAAATCCTTAGCGAAGCCTAGTAAAGAAAGAAGCATAAGTGACTATGGAGAAGCGCTCTGTCAATGTTAGGTGTCGGATCGCATAAAATTGAAGAAATTAATAAAGCATTTCAAAGAAAAGTCATATGAAACGAAGCATCAATGATGATTGATTCTTCATGTAACATTTTTATATTTAATGAAAATCCGAAACTTATAACGTATTCTTGCCAGACCTTATTTCCAGGAATTTTTGATTTAGCCTTTCCAAAAGGAAAACTATTTTTGAAAAACTTTCAACCACTACTCGGAAAAAATCCTTGTTTATTGTGTCTTAATTTTTTTAGTGAATGAATGCAGTACAAATTTATGTAGAAGCGGAAAAGTTACCCATATTCTGTTCATTTGAAGTTGGTAGATAAGAAAGTTTGGCTAATTTCGACCTTTGTAGAATTTAGGAATAGTAAGTTTTGGGACGTATTTAAAAGTGATCAGAACGTCGTTACTGAACTTCCAAATTCAAGTACTAATAACAAATCGTAACAATCATAACAAAATATAAGCTGACAACAAAAATTATAAAACAACAACAAAAACAAAATTTATTAAAAAAAACTGTTAAAACAAAATTTTAATCAACTTAAGCATTTTTCCATTGTTTTTGTACCTTTTTTTTTGCATAATTTGTGTAATGGAATGCTTTCATCTACTATTTGTAAGCACTTTATTTTCGGAAAGATTGTACTAAGTTCCAAAATTAACTGTTTTATTGTGAAATTTTAAGCAAGAAGTTAAAAATGTATATAGTGCTTATTTTAAATAATTATCTTTCATTAAGATTACTGTGTATTTTTATATTATTTGAAATGCCTTCATATTTGTGCATTAAATATTATATTTCAAGCCACAGTGAAGCTGTGAAAGAATTCAATTGCTAAACGTGTCAATGAAATTGCCGAAAATTTTAGAATTTCAGTAATTACTTTTCAAGGATATATCACATTTAGTGAACAAAAAAGATATATCTGTCTAAATTCCGGAATGCCGTGAAACCGCGATCTCCCTTCATAATTGAAAACACCGACGCAACTCTATGAACAGCTGTCTAGGACATCTAATGATGGTTGATTCTTCACTGTTGATTCAAGTGAAAACTTTGTGATGTGCACTCACATCAGTTAGATACTTTAATTAAATTGCTCATTTGCGGTACTCTTATTTCGCCAGATTACCATTAATGGAACTAAGCCCCTAATATAACTCTCCACACTTAAGAGCATTTATAGTTAGTAACTATTCTGCTGTAGGTATAGGAGATTAAAGAGGTACTTCAAAGCACTAATTTTCCTTTCTCTCTTCCTTGTCTCTTGACTGTAAAGATCTAAATCGAATCTAATTCAAATATTTCTCAAAATTACCACATTAAAAGGAAAAAATCAAATTGAACACGATATTTGAAATAAGGTTTTTTAACTGTGAAAGTGAAAGGCAAATTAAAGCTTATAGTCTTGCATTGCTTTGTTACTATCTATTCAGTTGATTTTCATCTTATCTTTGGTCTTTTTCAATTTATTTTCCTTTTGAAACAAAATCTCATGTTAATAAAAGGAAACACCAATCCTTAACTCTTCAATAACCATCTTAATCTCTTCAATGTTTCAATTCTCTGAACGAGAATTTTTTTCAGGAAATTTACAAATGAGAAAAATAACATCTTTCTTCCATTTCTAACAGAAATGCAGTATAACAATCAATCAAAAGAATACAACAACGTTACAAATAAATTCCTTCTTTTCATTATTACAGATAATGAAAATAATCAAGCAAATGAAATTACATCTTTACCAATAATTTTTTCCTTTTCATTATTAAAGACAATGATACAACCTTTTCATTATATCGATGAAGTACAAATAACGTTACAATACAATTTACGATAAATTTAGTTTTAACTTAACGTTCTTATTATTGTTAATAACCTTTACAAATAATTCAAAGAAACTGTATTCATTTTTAATGATCTATCTCTGTTCATACACTTTACCATATTAATAAACCCAGTTTCCAACATATACCGTTCCGTTTCATCTTTGGGTTCATAAATAATCTCTACTATTGGATCCGGATCATGAGACATTCTTATCACATGATTTGCCCAATCTGATAAAAATGTCTTATGAACAGAGATAGATCATTAAAAATGAATACAGTTTCTTTTAGATTATTTGTAAAGATTATTAGCAATAATAAGAACGTTAAGTTAAAACTAAATTTATCCTAAATTGTATTGTAACATTATTGTGTACTTTATCGATATAATGAAAAGGTAGTATCATTGTCTTTAATAGTGAAAAGGAGAAAATTATTTGTAAAGTTGTAATTTCATTTTCTTGTTTATTTTCATTATCTGTAATAATGAAAAGAAGGAATTTATTTGTAACGTTGTTGTATTCTTTTGATTGATTGTTATACTTCATTTCTGTTAAAAACGGAAGAAAGATATTATTTTTCAGATTTGAAGAAAATTTTCGTTCAGAGAATTGAAATATTGAACAGATAAAGATGTTTATTTGAAGAGTTAAGGATTAGTGTTTCCTTTTATTAACTTTTTTTAATTTTTCTCTGTCAATTCAATTACTTGCATTAATTGATTTAATATATTTAATTTCAGATTTTATTCTGTAATATTAATGGATTCCAGAAATAAAAACAAACCTAAATCTTAATTCAGAAACAAGAAATACTGCATCTTAGAACAAAGAAATTAAAAAAAATCTTATTTATAAAAAATCATGGACCGATTTTTTTTATTCTATTATATTATTTAAGATACGTTCATACGTTGATACGTTGTATTTTACGTTCATCATTTAAAGTAATGTAGGCCTAAATTATGTAAGCAAAATGCAGGGTGTTTCGGAAATGGTAGACAAAGCGAAGAGATACGGGTTCCAAAGGTCATTTTGAGTCGAAAATGTTCTATGACATTTTGTTGTACGGGCCATAGTTTCAGAATTAGGAAATCAATGCTTTCGGAATGGCCCGTAATCAATGAAAGCTCAGTTGACTTTAGGAAGCGTAAGTAAATAAGGTAAAGGTTTACTGCAAAAAGCAATCCGGATAACAAATGTCATGACTAAAAAAAGGTATGATAATGACAGGAATGCTGAAAATAACCGCCTCCATGTTCTAAATAAACCTGTGCTCCGTTATTAGGGACCATTCCAAAAGCATTATTTTCCAAACTCTAAAACTACAGCCCGTACAACAAAATATCGTAAAACATTTTCGACACAAAATGACCTTTGGAACCCGTATCTCTTCGCTTTGTCTACGATTTCCGAAACACCCTGTATTACGTTCTTAAATATGTGAGTTTTATTTTTCCTCAACGTGATAAACACTTAAGTATTAAGATAAACACTTAAGAAAGTAATACTATGTACAAACTTTTAATACTTACTCTAAAGAAGCTGCCATTGACAGCCATTTTTAATTATTTTAGAAATTCAAATCCTTAAAATAGAAAATAAGATTTCTCCAGTCAGATTATAACAGATTTCTTAAATAAAAGTTTATTTTCTTTGAACAATGATTTAAATAAAAGCTATTAAACATGTTTATTTTTAATTCTTTTCAACGATATTGAAAAAGTAAGTTCAGCAGAATTAAGATTTATTTAAGAAATTAGCGTTTGTTTTCGAATTAACTGAGAAATGAACATTTCCAAATATCATTAAGTGATAAAAATAATTCTAAATATATTCAAGAAGAAGATTACACATTTTATATTTTACAATTAATTAGTTTCTGTACAAAGTTGACTGTTGATCAATAAATTAGAAAAACTGTTGATAACATTAACTCTTCTGGTAACAGTTTTTGTTACTCTTATTATAATATTAAAGAACACTACTATTTTCTTCTAGAACTTTCTTTTAATCCCAGGATCTGCTTTCTGAAATAAAATAGTTATTTTAAAGTGCCTTATATCTTCTTGATAAGTTCACTGTAGATATCAGTACTGATTTATGACATCTATAATTTGGTTACTATTCACTAACTTGATTCTTGTCTTTTTATATCGTATCTCATATTTTTTCAGGAACACGTTATGCCTTAACACTTCTATCGGCATTCCAAACGAATGTTTCGTCGAATAGCATTACAATATTCGATTTACAATATTCGTACAATATTCAATGATATCTACTACTTAACAAATGTTTAAAATAGTTTGATCTTGATCTGAACCATTTAAAGCTATGCACACATCATTTTCTCCACCATATTACTTTGGAGAAAGATATTCCTTCCATGCGACGTGTTGTGTGGTGGAATCGATCTTCATTTCTCGATACAATTATTTTGAAAGTCGTATCATTTTGTTTATTGATATAAACAAAACTATGTTGCATGTCGTGACACCTTGCCATTAACAATACTATAGCAATTGTTCACTATTGCATTTCTGCAACTTTGTTTAGGCACAAATAACAATATAGACTATATATTTCATTTTCTATCATACAACTTTCTTGTGGGAGAATATTTGTTTTCTTTTAGGTAATTCAAATATTATAAATATCGACATTCTTAAATAAAAGTAAATAAATAAAAATACTGATATAGTAAAATAATGATATTCTATTAAAAAATAACATTCAAAATTTTATATCTTTAAGGTATATTTTATCTTTCTTATGTAAGGAATATATTTTGATGAAGAGATCTTTCTATTCAAAAATCAATTCTTGAAGCCTGAAGTTCTTATAACTGTAGTACACAATTGCAATCTTCGAATCTTGTAATATTAATAATGGAGATATCTTTCGACAAAAGTAATAGTAGATATTATACACTGATGTAATAGAAAAAGCACTCATCCTAAATTGCTATTTGTTTGTTTGGAAGGAAAGTCGAATAATCAACTGTGCTTCATCTATGAAAACAAATTTAAAGTGTTTACCTCATATATTAAAAATTCATCTCAGTTTCCGGAAAATATTCTTTTTGTTTACTTTTCTTCTTTACTGTTATTTCATAACTCGTTTATTTTCGCAGCGTATTGAGATTCACAGAAACTAATTTTAGTTTTGATCTTAAAGTTTTATCAAAAACTATCATATTTACAAAGACTTACATAGGACAAAGTTTGGCAGAGTATCTTCCGAAATTGAATTTTGTCCCTTGTGTATATGAGAAGAAATTTGCTTGAGAAACTAAAACGAATTCTAGAACTTTTGACAGTTTAGCTATCACTGTTTAACGAGACTAAACTAAGTATTTTTTGATTTGATTAAAATGAATTAAGGCTTTTAAACCAACGAATATGTTATTTAACTGAGAATATTTTAACTGCATTGTTTGTGGTTAGGTAACGTGATAGTTTCAAAAAATACCATTTGTAAAATTATTGTTTTATTTTTTATTTGACAAAAGCAAAAATTCAAAAATTTTAAGGAATATGATTCAAGTTAGCTTTTAATATTTCGTTTTAAAACTTATTAAAATAAATTTTTAGTCATAATGTTACCTAGGAAATTAGAAAAGAAAGTAAGTAAAGTTACTTGACAAAACAATCAATGTATGTCCTCTCCTTATAACTTATAGAACCAATTCATAGAGATGTTCATCAAATTGGTTATGCATATTTAAGGACTAGGTCGTTCAGGCACACCCTGGTTCCCTAAAGCAGTGGCCTTTCACGAGGTTGATAGGGTCTGAAATTGGTTCGAATCCCGAAATCGGCATGGGTGTATTTTTCTTTTACTGTTCCGTCATTTCTAGGGTAATATGCGATCTGTCTCCTACCTGGAACACTTCTGCTTCTTATTAAGTCCAAAACCGTAAAATGTCAAGAGCCTGGGCATTGGAGGAAACAGTTGTAAGGCTAATTTAATGTATGAAAGACAAGCATATTTCAATATACGAATGTATGACTAGGGTCCTTGTCGAGAAATTAAGGCGAGAAGAAGCATTAAATCGGAAACAGTGAAGTTATTAATTAAATAAAATTAATCTTAAATAATTAATCCATTTAATAATCCTTAATGTATAAGAGAGCTGTTATGTGATCTACACAGATGAACTTTATTTGCAGATTTTTTTTTTTTTCAGAATTAAATATTCGCTTTCTATATTTTTAACAGATTATCATTTCTTGTTAAAAAAAAAAATACAACTTTAAATAATAACCCCCCCCCAAAAAAAAAAAAAATAAATAAAAAAATTAAGAAATAACACAGAAATTTAAGGAAACAATTTAAGGGATTTCTTTTTGATTTTTTTTTTTTTTGATATTTCTATTCTTTAATATAATTATACACTAAACACTAAAAAAGCACAAAATTAAAATGTAGATATCATTGTTTAAAAGTAACAATAGAGTTTATTTTTATTAATAATACATTCACAAATTTACAGATTAAAATTTATTCTTATTATTTATTAACTTTTTACTTTTATAGTTTTTCATAAGATTGTTCTTCATTTCCAACCTAGGTTTTTGATTTCTTAATTTAAAATTTCAAGTTCTTAATAAAAAATTATTAATTTAAATCTGAACTCTAAATCTAGTTTCTTCTAATGCAATTCAATACATTTGAATCGTATTTGATACTTTGAACTATTTTCTTTTTATTTCGAAATCATTGAAGATGAATACTTCTGTAAGTAATTTAAACAAAGACTAATGAACGTAAACAAATTCTTTCTCTGAAGTAAATTAGCATTTCTTTGTTATAAAAGCGGATGAAAAAGATATGGAGAAATTTTAATAAGAGAGAAGGCAAACAAAGACTCAATTTAATTCAATATGCAACTTTTTTTCCTAGAATTACAATTATTCCATGGTTGTTTCAGCAATTTCCGGAAAGACAACTACGAAAGAAGGAATGAAGCTGTACACAATTGAAAATGTATTTTTAAACTGCTTATTGTATACCTTGGGATCAATTGAAGCGAACAAGAAAAAGCTAAACAACTTCCATTTATGGATTTTTTTTTCTGTCTTTCGCTACAAAAGCATCATTTTAATTTATCAATGCTCCCCCAAGTTCATTATATTGGTCTTTCATTTCTTTTAATATCTTTAAACCTTTTAACATATTTTTTTTAAGCCAATTTACTTTATTATTATTCTTATAAATTCAAGAACATTTTGCTGATTTATTTCAATCTGTGGTCTTGTGCTGAACCCAAATTCATTATATTTCTATTTTTGGTACTTTTTTTTTATTACTCCTTTTCAGTTGTTTCTTATTATTTCAGACAAAACAACAAAGTTAAAAATATACGTTTGATTTGCTTTTTCCATACTTCATCGTTCAAGGTTTGTTTTCGAGAAGTTATTAAGGCACAGTTCCTAATTTTAGACAGAACTATTTCTATCAGATGAAAGCAGCTTTTATGCTATTGAAATTTTAAATTTACCCCCTGTTAAATTTCTGCCGCTCTCAAAGCTTGAATGTGTGAATGCTTTAGAAGTTTTTGTTTTTGACCGCTTTAAACATTATAAAAAAAAATCACTTTCTTTATTACATATTATTTTGCAACTTTTCTGAAATGCTGTTAAAATTAAACATAAAGCTCTATTTCTTGATTCAATGTCTGTCCAATTTCTTTGATCGAAGACTTAATACCAAATTTTAGTTAAAAAAACGAAAAACAAGTATAAAATTCTATTGTTAAAAAAGAAGTTAGAAAGAACTTTAAAGTTCGTTTTCCTTAAAAGATAGTTTCTCATTTGTTTTTGTTTTTAAGTCGTGAAACGACAAAAACGAAAAGCATGCATTTATATTTTAATTTTAAGATTATTGAATACAACGGTACAAAATTTCCAATTTTTAACAAAAAAAAAGTAATTATTGAATTGTATTATTTATCAATATAAATTAAATTAATTATTTGAATTAGAATATCGGATTAATTACAATCACGGAATGGATAAGCAACGATTTAATATTCATTGTTTAAGATAATGAAATATTAGCATAAATTGGATAGAAATACACTGTTCTTATTCATATGCCTTTATAAAGGAATTTCTATGGCGTTCACAAGCTGATTTCTCGACAAGTACGCAATTGCAAGATATTTCCCTGTGAACATACATAATAAAGTAATCTATAAAATTACTGCGTCAAATGTTTTTTTTTTTTTTTTTTTAGCGTTAATACCTTGGTACAAAATGCTTCTAGATACTTCTCAGTCAGTCCAAGTGATGCAACGATTATAAATTATTGCTGCCACAATTTAATATGTAAGTTCGTTTGCACTATAATAATTATTTGAAAACTGCAATAATTATTTGAAAAAAAAATATTCCTAGCTAGATATTAGGCAATTATAGTCTGCAAGCTTCCGAGTTGGTCATTTATCATTAGCTATTACTATTTCTAAAAATACAGCTAATAAATTGTCAAGGAATTTCCACTTTACTGATGCATGAAACTTATGCATAATCCAATATCTTTAGAAGAAAAAAAAATCGGATCAACTTTTGACCAATTAAATACGGCAATGAAATAGCCATTGTCAATAATTAATTGGTTGAAATACATTACGCTTTATTGTGAATCGTTACAGGTCTTCCTCACAGCAGGAATTCCACGCAATTAATCAAAGCATATTCTGAAACTATGCAAATAATTTACTGATTATTCATTATCTCCTTTGTTATCATGACATGACGCAGTATAGCAGAAACTCGAGTAAGTTATAGTTGGAATCTTCAGCACTCGTAAATGTTTAGTTATTATATAAATGTTCTGGGAAAAAAAAATAAAAGGTGAAAAAAAATATTGAAGTTAAGTAGTAATTGGGGTGTTTTGCCCATTAGAAATATCGAATGTGAGATTTTTTTTATTTTTGTTATTCGTTCATATATGTGTTTAAAATTCCCGTACGCTTTAAACAGTTTAAAAGATAATAATCCTATGGTAAGGCAGCGGTTTGTCAAGTGGATAGCGGGTTTCTTAACTGGAGTTTAAAGGCCGGTGGGTACACTTTTGACTTGAATGTCCTCCCTTCTGTTTGGTAATCGCAGAAACTAGGCAACCTGTGGAGCTCATCTTCTAATTAGATAAAGATGTAATGTTTTAAATATAATATGAAAGCAGAAGATATCTACCAGAAAGTTCTAAAAGTCATTTTCTTAGTACTTGACAAATGAATTGACAAATTTGTTGAATCAAAAAGACAAAAAACAAATACAACCTGCTATACTATAAGCAATTACAGCTATTTATAACCTCTCAAATGAGTTATAAGCAAGACGTTTGGGTTAAGAATTAATTTATTAACTAATTAATTTCAGATATTGCACACAAGTAAAAAATCCAATAGCATCCAATTAAAACATTTATATAAATAATACAGGCCCTTATTTGAAATCTTTTGGGACTATGTCTAGGTTTCTTCTTCTAGTTACTGCATGTTTCCTTTTACAGAACCTTTAGAAAGAATCTATATTACTAAAATCTTTTATTTCTCTGTATGTCCGGCGCAATTTCCTTTGAGAATGGAAAATAGAAATAATTTTTACGATGAAACATCCGCGACGGAAATCGAACCTGCAACCTTCTAATCTGAAGTCAGACGTCTTATCCATTAGGCCACGGGGACTACAACTCACTTAATATTGTTTGTTGACTTAAGTTTCCTTCCCTTTTCCCCCCATCAATAATGAATGTATTCAATCTTTTTTTTTTGAATATTGTAGACGAATTTAAATTATTCGGAATAATTTAATTAATCTTGTTTAGTTTATTTTATTTGGCTTGAAATGAAATTTATTTATTATCCGAGAGAAGCAAATTCTTATTTATAATTTGCATACTGAAATGAGTATCGTAACGTCACAGTCCAATAGGAATAAAAGGAGCTACTCGATCTCATTCTGGAAACAAAAACTATGATTTAGACTAAGTCTAAAACTATGACACGAGCAAAAGTAAAACTTAGTCTGTGACTGAGACTATAACTAAACTAAGAGAATGCTATAATTAATTATTCATTCAAGAACCAGGCACGTATATCTTAAGAAGCATTACGAGAAGCAATATTGAAGACCTGGGAACAAAAGTTGACTTCAAACCGAATTCAACAACACGGAAAGAGCCGAAGCCAAATGAACAAATTGTGTTCTATTGTAGGAAGTTTGACTTGAGAAATTCTCCAGAAGCTAGAAAAGCAGACGACAGGAAGACCCAAGCATTGTGGGAAGCAACCCGGCGTGGAGTTGTCATATGATTGAATATCACCACTTCATCCGTGAAGCAGGTGAAAGGCGTCTAAGGAAAGTTCCGTTTGCTGTGAGAGTGCCCCTAGCGTTTAGGAAGATATTCCCGGCGTTTAGAACTACGAGGAAGACTTCACAGAAGGCAAATAGCCTTTACGAATCTACAATACTGTGAGTACAATTTTATTATTCAATTTTGGAGCGATACTGTTTACGCTACGGAAGTGAATTGTGCCATAGATAGGGAATGGTGATAAAAGCCGATATAGTGATTCAACGGAAAGTAATTATTGTTTCGTTAAGAGCGGAATTATATTGAAAGATATAATTGAATTATTTGAAGTGATAATTCTAATAAGAAGTAACTTGAAGTGCTACAAATTTAATAGTGTTAAAATTAGAGAGTGAAACGAAGTTTCAATTATTAGTCATTTAGAGTGCAACCAATTCAAAGGATTTAGTGCTACAAATAATTAAGATTATTCTCGATCAACGAAAGCAGGTTGATAGGAAGAGATTTAAGTTATTAGACGAACACTAATAGTATTTTATTTGAGTTTAGATTCGCAGAGTTTGTGAATAGTATTATAGATCAATTAGCAATTGAATTTAATATCAACTTGATATTAAGCCGAGTGTATAAAGGATTATACTAACGGAAGTGAAGTGTGCCTTTTTACTGAAGCAAGATTAGAAGGACTATTTCAGTTATTGAACTTTCCGATGTTAGCTTTTCGTATGTAACGAAGCTAAAACACTACATTGTACATATTGTCTCATCTTCATAATTATTCATTATAATAAATCTTTTAAGATTTTAATTCTATAAGTTTCTGTAATTTCTCTGCGAAAAATATTATTACCCCCTCTTGCACAATTCAAGTATAAATATCAAGATTGTTTATTTTTTTCCGATCCGTCTATTTATTTGTACAGTAAAACCTCGTTAAGTCGTCACCCGGATAAGTCGTCACTCCGTTTAAGTCGTCGTTTTCCTTTGGTCTCGACAAAGTCTCATACCCAATAATGTAAAATAACTCTTTTACCCGTCATCAAATTTATTCTACTCCAGATAACTCTTCACCCTCAAAAATGGCCAAAAGCATCTTTCTTCTACATTTTGCATGCCATCGTGTTGTCTTTTCAGCCCCGCCCCTTCACTTTAAGAAAGCCAAGTCTTTACGGGGAATTTTCGACCGCGCCTGTCACTTCATTCCTTTCCTACCCTTCGGAGATTTGTGTTCTTGGAATCTCGCTGCTAATCATTCAAAGCCCACTTCTCGCTGCGACTCTATCGAGTGTCGACGTTTTTCTTGACCGCTCCTGAGTTTGACTTCATTTCATAGCGAGTATGCCCCACTATAAGGGCTATTTTTTCTCTTGCAATTTCGTGGTTCGATTACGTTTTTAACATGCCACGAGACGAAAACTTACCTCGTTATCTTTTAAAGAAAAAAAAAGACGTAATTGCACTTTTTGAAAAATCAAATGGTTCGAAAACAGCTTTTGCCAAAGAACATCATATTCCCAGGACTACATTAAACGATATTCTATCATCGAAACAAGTAATTGAAGAAGCTGACTTCAAAGACAAACGAAAGAGAATGAGGAAATCGAAGTTTGACGAGATCGAGAAGGTTTTAGTTCGATGGCTAAAACATGCCAGATCGCAAAATGTGACGATTTCTGCCATGATTCTCAAAGAAAAGGCCATGGAAATTGCCAAGGAGTTGAACATGGAAGATTTCGGCGGCAGCAATCGTTGGCTGATACGTTTCAAAGACAGACATTGCCTTTCTTTTAAAACGATTAAAATGTGGTAACTACAAAAAGTATTGTTTGTTTTGTTTTTTTTCCACTCATTTATTTGCATGTATTGATTTCTGAAAATCTTGTTTTTCTCACCGAACCCTACAGCAACTCATGAAAATACTGTATTTCAGTGTGTTTTTGTTTTGTTTTTTTCAAAAAATTCCCACTCCGCCTAAGTCGTCACTCCGCTTAAGTCGTCAAAAATGTTTGGTCCCTTGAGTGACGACTTAACGAGGTTTTACTGTAATTCGAAAATGACAATTAGAACTATAATTGCCGAAACGTTGCAATATTTTAAATATAATATTCTAACTTAACAAAATTCTATGTGATATAGAAAAACAAGCGTGTGTACACGGGGGATGGCCTAGTATTTACTATAATTTTGGTAATAAAATAAAATAAAATGAGTTTTAAAATCTTGCTATCGCTTAAAGTTTAACATTTTTCGTGGATTCTGTATAAAATAATAAATAATATATATATATATATATATATATATATATATATATATATATATATATAATTATAATTTATATTATTTATATAAATTTGTATGTATAAATGGATTTATAATGAAAAGAAGTAAAGAAAATAGATACAATGAGAAAAATCCAACGAGGTTAACCTGAAATTTATTTACAATTTTTTAAATATATTACTTATTATTTTTAATTAAGCAAGATTTATTTAAGACATTTCAGTAAATTAAGACGATACCGCCAGACTATCAAAAAAAAAACCGGAATATAGCTATTGAGAACTCACTTCAAATTCTGATGTTCACCAAATTTTAACCCAGAACTCATTAAAAATTCGCTAGTTTGTACTTCTCAAAGCAACAGTTCAAGTATAGAAAAATCATTCTTTATTGTAATCAAGTTGTCGTCTGAGTAGTATGGTACAAAATCTTGTTTTAACCTCTCTACTTGCGATCCTCAAGTTATATATTTTATATAACTTTGCTTAAAGTTATAATATTTTGCAATAAAATTATAATTAAATTTCATTAATAGCTGTAACAATATACTATCTGATATGCAAAATGTCATTCTTCAAAATTTTATATTTTAATTAATTAATTTAGTTATATCTATCCCTATATTTGCAAATACTTAACAGAGACCCTACAGGCAGTTATAAGATTTCTAAGTAGTATTGAAAAAAATACTTAAATTTTTCAATATTACTATCACACAACTTTAATCTTACAGTGACAGCAAAGCATATCACTATATTAAATAGCTACAAAAAAAGAATAAAATAGTAAAAAGCTTGATCTATTTGTGATATTTTAATAGAAATTTTCCAAGACAATAATTCTTAAAATTTTATTAGCGACATTTAGTTAAACAAATAATATTTTTTTTCCTTTGTATTTTTTAAATGATAGTTAAACTGTTCCTGCGAAATAATGTAACACTCTTCTTTATTTTTCGAACATACACCCACATTGTAATACTGAAGTTAATTTGGGAGAGGTCCTCCACTGGACAGGACAATAGCTGTAAAAGGGCGGAAGACTTGACACCATTGTTTTAAGATAGCACAAACAAAGAGCTCCTAGAAAAAAAAATTACTAAAGGATATAGAATTGTTATTTTTACATGTTTTAAATATACAAATATCCCAAACATGATCGTACAACTATTTTATGATTCTTTGGATACTGCTGCAGTATCTGACAACATAGTTGGGAAACGTAAAAATAATTAGGTTATTTATTACATTTTTAGTTGCAACAAAATATCGTTAATTATTATTTTAATGCAGAGAGCGGAATACATTTTCATCATCTAAATATAAAAGTAAGAAAAAAGTTTTTTAAAAAAATAAATAAATAATTTTGAAAAAAATTTATATACTTCTAAAACTCGGCTACTTATTTAAATATTCCTAATACATATCTTCCACCTTTACTTATATTGCTAGTTTTATTGTTCTGTATTATGTTATACTTCTGTATTATGCTGTACTACACTTTCTATGTTGTACAGTATTTTAGTCAATATCTATTATTGCATTTCTTTCCGCAACAAAGAATTCAAAACAACAACAAAAAATACTTTTAAGTAAATTGCTAATTAAAATCAATAGTTTTTCTTAGCATTAGTCATTAAGGAAACTCCAACTCATTTTTTTAATTTTTTATTTAAATTTATATGTACCTTAAACTATCGATTTTTATTTTCATTTTGCTCTGTGGTTCATGCAATATTAATGATTTCTCATTTTCTTTTCTTTCTACCGCATACTTTATTTATGCATCCTCCCCCCCCCCCCATTTCTTCTTCTGAAATATCTAAATCGTTTCAAAAGAAAACAAAAATCAAACCTGAAATAATGATTAATAAAAAAAAAATGATAATAAAATTTAATGAGAAAGATTGAAAAGAAAAATCACTTTCATTTGCTGAAAAACCTATAAAAGTTATTAAAAAAAAAGATCATCAATTAGTGGAAGGCATTAAAGAGAAGATCTAAGCTTTTGTCAGAAGTTTACAAAAGAGCTAAGCAATGGATATTTACGTTTCACAAGTTGGAATCTTGCCAGTTCATGATACTTTGTTTCAATTTGCCGCAGGTTGTTCTTAGTCCAATTTTACTATAAAACCCATCTTATCACTTTCTTCACAGTATATTTTGAAGCACTACGTGTATCTAAGTAAGCACTAAGAGCTCCGAAACGATAAAACTAACCATATCACTTGTTTGTTTGTTTCACTGGATATGTTCTGATAACTTTATATTTTGAACATTTGTATATGAAATCCTAAATACAATTTAAGTTGAAAAGAACGATTATATTGTAAGTATTTTACTGCCTAGTCATATCTTTCGATACTAATTAACATACCGTTATTACTAAAAGAAGATCAGCTCATCAATGATATTGGCAACAACATGTGAGCTACAACATTGTATTTTACTACTATAAGTTACTTATTAAAGCTTAATTGTTAAAGTGAAAAATTATAATTGGGCTACTTTTTTTACGGATCTTTAAAGGTCAGTTATAAATATTTATTGAAAGAAATAGTTGAGGCTAAAACTGTTACTAATCGATAATATTGTTAATGGAAATTATTTTTATTATAAAAATAAAGGTTGAATTGGTTGGTGTTCTTAAAATCTTCATTTAGTGACCTTATACAATGCTGTTCTAAAAAAGTGCATATAATCCAAGTATTCCGAAATCTTTAGTAGAGATTATATCAGCTATGATCACAATCATGATGAAATGTTGGAATTAGTGCTTTTTTTTCCAACGTTAGAAGAGGCTTGGCAGGAGTTGCAGTCATTTCGTGCATATATCATCCATGACAAGTTAGGTGCAGTTAACGCCGCATATTTTTCTTCGTTTTAAAGGAAGAATCAACTAGTTGTACTACTAATTTTATGTTTTGAAATACAGTCAGTAGGTTTCTTTCAAAGATGATACGAAAAAAAGGAATTCCTCCCAAACCAGTCGAAATTGCAAAACAGGACTGTTTTAAACCTCTTACGCCTGAATGGAAACGTGAATCGTAACCACATACGGGAATGACAGCAGTAATATGGTGCAGTAAGCAGTCAGAAGACGTCTTTTCAGACAAGTCTCATAGCCCCTCACACAAACATTCGCCAAAAAGGCTCGATGGGAATGATGCAAAGATCATATCAAATGGACACCAGGTCAGTGGAAGTCAGTTATTTTCTCTGATTAGAGTAAACTAAAATACATGGCGCTCATGACAGGCACAGTATTCGCCGAAGACGTGGTGAATAACGCCATTTAGACCACATGATGCCTAAATTCAGATTTCTGACCAGTCAAACGATCTGGAGTTGAATTTGGTATTCTAGACTAGGTCGCCTGTATTTTATTAAAAGTTTCTTAAATGCCAAGGGTTACGAGGCAATATTGGAAAGAGATCATTTCAAGCTGTCAAAGAACTGCATCTGTCAAAGACGACTCGGGGCGAAAGGTAGGCACTCCAGGAGCGTCATTTCTACAGTAGAGATTCGACAATAATACTAGGTGATAAAATTCGATTACAACTTTTATCACAGAAATATTCCTGATCTTAATCCTATGCAGAAATGTGCATCATCTGGATATTATGTACAACTGTTGGCAATTGATAAAAAGAAACCAAAGACCCTTACAGAACTTTAGGAAATCATAATTCATGTTTAGAACCATTAATTACTGCTTGGCTACATTAAAAGTTGATTTTGTCAACGCCTTGACGATGCGCTGCCGTCTTCAAGACTCTGATTTCTTTGAACACCACTTATTTAGAACTTGCTTTTGATGTCCTAAACTATAACTAAACTTTTTTTTTTATTTAAAGAAGTAAAAACAATTTATTGGATGAGTTGCTCACATAAGTTGTCGAATAATTCCATGCTGAAATTATTAGACTGATGTGTAGTCTTAAGCTTTTATTTTTTAAATTTCCAAACCACATTAAGAAATGTTGCAAAATTAGATGTAATCTCTTTGAATACTTATCGTGGAGATGCTTTTTTTTCCGGATTGATTAATAACAAATAAGGTTATTTAGATCATACCTTCTTCTTAGTTCACTCCTCTTCGTATTATGTATTAGAATCCATCACACAAACTTCTTCAAATTATTTATTAAAATAATAAATAATACCTCTTGCAAATTTTCCAAAAATTTCCTTATTCCTTTTTCAAGCTATTTCTAAATAAAGACTAAGATAAATAAGGTTAATTGTATGAGCTTAAAATGATTACTTTGATTATCTATTTATTTAAGCATGTTAAATGTTGAGAAAAGAAAAAAATTCAGTTCTGAGACTGAAAAAAATTATCAAGTTAAAAAGGAAAATTTAGTGATATTTTAATGATTTTTATCAGTATTATTCACTGTGTATTCTAATTTATAATTTTGCAAAAATTGTGTGTTCATAATACATACATAAGAAAAATAAAGATAAAAATGTACACATTTGAAGGATGCACTGAGCTATTTTTGGAAATTTCGTACCTTGAACCCAAAACAGACTGTTTCGAGATTCATGAGGTATGAAACTCGAAACAGTCTGTTTTGGGTCCCTTGTCCGAAATAGCTAAAATCCTTTAAATGTGTGCGTTTTTAATCTTTATTTTTCTTGTTATATATATATTAGGCACGTAAAATTTTGTCATTACGTATATGTCTGTTTTACAAATTAATCTTTCATAAGCTAAGCGTTCAGCTTGCGGGGATTAATTTATTGCCCTTTGGTATATTTCCCAAAGGAAAATACACTATTGTGTTCTCCTCTATCTGAACAGATGACCCCGGGACCTTGTGATAAGCGGCGATCAAGGGTCATAGATCACGAATATATATGCCATTCAAATCCTTCCCACGATATATATATTTATATATACAGGGTGTCCCATGAGGAAAGGTCAATATTTTCAGTATTCAGTCAATATTTCCGATGTAGGGCTATTCGAATGTACAGTTTCAAAACGAATGACAACAAAGAGATATTACGTACTGTGAAAGCGTAAAGAAATGAAAAATATCAGAGCTTTCATCGGTGAGAGTTGATGAGAGACGGCCGTTTCGTCCTTTGTGAGGACTCGTCAGCCAAACCTACTCACCAGATGAAATGCTCAGTTTGTGCAAAAGTGATAAGGAAAAACCACTCTCGTCCCCTCCGAAAGAAAACACATTTTAAAAAAAATCATGTACTGTTTCTAATATTTATTGGCCAAGTTACACATTTCTTACAAGTTACACATTTACAATAAACTCTCAAAAATTCCACCGCCAACATCGATGCATTTCTCAACTCTTGTGAGAACAACATGACGTCTTGCTTGTCTTGATTGCATCGTGGCGTTCCTTTATACTCGCAAAAGCGTCCATTACCGTCCACTCTTCATTCAAACCCATAAACAGAAATCCAACGGTGTTAGGTCTGGAGATCTTAGAACCGTGCGTTGGAAGAGAAGGAAAACAACGGCCAGCAGGAGCAGTGACAATTGAACGCCAAATTTCAATTATCTCGGAAACCATTCAGAATAAGACACTCAATCACAGGAACTTTTTTTCTTAAATATGTGTATTATTTCGACTTTGTAATGATTATGTCCTATTTTGAAAACCTTATTGTCAGGTTGTTTTTGGAGTTTTTGCCACAATCTTATCAGAGCTTTTAGGGCATCGATTGAACTATAAATAAGAATCCAAAAATTCGAAATCTGTTAATGTGTTTTTCGGGGGCGGGCATTAGAATTGGGGCCGGATTGGGGCATGACATCAACATAGATAACTGCAGTAAATTTTGAGCATTTGAGCTAAAAACTTTTATCGGTAGTAGATATATTTAAGGACTCGGCTCGTATTGTATTTCAGCCAAATCAACTCATCCGTTCCAAAATAGCGGCCTATAGAAATTTTGGGGTTTTTCCTATTTTCAAACCCTTATTCTGACGTTGGTTTTAGCGTTTGCCATAAACTTTGTACAGCTATAAGGGCATTGGTGTAACTAAAAGTAAGTAACAACTAAGTCGACATCTGTTCACGTCTTTTTACGGGGCGGAACTTAGAAGTGACACGTGATCTCAATGTTGTGATGTGGATAACGTCCGTAAATTTTGGGCTTTTCACCTAAAATTAAGCTTCACTTTGGATGACTGAATATCAAACTTTTTTATTAAAATATTATTAACAAATACTATTTATAAATCTCAAGGTGGTTGACCTTTGGGAAACACACTTACCGCAGTAGATCGCGACAGAGAGATTTATTCTTAATTTGTTTTTTGATGTTTTTTTTTAATTCATTTTGTCTTTGTTCAATTTTGTCTTTCGTATAAGTTTCTTTGGATTCCACTGAGCTATGAGTACTGGGCAAATTTAACTGACGAGAGATACGAACCTCGAAACACTCCGTCTTGAGTTACCGGGGTTAAAAATCCAAAAATAGCTTATAGAATTCTTTAAATGTATGCGATTTTATCCTTATTTTTCTTGTAATATTTATCTTACTGTTTGAAATTGTAATGATTGCTATAAACATTTATTCTATTATTCATTGTGTATTCTTATTTATTTTATTTTGTTATTTAGATTTTCCGTATATGCTTCTGATCTCTGATTCATTGTTATTAAAAACGACAGCTAAAAATTAGTTTAATGTCTAATTTAAATCCCCTAATCAATTTGTAAAGTACGGCAACCACTCCCATCCTTGTAAATAGCCTATTTAAATGCATGCATTGTGTAAATAAAGGAGATATTGCCAGATTTTACCATCAGTCGAGTTACTCTTATTTTACCGAAACAGTGGCCCAAAATATACAGCACATTGTATAAGTATCTAATTTTTGATAAAGTAATCGAAACTCGAGACAGTAATGACATTCACAAGAAACCAAAGATTAAAATTTCCGGACTAATGTGACAAATTATCGTAAAAAAAAAAAAATTTTAGAATAGGCAGTGTTTCAAAATAAAGTTAAAAAATTTTTAACAAATATCTTTGTTAGGGAAATGATTCAAATTTTTGGGTTGACTCAATTTACGAGTATTATTTTATCACCTACTGATTGTCACCTACTGATTGGGGTTTTTTTTATGCAGTTTTCTTTAACATCAATAGATATTTTTTACAAATAAACAGATATTGACGAAATTCAAATATGAATACGTTGACTTTTAACGTATACGTATATTTGTAGATTGAAATAGAGGGGGAATGGGAATGTGTAGGTGAGGTTTTAGAACTTTCGAAATCAAAATGTATTCTAAAAATCAACAGACTTAAAAATATATTTATACAAAGTAACCAATGAACTTTCTAATAAGTCCTGGAAATCTGCGTTAGAAGTACATTTCAATCACAAAACTGGAAAGTTTATAAAAATTGGATAGGATTCTATATTTCAAATTGTGATAAATAATGAAAATGTAATGACTTTTTCAAGATCATTTTTTTAAAAAAAAAAAAGAAACTTGACAATTGATATTCAAGTTTTGAATGACCAGAAGTGGTCGGATTCGTAGGCCTGTGGCAAGTATCTTAATTAATTTATTTTGGGTATGAGCGTAGTCGAATGTCGATAACGACCTAACTTGAAGTCCGTGGAGAAATAAAAAGGGATATTGTGAATGTTACCCATTGCAGTCCACAGAGCCGTAGAAGCCGGCAAGAGAGATAACTTACACAAGAAGATTGAAGAATAGCTCTCCAGGTGATTGTAGGGAGCAAAGGAAATTCCCATACCTTTCTGTACATGAACCAAGATATATTTCGATGACAGTAGAAAAACTTAACCACAGGATTACCATTCGGCTCTTCATCGCAATTTTGTCAGGTATTTTAAATACTTTCAAAATAGCTACTATTTTTCCTGTAAGAGTGAAATATTTAGTAATGAAATAAAATGTAATGTACCTGAAATTCTGAGACTCAATCATTGAGTCTCGAACTTGAAACTTGAACATCATTCAAACACATAATCATATTAATATTATTCCATAATTCCATGAATTTTTGCTGTTTGAGATACAACTTCTTCAGACAGAAAACGGTACATGAAACTTAATTTTGTTGAGGGTTTGGATCATGATTATAAGATAAACTAAGGAAATCCTATCAGAACTCTTAGTGCCATTCCTATTTATACTATTAACATGTTCCAAATCCACAAGTTGACATTATAGGCAACGAGCAATATGATAAGAAAACAATAATATATTATAATATTCTTATAAATAGATATCAAGGAGTAGAATTAACTCCACAAACATGTGAAATAGTGCTTAAAATAATGCCTCCCTAGTGGAATATATATTGTCTACAACAATTGCCGCACATCTAATATTAAATAGCTAATTTAATTTCAATTCAGTTTTGTTGAATTAAATACCTACCTGTTATTAAATCTGTAATTAAAAATCTTTCAGTATGTTATTAAAAATAAAATCATTAAAACAAATAATTAAAACACATTTGATATATTATATATTTGATAACTTTTATAGCTGTGATGTTTCAAATAAAAGATTTTTCCATGCTACTGTTCCCATATTGATCGGAGAGTCTCTGGTACATGCTTCACTGATTGCATGCTGAACGTCACTGAAGTTTGCTGAGTTTGTGTTTGTCTGTCAGCACTCTCAATTAGATGACGGTAGCTGAAACCTTATCCGAGACATCCAATGTAAATTAGATGACGGCAGCTATTGATAGTGATCCCCCAGTAAAGATTTCTATCCAAATCTCTCATTAACAGAACTGGTTAATCAATTCTGTTTGATGGCAGAAAGCTAGCGTTCATTTTCATCTGCAGTTTTGAAAATTAACTGAACTGTTAATATTATCAACAACTCATTATCTGAATCTAACCAAATAAACTTTTAATGAAAGCTTGACAGTAAACATATATTGACCCTCAATATTAATGAGTGGAAACGATGTAAAGGGAAACACTTTTTTATTTGGTTTGATTTGGTGAATCGCTTTCTTCAGGGTTGGAGATTATAGACTATTTTGCCGAATAGAACGTTGCCAAGAGTACACAATACGAGGCAGTCCGTGTAACAAAAAGAAAGCAGATGAGATGAGGATAAATTTCCAAGGCAACTGCGATTTTGAAATCCCATAAATGACATATAGTTTTCATTTAGTAAGTGTATTGAATATTACAATAAGATTAATAGGGAGACCCAAGAAGATGAAAACACAAGTCGTATCGTAAGTAACAATTTACGTAAATTCAACTTTAAACCGGAAATGGAAAGAAGTAAACTTAAGCCGTAATCAAACAAAAAAAGAACTATAAGTTTTTATTTGGCCTACATTTAGTATTTGGAAAGTTCATAGAGTTTGAATCAGCATTTTGCAGTGTTTAAATTTTAACCACTAATAATAAACTAGTTTAATTTTCGAAACGGTACGATCATAATCGGTCTGAATATTTATTTTCCGCTCTACATAAAATGTAAAAAAGGCAATTTTGTTTGTACCATATTTTCTGCAAAAGGGTCTTTTTGTCTTACATTAATGTTACGACATAAATTAACTACTAATAGTTGGGCTGTACAATCTGGGGGCACGGCAGTGCCCTCGCCAAGACGAGCCGAAGGCAGGAAGGGCACTACGTACCTTTTCTGGAAGTGTTTCGTCGTATTTTCGAACCCTCATAGCTTCGGCCTGAATAATACTAGAGAGCTCAAATTTTCAGGATATGATGCAGTTACCATACTAATGAAATACGCTAAGTTTCATTTATTTAGCTTTTATACATTGGATTTTATTAATACCTAAAATACGTCGATTTCGTCACTCACTCACTGACTGACTGACTCATGATCATCAAAACCTCTAGGGTACTTCCTGAAGTCCTAGAAAGCTGAAATTTGGTATGCAGGTTAGGATTAGCACACAAACAACAAAAAAATTAAGAAATCAGTAACTTTCACATTCCAACCCCTCATAAAGGGGGGGGGGGGTCTGGTTATGTATTATCGAACCCTCATAGCTTCGGCCTGGATAATACTAGAGAGCTCAAATTTTCAGGATAAGATGCAGTTACCATACTAATGAAATACGCTAAGTTTCATTTATCTAGCTTTTATACTTTGGATTTTATTAAGATCTGAAATGCGTCGTACCCTCAATGCTTCGGCCGAAATAATACTGTGTAATAATGTGATTTCTTACAAAAGTGCAAACAGCTTGTATATACAAGTTGACCAATAGAAAAACAGAAAAGTAGGGTATTGAAAAAAAATCCATTTTCTAAATAATCTTAAAACTAAATTTAGTTGTAATAGATAATCCCATCCAAAACATTTCATGTAAAATAAGTTGCCAAGACTCACATGCTCATAACGCTTTCACTGTTAAAAAGTTATCAGATCTCATCTTACAAAAAGAAATGAAATCCCACCCAAAACATTTCATGTAAAATAAGGGGTTGCCAAGACTAGCATGCTCATAACGCTTTCACTGTTAGAAAATTATCAGATCTCATCCTACAAAAAGAAATGAAATCCCACCCAAAACATTTCGTGTAAAATAATTTGCCAAGACTCAAATGCTCATAATGCTTTCACTGTTAAAAAGATATGAGATCTCATGTAGAGCCAAGCCCCTAACTCTACGAGGCCTAACTCTACAAATCCTAACTCTAAAAACCCTATATCTTGGTCAAAAAGTATGACTTAGCCGTTTCATGGAACTATTTCATCTCACCCAAAACATTTCATGTAAAATACGTTGCCAAGATGCTCATAACGCTTTCACTGTTAAAAAGTTATCAGATTTCATATAGTGCCAAGCCCCTCACTATACATGCCTAACTCTAAAAATCCTACTATCTTGGTCAAAAAGTGTGCCTTGGCATACTCCATATCCTTTACATAACTCCATGGGATTGTCTATGTGACAGCCACGAAACGGCCAAGGCATACTTTTTGACCAAGATATAGGGTTTTTAGAGCTAGGATTTGTGGAGTTAGGCCTCGTAGAGTTAGGGGGCTTGGCTCTACATGAGATCTCATATCTTTTTAACAGTGAAAGCATTATGAGCATTTGAGTCTTGGCAACTTATTTTACACGAAGTGTTTTGGGTGGGATTGTATTCTCTTGACAAAGTTAAGAAAAGGGGGCTTTTGAAATTTCAAGGTAGAGAATAGAAGAAAATATACTACAAGGAATACTGGAATCTTTCTACCTATTCTTTCCATGTTAACTTTTCTTGAGATATTTGCTAAAGCAGTAGACTAATATGCTACTATGTTAAGAAATAAGGTTTTATTAGTAGGAAATTAGAATCAGTGAACTACGATGAAACTTATTTATACTTTTTTTGCTAGTTTTTTTTTTTAATTCTTGATAGTTAATTATCTGATACAGTCTCCAGAGAAATCTACAGTGCTGTAAACAGATCTTTGAACACCGCATCGTTAACAAATCAAAATGATTAATAAAACTAATAACAATCTCACATTATTTTTCATTTTGTGTCAGCATGTTTTGTTCTATTGATTCGAAAAGTTATTATAACTATATCAACAATCAAGTTGTTATAAATATTTATGGAGGCTGGTTTGTTAACAGTCGACGCTTCTGACAGATCTTGTCAGGTATTTTTCATTCAGATTCCTGTTATGAATTAGGCAATCGCGTTGCATTTTGGTAAACATTCTCATTGAATTGTCTCTGTATTAGCAATTTGTAAGGATTTACTAGCATATTTCAATAAGTTTGTTAGGTATTAATTCATTGTTTTTTTCAGTTGTATTCTTTTCTTTTGTCATTCTCTTCTTTTCTTTTGTCATTCTCTTCTTTCTTTCGTTTCCCTATTAAGTACAATATTATAAAGATATATGAAGTAAATATATAAAAAATTCAATCCAGAAAAATGTTAAGTAATGTTATCCTAATATTATCATAAGTTTATAAAACTTTTGCTAAATTAAATTACGAAATAATGAAGCATTCAATTATTTTTATCTAGAAAGCATAAACACCAGAATCTGATAAACATCGAATTAGGTATGTTAAAATTAAGATCCTAAATCAGAAATATATAAAAGTGGACTGTGTCAAATGCAAGAATGTTTAGACTCTGGAGCTGGATTGCCACAGTGTTTTCTTTTTTATCTTTTTATCTTTTTTCTGTAGCAAAGAAGGAAGGATTTATTGTTCCAAAACTACAACACTCATTGGAGAGAGGGAAGAACTTCCAATCGATAGCCAATGTAATTTATATTTATTATCAAAACCCACCAGGGAGAGATAAGCTTGGGTATCGAAATCAAAAACAGTCTTTATAGAAAGCAGTAGGGAATTTTCATGATTACTTCGAGCGCGGAGAAAAGTTCGTGATTAAAGTAAGAAAAG
Source organism: Thereuonema tuberculata (assembly GCA_023159025.1). Taxonomy (NCBI): domain Eukaryota; kingdom Metazoa; phylum Arthropoda; class Chilopoda; order Scutigeromorpha; family Scutigeridae; genus Thereuonema; species Thereuonema tuberculata. The sequence continues at coordinate 43,003,967 of JAFIDM010002131.1, read as the reverse complement.
GCGAGAGATGAGAACCACCATGATTGTCGATTCGGCTGAAGACCCTAAATAAGACACTTTCACTAAGGTAATTGAAAAAATTGTACACAAAAACTGAACTGTTCTTTTTTATTTTACAGAGTGAGAAATCTGAAGCATGGTGGCAGTACTAATGTTCAAAATTAAAGTCCCAAACTCCCATGTTCTTTTTTTGAATAAAATTTAAAAGAAATCACAATTATGTGAAGAAATCTTTACTATGATGAAGCAATCATAAAGATAGAAACATTGTAACTAACCCACAAACTTTGGCATTGTTTCCAAATTTATCACATTCACATAGGAATTTTAAAGTGAGTTCAGATCTTGAGATACTGTATTTTAAATAAATATTCACCCATTTCTTTTTTTTACCAGTAATTCAAAAAGAAAATGTTTCTAAAATTATAAAGAAAGTAATTGTAAACAATGATTCTGTAAACTTTAAATAGCTATTCTTACATTTTCCAAAATCTCTAGACTGATCAGCAAAAAAAGTATATACAATGTAAAACTCCATACTTTCCCAGCGATATTTCGCAGGTTATAATCTTTCCCTGCTTCTTCAGGCTACATTTTGAAGAAATTTAATTTAACTTGTTTTCTAATAACAAACAAGTTTTGTAATGAAGAGCAGTGAACTATAAACATTAATTAATATTTAATAAAATCGATTTTAATCTACTCCATTTCTCCTGGGGTGTTTTTGGAATATAAATTGAAATGCCATGTAATATTAACAAATAAATTATACTCTATGTAAATAATTACATTAATACATTTCACTCTGTTGTTTTCATAAATTAAAAGAAAATGGTTGGTAAACAAAACCGCTTTATTTAATTTTTATTACACTATTTCAAAAGTTACGTGTCTCAATTTTAATTAAAGAGAATTTTGTTTGGTGAATATGTTTAGAATGGAATGTATTTCCAACCTAAATATCATAAGAAAGCATTGGTACTAGTTTGCTTGCCAAACTTAAAATTTCTGTAATCCTTGTGTGTATTTTTTGAGAATTCTTTCAGGTGTCAGCTTTAATTATGCGTAACCTGAAAAAGATGAAACAAACATCGGCTTAGTAATCGGGTTAATATTAGTTGTATATATTTAACAATTTCTTGGTAACCGTGAATAACTTAAATTTCTATTATAAAATTTTTTGAATGTCTTTGAAACAAAAAAGAAATTTACATAATTGTTATTTTTGATAATTCGAATTTAATATTCAGTAATATTTTTAGTTAGTACTACAGAAAATTCACAATCTCTGTTTCCCCTGTGAAATATGTAAAATGAAGCAGTACCTTCTCTAATTAGAATATAAAGCGAAAGAAACTGTACGAAGTCAGGTTCACTGCTTTGGTAATGGATCTTACCTTCTATAGTCTTATCTTCCATACCTTAATGAAGGAAATGAAATGCAAATTTCTTATCTTCTCATCTCTTTGATGTAAATTTACATCAACATTAAGTTGCTTCAAAATGCTTCCACGTGAATTTTGATTAACTAATTATTACATAAAGACAATGCATTATTTCAGCTTTCCTGTAATAGTTGTACAAGACCAGTGGTGAATGATGACTACGATATCCTAGAGCTGTAAGTCAATGTAAATCTGGAAGATCTATTTTGATCATGAAATTAAAGTTCAACATAAGGAGGAAAGAATCGAAGCAAAATATTAAAATGCTAAATGCATTTACAAATTTTGAAGATTTTGTTTTTCAACTTTTAGTTCTTTTTGAGCTTTTAGGATTGTTATATGGATTTAAGTTGTCTGATTGATTTTGGAATATATAAATTAACATTTTTTTCAAAATGTACTTAAACATTTTTCTTTATGTTTTTTTCTTTACGTTTATATATTTCAAAAAAGGTATAAAAAACGCACACCAATTAAAGATTCAATGAGCTCTTTTTGGAAGTTTTGTTCCAGGAACCAAAACGGAACCGTTTCGAGATTCCTATCTCTCATCGGTTGGGTTCGCCCAGTACTGAATAGCTTAATGCAACAAAAGAAACATATACAAAGGACATATGAACGAAACAGTGACCCTTAAGTTTAAAAAAATCAAATTATAAATTATTAATTAAAAAGGTAATAACTGAATAGCTCTTTTGGTTCCACTGAGCTAGTTCTGGGCGAACCCAACCGATGAGAGATAAGAATCTTGAAACGGTTCCGTCTTGGGTTCCCGGTACAAAATTTCCAAAAATAGCTCAGTGAACCTTTAATTTATGTGGGTTTTTTATGTTTGTTTTTTTTTATAATTATATTGTACTTAATGCACGTTAAATTTGTCTATTATTTATATATTTCAGGTATATGTTTGTGAAATTGAGCTGTGATAATCATTTGTTTTGTTTTTTTTTTCCACAAAATAATAACTTGTAGCCTCCAATGGCTGATGTAAGATCCTAAGGTTTCGGCTCCGGCGAATTTAGTGACGAATGGATATCGGATGGCCAGGCCAATGTTCTTAACTAATACTGATTCCAATTCATACAAATGGCTGGGTGAAGAATTTGGCGGATCTGGAGAATATGTATATTTGCGAATTTCATTGCTGTAAAATTCTTGACGCTTGCTTTAAACATCACATCACTCTCTTTTCTCTTGATAAGTAAGTATATGAGTAATTCAATTAAAATGATATTTGTCCTCATGCTGGTTCTGAAGTTATGCTGGTTCTGAAGTCTTTTACTTTTTGAAAAACATAAGAAAACAGCAAATATTTTCAATGAATCCAAATGGATTCTGCACTTTCCATGTCTCAGATGGAGAAATCTCTCCGAACCGCTAATAGTTGGGGAACTTGGTATCTACTTTGATTCTATGGAATCAAAATAGAGAACTATCATCTATTCTGATTGTAGGAGCCATTCGTGAAACCTGGTATCGGGTCCGGATTCGATTTGTGGGGAAGCTGTCAACTTGACCACGACTCCATGAGAGGAAATTGATTACATCAGAAAAAGTTGGTAGTCATTTTTTAAGCATTTCAGTAACGTTACAATGATAAATTCGCTTGCAGAAAAATGGGGCGTTTGGATAAAAATTGTCAGATATAAAATAAATTGGATGCACATTGTATCAAACTAAAACAAAACCATAGAAACACTCGAATAATTCTTAAAAAATAAAATAAAATAAACAAGATTCTTCTTCATCTTTCCTAAAAAAAAAAGTCTATTTTTGTAATTTAAAGAATAAGTTTCTTAAGATTTATAATATTGAGATCATCAAGATGAAAAACGAAAGTGGGGATAAAGTAATCGGTCAGTTCCATGTCACGAATTGATCATTTTTCTATAAGGAAGAAGGTATCTAAATTAGAATATTAAATTCAAGAATATAATTTTAGCTGAGCATTCAATTCAACTGATAAAAAAAAACGAAAAGAGAGTTTCTTAAAATAAAATGTCGGCCTATTTAACTCTTCAACAAACACAAAATAGTATTTACATCAAAAGCGGAGTTACTTTGAGTTTGAGCTAAAACGACCAAAACAAAGTTATTAAATTGGCCATTTTCTCTTGTTGTGGTAAAACTTTGTTGTAGTTCAAGGATAAACGAAACATTTGGAAATTCTAATTTCAGCTTTAAGAGGATGTGGCTTTTTTATGACAGAAAGCTGACTGAAACAAAGACAAACAAAAGATAACAGTCCTTCCATCTAAGACATGGAAATTAGAATCATTTTCAAAATTGATTAATTGGAAATATTTCCTGTCTTCTTCTGGTTTCTTAAAAGTAAAAGATTTGAGCATCAGCTAAAGGACAAATGACACTTATTGAATTACTAATAAACCGAATCATCAAGAGAAAAGAGAAAAATATAATGGTTTAAAGGAAACCTCCAGAATTTTACAGCAATTGAATGCAAGAGTACATATAGCAACTCTGTTTCCACCATTCAAAATAGAAGTCATAGTAATAGAAATCTGAAAATTATTCAATGACATTGATTATTTAAGCTCATTTCCACGCTTATTTAAGTGTGAGAAAACAAAGCGTATTACCAATAGTTCTCGATTTCCCACTAGAGGAGAGTCAACCACGGCGTTGGGGAAAAAAAGCAGTTAAACTTCTCATTTCTGAATGCCAGTATATTGATTTTATACATATTAGTTTGCTTATTAGAGATCTTAGTTACAGTTTGTATGAGCCCGGTAGCCGAGTGGGTACGGGCGCTTGGCTGTGGGTTCGATCCTCGGCGGAGGGTGGAGATTTTTCTACGCTACTTTCTCCTCCAAACGGGCTATAATATCTACCCAGCCCTCTGTTGAAAGGGTACCGGGTTTCTCTCCCACGAATTTAAAGGCAGGAGAGCGGGCGTCGGGCTCACCACCCTGCCCCAACTTAGTCCCGTTGGTCATGGAACGCCGGGAGCCTTACCTTAGAGGAATTTGTGAAAATTAAAAATCATATTCATTTTTGTGGGTGAAGGTTTTTTAGGAATATTTCTGTATTTCTGTAACAAGCATGAGGCAGTTATTTTATTAATTTTACATTTTTTTGTGGATTTGATCAACTTTAGCTTCTATTGAAACTTCATCAATGTGTCATCAGAAAGAATGGAAAGCTAAAGGAGACTTTCATAAGCAAAAATAATGTTTTAATAGATATATAAGTTTTTAAGTTCACATAAGAACAACGTTACTTAGAAAACATAACATTGCTTATTTACATTCTTAATACAGAAATCACAAAAGAATTTATCAGTTCATAAGAAATAATCTTTCATTTGCTTAGATCAGGGGTCTCCAAACTACGGCCCGCGAGGCCCTCTCATCCGGCCCTTGGAGACTTTTTTTGTCTACGGAAAAAATTACGGAAATATACGTGTATCCTGCACATCCTAGTGATTCCCACTAATACAGGTGTTCATGTGTAGTGTATCAATGTGTTATTAAATAATAACTGAATAAAATAATATTAAATAAATATTTCATAACAACATCCATGTTTTTGATTCTTTTTTATTTGGACCTCGAGTGTGTAGTCGGCCCGCGAACTGCTGTTTGATAGTTAATGCGGCCCTTGGGCTCAAAGGTTTGGAGACCCCTGGCTTAGATGAGAATTCGGTTTTTAGGTATTAAAATAATAACTAAAAATTAGTACTTCTCGTCTATCTCACGCAGTTTGCAATGAATGGCGAATAAAGTCTTCTATTCTTAATTCTTCCACATGCTAAGGGGTATGTTGTAAATTCTCAAGGACTCTTTATTAAGGACACTAAAGCATAAAGATTTTTATTTTGTCAATATTGCGTATTGCAACAGACAAGAACACTTTTGGTTTCAAACAAACAAATACGCAACAAAATTCAGAGGATGATCATTTTCTGACCTCTGAATGCGCTGGTGATAGTCGTTTTTTTTTTTTTGTAAACCTCTGCAGTGGTTCACTAGACTCTCTGAGCACAAGGGACACGCTGAAGCTTGAAGAATTAGATCAGTTTGCAAATCTGTACATAGGAATGCGACGTCTCTGATTCGTTAACGATAAAAAAAAATATTACAATGGGATAAATTCTCAAAGTCTACACGAAGACTTAAGGTATTGATAATATCTTTATATCTTTGGCATGACAAATTATTGCTCCTCTCCAATACAAATTGATTCTTAAGATTCTGAAATACATTTATAGTATTACATGAATTTTGCATATTTTTACAATGTATATTCGAAATACATTTCAATGTAATCGACTGTTCAAATGTACCACAGAAATTCAAAGTAAATTAAACGCTAAGTTCGCAATTTAGAAAGGGGTTAGTAAAAAAGACGATAAAGCGCCATGATTTATCCGAGTAGAATAAAAAAGTGAATAACTCTGAACACCAAGTGCCCGCGAAACACAAATGGGGCAGTTGTTAAAGGTTATTTAATGCTGTAATTTACTCTGGCGAAATTGGATAATTTGCGTCCTGACCATTAAATGGATTGGACGATCTCTGCTACCAGGATTCTCGAAATGGGAGTGTGTCGGCCTGCTTTTAAATTACGCTAAGCTATATTTTTCTGTTCGGGAATATAGATATTTTTTTCGAAGAATACATCATGATAAGAATTTTTTGTATTTGATGTACGAATAAATTTACAAAAAAATGTTAGTTTTGTTTATGTATTATGTTTTTATTTCGGGAGAAAATACGGAGAATGTTAACGCTGTGTTGATACTTACTTGACGAATAAAAGTATTGTAATATAATTTAATGTAATACTAGATGGCTGTCAGTCACCTCGTATATGTAACGGGAAAAAAATAAAAAAAATAAATAAATGTATATCAAATAAAATTAAACATACTAAAACATACTTCAAACTCAAAAAAAAATATAAATTAATGTTTAAATTCTAAAAAAAATACAGGCATCGAGTACTGAAATCAACTTCTAACAGTCGGAAATTTGATGCCTGCCAACGCACATGCGAAACTAGACTACCTTGTTGAGGACAGGTCTGGCCAAGCAACAATTCTCCTGTTGCTTTGCAACGCGAGTGCGAAATTCCATTGTTGTAGACAGTGTCGAACGTGCAACGAAATTCGTGTTGCAAGACAACGGGTAAGAAAATTATTGGGTAATTTAATTTTTGCTGAACATACGCAGTCACGCTATCACAATTTTTAATAACACAATAATATAATAAAAGAAATTTTTGATAATCAGAAAAAAATAAAAAGACTGAGGTATTGCTTTCAATCTTTTTATAATTGCTTAAATAAAATAAAAAATGTTGCTTTAATAAACAAAACATTATTAACATGTATTTAATGCTAGTCTTATTTCGAATTTATATGAATATCTTTTCTAAACATTAGTATTTATTTGAACTATATAGTAGACAGAGATAAAATAAATACCAGTTGATTTTAAAATTTTAATTTAAATATTTTTTTTAAATCGTTTTAAAAAACTTCTAATGATTTGCTGGCAATAATCATGTATGAAAGAAAATTTTCAAACCTAAATACTAATGTTAGTATATGCAACATTAAATGTAAAACATAATTCTATTTTATTAGATTATTTAAAGATATCACTGCGATTCCATTGATAATTCTGAACATCATTTTAATAATGCTAAATTTTATAAAGCTTTTCTAATTTAAAATGATAATTATAAATATACTTATTCATATCAAAGAAGAAGCACTTTTCACCTGAAAGAACTCAAAAAAAACTTTAGTCCTAATTTTAATATTTACAAAGCGTTTAATTACCATAATGTACTTACAAATTGAACCATTTAAAATAAAGTATTTTGTCAATTGCAATTTAATAACATTACAATATTATGTTTAAATGCTGTAATTTTTATGTTATATGATTGAATCTTAATAAATTATGATTATTGCCAAAGAAAGTTCTTAATGAAGTTAATAACTTGTCTGTATTTTTTTTTTCGAGCAGTCTTAATTGACAAAAAAATCTTAAAATTTCTTGGGTAAGACTAGGCCACCCCCTCCCCTCGTCTCTCCTTGGTAAGTATGAGATACTCCAAGAAGAATCGATTCCAAGCGGTTGTGGCGGTACAAAGTGATATTTTTATTCCTTTTTGTGGATGGAGAGAAGCTAAAACAATGAACATTCACATTTAAATTATTCTGCTATTACGCTATTAAGGCTAAATTCGAATGCAGTCCCCGTGGCCTAACGTGTAAGACGTCTGACGTCTTTTCAATTTATTAAATTCAAAATTTGTTAATAGATTTCAAAATTCCTAGGAATACAATAGAGATTATAGAGAAACAATCAAGTCAGTTTGATTGAAACAAAATCTGAGTGAACTATCGAATTTCCCGATCAGCGGTTCAATATATTGCTAGGTTGGGAGGCTGAAATTTTAATTTATTTAGGAAACTTTGCTTTTCGATGACTGAGTTATGGATGAAAACAAAATTAAAAAAAAAAATTAAACTTTGTATTATTATAGTAAAATAAACTCCTTTAACATCGTCTGCAAGACAGATATGAAACTAGTCTAATTATGGAGTTTCAAGTTCAGCTGTTATGAAATAGTTCACATTCTTTAAACAAATTTCTCAAAATTTTAGTTATTTACTTAAGGAAAGGATATTACCAGTACATCGCAAAAATCAACGTACTCATGGAGAAGATAAAAGTACTCATGGAGAACTTCCAAAATATATTGCGGTTGAGGGGCCAAATTTCAAGATATTTGTTTTCAAGATATTTGACATTGTTTTCATCGATTTTCGAGTAGGCTATTAGCTTATTATAATAATATTTTTTTCTTTCTTTCTTTTTTTTTTTAAATCCTCCCCCCCCCCCTTTGCTTTTTTTTTCTTCTTTTATTTAATATAGGTTTTTTTTTTATTATTATTTTAGAAATATTAGATGGAATATTCGATTACAAATAACATTCTATTTTTATACTTTTTTAAACTAATTTTTTTTTCTTATTTTCTTTTTTTTATTATTGTACTTTTCTCCTGACATTTTGTTAATATTATAAATATTCAATAAAACGTCAAGAGCAAAGCGTATTAGTATAGGAAAGAAAAAAAGACAAGATTAAAAATTTTTTTTAGTTAAGTTGCGTATTTATATATTTATCCTATTATATATTTAAAAAATTAAAATATTTGTAATAAAAAATAAGTTAAGGAGAATATTATTTATTTATGTATTTCTAATCGTATATTACTTCTCCACCTAATATTCCTAACGTAATTAGAAAAATAAGAAAAAATAAACACATATTATATTAAAGAAACAAAGAAAGCAAATGGGAAAAAATTGAAAAAGAAATTAAATAAATTAACATTTAAAAAAAAAAAAAAAAAACCTTTGTCCCCCACGCAGAATCAAAGGCAGGATCCTTAGATCTCCAGTACAACGTCTTAACGCATTTTACCAAAAAAAAAACGAACAAGAAGTTAATACTCAAAAACCCTGGCTATACTCAAAACTCGATGAAAACACTGTGGAAAAAATTGCTTGAGAGTTGGCCCTCAACCCATATACATTTTTGAAGTACTTCATGAGTATATTCATTTAAGAAAAGGGCATTGAATTCGAGAAGTACAGGCCATGTTCTCTCCTTCTTAGTCATAATTTGTTTTTTCTATTTCTTGAGTTCAAAATAATTTGAATCAATGACTAAATGTAATAACAATTTACTTTCAATATCAGATTTTCGTTTTAATATTTATCCGCGAATTGCAAATTAGAAGAAAGTTTCTCATAAATCTTCAGTGATTAATGGTCTTCCGTGTTCCATATACTCAAGTATTATAAAAACTAGGGCATTTATATTCATAAGATCGATAATAATTTCGATTTTAGATTACTTCGTCTTTTGTTGTTAGAAGTCCTTCACTAATCATAATAAAACTTGTTTATTATTGATTTTACTAAGTTTATAAATATTCATAATTTTTCAGTCGCATAGAGTTTGTGAAGGTTTTCAAAACAATTTTTTTTTTGTATATTGATTGTCATGTTTAGAATTTTTACAAAAGCATCATTAAGAATTCAATAAGAAAAAAATTCTCTTTGAGTAAATAAAATATTTCATTTTTCTTTGAATTTAAAGAAAATTTCTAGGCTGTTTCTTTCCTGTCTTTTTGAGATAAAACTTTTTCACATTTACCATAATTCTGGCCGTTTTCTGATCCAATTTTTTCAATCATCTCATATGCTTAAGCGAAGAACAACAAAGGTTTTGTAATGGATTCAATATTCTTTCTTGTTAAACTAAATAAATCGATAAATTCCTGAAATCTTTTGAGTTATTTATTTCACACAGAGAAGATAAGTATGCAGTTTTAATCTTTAGTTCGTGGATCCTAAACATCTCTACTTTTTTTTTCTTCATTAGGAATTATACACTGGTTCATCGACAGGTTAATTCAGCCATTGTTGACGCATCATTGAAGCATCGAATAACGAATGCTGGTTCAAAAATAGAAATTTAAAAAATAAAATTAGTAGATTAGAACATTTTTTTTTTCTTATTTTGTTTTTAATATTTTTTATTAATTAATTTTTTCAATAATACTTTTTGAGAATTCAGTAAATCAATATTGATTTACGTAGTATCTCAACTTATCACATAAGTTACAATTAAACTGTCCTGTACACCTCTGCTGTGAGCATAAATGCTGTGTCTCACAACAACTCTTCAAGCCGGTGTGGGGATGTTTTCCTGGCACACGTTGGATCTATTGATGCCTCTGGAGGAACGTCAGGATGCTAGAGCGTACCTAAACATCGCAGCTGACCAAGTGCAACCGTACATGGTAGCAGTTTATCCTCATGCGGATAGCTACTTCCAGCAGGAGAATGCGCTGGTGCACAAGCATCACTATGGGATGGTTTGACGAACATGACGTAGACTTTTCCTTGCTTCAGTGGCCCGCTCAGTCCCCGGATCTCAGCCCGATTTAAAATTTGTGGGATGAGTTGGAACGGGCTGTTGGCTCCAGGACTATATCTCCATCAAATCTTCAGGGACTACGTGACACACTCATGTCTGCATGGTACACAATACCTCAACAACGTTTTGAGCATTTTGTGGAATCCATGCCTCAAGCTGTTTTGAGGGTTAAAGGAGGCCCAACACGCTACAAGGGAGCCGAACAGTATATGTTTCAATAATCATTCTGAAAGTAAAGAAATTAGAAACCTGCAGCTTTTAAACCAAGACTTGTGTTTCTAGGAAAAGGCTCCAAATATTGAATGAGATGACAAATAAAAAGAAAGAACCCCGAAAATAACCTGCCTTGATATTCTACGAAATCCACATGAGAACAGAAACTGTTGGTGAGAGGCCATTATTGAAGTTAAATGGTTATTAGGATATCTGTCGAATACATTAAAACTGCAAATTATAATTAAGTTTGTTAATTGATCAAACATTTTCTTTTAACAGTTGGTTTTCATTGGTTTATTTTTCTTTGCATTCTTTATTAAAGAAAATAAAGGAATCCACAAATCATATATTTACCGAGTATTGGAAATTTAAACTATTGAAATTTCAATTTTTAAATGGTTTTTAGCCTACTGATCTATGAAAAACGAAGCTTCTCCAATTATTCAGTTTGTATGTGAGCTTGTATTTGAGTGTATGGGCTCTCCTATCAATTTTTGAGCCAATGTGTGGATCTTCTTGAAACTTCTTAAATATATTAAAGGACAACAAGCAACGTACCTTTTATTTTTGGAATCTTTTTCAATTGGATTTTATTTTGTAAAAAATTAGATGACATAAATTCGCAAAAAAAAAAAAATCTTAAAAAAAGTATTTCTATCGATACCTTAGGTAATCCTTTTACCTAATCTATTAGTTTGACCGGGGTTTGATGCGAATAAATTTAATCTGTTAGATTATGCAAGTAAATTACTACATAATAGGATTTAAGGGTTTTTCTTTTAGGAAAAAAAATAATAATGTTTTATAACTTTTATTTTAATAATAAGGAAAGCAGGTTAATGTTATTGCATAAACTTTTAGGTTCATTTCGGAATTTTGCCTGTCATTTTATAACTGACTGTATTGTAATAAAATAGTGATACCAGAAAAATGATAGGCTTAGCACAGTTACAGTTTTTTTCATCTAGTCTGAAGACGATTATAAAAAGCTGAACATCGATAAGCTTGTACAAGTGCAAAAATGGTGAAAAAAGTAGAAACTGAAGTTGGGAGCTTTGAGCCGCAAGAAAGGATTTCCCGAATCTGAGCATCGTTGACTGCCTCTGTGAGCAAATAGAAGATTGGGTCAACGCATTTGTGGCAAGTGAGTTCTTTGCTCTTCTGTAAGCTTGAATACGGCATTTGCGGGCATAAAAGTGAACTACCAAGCGAATCCCATTTCACCTCATTTATTTTCGTTCATTTTTTACTACGTATATATCTTATCTCATTTAACCAAGTTTTATTTTGTAGTTTCTGTATACATATATAGTCCTTTTTTTCTCATTAAATTGATTTAGTTTGATCACTTTGTAATTAGGAAAGAACCCGGCTGTGATTTTTGTAGCATTTCATTTTGCATACATTTATAGCTAAGGTTTAATACCTGAGGACAAAAGCACATCATCAAGTTATTTTGAACAGTTCATTAAAATAGGTAAGAAAAACAGAACAACTACATACGTTAAAGTGACGTTTATATTACAAACAAAAAATGTTGAAATATTGAATGTATTCAACAAAGTGAGATAAAAGCTTTCCTAAATTTATTAATTGTAAAAAGAAGTTTTATATTTTGTAATCCCTATTTAAAGACTGATAACGAGATTAATACATTAACAATAACTAATGACTGCAGTAAGAAGTTAACTAGGTCCCAACTTACTAATACACATTAAAACATTTGAACTGACATTTGTTAATCTAGACAAACCTTTGGCTCCAAACTTTTCGATCCAGCCCTTCCCCGCCTAATTCTTAACCTTGGATTAGGAAATGAATCTTGGAAATTTTTCGGAATTCTTTTTGTTTTTTTGTTTTGTCAAAATTTCACAACATTATCCAACTCTTGCAATTTGCAATTCGCTTTTAAACTTTCCAGACGTCATGATAGCATTGAACTGTCCAGCCAATCTCTGCTATTTCCAATTGGCCATTCCATATGTCACAGCTGTATGTTCATTACTCTCATCAGCTTCTAGAGGCTCGAATAACGAAACACCATCCTAGGCACCCTTTGATTTCCTCTGTGGTCTTCATCAACATCTATTTTTCATTAGAAAAAGTTTTCTTTCAAGGATACTTAATAACCATTGTTGGACAGACAGTAAATGTCTAATCGAAAATATCTAAAATCCAATTCTAATCTCGAGATGTTTTTGCAATGGAGGTAAGGAGAGATGATAAGATTGTAAAAACTTCCCAGACAACGCAGAATACTACGCCACTTTAACGCAACACCAAAACAAATTCTAGACTTCACTTCAACTTCCTGAAACAAAATGTTTTTTAATTGTCTTAATTACTGAAAGTCATAACAAAAACTTTATATTTATTCTAAATAGATATTGGGCCAGGTAATGGATTTAGAATATTTTTATTACGATTGGGTTTCTTTAACTCTAGCAATTCTTGTTTACTGTTCTTTATATCTGTAAAATAATGCAAATTTTCAGACGATGCCATGCGAAAAAGCCTTTAATTTTCTTATCATGCATTATTTATACAAAAATATTGATCTTCTGTAATCAAAAGTGCTACTTAAAGCTCAACGAACATATATTCTGCAAAAAATTAAGTTTTGAAGGCCTTCTTGTTTTACCCTGAATCAATATATAACTAATATTTTCAGGCAATATCCAAATTACTACATCTTGATTTTATCAAGAAACATTTCAATAATAAATTTTAAGTTTTGAAGGAAGAATAACTTACAATAAATTTATTTGGGCTGAGGCATTTGGAATTCTGCAATTTTAATTTCGAGTCAGAATAACACTTGAAGAGAAAAGAGGAAATACGTACCAATCAAATAGAAAAATATCGCAACAGTTCATCTCACAGAAGGATATCCCCCCCCCCTCTTTTCTTTTGAAAAAACCTACAGAAACAAAACCATATCGAAAGTTTTTTGAAAGCCTACTTTTTTCACCGTTTTTTTTTTAATATTATTTTATTTTTTAGGCTCTGTTTTAATACATTTACCATAATTTTACATTTATTTTCAAATTATCACATCTGCTGAATACAAATACTGTATCGTTTCCGTTTTCTGAATTATACCTATTAAATTATCTAAATCAGATTAAAGTTGACTTTTAGTGGATTAGCCAGAAAGATTAAGTAACCACAGTTTACTTTCTATTGCTTTTCTGTGGGAATGTTTATAATCTTTGCGCGCTAATTTTTGACCAGAATCCACAAAAAAACTAATGTGTAAAAGTTAGAACAGCAGAGACGTAAAATATGCCTACCAAGTTTCAAGAAGAACCATCTAGCTGTATAAAAATTACTTGTAAGATATTATTGCTACTGATTAACTGAGGAGTCTCACTTTTATAATGTGTAATTCTTTATTATTATAAAGAAATGAAAAATCAATAAGACTTCAGTTCATCAATATTTGTTTCATCTGACAGTATAAATTAAAATACTATATTATTAAAATGTAAAACATACACTGCTTGAAAACACTAAATGAAACAAAACTCCTATAAGATAAGTTTAGGCCAGATGTTTCGAGATCAATAACTCTCCCTTCTAGAGGCTAAAGTGTTGTTATCGATTCAGATTTAATAACTAAACAAACAATAAACAAAGTGCCATCATAAATTATTAAATGCTTAATATAAAAGCGAAATAATTAACTTGTCTCTCGACCACTTACCAACTCGAAATGATTTTATTTAACGGTAATAAAACACTGAAATAAACAAATAAACAGAAAAGAGATTAAACTGCATCAAGGAGACAGAAATTTGATTTAAAAATGGATATCTTGTGAACATCGGAGCATTTTTAATTTAATGTTTAATTAAAATAGGGGCTATTACTACTATGTTGAGATTATTGTTCACAATCATTAGATTTGAATAGTATCGTACTCAAATTAACTGAAATAGGTTATTATTTATTATTTAAACAATAATTATTAATATCGTGGGAACTTAAAATAGTAATAACGCCTAGACTAAAACTAAAATTAATCTAAGTAATTGTATTTGCTCCTAATTCCCGAGGTTCTTTTTACTGCTGAACTTTAAAAATACAATTCCATGTAAATCAGTACTTGGCTAATAGCTGACATCAACTGTTTACTAACGACAGCGCCAACTTCAGAGAGCGGCAGAATTCATAATCTTTCAAATAAATCCCTTCAGAGATTGAAATAAATTTTCTGATATTCCAAGTAATTTAAAATAATGAGTTTTACCTACAAAGTGTTAATGATATGAATTGAAATCATGAATTAAATAGGATGTTTTAATATTCCAAATTTCAATCTTTTTCTTTCTGTTGATTCTAGTTTTTTTATGTAAATATGGAGTGCTAGAATTTGAAAACTTTGATTCTTGAAGAATAATAATTTATTGCAAACAATAGCTATAAATATCACAAGATTGAAATATTGAAAATATAGATAAAATAAAACCATGAATAATGTTTAAATTAAATAATGTGATTTTATTATTTTTTTTTAATTATTCTGTTTTTATTATTATTATTAAAACCTTGAATTAAGACCTCATACGATTATTTTATTTGTTTATCTCAAATTAATTGCTAAATTCCATTAGAGCATCATTAAGTTTTAATTAATCATTTTTTAATTAATTTAAAGTTATGTTTATTTGTGAATTTATTAATTTCTATTAGTGAAAATTTTTAAACTTTAAATTTTGTCTTTTGTCCGTCTCACATTTCTGTTGACCGTTTTTTTAGATGGCTAATGATGGCAAGCATTGTACGCTTTATTTTATTTATTTTTTTAATTTCTGTTTTAAGAATGATTAATAAAAATAAAATTAATGAATAACAATGGATGAGACCAAATTATTCACAAGTGACATCCTGGAACAGCTGTTTCACGCTCGATGGCGATCATCAGCCAGGAGAAGTCACTGCAAATAACAAGGTCTCGCTACTGAGGCTAGTATGATGGCACATGGATTTTCCCCCCTCGTTTTTTCATTGGTGATTTTTTTTCATTGTGTAATTTATTCCTTGAGGCACCATTGCGCTTCCGATGTAATAAAAGTAATTGTTAGGAAGATCTATCAGAAAAATGCATTGGTAGTAACATTTGCCAACTAACTATAAAAAAAAAAAAGAAAAAAAAAACGAAAAAAAAATATTCTAAATAGTATCTTAATATTCCAAATTTTATTGGATAAAACATATCAACATAAATGTCTGTTAATTACTGAGAAGCAAACAGAGATGATGTGTTATTAACATCGCCATTTACCATTACTAGAAATAATAAAAACAATAACAAACTGAATTTTTAAAATCTTAGATCTTAAATAACGAATTTAAATGAAGTCAATTCGATTTCAAATTTAAAGCTAGTAATTTTTCGTATGTAAATTTTCTAAAAGTAAATAGTAATATTAAAAGTAAAAGCTAATAAAATTAATTTTTCTTTGTAAAATTTTCTTTACTGAATGAAAATATTAATTTTATAAAATCGTTTTTAAAAAATAGATATTTGACGAGAATTAACGAACTGAAATACGACAAGAGAATGAGGTTGTCCGACCATAAATTTAAGACTCCCTTTCTTCAATTAAAGACTAATAACAGTAATAACTGAACTTTATTCGTTGTCTTTAATTTATATTGAAAGTTAACAGTTAGGTTTTCAATAATTATTATATCTTTTAATCTGGAAACTGTATGATAGGAGAACAGCTCGTGAACGATGTGTGTAAAGATGAAGTCGTTCTTGAAGATTAAAGTAATCCTAATAGGATTCAAGAGAGTAGAAGGGCGCCCACAGAACCCATAAAATATTAATATCAGGTTAAAATCTAAAATACGGAAAGAGGATTGCTTTTCCATAGGGTAACACCCAAAAGATTAAGATGATCGACGATTTTGGAACCGACTAAGATGAAAAAGGAAGTTATGATATCAAGGCCTAAATTGAAACCTAGACCAATGTAGTATGAACCAATGGAATCAGGAACATTGTAAAGTCAGATCAGCAAATTTATACAATTATATTTAAAAGATTCCGTTTAAACAACTATAAACTAAGATACAAAACTTTATCTCAGCGGAAATTACAATTGTTAGAAGCTGCATCGAGAATAATATAAAATATAATGGGCTTAACAAGTCATTAAGGATAGTGAAAGCGCTCTAAGTCGTATTATCGAGTTAAACAAAATCCTCCAACATTATAATCCATGCACATGGATTATAAGTGATTAAAATATTTACTAAATTTTTAAATGGTTTTTAAATGAAGAATTTGTTGCAGTTCTGTATCTGTGAAATGATATTCCAAAAAATACATGATGTAAATTGTTGCTTTATCTCATCAGAATTAAAGTATTATGTTGATACAGAACAAGGAATAAACAAAAGCTTGTTTTTGAAATATCTAATTTAAGCGAAGTTTTAATTAAAGACTTAATTAAGAAGGTTTATTTTGAAATATTATGAAAATAACTTTATTCTGAAATTTTAACTTGAAAAACAAAGCAAAAAAAAATAAATTTTATCGAAGGTATAAAAAAATTTTTCTAATATTTAAATTCAGAATATAAAATATATAAAATATATAAAAAATTAAATATAATATATAATAAAAAAATATATATACTGTAAAGTACTTAAACAATATAGCAATTTTCTAATTGATTAAAAATAATTACAGTAATATATTCTTGAATCCTACAACAGAGATAGGTGTTGACTTTGCAAAATAACATCTGTCTGGTGATCTCGTTTTAATTCTCGCGAACATCTTCTTTCGCCTGTCAGACTATCTGTTTGAACTACTGAACAAGAAATTCACATTAACTATAATTCATTCCCTTAAATTCTTAACATAAATATATATTCAAAGATACGGGATCTCCCTTAAGACGACTGGATTGTCAAAATGTCATGTAAACATATAAGTCTTGTAAAATTTTATTGGCAATAAACTCAATTGAATTGAATTGAAAAAAAAAAGTTAAATTATATTCAAAGCAAAGTGGAAAAGTTCGGAATAAATTTAAACAAAAATCAAACAAACCATAGGAAGTAAATTGGGTAATTTTTATTGTCTGTAACAATACTTTGAGAATTTCGTTACAGGGATTATTCCCCAAAGAATATTTGGAGTTTTCCAGTAATTACTTCCTCAAAGCTAAAATGATTCAGAAAATTGTATACTATTTTAAGTCTATATAAAACTAATCATCTGACTGTGAACATGATTGCCCAAAACAAGTTATCTTGAAATTTTAATGGTGGCTTGAGGCTATCCACTGAGCTTTCTTCTCTTTCTGAAGAAATTGAGGCAATAAATGCAAGTGTAGTATAAAGAAAAAAAAACCAGCGTTGTTTACAAGACGTTTCTTTATGAAATTTCAAAGTTGAAATGATGGGAATTTCTCTTTATGAAAATAGTTTAATAAAAATGAAGAAAGCAATTAATAAAATATAGAGGTTGTATTTTTATGAAAAATATAAAATTTTAATTTCAAATAATGAAGTATTTATACCACTTAAATTTATATAAAATAATGAGGTAAAGTATTACATTGATAAAATAGAAATTAATATCTAGAGTTTTAGATGTAGGCTTGCGGACTATATAAGAATTCATGAGTAGTAACAATTCCTTAAGAAAAAAATAAAATTTCATGAGCATTTTTAAATATAAAAAACTAACTCAAAAAATGCTCCAACAAAATAAATATCTGTTCACATACCCTCAGTCATCACTTCGAGGAACTGGGACATCTATTTAAGCCTTATTAGGGTTCATCAGCTTGATGATGATAATTAAGAACGCTACCTCCTCACCCGGAAGTGGCACCCTAACCAAAAACAAACAACATTAAAAAATTACCATGTCCAGCAAAACCTCAAATTCCATATTCCATTCATTGTCAGGCTTAAAGAAATTTAAGAAAGGGATTAAGAATCCAAATATCATGCAATTCAAGAAAAAATAAAATTTAACGTGAATTGATAATAATAATAATAATAATAATACAGTAAAACTCCGTTAAGTCGTCACTCAAGGGACCGAACATTGTTGACGACTTAAGCGGAGTGACGACTTAAGCGGAGTGACGACTTAAGTGAAGTGGGCATTTTTGAAAAAAAAAACAACAACAAAAAAACACTGCAATACAATATTTTTATGAATTGCTGTAGGATTCGGTGAGAAACAGAAGATTTTCAGAAATCAATACATGCAAATGAATGAGTGGAAAATAAAAAAAACCAACATATTTTATACGTACCACATTTTCTTTTCTTTTACTGGCTTAAAAATAATCAAACAGTGTTGATTGATGAAGGTACTGATTACTGGTAACAATTCGAAACACTTTGTAATGAAATGGAACTCCAACTTTTGTGCATATAGTTAATCGTATCTAAAACCGAAACTTCTAGCTTTTCGTTCCTATCCAAGGCTTTTATCATGTTCTTTACAAGCATTTTTTTGTACTTTCGTTTAAAGTCAAGAATTATTCCTTGATCTAAAGGCTGAAGAAGTGCAGTTACATTTGCAGGAAGAAAAACAATATCGATCGCTTTTAAATTTTCGGGCTTACTCGCTATGAAATAAAATCACACTCAGTAGCGGTCAAGGAAAACGTCTACTCTTGATAAGAGTCTTAGCGAGAAGTGTGTAATTTCCCAAGTGAATTTCCCACGTGAAAATTCCCCGTTAAGGCTAGGCTTTCTTAGAGTGAAGAGGCGGGGCTGAAAAGATAGCAGGCAAAATTGAGAATAAAGATGCTTTTCGCCATTTTTGAGGATGACGAGTTATCCGGAGTAGAATTAAATTTGGTGACGAGTAAAAGAGGGTTATTTTACATTATTATCTATGAGACCTTGTCGGGACCAAAGGAAAACGACGACTTAAGCTGAGTGTCGACTTATCCGGGTGACGACTTAACGAAGTTTTACTGTAATAATAATAATTAACTTAAAAAATTCATCAACGAAATAAATATGGATTCACACACACCCTGAACCATCTCAGGAATCTGGAAAGCTGTTCCGTTGAATTCTTTATTTTGATATTTTGGCATATCAAGTTATTTCAATCACATTGACATAACTATTATTGGATCGGGTAATTCTTATTCTCAAAGATTTCAAGATCACGGATCCCACATCACATTTAAACTTGGAATCTGAATCTCTCTATTAACTTCTACAAAAAAAAATCAAGTAATACCGTAAACTATATATTCTCAACTTCCAAGCGATTTATCAACTGCAATTCTTTGCAATCTAGTTACCGTACCTAAGATTAACATAATCATTATTCTTTATTGGGCGCTTCCACATTATAATAGTCAACAGAAGATTGATTGCTACCAAAAATGTTACAATGTAATATTCTTAAATTTCTTATGTTGTAAATGTCTGCATATTTCTAAAAAAATATTCGTTTTTCAACTCAGTAATACTGACAACACAATAACTGTTTTCCCAACATTCTAACACATTATTTTCTAATTAACATATCTAAACCAAATAATATGAAACTCTGTTTTCTGGTTATAACTTAATTAAAATTCATAATCCTAATAACAATCATATTAATTCTTTTAATATCATTTCATTTCCATGCCTTAATTGCAATTTTTTTTTTACTATTTACAAGATGAATAATTAAGGCAATTAAAGGTTATTCATTCATTTTGCCAATGAATAACCTAATCGATCAGCCACGGTGCTACATTATTTCGACAGGCTGTTGAAGTTCCACTGCCATTATTTGAAATATAATGAAGACACATTGATTGTAGCTTAAGTTAATGAAAAATATAATCCAGCAACTTGTATTTACAGGATCTTTTCTTTTTTATTATAATTTTTCTGTTTATTATGAAAGCTTCTGTCTATTTTTTTTCCTTTGTTATCGAATCATGATATTTGTAACCGGCCATCCTGTCCCATTCCTTTCATTCTTTATAAATGTATATTCCATTTGCTATCTCCTTCTATATCGTTTATTTTTTTTTATATTATCATCCGTGTCTTATCTTTTATCTTGAAAATAACTTTCCAATGGTACTGTTCTAAAGCTACTATTATTTTTATTTTTTTTTTTGGATTCCTTATTTGTTTACTTTGCTTTATTTTTTTGTTTATTTTTTATATTGAAGTTAATATAAAAATTTCGAGTGCAAGACCAGACTCCTAATTTTTTTTTATTTATTGATTTTTACTTGAAATATGTATATAACATACCCTGTAAATCTTCCTAGAGCAGTGTTTCTCAACCTTTTAGTACTTGCGACCCAATTTTCAATCACAACTCTCATCGCGCCCCCCGAAAAAATAAACCTCCAAACCTATCTGTTCAACCAAAAAAAAAAAAAAAAACAAACCCTCCAAACCTATCTCTTTCTCGGTCAAGAAACGCTGTCCTAGAGGGTAAAAAATAATTTGGAAACATGCGTTTATGATGCAATATTTCATTCAAAAATTCCATTCTAATCCTTGTTAACCCTATTAAAGCTTGGGTATCATTGATCGTGCAAAGTGGGAAAAGGAATTTATCAAAATGGATCAGCATTTGCCATCTATGACACAGTGGTGGGCCTTAATTCACAAATCCCTTGTCTCCCTAGAATTTACGGGAATTATCATGGATTAATTTAATTCTGGGATCTTTGAACTAATTATATGAAATAAACTGAAATCCAATGTATGAGTGAAATTTTGACTGAATTAATTATAAATAAATTAAGGAATTTGCGAAAAAATTACTGCAACATTTTGTCGTAATCTTTGCTAATTAAAAAAAAGAACACTCGAATATTTTGAATTTTAGAAGTAAAATAAAAAAATAACAACTAAGGAATGCACAAAGGAATTAAAAAGATTTCGCACCACGAGCTATCACCGACGACAATCTTTGATGGCCGTTTCGTCGTCTATAGGTGCTAACTCGAGGTGCGAAATCTTTTTAGTATCTTTGTGCTTTTCTTAGTTGTCATTTGTTGAATTATTAGTCAAGTAAAATTTGTTATTAATTAAAAAAAAATACTTTGATCATTTAGAAATACAAACTTTCTCTAGATTCGAAATATCAAACAAATTCTTTCAAGCAGAATTTTCTAAATTAAAAGACCTGTCCTTAATTAAAAAAAAAAAAAAGTGAGATCTGTATTCAAGAATAAGATTAAGAGTTTTTTACGTGTATTAATGTAAATGAATAACATTGGAAATTAATAAACACAAGAGTTCTATTAAAAGTATAAATATATTAAAAAATTATACAATACAAAATAAATTCGGGAGCTTTCGGTTGCTATTCACAACGAAAAACCCCAAGATCACTAACAGGAGGTGGATCAAAAGAACAGGAAATAAATGCACCACAGTTGCTGAAAATTGGAGTTGTTATTTGAAGAAAATTCGTTTTTAAAAAATTGTATTTACTTTAAGGACACAACGATGAAACGAGGTTGAAAAGTTATTTTCAACCCGAAGTAATTTTTGTAATGAGTAATTTTTAAATACAGTATGGCTGAAAACAAACGACACTGAACAATTTGACCACATGAAAGGTGGCACTGCGAGATGAACATGTATGTGATTGTTGTATTCGGAACAGGAATGAGATTTTGAACAGCGTTTTCAGTTCACAACGGTTCAGTGTCGTTTGTTGTGAGCCATACTGTATATTTATACTTTTCATAGAACTCTTGTTATTTCCAATGTTATTCATTAATGAATAAAGACGGGAACTGTTAAGATTTTCCACTAACGATGCTGAAGTTAATTTTGGAAAATTATTTAATTTTTTAATCTCAAATCATGTTTTGCAGTTTATGTTTTACCATATGTTTTAAGGGAGTTATTGTATGATAAATTCTATGTTGTTATTTACTTTGTTCGAAATTTTGAATCTGAATTATATTTAATTCCTTGAGTTTACTTCATCAGATATTTGCTGAATCTAATGTTTTCGTGATTTTACTCGGAAGATAAACGTACAACACAAATAAAAAAGCCTCAGAAATTTTTATTTGGAAATTTTTAATTGATTTGTCTTCTATTCTATCATTCTAATGGACTATTAATTTTGTAATTGGTTTTGAAGTAATCTAAATCTCTAGATTGTGCTGCACCTTTTATCCTGAGTTATGTTTGAGTATTATTTTGTCTGAGTAACAAAAATTACTATCAGACGTGGCTATTTATGTCCTGTTTATATCCTTCGTAAATTATCCTTCCCAGTTTTTTTATTGTGTTGTCTCGGATTATGTGTTGCTAGAATGTTTTCTGTTTAAATCTAAATTAAAGGATTCCCTTGGCATTCGTTAACATGTTTGAATCTTAACGTATTCAATATTAAACGATTTTTGATTTTAAAAAACTCTAAAGATATTCAGTAGTTCTTCATTTATTTGCTATTCATCTGCTTTTCTTATATAGCGCCAAAAACTAGGTTATAATAATATATATGTAAAATTAATTTGGAATGCTACCAGCAAACAAAGGATTCCTAAATATTTTACTGAGTTCAGTTAAAATATTGTTACTATTATTTACTTTTTTCTGCCGATATTTCTGTTTCCCATTGGTGAATTTTGAGATGTAAAGATCAAAAGGAAATTTCTCAAAATCAATCTAGCTGGGCAAATGTTCAGTATCCCGGAAATTAGCCGACAGAGCAAGAGGATCTACCATCTCGTATTGTAACAATAGAGAATAAATGATCTAATCAGCAAACAGATTAAATTAAAAAATAGTATCACGTCAAAAGTTAAAATTTGTTGTAGATTTACTTAAATGATATCCAAAAATCACTACCTATGATCTCGTAATAAACTTTATTATTTCGCAACATACGAAACAAATATATTTTATAAACGTATCATAACAGCCATAAATGTGGAAAAAAGAATTGTAGAATGAAAATGAGCAAGAAAAGCATGCTTAAATATATCCATATTAATAAAAATTATAATGGCTGTTAGAAAATTTTTCAATTATATCTGGATGTATTATGTTTTATTCCTCACTTGTTAAAATAAATTTCTAATCTGATTTTATTGAAACAAGAAATTAACAGGTGCACCCAAAAATAAAAAAAAGGAACAACAATCTCTTTAAATTGCTGAATTTTTTTTAAATATTACCATCAAGGTAAATACGTCACGAATGAAATTCTTTCTATCAGATGTAATTATTTAATAATTTAATTATAACTCTAATCCGAAATGCGATTTTTTCTAATTCGTTGAAGAAGACAACGGTCAACAACAAACACGATTCCTGTAATTTCAAATGGTTCTTTAGTCAATGAAGAGGTCTTAACTATTTAAAATTTCGCAATGATAACTTTTTAATCTTATTTTAACTTTTTATAACTTCACTTTTGGTTTTCAGAAAATTTTAAAATATTTATTAATTACTACAGTTTTGTAAAACCTTTTTAAAATTTAAGTACAACTGTTTTCTTTTTTCTATTTAAAATAGACACAGTTTAAAAAATAGAAATTTAGTGAAAATCTAATGAAAGGATGTTTCATTCACTTTCAATAGAAACATCAATATAAACATAAAGATTACAAAATGAATGTAACTTCAAAACCAAAATCTGAAGTCGAACTCGCTCAAAGACTGTTTGATATCTTAAAGGAGAGAGTAGGATAGCAACATGAGATGTCTGTAATGCAATCAATTTTTTTCTTGCGAAATGTATTTGTAGATTTTTTTTAAAACAAAAGTTTTTCCTTGAAAGAGACATCAGTTTTAAATGCTACATTTCAACATCAGAAAAGCTATAAATCATATTGCATTTACTGCTACTTGAAATGTAATTAGGTTTTTTTTTTTCCTTTGCTATTTGAAATTCTACATCTCGTACGCCTACACGTATTTAAAAAAATGAACTAAAGCGACTGATGTTGAAATGCAATTCTTCATATTCCAATTGGTCGAATTTGTGTCGTAGTGAGAACATTAGTGAAGAAAGAGGAAATAAAATGAATGCCAGATATTTTATCGACAAAACGATCCCTGCAAATTCTCTCTGACTGATTTTGGAAAGACCAGTAAAGGGGAGCTTTAATATCAAAATTGAATTACTGAAATTTAGTTTCGATTTATGTAAAAGTTTAAATTTCCATTAAATAAATAAATAGATTTTAAGTTTGAATGTCGGCAAATTGTAAATGATAAAAGAGATGGAGCGTAAAGTTTTGAAAACTATGTTTAAACAGAAATAAAGCAAAAATAGTCGTTAGCTTGTAATGCTTCCAAAGTCGCAGTGAACACTACTGTTGGCGACGAAGTTAATGTTTGACGCTACATTGTTCTATTCAATCGTTGCGAATCATAACAAGTCGAGTTTCTTAAAGAAGTTAGGAAACGAGATTTTGTTGGAAGTCCACATGGTACTACATTATATTTACAGAAATTTAGAAATTCGATTAAAAAATTATAGTTTTCTTTGGAAAATTAGTAATTTCATTAACTTTTGCCAAAATTATTAAATAGGTACAGAACTACTTTGCCGTTCTAGTTAATGTGATGCAAATAATGAGATTCAGTACTTTAAATTGATTTTTTTTTTCCTATGCATTTTCATTTGTAAAATTGACGATGTACTTTTCATTAAAATTTTTTTTAATAAAGAGAAATTTAGGAAACTTTCTGATTTTAGTGTTCATTTGTTTATATATCATTTTCCATATACAAATGGAGAAAGTGCACAAGAAAAGTTACATTCATTTGAAACTATTGGAAGTGTATGTTTGCTTTTGTGAAAAGTGCAACTAACAATCATGTTAGAAAAGAAAGAAAAAGCAGTATTTATTAGCAACCCATTTGGGAGCTGTTGTGATAGCGACGAAAATCGGTAGCTATTGAGTTTGTCCTGTCCGTCCGTGTCACCCCTAATAACTCCCGAACAGAAGGTCGGATCAGCAAACGGACTTCACCATCATCGTGTTCAGATGTTCAAACACCGTAGGAATGGGGTATTTTCAGGGACCAAAACCCTTTTCCCCATGTTCGAGATATTTGAAGTTGTTGTGATTGTACCCCGCCTAAGAACCAAAGGTCTGATCATCGCACGGACTTCACCATCGTGTTCAGAAGCCCAAACAGCATTGGAGTAAGGAATTTTCAAGGATCAACGCCCCCCGCACCTCATGTTCGAGATTTTTGGCATTGTTTTCGTTGGATTTCCGCTATTAGCTTAAATGTTAGAAATTTCTATTATTACGTCAGATTTCTATTATTAGCTATAGCTTGATGGGCAAGGTCGCGGACTCATAAGCTGGAAGTTGTCAGTTAGAATCTGTATATCTCCTTTTACTTTTTTTTTTCTTTTCTCATTTCGTATTTCCCTAACTGTTTTTTATTTTACGTTAAAGTACTTCCTATTTTTTATTATTATTTTTTATTTTTATTTTATTATTAAGGATTGCCCTTAAATTTATGCTTTGTCATAAAATTATATTCACTTATTTATTGACCTATCAGTTTTAATTGTCATAGCCTATCCCGCTCCTAAAAATTTTTTATTTCTCTCGAAATTGCATAATTTTTTAATTAATCATTGAATGAGGATATGAAGCAGGAGAAATCTTATTAGTTCAGTTGAAGATTTTTCTTCTGTTGTTCATTTATCTTCAACTTTGCCTAATTACCTGTTTGTAAGCGTTAAAATATTTCTACATTAAAACGATTAGATGGATTTCGACATAATAAAAAGCTTATTCGTAGCCTAACTTAAAATATAAGCATATTCACTTTGATCTCCACCTACCGCCAATCGCTGAATATTCACTATCTATTAGGTGATGATAGGTAAATTTAAATCTAGTTCCTAAGGATTAGTTATCAATGGAAATGTTATTCACTTTAATACATGCGTTACCGCAATGTTCCCCAATAATAACAAAAATTGTGCCATAATACAGAAATTTACTCTTCAAGAGAGACGACTCGATTCTTAATATATACTCATTTTTGTTTTTTAATTAAAATCACCTTTTTACAGGTAACACCCTGTAAATGACATTATTACTAATGGACAGAAATTTATGAAATTCATTACTAGACTGGTGTGATATATAAAAAAAGAATTAGTGTCACTTTTATTAATCATTTAACAATGGTCTCAAGGAATTTCCCAAGGACCCTAAGCTTTCAAAGTCAATTTTACGATGCTTTTAAAAAATTATAATTTAGTTCGTCTAGACAAAAAGAATTATTATAATTAAGTTTTTTGATGTTAAAGCTCAGACTAAAGATTAATATTTTATTATTTCTATTTTCGTGGTAATAATTACAAAGCCTTTGAGAACTTCAACTGCAAATTCATTTAACGATCTGTTTTCATAGCAACAAAATAATTAATTTAAAGTTGAAAACGTTTCATCATTTGCTGCAAGACAAATATTTCCATTACAGAAAATATGTACTTCAGTATGTCTACAAAGTATAATTTTTGTAAATTGCAATAGATCTAACGAACAGCAAGAGTCCATGGAGTGAGAAAAAATTACCTATTTCCTTTATCGATTCAAAAGTCCACAATTCTATAATCTCAATTTAATTTCGCATTTATTACGTATTCTACAAAATAAAATAATCTATAAAAAAAGTTGACATGCTAATTTTCGAATAAGCGCAATGTAATACTACCTAAAAAATTTTAAATATAGCAAAAATAAAAATAAAAATAAAAGAAAGTTATTCATGCGTCTACATGATGGTTTTTCGTTCATAGCTAATTACCTATTTCCAGATTTTAATCAAACTCTTAGGTGTTATTCTTTATAATGACGAGATAGGGAAGATACCTTAGCCCGTTTGCATGGATATATCCTAAAATCAATAGAAATCTATTTTATAAAATTCTACACCTTCCTTTTAATTTAATATTAGGTAGTAAATACATTACAACACACATCACAATTCGCAATTATAACACAGAGGATATAAAAAAAACTAAATTATTATAAATTTTTTAATACAAATTTTTTTTTATATATTTTATTTATGCTATTGATTTTATTTTGAAAAATTCTGACAATTGGACTTCCAGATTAAGATTTATGTCCATTTTCTAATACAGTCGAACCCGTCTATCTCGAACCTGTTTATCTCGAAAACCTCTACATCTCGAAATTTCTGAAATTCCCTACATTTACAATCTAAATTCAATGTATTTCCCATGTTTATCTCGAAATTCCCTTCAAAACCTCTGAATCTCGAATTTCGGATTGTGTAAATTATAAAAAATCGATGCCCAAAGACCACCCTTCTTCAACAATACGTTGAATGTCAAGAAAATGTTGGCTACGAGGGATTCCCAGCTCTTCCTAACCTTAGAAGGCTATGAGAAACAAAGAAAGTTAGACGTCAAAAGTCATTGAAATACTATTTTTATTGCTAAAGGTATGTATGTATGTTAAAAAAAATGTTATGGATATATGTATAATTAATCTGGGATCGTACCACTGTATTTTTCTACAACAAAAGCAATTAAAACGTTTTTTAATTGACCGCATTTAAAACCTCTATAACTCGAAACCTCTTTATCTCGAATTTTTTTCCTTTCCCGTGAGATTCGAGATGGACAGGTTCGACTGTATTGCAAATTTTCTTTCCTTAAAGCAACCAAATGCTCTTGTGTTGTTCGATTTCTCCATGAATGAAGGAAAGGAAGGTTTGTCTGGTCTTTTTTGTGAAGGTATTTGTAGATGTCTCTTCCACTGCAAATTATGACAAAATTATTATTAATTCTGCATAACTGTAAATGTTGTCTTCTCAAATATTACAATATTTATATTTGTTTCTATTTCTTGTGCATTATTTAGGTTTTCCATACACAGTATGCTTTTCAAAGGTATCGACAAATCATTAAAAATTCTTCAATAAATAGAAATGCATCGTTTAATACCCGATAATAAATAGAGGTATGATGTATTAATACGCGCATACTACTGCACTGTATGTAACGGACACCTACATAATATACTGTACACATTTATTATGCATAAAGCTTGAAAAAAATTACAGAGAAACAGATTCCTTTTTTTTTGCACATAGAAGAGAACAAATAGGTAACAACTTTTCAGATGTTTTCAGATGGTTCCAGATGTACAATCGTAGACACATCCTATTGATAAGCATTGTTTTTCATAAGGCTTCAAAGATAAAAATCCAGAGGATTGAACATACAGGTCTGGTAACATGGCTACCCCGATCAATCCTGCGTTTTGGAAAGCGAGAGTTGAGAAAAACATGGACTGCATGACGAAAATGGGCCGGACTCAATTGTGCATGAACCGTAATTACATTCGAGATTCAAGATCAATGTCTTCCAACATCTGAGTAGGTTTCTTTCAAGGAAATCAAGCAAAATTTCGCCATTTAACGGTGAACAGAGGAAGTAAGGACTAATTATCCGATCACCCAAAGAAAATTGCTGCTGAATTTTTTCATTGGACGATTTCATGTGGGTTTTTCTGAGACCATAATATACGGAAATTCGTAATATTATTTTGGGAAAATGAAGCTTAGTCAATAATGGAAATTACTGTTGAAGTTATCACACGGTAAGCAAGAAACCAAGGATGGAATTCTAGCCTTAAAGCAAAATCACCCTTGAACTCTTTGAAGATGATAAAGGTAGAGTAGTTCCTCATGAAGTATCTTTCTAACCATTGAATGTGAAATCCTTCAGTTCTCACCTTCTTTTTCCTGATCAGCGGCTATCGCGTCAAAAATTCGATTTTCTATTTTTTGTGTTGTGTAACACACTGTACGTCTTCCGCGGTTTGTCTATGGCTGAAATTTTCCCCTTTCTCTGAGGAGTCAATCTATGGCAACACATGTAGATATGCACGTATCTGAGAACATTCTTGATATAGCCGATATTTCGATGAGCCAGTCCACACTAAACTTTGCCATTTCAGAAAACGAATACAAACTCATATTGCTAGCAGTTATGCAACAACATATATACCGAAAGAAAAAATGAACGAAAACAATTTCTTCTTTGAATTTTTAATAAAACATTTCACGCAAATTCAAAATAAACTTGATGAAACGTCATGTTTATTCATCAAGTAACATGAATGCTGGCTATATATTGAAAGAAACCAAACAATTATATGCTACACTGTTCAGCTTCATCGTCTTTAAATAGTCTCTAAGTTCATTATATTTAGAAAACAATCCTACGTTTATTGAACAGTTAGACTGATTTTTCTTTGCAGAACGTATAACTCATGTTTGTCGGTACCTTTAAAATAAATTCTGCGAAAAGGAAAGGAAACATGAAAAGATGAGTGTCTTATTGGTGCATTCTGTGTCCGTAATACATAATCAATGAAGAGCTACTTAAAACTATAATTTTTTTCCTTTCCAAAAATTAAGTCCTAGATCTGTTGACAAGAATAACAAATTCGGTGGACTTTCGAAAAATCGTTCAATTCAAAAACAATATTTTTAAAAATTTTAATGAAAGAAATGACGACCTTTCGATAATGTTGATAATTTTGTATCAAATATGCGCCATTTTCTTTTGATCTCATTGTTTACAAAACAAGGAATTCTCAAAACATAACAGTCCTTGTTGCATTCCTCAACATTCACGAAGTACAAGAGGCAATTGTTCAATCTTTCATAGCTATATAACTGAAACAAAGTAGAGCCCTTTGTGAATGTCTGCCGTGATTCAATGGCAGCAATACATCGGAAAGGCACTTCAGTTTCAAGAGCACTGATAACTTTTCTCCTCCAAAATGTAAATGTAGGCAATGTTCCAAGACCCGGCTTCTTTTGA
This sequence comes from Thereuonema tuberculata, assembly GCA_023159025.1. Lineage (NCBI taxonomy): Eukaryota > Metazoa > Arthropoda > Chilopoda > Scutigeromorpha > Scutigeridae > Thereuonema > Thereuonema tuberculata. The sequence continues at coordinate 42,973,478 of JAFIDM010002131.1, read as the reverse complement.
TTGTAGAGAAAATGTTCTGGAGCGCGACTGCAGTGCGATCGAGACATTGACAATGCTCCCGGTGACAACCGGTAGAAGATATATCATCCGCTAATGCTAATAACACCTATTAATGCTTTCCACTCGAGAATCGTTTTAAAGTCAGACTTCCTCTGGCTAAACTACTTAAAGGTCGAGCGGAGGAGGTCGCCTTGAGAGAGCTGAAGAGTGTTCTCCTGTCATTACCGAGTCATCGTCCTCTCTTAAAAAGAATTTAATTTTCTGAATGGTAAACATTGCAAGTAGGAACGTATTATTTCGGGACAAGCAATTGCTTCGGGGAATCATTTAAAGTAACCCAGTGCAGGAACCCATTTACTGCTATCGATCGCCCTTATCTGAGAAGCCAAATCAAAACTATATTAACTTCGACCATAAAATCGTTTTGGTAACTGCATCGGCAAATGGCTTCATCTACTTCATTTCTCTTAAAGTATTGCTGACTCTAAAAGATCATTCATCAACTTCGGGAGGAGGATTTTAATTCAGAATATTTCCACTTTGAATTACTTTTTTATTTTTTTTTCTTCATTCCCATATGGGAGTAGAAAAGTTTTGAAGTCGCCCTTTCAAATAAAAAGAAAGACAAATTTTCATTAAGGCATATAAAAGTGGCAAAACAGATGTGAAAGTAATAATAATTCTAAAGTCACTTAACAGACTTTTATAGGAATGGTGGGATTCTTTCTATATCAGAAAAACCCAACCACAATCACTGACCATCGCTCACATTTTATATTTCTTATAAGAATTGGATAAAAAAATAAAAATGAAAAAAAAACCAAAAAAAAAAACCAGATGTTTTAAAAAAAAGAAATATATTAAATAAAGTGACTCATTTCTTTCAATTTTTTTTTTCATTTTTAAAGATTAATTACTTTTAATATAAATATTCTCAATAATATTCACAATTATAAAGTTATAATTTAGTTATAAATTTCTTTTATTAATACCACCAATAATAAAAAAAAAATCTTAATTTGATTGCTTCTGCAGTTGAATCTTGAATTATTATAACAGATGAAACATTAAATTTAAGTGCAAATTATCTTTCCCATTTTAATTTTCTGATGATTTTAACACTGTTCGACGGTGCTACTTCGTGGCAAGATAGGAGTTTTGATTTTATGGATTTCGGAGTTACTTTGCTGCAGAGGTTAAAAAAGAGAAAAGATAAAAATATCACCTTTAGTCTCATTTCAAATTTAATGAACCCTTTCTACATTACGTAAAGTGTAGAAATTACAAAAATAAACTATATTAAAAGTGAAGTTTTTTAGTAACTAAATACATAAAATAATGAATATAGAAATTGTTTAAATGAAATAATATACATAAAAGAAAGAAATGTGCTAATTCCGAAACATTGGCGTTATGTATTAGGTTTCGTGTAAAATGGAGAGAAGCTGGCATTCTGCTAGTTGTCTCAGTTTTCTTACGACCACTGTTAGGTAGTCTACAATATGACGTATCCCTTCTTTAGGTAATCGTCATAATGGGTTTTAATCAATACTATTAATTGCTTAGACTAGTGGTACACAACCCGCGGCCTGTATATTTGCTTGGGCCCGGCAGTGTCTAACTTAAAATTAAAGTTGAGCATTTCCATTGCTGCCAACAGATACATTTAAATAGGCATAACATGCAATAGCAACTGTCTCAGATTTACTATTGGGTTGGTAAGAAACACAAGTAACGCATTATTTGATAATTAAAAGTTTATGTAAATTACATTTTATTAATTTTTATTATTATTATAAATGAAATTACAAATCATTCATTGTAGTATGATATTTATATAAATTCATGTATTATTAATAAATATTATTATAAATGACATTATCAAATCATTAAGTAGAAAGATATAGTAAGGGTTGTAGGCTGCGGCCCTCCATCAGAACTTTTATAAAAATAATGTCTCTTGAGACTTCCTAAAGTTGTGCACCCCTGGTTTAGACGGAGATAGACAGAAGAACATTATAGACAGAGGATATACGTCGATGTTGCTACCAAACAATGGTTCAGACTGTACAACAAGCTCTTAATTAATCTCCTACAATCTTGAAAATCGATTATTATATAACTGTATATACTACATTAAGAAATGATCAATAGACATTATCTACGGATTCTAAAGGATGTTGGAATGCTTGATCACAGATTTTTTTGGCAACCATGCAAAAATAATTCACTTCAGCCATAAATGATAATTTAAGCTAAGAAAAGGATTGATTCTTAATTGTTTCCAGTCATTTGACCTCCCAAACTTTAAGAATTTTAATTATTCTTAAAGATTAGAAATCAAATGATTGTCTTTCTTTTTTTTTTTCGAAGAACCGTCAAATGATGGACACATTAACAATTTTTTTAGTCGAAATTTAATTTTTATAAAATATTTTTATTTTTAACTAACTGAGCGAACAAATAATTCATATTCATATCTTGGCATTTTTTTCCTGCAGCAAACCTGAAATAAATGAGATATCTCAGCCTTCTGCGAAGAATAGCAAAGCTGGACATTAGTAATTTCGATGAAAATTTAATTGCTGAGCAATGAGGAATATTATCATTCTACTGCAAAATTTTTCTTCTCTTCGGAATCGCAGTGGCGCCTCAAAAGCAAAAAACCACAATAAAAAACTCAATAATAAAATATTAGTGAGAAAATTTAAGTGCCAGAAGTCTGCCGGCCTCAATGGATTATTTAATGCTTAGGAAATTCAATCTGCTCATTGAATTATTAATGAAAGCAATGGGTGAGAACAAGTGTTTACTAAGTGACAGCCTAGAAGAACTGTTTTACGCTCTTTGGCAATCATCAGTAGGAGCAGTCACTAGTAAAAGCGAAGTCTCGGTTACTGAGACTACCGAGACCTTGGTCTCACCCATTGTTGTTTATTCTTTTTCTCTGTTTGTCATTTGACTATTTATATTTATCATTTCAAAATAGTCAGAAGGGTTTCATGAAATTTCGTAAATTGCTATTTTAATGATCCATCTTACAACGTAGGCAATTTTGTTTGCTCAAAAGTCTCTCTTCTGATTTCTTTAAAATTGGCTACTTTGTGACCGAAAATAAGATTTTAGCACGATTACTTTAATCTCCATTCTCCCCTATTTCTCCATTCGCAGTCTCAACTTCGCGATGGATATCCTGGTTATATTACCGTAATTGTACTTGCTTATTTATGTGTAATTATTTTCGGTATAAAACTTCAGTAGCCACCGAAAGGAGATTATATGGTTCAAAAAACCTCTCTCTCAAAATTGCTAATGTTTTGTTGTTATTGATCGGGCTTTACTTTAAATGAATTGGAGGTTTGCATGTTGAACACAGTGTCGGTGCTCCTTGAAATATTTGGCTTAACTTTCTAGCGAACAAATGCCGATTCAATCTTTAATGACTATTTAACAAGGTCAGGTTTTTATTTCAAAACTTTTCGAAAGGAAATTCCTAAATAATAATTTTTGTTCACAGGAAATCCTTAAAGCCACATTTTCTTTCTATCTTTCTTTTTTGTTCTGGTTTTTAGAAAAAATTCTTTTTACTTTTTTTAATAAACTTGTAATTAAAAATATCATAATGAATGTAATTAAAATAAAATTCGATGCATGGGATTCCAAGCAAATCCATTTGGAAAAATGAAAATGTATTAAACTATTAAAAAACAAAACAAACAAACAACAACAACCAGTTTTGAAACCGAAATTGACCAAGAAATTTTAAAACTTTGTATTCTTGATATATTTATGTAAACTGTTTATATAATTCCCACTCTAATAAAACCAAAATCAAACGCTAAACACCATACCCCAAAAATAAAGGTTACTAAATTTAAAAATATTAAAAAAAATCTTCCCACCTTAAAATATTCACGAACAATCAACAGCTAACTCCTTGGCCCTCTAGTCAGGTTAAGACATTTTAATGCCACAAGTATGCATTCTTCAAATTCATTACTTTTAGTTATGAATGAAACAGAGGCAGAAAATGCTGAATTGGCGCATTTTCCAATTTATATTTCTAATTAATTAAATTCTGTAATATCTCAGAGTTGGTGCATTTCCAGTAACATTACTGTTTGTAGATTGTAGGATTTTTGAAAGTCAAGTCACTATTAGCGGCCATTGCAGCTCTGTAGTTTTTATTTCCCTAATATTTATCAAGCAAAAGAAACATACACGAAAGGGAGTAAGAAACATTGAAGCCTACCGTGGGATTCAAATGCAGATGCATTCAAGTCGGCTTCAAGAGAACGACAACATCATTGTTAAGTCTAAGAATATTGTATATACGCTATAGTTTTCCTTCTATAGAATAGTGGAAGGAATGATCATCATTTTCTATTGATATTACAATAACTGAGTGTCTTAAAAATATTCTTACAGACACACACAAAGAATTTTCTGCGTATGTGTGTCTGTAAGAATATTTTTGATATTCTGCTATCAAAAATACCTATAGCAGAATACTTATGTAATTAAGAATTTAAAAATTAATTATAAATACTGTCATGGGTGTTTATAAAATTATATGTTATTCTTTCACTTCCAAAAAATGTAATATATTACAATTGCTTACAATAAAAACTATATAATTACACACTTAATTGAAAAATGACATATTTACAATGGAGGCTTTCAAACCCCCATGGGGTTCATCATCATGGAGTGCATGATGATGAACACCATGTGGGTTTGAAAGCCTCCTTTGTAAATGTCATTTTTTAAGTAAGTGTGTAATTGTATAGTTTTTTATTGTAAATAAGTTTTAACACACGTAAAAATAAATATTACAATTGCTATTTTATTATAAAAGTTAAATCAATTTAAAATTCGGAATGTCTTTTACGTTTGTTAATTATTTATTTTTTATTTAAAATATAATTTGATATACTTGAGAAGAGTTTTGGATATACAATATGAAACGGAAAATCCTTAATTCTAATATTAGTGTGAAATGTTTTATACTTTTCTTTTTCTTATAATGTGTAATAATTGATTAATATGTGTTCTCCTTTAAGAAATTACCAGTTGCTGCTGACAACTTGCTCTGTTTCTTGGCCTTTAATTTAAACAGTCAAATTAACGGATTGAATTGCTGTAGAAGTTTGGTTCTAAGAGTAAAAGGTGTCAAAGGAAGTGCTTTATTTCTTTTGCAGAAGCCGTAAAAGTGAGTTAATCACCATGAATTTAACTTTATTGTTTGTCCTTTTACAAGGGAAGAGCAATAATATCATTCAAGCCGTATTGGAGCTTCGTTATCAACCATAAAAGGTGATTTAAAGCAAGTCGATTGAGTTGGTCAAAAAGTAATGGCGCTACCTCGAATTGCTGGTATGTTAAGATACAATCGATTGTGAATTAAACAGAAGCTATTAGGTGGATGTGCTAAATACTTCAGATAGTTCTTCAACAACAAAAACAAGGGAAGGATTATAAATTGAGCGGAAGCCAAAACGGAGTCATTCGGAACCATTCGGGGAGGCGGACACGGAGCAGACTTTTCTTAACGACACTGCAAAGCCATTACATCCTCCACGAGTGCCGCCGATTGTTCTGGTCACGCTTGTGTTCGACACAGCGCCATGATTCATGATACGCGTAGGGAGGTTCGCCATCAATTGCAAACAACGGACAATGCAACTCCCACCGCCATGAAAGCAGGTGAATTATAATTCAGTTACTGAATTCGCATTCTGCACGAGAATCATTACTGATCAGTCAATCTTTTTTTTTCTTTTTTTTTAGTTCAGAATTGATAAGATACATGGACATAAATATTGGTCAGAAGTTCATTGTCTAACGAACACTGATGGATGCGCAAAACGAAAGTTTATAGGATAGTTAGGAAAAATCTACTGACCTGTTACTCAGGACAAAGCGATAATTCATCCGGAATTGCTGATAAAGCTCATTAATTGAAGAGCGCTTAATCATTTGCAAAAGCTGAGGAAACAATATGCAAAAATAC